>CAJQZP010000693.1:2410000-3610000 GCA_907164705.1 Parnassius apollo
TTCATTGGTGCCGGCGGGTATCGAACCCGGACGAATATAATACAAATGTTCCGGAATAGTTCAACAGTCAACAGGGCATTGCGAGGTCTTCCCATAGTATCATATCATTTAAACTAAGCTACCAGGTATAACCCCAATTTACAGTTGATCAGCAAAGCCCCGTGAGCCCAACCTCTGTATCCGCCCTTGGGAGGCAAGTGTACTCGTTGAAGAGAGTAGTTACTACTTACAAGTATTATCTCTCCTTTAACACTCTTCGGCTCCGGTGGGAAGAAGAACTGGAACATAGACATTATCCAGGTAATTTGCATTTTGATGATGAGGACGAGGATTTCGAGGGCGACCACAGCGCCCTGGTAAACCTTCATGGCGATCCCCTGTTCATCAGTCCTACAACAAAAATATAGCACTCAGTTATAAATCTTAATCTTGAGATGAGTATATCATGTGGGTGACTGTTTAAGGCGATGCCCCGACCAAAACCTAGCGATAGTGTGTTTTTCAGAGACTGTTATCTCATTAGTTATGAGAAATAAACTACATCTAAAAGCACATTATTAATATTCGATATCCTATCATCACATTCCACATTCTAGTTTGTTTTTATATGTTATAAATACATTTAAAATCAATTTTTAAAAAATGACTAAAATTATTGATTACATGCATCTGTTGCTAAAGGCAACGCTCTAATCATTTAAGGATTACACTAATGGCTAGATATTATAAAAATCTATATTATTCACGTTTTATTTAAGTTCTTAAGTTCGCTTTTTTTAATTGAGATAATTTCAAAATTTGGGCGTATTTCTTACGCGATATATTGTAGCGAGAGCGCGTGGATTGTATAGGACCGACGTTCAAGGTCGTTCGCTAGGGGTAACGCCTTAAAATGGCGAAATTCACATGATCGCACCTTTTAAATCTCTTGTTTTATTTTTGTTAGTTTTGTTTGTTTTAGTTTCGTTTTATTTTGACAAGCCGGTTTAACCTAGTGTTCGTTTTCATCGTATATTAGTCGTTATAATTTTGTTCTAAAAATCTTTAATAGGCTTTTTAATAAATAGTTAAGTTAATACGTGGTTTCTTCAGTCATTTTCAGTCGTTTTTGAATTAAGACGACGGGACAAGGTCCGTTAGTGTAGTGTATAGTTAACCCACCATTTAACTACAGTATTTATTATTAAATTAAAAGTTCGAAATAAAATAAATATTGCAGGCTTATTTGAAGAATTATATTTCGAAAATCTATGTAATTAGATATAAGCGAAATACTACTGACTGACTGACTGACTAACTATACACCTGATAGAATTCAAATTTAGTATTATTTTATAGAAGAGGGGGCAAACGAGCATGCGGCTCACCTGATGTTAAGTGACTACCGCCGCCCATGAACAACCGCAACACCAGGGGAATTGCAGCTGCGTTGCCGGCCCTTTAGAAAGGAGTAAGCTCTTTTCTTGAAGGTCCCTAGGTCGTATCGGTCCGGAAAAATCACCGGTGGTAAACTATTCCAAAGAGAGGTCGTACGTGGAAGAAAACTCCCTGTGAAACGTACATTGGTGCACCGCCACTCATCCAGATGGTGTGGATAGTAGCGGGACGTTCACGAAATTTGGCGGCTGGAATTAATCCGAACAATTACTCAGAGCACTCCCTGTGGTATATGCGAAAGAAAATGAAAAGAGATGCAACATCTCTTCGTAGCACCAGTGAATCGAGCCGATCTGAAAGCACTCGGTCGTCCACGATTCGAGCCGCTCTGCACTGTATGCGGTCAAGTGGAGGGAGCTGGCACTGGGGAGCCCCCGCCCAGAGATGGGAACAGTATTCCATGTGCTGCCGAACCTGCGCCTTGTAAAGTTGCAGGCGGTGTGCCGGCATTAAATACTCTCCTACCCCGCTGAGCACGCCAAGCTTTTTAGAGGCCAATTTGGCTTTCTCTTCCAAGTGAACACGAAACAGCACGTCACTCGATATGTCGATTCCGAGGATTCCGATACTGAGGCTGAGGCAACAAAGGGAGTGCCTTGAAACTGAGGAGATACGACAAAAGGGTTCTTTTTAGTGGTTAACGCGCAAATTTGTGTCTTCTGAGGATTTAACTGGATTAGGTTTAGTCGCCCCAATCCGAGACTTTGTTCAGCAAAGACTCGACTTCAGACACAAGTTTGTCCCGGTACTTCGAGACGTTTTCCCGAGAAATATTGGCACGGCCGGTGTACAGAGCATCACCAGTGCTGTCATCTGCATATCAATGAATGTTACGGGTTTCCAACATATCAGTGATATGCAGAAGAAACAGCGTTGGCGATAGCACGCAGCCTTGTAGAACACCAGCATTAACAGGCTTGTAATCGGAGCTTGCACCGTCTACAACGACCTTGATGCTCCGATCTGCAAGAAAGCTGGTGATCCAATCGCACAATTTCTCGGGAAGCCCATAGGAAGGGAGCTTCGAAAGAAGCGCTTTGTGCCAAACCCGATCGAAGGCCTTCGCAATTTCCAAACTAACGGCCAATGCCTCTCCCTTGGACTTTACTGCCTCCGCCCATCTATGAGTTACGTAGACCAGAAGATCACCAGCTAAAGTTAATCGACCACGGCGAAAACCGTATTGGCGATCACTAATCAGCTGGTGATCCTCAAAGTACCTCAAGAGCTGGCAGTTTACAATGGACTCCGTTGTTTTGGAGAATAAGGAGGTGATGGCGATAGGCCTGTAGTTGGACGGGTCTGAGCGGTCGACTTTTTTAGGGATCGGGTGGACGAAAGCCATCTTCCATGATTTTGGGACTCCGCCTAGGGAGTAGGAGTACTGGAAAATATGCGTTAAAACCGGTGCCAACTCTGGAGCACACGTCCTCAGCACAATTGAGGGGATTTCGTCAGGCCAACTTGACTTGTGGATGTCCGCTGTGTGAACTGCACTTCCGGCATGGAGTACTCATGCCGCAGGATGGTCGAACTCTTCAAACATAAAAAGACGATATAGAGGCAGTAGCTGGAAACTAGTGAAAACAATGATTTTTTATATTTACACGAACACTACACATTGAAATAATACTAGTTTTTACGGAATTTATCGCGTGTATTTAACTTTTTAATTACCCGACGTTTCGAACGCTTTACAGCACTCATGGTCACGGGCAGGACTGAGATGTTCAACGTCCATATGTCATAGTTAACCGCGGTTACCATAGACTAAAATTTAACTTTTGTTCCGATCTATGCAGTATGAACTTATGGTATCTTGAAGTCTTGCAGTTGTATGCTTGGGTTGGGATTTAATTTTATTTATTATAGGATCCCAAGCAGATGGTAGCACCCAGCCATCCTCTCTATTGAAATTAGGATGTTTTTTGATTTCAATAGCCTCGCGAATCATCCTTGGAAGGAATCGGTGTTCTTTAGCGAGGATCTGCGGTCTATCAAATCTGATGTAGTGACGGGGGCGATCCTGTACGTGTTCACAGACTGCAGACTTCCCGGAGCGTCGATTCTTCACATCAGCTATATGTTCTTTAACGCGGGTTTTTATTGATCTTTTAGTTTGTCCTATGTAGGAGAGACCACATTCACAATCAAGCTTGTACACTCCTGCATCTTGCAGAGGGACATTACACTTGACCGATGGTAAAAACTGACCAATCTTCTTCAGCGGCTTGAAGTATGTTTTGATGGAAGCGCGCTTCAAGATGTAGCCAATCTTGTCAGTGACTCCTCTAACATATGGCAGTACAGCAGGTACACAGTTGCAAAGTTGAGGCCTTTGGATAAAACCCTAATTGAAGAAAGTTTTAACGACCTTTGACTATAATTTTTGCATGGAAACATTAAATAAACGCGAAATTAGTAAATATAATGAATGCAAAAACAAACATATAGAAAAATATCAAAAATTAACGAACAAGTCAAATGTCAAACATCTGAATCAATGCCAGAACCGAAAGCAACCATTGACAAACACAGATCATAGATTAATCGCGCTCTATAATCTGTCAAAACAAACACTGGATGATGCAACAATTAGGGTTTTATCCAAAGGCCTCAACTTTGCAATTACACCCCGCAAATTACCGTACGAAGAAATTATCTGTAGTGTCGAGGACTGTTTATTTAAAAACAATATGCGGAAAGAAGATTTGGAGGCGATACGTCAAGACATCTCGTCTATGTTACGTCGATGTTCAGTGCCTAAACCGAATCTTCCCAAAGACGAATTTATAGCGTTAAAGAACCTACGCAATAAACACGAACTTACGATTCTCCGCGCAGATAAGGGAAACGCCACGGTAGTCATGGATACGTCAGATTATAATTCTAAAATACAAGAACTTTTGTCGGATGTAAGTACTTATAAAAAGGTTAAAAACGACCCAACAAATAGCACACTAAAAACAACTAGTGACCTCATAAAGAAACACTCCGAAAAATTAAATCTGGACGTAAAATGGATAATACCTACGTGCGCCAAATCACCAAAATTGTATGGGTTACCAAAAATACACAAGCCCAATGCTCCATTACGTCCCATAGTGAGCCAAATCGATTCACCAACTTACAGATTGGCTCAACACTTAGCGAAAATACTCTCACCACTCAGGGGACATACAAGAGCACACATAAAGGATTCCTACCATTTTGTCAGCGAGATTAAAGACCTACATCTGGCAGACAATGAAACTATGGTCAGTTTTGATGTGCAGTCATTGTTTACATGCTTACCTGTTGAAGACTCTCCGCATCTCAATTGTAACTAGAAGGCTGGAAGAAAACAACATGCCCGTAGAATATGCAGTATTACTCAGACACTGCCTTACGTCTGGCTACCTATTGTGGAAGGAGGAGTTCTACAAGCAAGTAGATGGTGTGGCGATGGGCTCACCTGTATCTCCCATTGTCGCCGACATATTCATGGAAGACTTTGAGGAGAAAGCCCTGCTTAGTTCTCCCATAAATCTAAGGTTCTACAAGCGGTACGTAGACGACACTTTCACAATTCTACCTTTAGATAAAGTAACTGCATTTTTAGACCATCTTAACTCTATAAATTCTAAAATTCAGTTCACAATGGAGTTAGAGGCAAACAATTCCTTAGCTTTTCTAGATGTGTTAGTAATTCGGAATCCTGATAACACCTTGAGCCATACTGTGTATAGAAAAAAGACCCATAGAGATAGATATTTAAACGGTGATTCTCACCACCATCCTTCACAGTTAGCTACCGTGGGTAAATCTTTGTTTCAGAGAGCACGAGGGATCTGTGACAGTAAACACCTGGCTGCAGAGCTCCACCATGTCAAGCAAGTTTTGCATGACAACAAGCTTCGAGTCCCGCGCCTACGTCACAGTGAACGAGTGAAGCCGGCCACAGTCGAGCGTGTACCTGCTGTACTGCCATATGTTAGAGGAGTCACTGACAAGATTGGCTACATCTTGAAGCGCGCTTCCATCAAAACATACTTCAAGCCGCTGAAGAAGATTGGTCAGTTTTTACCATCGGTCAAGTGTAATGTCCCTCTGCAAGATGCAGGAGTGTACAAGCTTGATTGTGAATGTGGTCTCTCCTACATAGGACAAACTAAAAGATCAATAAAAACCCGCGTTAAAGAACATATAGCTGATGTGAAGAATCGACGCTCCGGGAAGTCTGCAGTCTGTGAACACGTACAGGATCGCCCCCGTCACTACATCAGATTTGATAGACCGCAGATCCTCGCTAAAGAACACCGATTCCTTCCAAGGATGATTCGCGAGGCTATTGAAATCAAAAAACATCCTAATTTCAATAGAGAGGATGGCTGGGTGCTACCATCTGCTTGGGATCCTATAATAAATAAAATTAAATCCCAACCCAAGCATACAACTGCAAGACTTCAAGATACCATAAGTTCATACTGCATAGATCGGAACAAAAGTTAAATTTTAATCTATGGTAACCGCGGTTAACTATGACATATGGACGTTGAACATCTCAGTCCTGCCCGTGACCATGAGTGCTGTAAAGCGTTCGAAACGTCGGGTAATTAAAAAGTTAAATACACGCGATAAATTCCGTAAAAACTAGTATTATTTCAATAGTGAAAACAAACTGAAAAGATAGGGGCAGATTCTACGATATGCCTTCATCCCACTAAACGTAATGTGGGCTTATTAATTTTCATTTTTCATTATTTTTTGTGTTTAATAACACTATGTATAATAATAACAAATACATAATTCATATATCTTTATTATGCAACATAAAATTACACATTAGGTACAGAAAAATGCATTCATCATCATTACAGCCCTTCACAAGTCCACTGCTGAACATAGGCCTCTCCCAAGTAACGCCACAAAGCACGGGCCTGAGCCACCTGCATCCATCGACTTCCTGCATGTCTTACCAGGTCGTCACTCCATCTAGTGGGGGGTCGCCCTACACTACGCCTACCGGTACGAGGCTGCCACTCTAGAACCTTTCTTCCCCATCGGTTATCGGTTCTTCGAGCTATATGGCCGGCCCATTGCCACTTCAGCTTACTAATCCGTTGGGCTATGTCGGTCACTCTGGTTTTACTGCGGATATCCTCATTTCTGAGTCTATCACGCAGAGAAACTCCGAGCATAGCCCTCTCCATAGCTCGCTGAGCGACCTTGAGCGTCCTCATACGGCCAGCAGTGAAGGACCACGTCTCTGATCCGTAAGTCATTACTGGCAACACGCACTAGTTGTACACTTTAGTTTAGAGAGATTGAGGTATACCTGACGAGAAGATGTGTCGTAATTTCCCGAACGCTGCCCAGCCGAGTTGAATCCGTCGATTGACCTCTCGGTCGAAGTTGGGCTTACCTAGTCGGACTATTTGTCCCAGGTAAACGTACTCGTCAACAACTTCGAGCATAGTGCTCCCCACAACTACCGGCATAGGTGTGACATGGACATTTAACATAAACTTTGTTTTGTCCATGTTCATCTTAAGACCTATCCGTTGGGAGACACCATTGAGGTCATTGAGCATAGTGCTAAGGTCCTCCAGCGATTCTGCCATAAGGACTATATCGTCGGCAAATCGAAGGTGAGTGATGTACTCGCCATTGATGTTAATACCGTATCCTTTCCAGTCCAGTAGCTTGAAAACGTCTTCCAACGCAGCGGAGAAGAGTTTCGGGGATATAACGTCACCCTGTCTTACACCTCTCTGCAGTTGGATATATCCCCCCATGAGCAGCGACACAGAAAAATGCGTCTTACATTAATTGTATTAATTTAATTGTATAAAAATTAATGTTAGCGATTTTATCGCGTTTAATGTAACTTATTTTATATCCTGATATTTCGGGTGGTGTGCAAAATTAGTTTTTTTCAGTGTGAAGTATTTGAGTGAATATAATAATTAATTTTATATTTAATTGTTGGTCACACCAATCTGAGAACTTATTAACACATAATAATAACATAAAAACAGAATATATCTTTAAGAAAAATTTAAATGACAAGCCTTCTTTTTCTCACTGCATGTCACAAATCCTTTTTAGGGCATAATTTTGCCAGTAGTACTCGCAAGTACACAAAACGTGCTCTGGTAGTTTTCAAAAAAAAGCATGAAAACTTGCGTATGACCGTTTAATCTTATAAAAATAATATCGTAACTTATTTACATTGCGCAAATACGTTAAAAATTCAACATAATACTTATGTCGTTGATACATAATTATATCATTATCATCACCGTCATTACAGTCCTTCACAAGTCCAGTGCTGAACATAGGCCTCCCCCAAGGAATGCCATAAATCATGGTCCTAAGTTACCTGCATCCATCGACTGCTTGCATATCTTACCAGGTCGTCACTACTATTTAATCGTCCACCACTTCCTGCTTGTATTACCAGGTCGTCACTCCATCCTGTGAGGGTCGCCCTGCAGTTTGCAGTAGAACCAGAGTGACCGACATAGCCCAAATAAGTATTAGTAAGCTGGAGTAGAAATAGGCCGGTCATATAGCTCGAAGAATCGACAACCGATGGGGAAAAAAGGTACTCGAGTGGCAACCTCGTACAATTATTTATTTATCACCAACAAGATATACACTAACTAAAGCATATTATTTTTACAAGAAACGTTTACATACTTAATTACATTTGTTACACAAATTTCATAATAGATTATACACAAGTATACAAATGTAGTGAATTAAATTGAATACAAAAATAAGAGATAATAAATTAAATCAGAATTCAATATTATATAATAGTTTAAATCATGAATAATTTAATACTGTTATTTTCATAAAAAAATATTTAGTGGTTAAAGATAACAAGAAAAACACATTAATTAATTGTTCAATCATTGATAAATCAGAATTTAGCTTTATATTACTAGTAAGAAGAAATTATTTTATTACTGTGAATTACAATTAATTGAGGATTATAAATGTAATAAATCACTCTTGAATTTCTAAAGATTATCTGAAAATATGTCAATATCAATTTTAACATCTTCATGTTTATAATCAGTAGTCGGTGATAATATATTTTATAATATATAGCATTGTAACTCAACATCAGCGATGAATATATACACTACGCGAACACATGACATCAGTCTATTAATCGGAGAATATCGTCCTTGACGCGAAGTGTGCTTTTTTTCTACGAATGGAATAAAAAAAGACGATGGCCTTTTCACGCACATTTAATTGAGGCTACGAAATAGGAACTATCATTCTACACATCTACAGAACTATACACTATACATTCATCTCTAGTATATAGTCAGTAATCTATGCATTCATGTTTGTATATTTTGTATATTTATTTATATGTTTGTTTCGATATGTTTATTGATCGAAGTCATCGATGTATATACCGCTGTGTCAAATTTCAAATCGTTGTAAGTTGAATAGTTTATTTTTATTTTTATAAAACGTGCAAAACGTTTTCATTTCGATCAGTTACTGAAACGTCACGTAGTGAACACGGTAACTTAACATTTATATGTAATTAAATTTTTTACATTTACGAATATTAAAGTTCAAGTTGTAATAAAAATTTTAAAATAATAAAACATTTTTATGGTCTACGTGACAAAAAACACTATAAAGTAATGCATTTGAACGTTATGGACCGATAAAGGATAATATTTTGTTAAATTTTTTACGTCTGTTGTACACTTAGAATCTAGGAACGAGTTTGCGTTACATTTTAGAATATTATAATCTCCGAGCAGATATTACAAATAATAAAACACGAGTAGTTATAGTTAAACGTGCACTCAGTGTAGTGGCGGTGTAGGGATATCCAGTACCGCACATCAACTAGTGGGTATCGTAAGAGGCGACAGAGGGCAACAGCAAGCGTGGCAATGATGGCAGATATCGCCTCAATGAGGCAATCTATGGGAGGGGCATAGTTATGTTCAGCAGTGGACTAGGCTATAACGGTACAATCTGTAGTTTAAATACCTATGTAATTACGGATCGTTTACTTCCAAGGTTGTATTCAACTAACCATGACATGACGGTTGACGTCACATGAAATTTGATCACAATAGATACGATATAACCAACGCTTTTGTATATAACGTGATTATTCAATAGAAACTTCTTAATTATCTACATACTGTATTGTTTTTTAATTAATGAGCACATTTCAGTCATGTCTACCCGGTCACTTTCAATAATCTTCCATTCACTAAATGTCGCTAATTGGGTGGGACTAAGGTGAAGTTTTTTGTCACACAATGTCACATTATAATTGAGAAGTTGCGCTTTGAATAAAAGTTTATCGGCATTGTATAAATAAATAAAACAATGCCCTACTGGTTTGCTTATTTATATTTTATATTTTTAACTAGGGATGGGCCGATTATAGATTTCACCGAATACAAATATTCGGCCGAATGTTCGGTAAAATTTTTACCGAACCGAATATTCGGCCGAACATTATTCGGCAGGATAACCTCGGGACTAGAGGTGAGCCGATTAGTCGCCGACTAATCGATGAAGCCGATTAATCGGCCTATTTGTGGTTACCGCTTAGTCGACGATTAATCGGATTTTTATTTTATTCGTTTCAGCAAAGGTTTTTTGTAATTTGCGTGGTAACTGCGGCTACATCGATATGAGTAAAGCTTTAAATTTAAGAAAAGTATAGTTTCTCTCCCATGCATAAACTCACGTCAGATTTATATGTAGGTAAATCAAATAAATAATAAAATAAGTAAGTTCATACTTAACTTTTATTGAAAAATCGGTCTCACACATTTTAACGTTAATTATTCTGGACATAGGAACTTTGTAAAAAAAAGAATCTGATAGCTATTTAAAACTAAACAAAAACCTAAATACAGTGGATCCCCGGTAGTCCGACAAACACTTTTCAGGGCAGTGTCGAACTATCGAATGTGTCGGATTTTAGAGTACTGTCTAAGACACCCTATAGTCCGATTTTTTTTACAAAAGAGTACCTTGTAATCCGACAAATCACAGATCCAATGATAAGATTACAAATCATACTTCATTATGTATGTCAAATTTAGTAAATTAAACAACACAATAGAAAGATAATGTTTTATTATAAAATTAACGTCATTAATGCTATAAAATTTACCAAAAAACATGCAATAACTCTACATTAGGAAATAATTGTGTACAACCAAATGTACATATGTACTAAAATTTAATTTAATGTCATAAATTGTAGATCGGCCTACGCCATATTCACTTTCTAAACTACTGAAAGATTCATTACGATTTAGGCGGTCTAAAATATCACATTTTTCTTTAATTGTCAGTGTTTTGTGCTTTCGCTTCTGAGCTTGAGACGACATTACTAGGTACGTATACGTAATACACAACAACACAATCAGAATCAAAACAATACCCTACGCGTCGAGCACAATAGTGATGTTGCGTACAAGTTGTAACTTGTTCAATCGTGCATTAGCGAATACATACATGTATGTAATAAACGATGTCGGATTATAGGGGGGCGCCGCATTAGCCAGGGTCCGGATTACCGGGGCTCCACTGTACTTACTATTTTACTTTTTCTAATCGTAATGCAGAGTAGTGACACAACAAAATAAAATATTAATAATGTTATACTTAATAAACTTTTAAAAAAATCAAATTAATTCTCTCCCTTTGCATAACAAAAAAAAAAAACTTAATTCTTGAATAAAGTTTGTTAAACTACACGCATATAGATTTTTAAAAGACAAATAGAACATATTTGTTTCTGTACTTAAAACTAAATTGTTATTGTTTTTGTACTAAAAATTAAATCAAATTGTTATTTTTCTGTACTTAAAATTACAATAAATTGTTTTTTCTTGTAATGTTATTAAATAAAGAATCTATAATCATCCAATAATTTGTTAAAAAGAAATGCTCAATTTGAAAAAGTATTGAAGGCTTTTTTAGAAAATATTTTATTTATTTGTTATTTTTAACCAGTTGCAAATTGTGATGCAAAAAGGCCAAAATCGCAGCCTTTTCCGGTTGAAGTCGATTTCTTTTTGTTTCGTAGATACTAGATATTCCCTGCCTCAGAAAAAAATCTCTCGCTATACACAGAGCTGACGGGGCAGCAAAGGAAAACTTTGGCTAAACGGGACATTTCTGAATATCTGGAAAAAAATTTGTTCCACCATTTGAATTTGTCATCGGATAGGGATCAGCTGGGCCGATTAAACGGCTAATCGGTCAATCGGCCAAAGTACTAATCGGTGCAACTCTACTCGGGACCCAACCAATTTATGACCCTGCCTCTCACTCCCCGCCACACCTGACAGTTATTGCATCATCTACTACTGAGCAAATTGCAGGCACATGCTTGTTTTTTACTATTCTTGTGATAAAAAAAGTATTTCGTTGTTTTATTCTAAAATTAAAATTAATAATTATATGATAAAAATGAGCGGTAGAAATATACTATTTGGACTTATTTTAGAGAAACTGACGACCAAAGTAAAGTGAAATGTACTAATGTAATGTAATGTTTCTTTGTTTGATTTCAAAATACTTTTATCAAGTTTTTATTTGCCATAATCGGAAATAAAGCTACAGTTCCTCAAAAGCATAAATATATAGAGTTATGCATTTGAGGCATACTAGAGTAAGTAGACCCATAAATAAAATATACTATCATAAGTAAAAGACATCGCATTACTCAATTCGTACATTTCAATACATTGGACACTATGAAAACGAATGTTCGGTGATTTAGCCGAATATTCGGCGAAATACGAATATTCGGTAAAGCTTCCGGATATGCCGAATACCGAATATAAAACGAATATTCGGCCCATCTCTATTTTTAACACGGTTTTAATTAACGATTTCTTATATGACTTCAAAACACAGTAAATTCATTCTGCGTGGATCGGATCAAAAACAATAATTTAAAAGCTGAAGGTACTCCGGGTTAACACTGACATCGGGACGTCAGTCACCTCAGTCCCCCGTGACTATGGGCACAGAATAAATAATAGTAGGTACTACGTACTATGGGTGCTGGCGCCCGAAACGTCTGGTATTAAAATTAATTAATTAAACGCTATAAAATCCATAAAAGTAGTTTTAATGGTTTTTAATTTTTCTTCTTTTAGGAATATCCGTATCAATTAATATAAAATATAACCAATATTACAGAAATAAACAAATTAACGTCCCCATCACATAATTTGTCAAATATTTCACCTCATTCCTACCTGACGCCCCTGGTGGCAAAAATTCGTTACCGTCGTTTATTTTTAGTTTCAAACTACCTACAAAATTCCTAAAAGACTACTATTATCAAATATTAACAAAAAAAAACAGAGAATGAAATGCGGTGCGGCATAGATACGAATATATATATATATATATATATATATATATATATATATATATATATACATTATAATAACAATTTTATATTTTGAAACTATTACACATAGCAAGAATACATATAAACTACAAAGCTACACTAGCTAGATAAGGGTATTATATACTATATGCATTTAATAGAATCAAAGTTTAAGATAAGACAAATAGTAACAAAGAAATTTAATTGTATTTGTAGATTACCATTAAATCTATTATTTTTCTGATGCAAAAGAGCTAGTAATCGGGTAAAAATAAATGATTTCTTATTCTCCTGTAATTTTTAAAAAAAATGGGGTTCTCCCCTTTGCAGAATAAGCAACGAATTTATGTGAATTTTTATTTAGTTTTGAAGTCAATTTTTACTTCAACTATTTAGTTTTCCAGCCTTAGGAGTAGAAAATTTTCTTCAAATCATTAAGTTTTAATTCGCTGCGGGTGTCCATGGACGAAAATATCACGTTACACAAATGCAAATAATTTCAATCAAATTGAGAAACTTATGAATCGTGTGACTTTAGAGGCTAATTTAAAACTTGTACACTTAAAAAGTGACACAAACTTAATTTGTTCTCGATACGATATCTATTGGCATCGTTATTTGTACGTGACAGTTTCAAATGTGGTAAAAGAACATCTGTGAAAAAAGGTACATTTTTATTATTATGTGTATGGCCAAACTACACAACGACAGCACTCTGCCTAGAGAAGTCTCTAGTCAAAGTGACAGCATGACAAATTGTTATCTGCTCCATTCCTTTAAAAAAAAATCAACTCCATTTACGCAACAGTGAGGTCCGCAAACTGTTCCTTAATTTTTTATTATTTAGCAGACATTTTTTAAACGTGAGAAAAATCGATTTTTAAGAACAAAAAAATGTCATCAATACAAGTCCTAACTAGAAAAATAAATCACTAGAATTATTTTCTCAAAAACTAGTTTAAGTTTTTATCGTTAGTTAATATTCTCGACAACGTTCTGATTTTAACAGCCTCGATGAATTGAATATTCATTTCGGTTTCGGCACGTCGCCAAATATTGAATTAGGTAACCAGGAAGCAAATACTAGTTGCTTAGATGAAGAGACAATAAGCTTTGTCCACACAATCAGTACATAACGAACACCAAATATTTTTCACATTCCAAAATATCATTTCAAAAAGCGAGTGTCTCCAACTGGCCAACTTTGAAAGTTCGTTCAAACAATAAGCCTTCGCTACTTAAGACGCTGGGGATGAAAAGTTCCTGAGGAGCAGCCTTATATAGTTTTTAACGACAAATAAGAGGATCTATACCTAAGAGTAGCGTCCTTGGATGCTTGTTGTTCTCTATTTATATTAACAAACTTCCTTCAGTAGTACCACATAGAGTCGTTTTGTTTGCAGATGACGCGACAGTTATAATTACTTGTGAACAAAAAAGTCTTTGTAGTTGGCAGTAACAAATAGCCCAATGTCTTAACAAAATTGTAAATGAATTGGAGGCATTAGGTTTATTATTAAATATTATAATCACCAAAGTAATGCAGTTTCGCCCTTATCAGAGATCAGAAGTCGCACACGCTGTATCTTATCAAGGTATAAATAATATTGAGGAAGTTCGCACATTTTCTTTTCTCGGGATAACAATAGAAACGTTTTCATGAAAAAATTATGTAGAGAGAGTAGTGAATAAGTTGAGTAGTTTTTGTTACGCCCTTCGAGAGCTACGTAAGGATACAAAAAAAATTATGTAGAGAGAGTAGTGAATAAGTTGAGTAGTTTTTGTTACGCCCTTCGAGAGCTACGTAAGGATACAAAAAAAATAGCAGTGCGCGCTTACTGCGTACCACACCCACGCCGCTGCCTGGATTAGATAAGACGTCATATTCTAGGGAAACGGTACCGAGGTACACGCCGTATCCATGCACCAATAACGTTGCCTTAGAAAGTTGCCCAAGACATTCATGTCGGAGGTTGTTCCCCGTTATATCTAATAACTCATTAACCGTAACGTGCATGTATATTTTTGAATTATGCCGCATTGTTAGGAAAAATCCTCATTATTTTCAACGAATTGGAGATAGACCCAATCGATACGGCGCACGTTACTGTGTTTATAAGCTGGTCGCTCCTGCCACACATCTCACATTATTTAAAAATAGACCCTACTACATGGTTATAAATGTTTACAACCTAATACTATAAAAGCCCTCCAGTGCCCTAAATTAGAAATAGTACTTAAGAAAATGCTTATTGCAGAAACTAATTATAATTTGAATGAATATTTTAATGATAAATCATAAATCAATTTTAATAATTTTGACAAAGTTCTTTATTTCTATTAATATTTTCATAAAAAATTTAAACCTTATTTACATTATTACATAAATGACGAATGATCAATAATTGACATATAATATTTATAATGATTTCTTATATTTACGCGAACACTATACATGATTAAAACTACTTTTACGGATTTTATCGCGTTTATTTTTACTTTTTATTTACTTTCATTTTTGATTCCCGACGTTTCGGGCGCTTTCCAGCACCCATGGTCACGGAAGACTGAGATGACTGACGTCCCGATGTCATTGTTAAACCCGGAGTACCTTCAGCTTTTTTAATTATTGTTTATGGTCCGATCTATGCAAAATGAACTGACTATGTCCTGAGGTCTTGCAGTGGTATGCTTGGGTTTAGTTTTAATTTTATTGATTATAGGATCCCAAGCAGGTGGTAGTACCCAGCCTCCTTCTCTATTGAAATTAGGATGTTTTTTAATTTCAATAGCCTCACGTATCATCCTTGGTAGAAATCGGTGTTCTTTCGCGAGGATTTGTGGTCTATCAAATCTGATGTAATGGTTGGGTCCATCTAGGATATGATCACAAACTGCAGACTTCCCGGAACGTTGATGCTTCACATCAGCTATATGTTCTTTTACGCGGGTCCTAATTGATCTTTTTGTTTGTCCTATATAAATTCGATAATACCTTCATGTGCCAAACCACCGAAGTTGTATGGGTTACCAAAGATACACAAACCGAATGCTCCATTACGTCCAATAGTGAGTCAGATTGATTCGCCAACTTACAGATTGGCTCAATACTTAGCTAAAATATTATCACCACTCAGAGGACACACAAGAGCACACACTAAGGATTCATACCATTTTGTCAGTGAGATAAAATACCTACATCTTACTGACAATGAAACCATGGTCAGTTTTGATGTTCAGTCTCTATTTACATGCCTACCTGTTGAAGACTGCATCTCAATTATAACTAGGAAACTAGAGGAAAATAACATGCCAGCAGAATATGCAGTATTACTAAGACATTGCCTTACATCTGGCTATCTATTGTGGAAGGAAGAGTTTTACAAGCAAGTAGATGGTGTTGCGATGGGCTCACCTGTATCTCCCATTGTCGCCGATATATTCATGGAAGACTTTGAGGAGAAAGCCCTCCTTACTGCACCTGTTACACCAAGGATCTACAAGCGGTACGTAGACGATACTTTCACAATTTTACCATCAGACAAAGTAACTGCATTTTTAGAACATCTTAATTCCATAAACTCTAAAATTCAATTTACTATGGAGTTAGAGGCAAATAATTCCTTACCTTTCCTAGATGTGTTAGTCATCCGAAATCCTAATAACACCATTGGTCACACTGTGTATAGGAAAAGGACCCATACAAACCGATATTTAAACGGTGAATCTCACCACCATCCTTCACAGTTAGCTACCGTGGGCAAATCTTTGTTACAGAGAGCACGAGGGATCTGTGACAGCAAACACCTGGCCGCCGAGCTTCATCACGTCAAGCAAGTTCTGCACGACAACAAGCTTCGGGTCCCGCGCCTACGTCACAGTGACCGAGTGAAGCCGGCCACAGTCGAGCGTGTGCCTGCTGTACTACCATATGTCAGAGGTGTCACAGACAAGATTGGCTATATCTTGAAGCGAGCTTCTATTAGAACATTCTACAAGCTGCCGAAGAAGATTAGTCAGTTCCTACCATCCGTCAAGTGTCATATTCCTCTACAAGATGCAGAAGTGTACAAGCTTGATTGTGAATGTGGTCTCTCTTATATAGGACAAACAAAAAGATCAATTAGGACCCGCGTAAAAGAACATATAGCTGATGTGAAGCATCAACGTTCCGGGAAGTCTGCAGTTTGTGATCATATCCTAGACGGACCCAACCATTACATCAGATTTGATAGACCACAAATCCTCGCGAAAGAACACCGATTCCTACCAAGGATGATACGTGAGGCTATTGAAATTAAAAAACATCCTAATTTCAATAGAGAAGGAGGCTGGGTACTACCACCTGCTTGGGATCCTATAATCAATAAAATTAAAACTAAACCCAAGCATACCACTGCAAGACCTCAGGACATAGTCAGTTCATTTTGCATAGATCGGACCATAAACAATAATTAAAAAAGCTGAAGGTACTCCGGGTTTAACAATGACATCGGGACGTCAGTCATCTCAGTCCCCCGTGACCATGGGTGCTAGAAAGCGCCCGAAACGTCGGGAATTAAAAATAAAAGTAAATAAAAAGTAAAAATAAACGCGATAAAATCCGTAAAAGTAGTTTTAATCATATATAATATTTATTGAAAATTAATTAATAATAATTTATAGATTGTGAACTATAAATATTGTAAATTATTTTAATTCTATCTTAATTAACATTTAAACTCTGTCTTAATATGCCACGCCGGTACAGGATGTCACATGTTCTGTAGATATATTGTTCCAACTTTATACTTTGTGACATGCAATAAAGAATTATGAATAAGTAATTTGTGTGGACACTAATGTACGACGCAGTTCTTCCGAATTGAAATCAAGTTTTCACTCGTATAATAAACTATAATTTGGAAGTGCAAAAAAAAGTTTGTGAACAGGTTAATTCAAAGCTATTTCTTTTTAATTTCTAAGACTACGTCGCTGTGTATGCCGTGCATGCCGTGTATGCCGTATACTATCAGATGCGTTCCTGGTGGTATTTATAAAACATGAAAATTTGAAATAACTGACATACTTAACAGAAGGATTAGCGATGTCAGTGCCAGGTTTCCCTCACTAATGACGTAATAATTAATGTATAGTGTGGTTATATCACCAGAGCTGAATGTAAGCTATGTGAAGGTTTCTTGGTACTATAAGTCCTATAATACAGTAAGAGTATGGCGGATTCAAACCGCAAAAAAGTGTGTACCTTAAACCATAGTATAGCCACTTAATATAATAGATAATTATTTCTCTTTATCTGCTTGATGATATCATGATGAATTATTTACGATGCGGTGACAGTCTCACTACGAAGTTACAAACACTAAGCGATCTCAGTAAATTATATGTAAAACTTGAAATGAACATTTGCTATCAGAATAACTTAAAATGAGAACATTGTAAGTTATTCTGATAATTCATTATACATTCTGATTCGAGGCTACCTAGTTTTTTAAATAGAATAGTGTGACAAACGAGCACAGAGTTCACCTGACAGTAAGTAGATGTTGTGGCCCATAGACATCTACATTTATTCTCAATTAAAAAGTTGGTTTTTGATAGAAAAGCTCAATAAGTATAGCTTATTAAACTTTTATACATTTCGATTTTGTTATAATATAGAAGATTCGCTATAGTTTGTGTTATTATATAATACATAATGTACAGATGTGCATGTTTCGTTACATGTTCAATGACGGCTATGGTGTAATTGAAATTAAAAATGTTTGTACTAAATTAAAAAAATTAAAGACCAACACCTGCAGATGAAAAAAGAAGTAGATGCTTTTAGGTGTTTACTATTTTAAGCTTTAGTTTTCGTCGACTAAAACCACGTCGTTAGACCAGACACTTAACAGTTTCATAATACGCCAACAGCGTCAACAATTTGCAACACTACTTGAAATCGGTTATGTCATAATAAAACTTTGGTGTACCTCGAACCCTGTAGTCAGGAAATGAAAATGTTTTTAAAGTACAGATTTATCTTTAATTTAAATTAAAGATAAATCTGTACTCAAAGGGGGATGCCCATTTTCGGTTGTTATCGGCTTGGTTGAAAACGTTAACAACCGCCTTCACATCTGCAGTTATGATAATTAAATAAGCGATTTACTAGCTGATTTACAATGAATTCTATGCAGTATAACAAACGCTACTGCACAATATAACTGTTATTCTTATCTGTTCTTAACAATACATTTAAAATGGAATCATGTTATGATAATTAAACAAGTGAATTTTCAGCTGATTTACCATGAACTGTTTAGAGCATAAAAATACGCTACTCCACATTTTAAATTTTCTTAAAAATACATTTAAAAAAAGAATTTAAATAGACTAAAGAAAATATATTTTAAAAAGCGTGTAAAACTTAAAGCGCCTCAAATATTTTTTTTATTAAATTACTAATCGAATAAAAATCGATATGTTTGTGGCAACATCAAATCTGACAGCTAGGAAATATGTCATGCGAATCAAAATTAAATCACAATTCAACAAGTAAAAAGGTACTAGAGAATTCACAACTAAATAGTCGCAATTGTGTTATTTTGTTTGTTATTTTTCAAATAAATTCTCAAGAACTCATATGGAGTGATATTACCGATCACATTATAGTGTGACAACAGTTAAAAGTAAGTGTTCAACAGTTTTTGATAGTGATGAATGAATGAAATGATGAAGTTGTTTTATTTTTTAACTTACGCACAAGCTATATCTGACAAACATAATAGCTTATTTATAACATGGCGATAAGATTAGCTAGCTAACACCAGATAGTTACGAAATTGAAAATTTTTATCAAATACCAAGAAATGAGACAGTCGATTTTTAATTGTTTTTGGACTACTGGTAGTCAGTCAGTCCTTAATTATTTAATAATATAGGTCATTAAATTTTAAGTAACATTTACCTATATTTGAGTTTAAAGTAAACAAATCTATTTTTTCACTTATTCTTATTTTTTTTATTTAATATTATTTCAGTTGCCATGGTCATCGCGTGAGTATCATGATTGCTGGCGAAGGACTGATAAAGCAGCATCTCGTTAAACTTTAGAACGGGAACCACCTGAATCATCTAGTTCGTCCTCGTTGCAATCTAAAGTGAGTAATGTATTGAACCTAGAACAACAAAGCTTAGATCATACATCATACAATATACTGCTGCCTAATTTTGTAAGAGCACCACTCACACAAAATAAATGTTTTTTCATGGTTGTAACAATTCCAATCAACTCACTGTTCCATCAGCATTGCGGGTATCTCTTTTTTCGAATACAATTACTATGTACCTCCAAAATGTAGAATCAGTAACTACCATTTAAATAGTAACTCTTGGTATTTACTTTTCGAATCAATATATAACCATATTAAAACATTTAGTGTAGCACAAATTATAGATTTTTCTACATTATTCATCATATAGACTTTGAAAATATTCACAGTATGCCTGAACATACTGTACATTATTATCTAGGCTTATCAAAGGCACAATACCAACAAATTCTGTCTGAAGTTCCCAAAATGTTAAGTAAACATTGTGGATGTTTTGCACTTGCTGTATATTTGATGAAAGTAAGAACAGGAGATAGTGATGAATGCATATAGGTATTATTGCAAGTGCCAAGACACAGATTAGAGCGGCTCATGAATATGGCCCGTGAAATATTAAATCAGGATGTTGTTCCTATGAATTTTATCCATCGTTACCACTCTCTGTGCCAAATTCCATTCAGTCATTATATTAGAGGCAAATAATTTCTTAGCTTTCCTAGATGTTTTTGTTATCCAAAATCCTAACAACATCATAGGTCACACTGTGTATGGAAAAAAGACCCATACAAACTGATATTTAAGCGGTGAATCTCACCATCATCCTTCACAGTTAGTTACCGTGAGCAAATCTTTGTTACAGAGAGCATATGGGCCGCGGAGCTTCAGCACGTCAAGCAGGTTCTGCACGGAATCAAGCTTCGGGTCCCGCGTCTACGTCACAGTGACCGAGTGAAGACGACCGCAGTTGAGCGTGTGCCTGCTGTACTACCGTATGTCAAGGGTGTCAACCCAACCAGATAGACATACATCAGATTTGATAGACCACAAATCCTCGTGAAAGAACCTTAATTCCTACCAAGGATGATATGTGAGGCTATTGAAATTAAAAAAAAAACATCCTAATTTCAATAGAAAAGGTGGTTGGGTACTACCACCTGCTTGGGACACTATAATTAATAAAATTAAAACTAAACCCAAGCATACCACTGCAAGACTTAAAGATAGAGTAAGTTCAATCTGCGTAGATTGGACTATAAAAATAATAATAAAAAGCTGAAGGTACTCCATGTTAATACTGATATTGGGATGGCAGTCACCTCACTCCCCCGTGACCATGGGTGCTATAAAGCTCCTGAAATGTCGGGAATTAAAAGTTAAAGAAATTAAAAGCAATAAAATTGGTAAAAGTAGTCGTTAAAAACTGCATTTGTGAAAATAAAAACTTTTATATCATAAAAATCCCGACTTTTTTTTAAACCAATTCCTTAACCATTTAATTATTTTAATTGCATATTATCATTTCCATATGCTTTTAAATGTGGGCACCCATGGCCGAAGTGTCTATGAACATTGGGCATCGCCCTTTCGTCAGTGAGAAACAGAAACAGAAACTTTTTTATTCAATATAATGTCCCCCAGAACGAATTTCGATCAGGGCGGCCTGGCGATCAACGAAGAATAGTCATTGGCGCAGGACGGGATTATAGCGCCCAAGACCAAGTATGCGCAAGCACAGGTGCACTCTCTTTTCCTTCACTCTCATAATGCGATGGGACGGTAAACCCACACGACTGTAGAGAGATCAGGCGCAGGACCAAGGGCTTTACGTGCTTGTCTCACGGGGGTGAGACACCGCCAACTTCCTGCCTCCGGACAGCTGCTGAGCTACTTTTTTGGCCCGACCCAGAATTTGAACCCAGGACGTCATAATCAGCAGTCGCACCACTACAACCACTCGACCAACGAGGCAGTAAAGATAAAGATAAAGACATATTTATTTGCAAAAACATGCGTAGATACATTTAATGTTTATTATTGGTATGAATTTTCTGATTTTGTATCAACATGTTGTACCAAAGTTGGTGTACAAATATGAAAAAATAAAAAGAATAGCTATAACAGATAATTAATAGGTTATTACAAGAGATATAATGTAGTAGATAATTAATGTAACATAACATAAAATAATTTACTGTAATCAGTGGCGAAGCTTCCATTAAAGCCGAAAAGCCGGGCTTGCCTTATTAAACCTGAATCAATCAATAATATCAACTAATAAAATAACTCGTAAAATGTTTCAAGCTATTTCAAATTTCCCGCGCACTCCACTGTTCGATACATGTCGACCGATGACCTCGTATTGCCTTAGCAATACTGCTGCTTTCATAAAAAATTAGTTTTAATAGAGCTAATAGTTGTCTCCCTCGCTCGCGTGGGCTTTTTATAGGGCTTTCTAGAAGACGATCGCTCTCTTTCTAACCTATGGCAAAATATTTTATAATGAAATATAACTACGATTGTATATATAGCAATTAGTATAGAGATTTAAAGCCAGGCTTTTGGGAATAAATTTGTTAAAAGCGGAGGCGCGCGGGCAATACGTTTGCAAGTTCATTTCACGTTTTAATGTTTATTTACTCTGTGTGCTTATCTTAAGCGATTTAATATTACGAGTTCAAAATTTATGCTTTTTTAAAGATTTTTAATGAAAATGGAGGATAATAGTGTTCCTTGTGATGAATTGAAGTGTGTTAAAGTGATAATCGGAGAGGAAATCTTTAAACTTTGTTGAGATAATGCACAAGGTTAAGAGTATATTTCAGACTTGTCAATTATCGCAATTAAAAACAGTTATTGGTACAATTAAAACGTTCACCAACATTTTACATGGACGTAATTAAATCTTTCCATAAGAAAGCGAGACGATTCCACTTATCTTATCTTATCTCTTATCCGTTAGAATGTAAATAATTTCTTTTTAATTTTGTACATAGTTTGTTTATACTTTGTTCGTGTTTTACTTTTGTTCATGTATTGTATTGGATGTAAATATTTTTTTTCTTTCGCTTAAACAAATCCGGCTTAAACAAAGGCGGCAAAAACGGCTTTCTTCAAAGCCACCGAAGCTATGCAATTGCTGATATGTAATACAATCTATCTAGCAGTGGTATGCCTTCTGTGTGCTTTGTTAAACACGTCCTTGATAGCACAGAATATGAATCTGAAGCGTGGAGACAGATCAAGATTGGAGTATTTTTATAAAACTGCTAAAAACAACGATCTATATTTTTATCAGTTTATATCTTGGGCTTGCCCTCTAGCTTGGAGCTCTAGCTTCGCCACTGACTGTAATAAATGTCAATAATTGTGTCAATTTTTCTGCACAAATCGAAGACACTCGTCTGTCCGTGTGCCGACTAACATGTGAACACGGCACGCCAAACGTACTATATCCACGTTGGAGCTGGCTTGCACTCGGTCAGCTAGGCGAGCGACGACAAGAAATGGCGAGGCTGTGCAAATTGGCTATCTATGCGTTGGTACTCGCGTTCGCTCGACTAATATATATAGCTGACTTTAGTCGGGACACGGGCAGGCGAATGCTTTTGAATTGTGCGGAAAAACTGACACTGTCCTGCGAAGTGAGGCGAGTCGTGGCGAGCGATTCCGAGTGGTGGTCATGACACGGCACGTCAAACGAACCGTACGCACGCTGGCGCTCGCGTGCACTCGACATCTAGGCGAGCGACGACGCGAGGCGCCGCTCTCCCTACCCTCCGCAGCAGATCTGCTGCTGCTGGGGTCAAGAAGGCTAGTGCTTCTAAGTGCTCTTTTTCCAGGCTCCATGGCTTCGCGCTTCGGACACGGGGGGCATCCATTGAGCAAGTGTAGTTGGAGGCCGTGGAGAAAGGCGCGCCTGGTTTTCTGGTGAGCCTTACCTAAAAAGGAGATAGGGGTGGAGTCATCCTCTCCCGAGGCGGAGCCCCCATCAGGTAGTCGGCGCTGGTGGGACCGCGGATGTGTGGGAAAGCGCTCCCGTGGCCCTGACAATAAGCGACGAAGGTGGAATACCATGGGGTTTTAGTCGGTGCGAGTCCGACATAACCCGTACTTGCACCAGCGAGGCTGGTATACTAGACATTTTCTCATGTTAAAAAAAGGCCAGCGACGACGATAAATGGCAAGGCTATGCAAATTGGCTATCCATACGTTGGTACCTACTCGCTTCCGCCAGGCCTCTATCACTCTTGCTACCTACGTGAAATAATTACCTAAAATCGCGACGCTCCCGGGCGAAATAACGCAGTCAGAGCTAGCGCGTTGGAGGCGATTGAATGTTAAAGTTTTTTTTAACGCTGTTTACGTATATAACTTTTTGTAAATATTGTTGAAATAGTTTTTGTTTATTGTTTAGTATATTTAATTATAGGATAAAGTAGTTCAAAAGTTTTAATGTAATTTAAGAACTATATATTATGTATATTACCCATTATTTAATAAATTTTAATATGGCAAAACGTCGTTCCTACTATAATTATTGCGTGGATAGACGCTAAATGACCAACAAAATATTTCAGATATACATATATACGTACATATACTTGCCTTTTGTATTACAATATTTTAATCTGTGATTTTGGCTTAAATATTTTAAGCTAAAATAACACAAAACACTGAAATCAAAACTTTGTTTACTAACAAAATTTTTAACTAAGTAGAATACGATTACATTTCTGTTAGGAATCGTATTTCAAGTTTATTTGTTGTTTACACTATCTACCTTTACCTTCCGTGCCAAGCGTCGCGATTCCCGACGAATGGCCTTGCAAGTTGCATGCGTTAGGCATCGCAGAACTCACGTAGGTGCGAAAATATGGTTGGTATGGTCAGAATAGGTATTTCACCTAAGTAACCTAATTAATATTTCGCAATGTATTTTGTTACTCTTTATTGACATCCCTCCATAACAACGGAAAGTTCACCGTAACGTAGGAAGAGGAAAATGTGCAAAGTAAGACGGACAATTTTATTTAGCTTGCGAGCGCGATTTATCTAATTAATATTAATTATGTAGGCTATTAAACGTCGGCAAGTAGTCAACATTAAAAGAGTGAAACTTCTGTACGTAGCACTATTATTTATTCTGTGCTTCCGCTTGGTAAACTACTGCCAACATGTATAGCCGGCTTTAGGGCTTTAGGCCGATAATTTAGTAAGATGTTTTTGTGAGCAGTGAACTATTTACCGGTTACTTGTTGTGAGTACGGGAACTGGCTCTCGAAATTAAAATAATGATTAAATTTAGTTTTCGTCAAAAGGTTTCGATGAAAGAATCAACGCTCATTGGCCATGAACTTTATTATAGGCGTAGTTGGTGAAACGTGTTAGATATCTTTCACAAACGCAGTGTTTTTATCAGTTATGTTTCAATTTAAGCCACCTTGATAACTTTTATTCCCCTTTTATTTGCATTATCAACCTGTAAAATATAATAACAAACAAAAATAGTCTTAAAACTATCTAAGTGCATATAGTTAATACTTACTTATTTTTAATTAATATTTTTTTAAATTACTATAGTAATAAATTTTGATAATGCATACATAATATAATTACATTTTTATTTAGTTTGAGCATTTTTAAATACATTTTTTATAGGATAGGGTGACAAACGAGCACACAGTCCACCTGATAGTAAATGGGTGCTGTAGCCCATAGACATTTACCACCTATCCTAGATTACGAATTAAAATGCAGATGTGTTGTCATCCATGACGACTAAGATGGAATGCCTCGTTTCCAGTAAAAAGATTCTCTCGTTCTCTACACTTACCATACTCAGCAGCCTTAAGCAACTATTTCACGCTGGTATTCTGTGAGACCTTGAACCTTCCCCTTTCGTGCTATAGAAATTAATTTATTATTTGGCGGAGGGATAAAATTAATGCTTATCATACCGGCTGCTGCTACGTCCAGCATGGCTCTACCACGTATAAATACATTTTGTGCCTTAACTAGCTTATTGCAACTGGCCTTAAACTAATGGGTTACGAGTATTTGCTTGGTTTAATTATATTAACGCGCCGTTAAACTTGAAAAAAATTACATTATTAAATTACTAATTTTTCTAGCCGCTTAACTTCTTGAGGTTGCGCGTTTTCAAACAATCTAGAATATACGACTGTGTGGAACTCACTCGTGGACTATTTCAGAAACGCGTTAATTTTATTTTAACGACTGCCATAATCAGTCGAAATCCTCTACCACCCTTAAAACGTCGCTCTACTAGGTTCGGACTTCTTCTCGAACGTTCGAAAAATATGTACGAGATTAAAACTACTTTTACGGATTTTATCGCGTTTAATTATACTTTTAATTATTTTTATTTTTAATTTCCGACGTTTCGGGTGCTTTCCAGCACCCATGGTAACGGGGGACTGAGGTGACTGACGTCCCGATGTCATTGTTAAACCCGTAGCACCTTCAGCTTTTTTTAATTATTGTTTACGGTCCGATCTACGCAAAATGAACATAAACAATAATTAAAAAAGCTGAAGGTACTCCGGGTTTAACAATGACATCGGGACATCAGTCACCTCAGTCCCTCAGACCATGGCTGCTGGAAAGCACCTGAAACGTCGGGAATTAAAAATAAAAATAATTAAAAATATAATTAAACGCGATAAAATCCGTAAAAGTAGTTTTAATCAATGTGTAGTGTTCGCGTAAATATAAGAAATCATTATAATATGTACGAGTATGTACTTGCATGAAATATGGGATATCAAAGCATCCCTTAATTAGATTACCAATTCTTTTGAATTATGAAAGATTGTTATCGTCAACACCTTTAATTTATATGTGTTTTAGCCATTAGTCATAGGTACTGTAGCTTTATTATTTCATTTTTATGTTAACAAGTTAATTATTTTTCCATTTGTACTTTTTTTTAACTTTTTGATAAGCTATATCTACTTGTCTAGTCCATACTGATATTTAAGAAGCGCTGACTTCTATGATAACGACCCTGTCTAGTTTAGAATAGGTTCTAATATAATCTTAGGAGTAAAATTTAGACATGTATGTTAATATATAATTTACGAGCCAAACGGCCGAGTGTTAGGAAGAAAGGGAAATAAACCGATGGACGATTCGGGCGGTATCGAGGACTACTACCTTCTGCATTTGAACCCGGAGCGGTCCGTCACGGAGTCCCAGGCTGACTGGGATTAGCCCATTCGCAGAGACGACTACAGGAATAATTTCTGCCGGCCGACCACCCCACATGTCGGTCACCTCGTGAGCCAGGTCCAGATATTTTGTTCGCTTATCTGTTTCGGCTTTCACGAAGTTCTCGTCATACGGAATGGTAATGTCGACCAAAAATATCCTTGACTGTGCCCGGTCCATCAACACAATATCAAGCTTATTCGCAAGAATAGTCCTGTCTGTGATGATGGCCCGGTCCCAGTGTCTGTGATGATGGCCCGGTCCCAGTAGAGCCTGGCGCGGTCATTTTCGACCACGGCTTCCGGCAAGTACTTGTAATACGGCAATTTCCGGTCCACGAGACCGTATTTCAGAGCGAGCTCCTGGTGTAGAATTCTGGCTACTAGGTTGTGCCTGTGTAAGTACTCAGAGATAGAAATCGCCGAACAACCGGAGATGACATGCCCAAGTGACTCCCCGGGATGGCGACAAGCTCGACAGACGTCGACGGTGCCATCCTTTAGGCTGTATCTCCGATAGTTGTTTATTTTTTTAAATATTACATCTTAGTCCTCAGGAGTGAGTGACTATAGCTTAGGTGGGTGTAGATTACTATGGGCTACAGTATCGACTTACCATCAGGTGAACTGTGAACTCGTTTATCACACCGTTTCTATAAAAAATATCAGATTAACTTGTTAACATTTCACATTGGAAAAAACCCGACAATTTTTAAACACACAAAATTTTACAAAATCATGGTGCCTTAGTTAGGGTTACCACTTATAAGTTTATGCATTATAATGATAGTGCATTTTTAAGATTTCGCTATCAAGCACAAGGGACCTTTTTCCTTGAGCGCGAAACGAAAAGGTTCGTTCTGTTTTAATCGTTATATGTCCTTATGTGATACAGCTTCAAACCTCGAGTTTGTGAGTAAATTAAGTAAAAAATTTAGGAATACGTCTCTCGAAATATTGTGGTAATAATATTAAGATAGTAATACGAGGGCGGCACTGAAAATTTCGGGAATCAAGGAAGTGACACAACATTACTATTTAAAAATGTATTTTTTGCTTTTCGAAGTATTCTCTGCGAAATTTGACACATTTTTCTATACGATGGTACCAATCATTGAAGCAACCATTCCATTCGGAAGTTGGAGTCTCCAAAATTGCCGTTTTGTAGGCGTCCACAGCTTCTTCAGGTGATAAAAATCTCTGTCCACGCAATTTATTCTTTAGGGAATTATTTATATTTTAGGGAAAGTATAGAAATCATTAGGGCTTAGGTCGGGGCTGTACGGCGGATGGTCAAATATTTCTATGTTTTCTTGCTCTAAAAACTCTTTTGTTCTATGTGCGGTGTGAGAACTCGCATTGTCGTGATGGAGGATGATGCGGCGGTTGCAATTCTCTTTACGGAGTTCAGAAACGACCTGTGGAAAACAAATACTAGCATACCATTCTGCATTAACCGTTCTTTGTTCCTCAAGAGAAATAGTCGTAACATGGCCGGTTGTGGAGACAAACGTGGCCACCATTTTTTTTGCAACACTTTTTTTAACGAACATTTTTTGTTGGCTTTAACTCATTTTCGAACACCCAAAACTCATGACTGGTTTTTTGTTTCGGGTTCGTACGCGTATATCCAGCATTCGTCACCTGATACGATGTTGTATACAGCATTTGAGGATCCTGCGTGGAATGTTTCGAGAGTTCTGACGCACCAAGTAACGCGAGCCGCTTTTTGCTCTTCACAGAGCGAATGCGGTATCCATCGGGAAAACAACTTTTTACACCTAATTTTTCATGCAAGATTATTTGTATTTGACTCATGCCAATGTCTAAAGTTGCCTGAATTTCGCGGTATGTCACATGTCGATCTTCCTCAATAGGCTTACGCACAGCATCAACGTTTTCTTTGGTGACTGCAGTTTTTGGACGACGTTGACGGGGATAATCACTGAGCTTGACACGTCCACGTTGAAATTCAGTAAGCCAGCGATAAATTGTGGTTTTGCATGGGACTTCATCACCAAATGCAGAAATCATCCGGTTAACACACTGTTTTTGTGTTAAATCACTTCGAAAGTCATAATAAATCATCGCTCTTAAATTTTCTCGAGTCAATTCCATTTTCTCAACGACTAAACAAGTTTGACAAAACCTTGTGACAAGACCGAGAATCTTTTTTTAAATAAATAAATGGTATTCAATTTTTAAAACCAAGAAGTTTTCAATTAAAAAGATTTTAATATGACAGGAACAGTGGAAATATTTCATTCCCGATACTTTTAGTGCAGCCTAGGTATATTACATATAAACATAATTTATATTTTGTACCGTTTTCTCCAATTTTCATATTAACCTCTTAGCTACCAAGCGGCCGAATTCGGTCGCACCCACGCACAGCACTTTAACCCATAAATACTTATTGTTAGAGACTGCTTTTCTATGAAGAACTTTGGCTTTATCTATACAAAATTTTCTATCCTGTGGTCTAAACGAAAGTCAAATTTTGTATAGATTTTATAATGCCAAACTTCTTCATAGAAAAGTAGTCTCTAAATATAAGTTTTAATGGATTAAAATGCTGTGGGTGGGTGCGTTCGCATTCGACCGCTCGGGATTTGACGGACGCATGCGACTGCATGGAATTTTATGGGGGATTGAAGGGTTAATGAGGTATCATTAGAAAGGTGTTTTAAATCGGTATTAACATAAATTTGACCCCGTGGGTGTAGAAAGGAGTAAAGGAGGAAAATGGGGGTAAGATCTCAAAATCAAATAAGGTAATCTAACGTGTGTTATCTTTTTTCGATGTTAGGTGTAAAACAGCCAGATCTTTGATGGACAATCAAACTCCCTACCATAGGAGGTGGTATATAAAGCGATAGTTTTGTGTAGGCTTATAAAAAGTGACCTCATGACTCTTTTTCCATCCATATTTAACACTTAATTTTATTTGTAAATATCTAAGTTAATATTTTGGCATTTTCCATTCGAATTTAATACTTAATTTTATTTATTAATATCCAAGAAAATATTGTGTCAGCCCTAGCGTGACCACGCAATTTCGTGACGCGTATTGCACTCGCCTTAGCAATGACATGGTTGCCAGTTGCCACCATATTTCGTAGTCGCCTTAAAATGCTTACCAAGTTAGACGATCTTTGCTAATAAGCGTACAGACCTTATCTGTTTATCGTAATGGTCTCGCGAATTTTATTCTTATTTCACTGTCTCGAAAGAGGTTTAATGTATAATATAACGGTTTGTTATTATAAGCCGACTTCAAAAATAAAGGAGGTTGTTTTTTGCGTCTCAAAAAGTTCTTTTTTTAATTTATAATATTTTGGAGGTTACATAATTGATTTAGTTGACTATAACTACGTTTGGCACTAGCATATTTGCAATATACATTCATTTACGAAAAATTAATAAAATAAAAGTAACAGAAAAATGGGTAATATAGGCTTAATGCTACTACTGTGTTTCGTATGGTGAGCGTAGAGAACCGGAGAGCCGTTTTACTGGAAATAAGGCATTCCGATTTAGTTCTCAGAGGTGACAATGCATCTGCTTTTTGATTCTTAACCGAGGTTAGATGTAAGAGTGTAGCGCCACAGTATCCAGTCACCACTTAGTTGAAAGACACGTAATATTATAAATTAAATTGTAAATTAGCATCATCAGGCGGACTGTCTGTCCGTTTATCTTCCTTATTCTATAAAAAACATTTTTATGATGTGTAACTAATTAACTACTACTAACGTGGAATGTTGTTTTTAGTTGTCATGTAATATGCAATTAATTTATCATTTTCACAATTAAAGTCAACTCAGAAAAACGTTTTCCCATTACGCTCAGAAAAAGCTCTATGCTTCATCCTTAATCATAAAACGGCGGTTGTTATTTCACATAAAAGGTATTTACTCCTTGTATTGTTCACTGTTTATTAACAACTTATCCTGGCTCGTCAACGCACCACCACACATGTTACCGCGCCGGCTGACGGACCGAGCCTGGCCATAGATTACTGTGTATATACTAGGAGACTGGCCTTTCGTTACCCCCACATTGTGATGCATGCGCTCGAGACAATTTTGTATATATACATACACTACATCCCTTCCTTTCTTTTAATTTACTAATTTTACGTTTGTCTGGTTGTTTATAAAATTATTTATAATAAAACATCTTTTGTTTCTTTTCACTATTTTATTTATTGAAAATCATTCATCATAAACATAGTACCATGAAATTAAATAATTATTAATATTTTATACTGTGGCCGTAGAAGGAAAAGGTGAGATCTCCCGCCGGTCAAGGTGTTCTGGAGCGGCCAACACTCCGTGTAATAGTTCGGAGAAGTTCTATATATACTGTCTATGATTCGGAATGTTAATAGCGCGATTTAGGCTTCGGTGTGTTTCGGTGTGCTAGTAGCGCGACGACAGCGCCGCTACATCACCCCCCTGCTCAGACCGGAGGTCGATAGTGCAGCCTCGTTGCCGACGAATGTGCAAGTGCCAGGAGGTTGCCTTGTAGTCTGCGGTGAGTCGAGAAAAAGGCAAGTAATCTGCGAGAGTGCCATGAAGCAGAGGCGAGCAGTAAGGCTCAGAGCCGTGCCGAACACTGTATGGCGCTAAGAGTAGCTTGAAGGAACAGGAAGCATTATTATTCCAGTGCTGCGATGAACCTTGTAAAGCTAGATGGCTTGCAGGATATGAAGACTGCAGACGATATCTGCTCGGGAGCGAATGAGTGGGGTATTCTATGACGATGATGAAGCTTGAAGTTTCCGAAGGTTGTTGGTTGCGTTTTCAGATCACGTCGGGGTAACCACTGTGGCCGTAGAAGGAAAAGGGTAGATCTCCCGCCGGTCAAGGTGTTCTGCCCGGGGAGCGGCCAACACTCCGTGTGATAGTTCGGAGAAGTTCTATATATACTGTGTATGATTCGGAATGTTAATAGCGCGATTTAGGCTTCGGTGTGTTTCGGTGTGCTAATAGCGCGACGACAGCGCCGCTACAATACGTTGTTTTTCTTTTATAGCATCTAAATCATTTCCACTATCGTTTATTTGTACGATTCTAATCTATAGCTTCCTCTACGTCACTTTCTATCCTTCCATCATTATTTCCAATATTTAAATCCCTGTTCTGTTCACTAAGAACTTTTCATCTTCCTTCAACTTTCTTCAAGTGTACTATATTCCTTCTATAGACTTGTCCTGTTTCGTCGTTACGTACATCCACATCCCCACCTACACTCCGATGCACCCTGTGAGGGACTGGATCGTAATTTAAACTTAATTTATTATTTTTATTAAAGTTTTTTGTATATACCTTATCTCCTGGTACTAAATCACATGCTTTGGCCTTGCTCTTCTTATCTGCATATTCCTTTCCCGCTTCTTTCTTTTCATGATCCCTCTCCCTGACCTCAGAGTCTTCAAGTATACGAGTAATATCTGCAACTGTGGATTTTATCACGGAACTGCCTTTTAAAGAACAGTTCCGCTGGAGTTTTTCCGGTCACATTATGAGGTGTACTATTGTACATAATCATATAAACCCATCCTCGTCGCCACATGTATTGTTCACTGTTTAATAACAACTTATCTTGGCTCGTCAACGCACCACCACACGTGTTACCGGGCCGGCTGTCGGACCGAGACTGGCCTTTCATTACCGGTACCCCCACAGTGTGACGTATGCGCTCGAGACAAGTTTGTACATACACTACACTCCTTGTCGTTACAGCTTATTAAAGTCCACTTCTGAACAATAGCCTCCCCCATAGATTACCTCATTGGGGGGGATATTTGCCACGCTTGGCAAGCGAGTTGGCAACTATCGTTTTTTATTTTAGTCGTTATCAGGAAGACGGTGCTGCCCATCTCCTGATTTACTCCTTAAATGATCATAAATGGAATCGATTATTAGTATTTTTCGGAAATATACCATCGTATCAAAAACTGCAATCCTCTGCTGCAAAACTCTGTCTTATACCTCATTTACATTCAGCCCTTGCCACTGCTCCTCGCGCTGTCGGCAATACTTCGCTAAATACTGCCGTAGCACGATCGCGGGAAGTGTGTATGTAAATACACACTTCCCGCGATCGTGCCTACTCTGCCCTACCACTCACATCACTTTCGGCTTTCGACTATGGCAGACGTCGAAATAATTACAGCGTCCGCGCTGTGCCTTCTTGCAATACAAAATTATGTTAATAATTTAAAAAGACATCAAGTTCAAAAGAAGATAGATACGTAGATAGAAAATTTATTTGCTTAAAAACATGGTACATAAGATGACCAATGACGTGGAACTGACATGTTTTGCCATAATTGGCATGCAAAAATTATATGAAATACAGCTAATTACACAAACCTAATGGTACATTTTGAAATAATTGCATTGCTGAAAAGTTAGGTACAAACATTATTTTTGAATTCAAATATTATGTACAATTAAATACTTATACAGATCCACTCTTTTTGAATTCTTATATAGTAAATTGTTCATCAATTATTAATTGAATTATTACATTATTGTTACATAAATAATATTAAATATTATATGAGATTAGTTAAGCTATTATTATTTTAATAATTACACTACAGTATAAATTAATTCATAATTTTAATTACAATAAAATTATAATTTAAAAATCTGAGGCTATTATGCAAATATTTAACTTATTTTACAATTTAATTAAATAATCAATATGAGTTACTAATGGTTTTTAGAAATAAAATGTCAATTTTCATTAATTCCTTAAATTAAATTTTATATTAATATAATAAATTTGACGAATTTATAATTAATTATGTACATAGGTACTATTTTATCTCAAAAAGAAAATTCGTATTCGTAGATGATGAATTGTGGTTTTTATCGTTGAAATTCCATATAGTTTTATCTGATTCCAGCAGTTCTAAAAACTTTATTGTGTTTTCATTATTGCACTCGAAAGGCATTTTGGTAGATCCTACTTATTTAATAACAAAACGGCACGCACGTCCGTTCATCCAGGCGCTTGGCCCGAAGTGGGCGATGGAGCTGAATGTGAACACTCACTGCCGCTCGCGCTGCCAGTCCTTTGACTTCCGCGCGAAAAACCGACATTTGAGCGATCGTCGGGCAGTGGCAGCGGCAGCGGCAGTGTCAGCGCGAGTAGCCCGTTTACATACTGCCCTGCCCACTGCCCTGCTCACTTCCCTGCCCAACAGGGCTGAATGTAAATGGGGCATTAAGTCAAATGGCGTAGCGGTCTACTCACTCAAAGAACAGCACCTTCTTGCCTGAGGCGTCAAATGACACATTAAACCACATCCTCACTTAGATCTTTTGAACACTACGCGTTTCTATAGTAATATACAACCATAACGCTGTATAAGCAAAGAGACGCACTGCGCCCGGGGACTCGACTTTCACTAATGCGCCGACGGTATTGCGGGTGCGTTCGCAGCGCTTGCACAATTAACGGAAATATGTCGAAAATTTACGTCTACGTCCTGTCATGAGCATCTCTACCTTCCGTGTATATAAGTGATAGGCATGGCATGATCGATTAATCGAAGGATCAATTTCTTGTGCCAAAAAGATCAATTTTTTTATATCGATATATAGTAGTGAATCGATACAGTGAATCGATATTTCACCCTAGAGAATCGAGATCGAATCTTTTTCTGTTTTGATAAGAACTATTAAATCATTTACAATTAGTTGAATGTACCCAAACTCATAAAGAATGACAGTTTATTTATTCAAAAACTCGCAAAAATGCTGTGTGCTCAGTTTCTTTCGCCTCTTTGTAATGGATTTAAAAAAAGTAACGTTTGTTATCTGTACTTAGTTGTATCTTTTCATATTGTAAATACAAAATCTTAACGCAAATCAAAAAAGATAAGATCGATTTTTGAGAAATCTATCTTTTAGATCTCATTTTTTTGTGAATCGATTCATCTGATCTCGATTCGACTCGATTTATAAACCTTTTTCAGAAATAATCGACATCCCTAGTAAGTGACTGCGGATTTTTGCTATGCAGCAAGTAATCAATCGAAAAATAAATAACGTTGAAATCACACACAAAGGTAAAAAAAATTAAATCTATATTTACAGATCGTGTTGAAAAAATGTAAGTTACTAGAAGGTCTCTTTTATTTAACCTTGGAGTGCCCTCTAGACACAAGACGGTTATTTATTTCTGTTGCTAAAGAGCAATTTTCCCCTCCCCCCTTTATCTGTTATGGTTCGAATTCAAGGGTATAGAGACCTAGTACCTACAACTAAAGAGTATTAAATATTTGAGGTCCAAAGAAGTGGTTCTTTCGTATTTTTTTTTATCAGAAGTGATTTGTTTTTATTATATATCACACACCCTTTTTCTCACTCCTTTTATATTAAACTAGCGATTTGACTCGGCTTTGCACGGGGGATTTCTGATCCAGTTGTAAATATAAACTATTCTGTATATCACATACCTAACCAAAATTTCATCCAAATCGGTCCAACTAATAGTATCCGTAGTAGGAGTTTTACGTAATTAAATAAACCATGAAAAAATATCATAGATTTTTTCCAAAATATCTATAGTGAAGGTGTAAGAGAATGTATCCATTGAAATATGTCGTCCCGTGGGCGTCGTAACTATTGGAAATGCCAGAATAGTTCTATATGGCTTCTTAAGAGGATACTTTGAAAATGAATTGTAGTTTTGGGGGCGTGGCTTATCCCTTTGAAGGTAAAGCTTACGGACGGCTGAGGGAATGTCAAAATGAAAGTGATACAATTACTTCATAATACGCGTATTATAAGATAGCTATACCGAGTACGCGCTCGGAAATAAAACTACGTAAACGACAAACAACATTTTTTTACAAAAATTTATAATGAATTAAAAAATGGTTTATGATAACTTAGATATGATTATTAACTATGCCTTAAAAATAAATCCATGAATTTATTCGCAAAAATATTTTGGTGTCATGGAGAAATGTAACTAATTAGCAGTGGCGAAGCTACAGCTCCAAACTAGGGCAAGCCCAAGATATAAATTGATAAAAATATAGATTGTTGTTTTTAGCAGTTTTATAAAAATACACCAATCTTCATCTGTCTCCACGCTTCAGTTTCATATTTAGTGCTGTCAAGGACGTATTTAATAAAGCACACAGAAGGCATACTACTGCTAGGTAGATTTTATTTTTATTACATATCAGCAATTGCATAGCTTCGGTGGCTTTGAAGAAGGCCGTTTGAGTTTGTTTAAGCGAAAGAAAAAATATTTACATCCAATACAATACATGAACAAAAGTAAAACATGAACAAAGTACAAACAAACTATGTACAAAATAAAAAAAAATTATTTACATTCTAATGGATAAGAGATAAGATAAGTGGAATCGTCTTGCTTTCTTAAGGAAAGATTTAAATACGTCCACGTAAAATGTTGGTGAACTTTTTAATTGTACCAATAACTGTTTTTTAATTGCGATAATTGATAGGTAAGTCTGAAATACACTCTTGACCTTGTAACTTTAACACACTTCAATTCATCACAAGGAACACTCTTTCCCCCCATTTTCATTAAAAATCTTTAAAAAAGCATAAATTTTAAACTCGCAATACATTCGCTCAAGCTCAACACACAATGCACAAAGTACTTTTTGACACAATGTAAACACTAAATATTAAAATGTGACGTGAACTTGCTAACATATCGTCGGCTCGTCGGCGTCAACCGCGCGCCTCCTCTCTCGACTAACTTCATACCTAACGTGACAATACGTCCCACTTTAGGCGGGACGTTCCAGATTTAAAGGTTGTGTCACACTATCCCCAAAATACGTAAAAATCTCCCGCTTTGACAAACAAAAGGGTGACATTCATGCAAACCCTGTCACCCGTGCCATCATTTAGACACCGCGCGTACCAGGTTTACATAGCTTGTCTAGTTACGTGATTATTCTGAAAAGCTACACTTTTGAATTTAAAGTTACGAAGTGACAATTTTTAATTAATCTACAATAAATTATCAAATAACATAATATATTTCCAAAAGTGTAGTACTACTGCTACTGAGAATTTTGTGACGGAAAAACCCAATAAATGATTGTTAACCCGACTCGGGTTTCGAACTTGGGACCACATGATCAGCAATTGCGTTTACTGCCATTAGACCAAGAAGGCAGTCAAAAGTGTTAGAACTATAATAATTTTAAAGGCGTCCCGCTCTGAGGAAAAAATTAATGGTCACTAAAAAGCCGGGCTTTTATCTCCATACTAATTGCTATTTATACAATCGTAGTTATATTTCATTATAGAACATTTTGCCACATGTTACAAAGGGAGCGATCGCCTTCTCGAAAGCCCGGTAAAAAGCCCACATGTGCGAGGGAGACAACCAATGGCTCAATTCAACTCTCCTTATATGTATGACAGCAGTATTCGTAAGGCTACGAGGTCGAACAGAGTGCGCGGGAAATTTGAAATAGTTTGAAACAGTTTACGAGTTATTTTATTACTTGATATAATTGATTGATTCCTCTTAATGAGGCAAGCCGGGCTTTTAGGCTTGTATAGAGGCTTCGCCACTGCTAATTAGGACCTACTGTGCAATTTTTTTCTATCGAGAAATTTTACTAAATCCAAGGCCATGTAGTCAAAAATCATATACCAAAAATTTGGTTCGTAATCTTTAAAACTTAAAAAAATATGCGAAACAGAAATACCGCCAAATTTTGTCACAATCACCCTAAAAATTGCGGTTCGTCAGATGTAAAATAAACATGCCGGGGACGAGCAACAACGTCCCTGGTACCAGACATCTGCCACTGCGATAATTAATTCGGCAAGCGCGACGATTAATGCAAAATCATTTTTTTTAATGTGTAAAACTCTTTGGGCGCGTTAAGCGATATTTGGTTAAGTAAAATATTATGACATCGCGTTGCCGACATGCTAATTGTTAATGTTAACTATTCAAATATGTAGCTTGAAGTATTTGCACGTATGATTTGCGTGTTGGACGCTTTTTGGATGAGTAAAATATGAGTTCGTGGCACCAACCTGTAGTAATATCAGTATATAATAATATGAATATATGTTAATTATTTTATTAATTATGTAAACACAAATTTATATTTTGTACTGGACTTGCACAGCCTGTCATATTATGTTTATTTTAAGGCGAGACTAAGTGGGGTGGAGGTGTGAAATATATTCTAAGTAGATAGGTAGATAGAACCACTTCTGGCTCACTGAGTCGAAAGTGGTACAACGTTCGTCGACTCACGATCCTAAAAAAAAACGGTTTTGGCATGCTCTGATCACGAATCTGCGGTCCGTTTTTGCGTAGGATGCACGGATCCTGCGATGTGCAGATCAATTAACTCTTATCTAAGGGCCTTCACCGTCATTAGCGCCCCATTGTTCTTATCTATTTATCTATTGTTCATTGAATACCGTCATTGCCTATTTTTCCTCGGCGTATGCGTCGGCTTATCAGTGCTATTGTATTATACTTCTTTGTTCCTATCTACAACGCTAATCTGAATCATCAATAAAACACATTACCTAATTTTGTTACAATTTTTATTTACAAAATACAAAATCTTATTACTTATTGTCTATAAAATAGGAGCGAAACATCTCATCCACTAAAATATCATTGTACAATGTGATCCCCGTGAATATACTCGTAAAACTATGCATTGAACATCCCTGAAACTTATATAGCGAATACATTAAGCAATATTCGCCACAAACTGAAGTCCACTCATTCTGAATACTATCAACATTCCAGTTCCATCTTTTACAATTACTTTTTAAAAACCCTAGATGATATCGTACAGCTGACCGTCCATATGAATCAAAATATTGATTGACGTCATTCGTATCGATATATAAAGCTACCCAATGTGACCCTGGTTTATCATCTGTATTCAAATTGCATATTGTATACGTTGGTACGTGGGTATACGTGGGCAGTCTATTAGCAGCATAAACATTATTTTCTAGACTGGGGTGAATCTTTTTCAGATGTTGTTATACATCTAGTGTATCCATGATATTACTGCTATTAGTAGATTACTACAGTACAATCTACTCAATGACTAACATAGGAATGATCAATTATGTGATTTCTAAATATTAAATTGCATTCTTTTGTGTTACACAAATCGTATTTTAGTCATCAATACACCGAACAAGACGCAACACGAAGGAATGTTGAGATAAGCAACAGAATGTGAGATAAGCTTGTTGACGCATAAAGTTACTCGTACTATCAGTTCCACTGCAGAAATTCTTTAGATTTGAATTATTACTTACTGGTACTATATAAGACCGAGCAGCTGCAGTCATGGAGTTAGTGTATGGTCGTTTGACCGCAGTGGATCTATCAATACTACATTTGTGTTACTTCAACGCATCAAAGGCCATGGATGTAAGTGTTTATTCTATTGACAAACTTACTTTTCTTTCTGTTATTTTCTTGCGTGTGCATGATTTAGTGTTAACAAATCTTTTCAAAATGTCAGATGGTTAGCGCAAGCTGTAAATTTCACAGTACGCGTCCCGGGTTCGATCCCCGCCGGCACCAATTAAATTGTTAATTGCAATTTTAAGTGCTGAATTACCATCAGCGGTGAAGGAAAACATCGTGAGGAAACCTGCATGTCTGAGAAAATTTCGAAGGCATGTGAAGTTCGCCAACACGGATTGATGCAGCGCGGCGGACATTTCCTAGCCTTGAATACAAAGACAATAGCAGAAAGTGAAAAAGTTAAAAAATACTTTTTTAACAATAACAGTCATTAGTTGATCATTAGTGAATGTGATTCTGTTTACTTAAATTACAGGAAGACAAGAGCAGAAGGAAGAGATGGGATGATGGGAAGTAATGAAGCATTGTTATGTGAAGTTTGTTGGAACAAACATATTTTTAGTCACGTGTAAATACTTTTAACTTTTTGGTACAAAATGACACAAAATCTAAAAAATTTTAGATACATCATCGACATGGACGGATTTTATATTACATATCCTCATAAACATTTTCAATGTAGAGGAATTGCTATTCTAGACGTAAAACTATCTAATAAAAATTATGCGTTTATCGATCATTATTTGTTTCGGCCAAGTTATCCTTTCAATTATTTGTCGCCAAAAGGCAAAAAAACTTTTCGTTATTGCGAAACACACGTGCACGGCATTCCGTATTTTGACGTGACCGAAGAATTAAAATGTGCCTACAAACAAGATAACATCATTCCCATATTAAATTGGTACATTAGAAATTTGTGCAAAGACGAAGTGATCGCATACAAAGGTGGTTCAGCAGAAAAACAATTTTTGAAAATGTTGACGACCAATGATAGAATTTTTAATATTGAAGAATACAAATGTCCAAAATACAATGATTTGGTAAATGTCATAAATTTAAACAAACGTTATGTGTGTAATAATCATATATTTGCAAAAAATAATCACAAAATTTTACATTGTTCTTGTGATGAAGTGTGGGTTTTTTACAAGTGGTTATTGCTTGAAAATAAAATTTTAAATTAATCATAAATTTTGTATGATTTCCCAAAAACATTAGTTATAGTACACAATATATATTAATTGTTTACCTACACCAACAATTTCATTTGTTATTTCACCTCTTAGAACTTTAGTCGTAATGTTTCACTTTATACATCCGTTTACTGCTATTGCGGCAGGACCAAGTGGATGTGGATAGTCAAATTTTGTAACAAATTTCATAAAATCAGTTACAGAAATATGTAATTGTGATTTTAATCAGATCACATGGTGCTTTAATGAAATGCAAACTTTATATAATTTACCAAATGTAAACTATCATCAGGAATTTCAAATCTTATATATGTTTGACGGTGAAAACCCACATCTTGTTATTATTGATGATCTAATGAGAGATTCCGATGGAAGAATTGTAGATATATTTACAAAAGGTTACAGGAATCTCAGTGTATTTTATTTAACACAAAATTTGTTTCATCAGGGTAAAGGGCAAAGAGACATATCTTTAAACTCAAGTTATATAATATATTTTAAAAATCCTCGAGATAAAACTCAAACAAGATATTTAGCACGACAAGTATCACCAGATAACCCAAAATTCATTGAAGATGCCTACAGGGATGCAACTCTAGAGGCGCATGGATATTTAATGGTAGATTTAAAACAGAACACCAATGATTTTTGTCGTATCAAGACAAATGTTTTCCCATTTAATGGTTTTCTGTACAGTCTACGTCCCCACAAAAGAGTTTAAATACACCAAGAATCAAACAATTCAAATCATTGCTAAATGATGCATCGTCGACTCACAACGCATAAACATTTGCTAAACGCTTTGCGAACGCTTAAACCAAAATATCAAAGAGCATTACTTAAAACGTGTGATGAAGAAGAAATTAACTGTATTTGTGAGTGTATTCATAACGTTTTACAAGGAAACGTACCTCTTAAAGATCAAGATAAACAAAAATTTAATAAACACAAAAATATACTCCGTAAACTAGAACGTTAGTGTAAACATAAACTAAGAAAAAATATAATTATACAAAAAGGAGGGGCTTTCTTACCAATAATATTAGGTGCAATATTGAGTGGATTAGTGAGTGGACTAGCCAGTTAACATGGAAAATGCAAAGAAAATGATACTTATCGAACCTGGATTGATTGAAAAATTAAAACAATAAAATAAGGTTAATAGTAATTTATCTCGATTAGATATTGAAATGCAAAATATTATGAATAGTAAGAGACCGAAAGAAATGGATGTTATATTTACAAACACTGCAAAGATACCTTGTGTTGAAGCGCCTGTCAAATTATATTAGCAGTTCTAATGCCAATATTAGTTCGTAAGTGTAGGTTTAAAAAAAATATATATATATATATATATATATATATATATATATATATATATACATAGCCGTTATGTTTTTAAAACAAAATACAATTGTATCTGTCATCGTTTGTAAAAAATTAGAAATAAAAAGGTCGATTGAGCAAATTACTACATTTTATTATTAAAAGGAGATTTCTATTCATAGTCCTAAATCGAATCCGGATTTGAGAAAACGTAATTGGACAAGATATTATTTAGTGGAATACGCTTGGGAAGTCTTAAATATTCATTGTGGAAATACCACCGAGGGAGTGAAGATATTCAACCAAGAAATCTGGAGTCTTAGCCCCTTAGATATTGGACTATTATTTAATTTATTTAACCCAGCACTCATTATCAGGTAGTATTTTGTGTAAATCGACTGCTAATTTATCAGGTTAGTAACAACCAAATTACTTACAAAATAATAACGTATAACTTAAAGTATTTAATCAGCTAAAATTCATTTAATATTGTTTTATATAGTTTCTAATAACCGTCAAATCATAATTAAATTAAATTATAAAGCTTAGTTAAATTATATTGACGATATTATAATTTTTTTCTTTATTGGGTTTAAACTATCAAAATAAGTAAGGGAATTAGTTTTCATTTCTTTATAACTGTAAACAAAATTGTATAAAACTACTTATGAATTATATTTTATAAAATATAAACTTCTTGTTTGTATAATTTATCAGGCATTTGCACTAGTCTCCCAATCCCAGCCAACATGCCAGAAGATAAGGAGCAAATTAGGAAACGACCTAGCTACAAGGGACAAATAACTGCTTTTTCAAATTATTTAAATTCACTGAAGGTATCTTCATTGGCTGCTACTGAGGTAAATGAGTTGCAATTACGTATTGGTAGGATTGAGTCAATGTATGAACGATATGATGAGGTACAATTATCCATCGAGTGTAATACTGATAACATAGACGCCCAGATATCAGAACGAACTGAGTTTGAATTCCTTTATTTTAAATCGCTTTCTCTTGCAAAAAGAATTTTAGCAGATTGCATTAAGTCAGATGACGCAAACAGTGACGGTGGCTCTCATTCCGGCAATCATAAATTTGTTAAACTGCCCACTATTCAACTACCTAAATTTAATGGTTGATAATATATAGATATGATAATAAAAGACTACTAATTCAAAATCATGTGACAGCCTTATTCCATATAGCACCAATTAATAAAGAATTGTCTGTCAACTTAAAACGTCTCATTGATCAAATAAATAAAAATTTACGTGCATTAGAATCCCTCGGTGAGCCAACTAAACATTGGGACACACTTCTCATTCATATTATTACTCAAAAATTAGATGCTAAGACATATCGTGAATGGGAAGAGTCTAAAGGTCGTTTGGAGAAAGATACACCTATTACGTTCGATATATTTTTGATGTTTTTAAAAAATCGAGCCGATTTAATCGAAACACTAGAAATGTCTCATTCTGCTGCTACTAACCGTTTAAATTCTTCTATAAAATATGCTCCAAAAGTTAAGGCAATGCTTTCAGTTCGGGATACCGGTAATAAAAACGGTTCGGCTTTTTCCGCCAAACTGTGCCCTAAATGTAAGGGTGACCATAAGTTAAGCAGTTGTCCTCAGTTTCTTGGATTAAGTAACGATGCGCGTCTACAGTTACTGCCAGACTATAAAGTATGTTTCAATTTTCTTAATTAAGGACATTATGCAAATCACTGCAAAAAGCCAGGATGCAAAATATGCCACCGAAAGCAATACACTCTCGTGCACGTCGCAGATTACCAGTCAAAACCAATTACAGATATTAATACATCTAACACGAGTAGTGGTAATAATAAGCCTGTTATGCAAGGTCATTTCGAACAAACAAACAATTCGACGGGCACAGTCGTCATCCAATTCTAACGCACATTTGTCATTGTCCGCAAAGGTAGGCACTGCATCGTGTAGTGAACGAGGCTACGTATTGTTATCGACGGCATTAATTAAAGTTATAGGTAAGAATGGTTGTTCATATATTGCTCGTGCTATTCTTGATAGTGGCAGTAACGCTTGTTTAATAACTGAAGAGTTATATCAAAAGCTAGGTTTGCCCGCTCTAAATGTAAATCAGTCGGTAGTCGGTATTAATAATGCTTCGGCACACATCAAGAAGATTTGTAAGGTATCGATAAAATCATTGAATGATAACTTATCTAGTAATCTTCATTGTTTTGTCCTACAATCAATAACCGAAAATGTACCTACTAGATATGTTAATTTGTCAAACTTAAAAATTCCATCTAATATTTCTCTGGCAGATCCTAATTTTCACTCACCTGCTCCCGTTGACATGCTTATAGGTGCTGACGTCTTTTGGGACTTAATAGGAACGCAGAGATTAAAATTAGGGGACGGTCAGCCGATTCTTTGTGAAACTAGCTTAGGATGGTTAGTATCAGGTCCGATTGATTATAGATATGTAAAGAAGGGGGTCAACTCTATTAAATGTAATTTTACAAGAATCTTTCAAGATGAGGCTAGTAAAGATTTAGATGAAGATATACAAAAACAATTAGTACGCTTCTGGCACCTCGAAGAGGTAAGCCCTGCGCCTCATTATTCAAACTAAGAAAAATTATGCGAAGAACACTTTTTTAAAAACACCACGCGACTGGCAAATGGTCGATTTTGCGTGAGGATACCCTTAAAACATAATCCTGACGTATTAGGTGATTCTTGGCCACGAGCTAAGAAGTGTTTACTATCGCTAGAGCGCTGGTTAGCAGGTCAGTCTCAGCTCTATGAAATGTATAAAGAATTTATGTCAGAGTATGAAAGTCTGCCTCATATGGAGAAATGTGAGAATGATAATTTACCACGTAAGATGCATTTTATACCACATCACGGTGTGCTGCGGGAAAGTAGTACTACTACTAAATTAAGAGTCGTTTTCAATGCTAGCAGTCCGACTTCTTCTGGTGTTTCATTGAATAATATACAGATGGTAGGTCCCGTGGTACAGGACGACCTTTTGTCCATTCTTTTTCGCTTTCGGCTACACAAATACGTTCTCACAGCTGATGTTGAGAAAATGTACCGGCAAATAGTCATTCATCCCGATGATCGCTATTTGCAACAAATTGTCTGGCGTGATAACTCTTCAGAACAGCTTCAAGCTTATCAACTTAACACCGTGACTTACGGCACCTCTAGTGCTCCCTTTTTGGCAACTAGGTGCCTCCAACAATTAGGCTTAGAGTGTACCGATGACAAGGTTGCTCAAGTGATCATTCACAATTTTTACGTTGATGACTTGCTAACGGGAGGGGATGATATTAACGAGGTTACAGATTTGCGCCGTAAAGTGACTTCCACACTTGCATCAGCTCATATGGTTTTGCGAAAGTGGAAGTCGAATGAATCTCAACTGGTTAGTGAAAATGATATTTCTTCGCTTGATTTAAATATTGTTGGCTTTGAACCGAGTAAAACTTTAGGCCTTGGTTGGCAATCACATACTGACCAACTTTGTTTCCCTATAGGAGGGCTATTCGCAGGTAAAACAAAGCGTGATATGTTATCTGTGATTTCACAGATTTTTGATCCACTAGGACTTCTATTTCCCTGTGTAATTAAGATGAAGATGCTTCTTCAACAGTTGTGGCTGCTCAAGCTGTCGTGGGATGAGCAGTTGACGCCAGAAATCAGCAAGATGTGGGCTGAGATAATAGTCGATTTACCTAAATTAAATACTTTACGTATTCCACGTCGTATTATTTGTGACTCGCCTAGTTTGTTAGAATTTCATATTTTCTCAGACGCTTCTGAGCGTGCATATGGCGCCTGTTTGTATGTTCGTAGCGTTAATGATCAGGGTGAGGTTTTAATTCAATTATTGATGGCGAAAAGTCGTGTCGCGCCGCTTAAACCTATAACAATCCCAAGACTGGAACTTTGTGATGCACTTGTTGGAGCTCGCCTTTATAGCATCGCTAAGACAACAAGCTAAGCGCACTTTCTTTTGGACAGATTCGTCCATCGTGTTAGGATGGTTAAAGGTGTTACCTAGCAACCCTTTGTTAGAAATAGGGTTGCTGAAATATTAGAGAATACTGGAAATTGCGAGTGGAGGCATGTCCCAACAGAGTGTAATCCAGCCGATCATATTTCTCGCGGTGTGAGTTGTAAGAACATTTCATTAATGAGTAAGTGGTGGTCAGGACCTGAATTTTTAAAGAAAGAGGTCTCTCACTGGCCTGCAAATTTCTTAAGTATTAATCACGAGTTGCCTGAGATTAAATCGTCAAATGTTATCCTCCACGGAATACTTCATTCTAACAACAATGAAGATTTAGGCGGTAATAAATTAATTGAATTTAAACGCTTTTCTAAATATACTAGATTAAATCGGGCCGTTGCTTATGTGCTGCGTTTTACTAATAATTGTAGAAAGCAATCCGTTCACGGTCCTCTTAGCAATCAAGAGTTGCAAATCGCACTTAATGTTATTATAAGCATATCTCAGAGTGAATCATTTGAGGAGTACACCATGTTAATTAGAATAAAAGCTTACCCACTAAAAGTCCGTTACATAAATTTAATGTATTTCACGATGATAATAAAATAATGCGTGTTGGAGGGCGTCTTGAAAATTCCATGAGAAAAAACATCCCATACTTATACAGTCCACTCATTATTTTACCAAATTGCTCTTCAATTATGAGCACATAAGGTTAATGCACGCAGGACAACAGCTAATGTTGGCCACTATAAGAGAGATGTACTGGCCGATTAGAGGTCGTAATTTGGCCAGATCTTGTTATCGACAATGTGTAAGATGCAATAGAATGAAAGGAAAAACAATCTCTCCAATAATGGGCAACCTACCACACCAATGCATCCTTTCTGGTTTTCCATTTCAGAATATTGGACTAGACTATGCGGGACCAATTCAATCTGTTTCTCGCCATGGCCGTGGTTGTAAAATTGTAAAGGTGTATATAGCTATTTTTATTTGCTTCGCGACTAAATCAATTCATCTTAAATTAGTGGGTGATTTAACTAGCAATACCTTCATATTAGCTTTGCGCAGATTTATGTCAAAAAGAGGGAAACCTCTTAATATTTATTCGGATAATGGTACCTCCTTTGTAGGCGCATACAATGACATTTCAAAATTTATTAAGACATATTGTAATTCTTTATCCGAGGTAATGGCAAATGAAGGAATTAATTTCCATTTTATACCGCCTTATTCTCCCTATTTTGCTGGGCTTGCGGAGGCTTGTGTCAAATGCATTAAATATCTATTAGTTAGAGTGCTGGGCAATTGTAATTTGACTTACGAGGAACTAAATACCACATTAATACAAATTGAGGCTATACTTAACTCCAGACCACTCACACCTTTGTCAACGAATCCTGAATACTTGCTACCACTAACGCCCGGTCATTTTTTGATTGGACGCCCCTTGACTTCCTTCCGACACCAGACTATAAAGATCATTCCGTAAGCTCTTTAACCCGATTTCAACGAATAGAACAATCACGTCAACATTTTTGGGCTAGATGGAGCAAAGAATATATATCAGAGCTTCAACTGCGGATGAAATGGCGTTCCTGTAAAGGATCTTTGAAGTTAAATTCACTGGTACTCCTAAAAGAGGAGAATTCACCGCCATTAAAGTGGAAGATGGGTCGTATCGTCGCAGTCCATCCATGCTCGGACGGCGTATCAAGGGTGGCGGATATTAAAACATCGACTGGTATAGTTCGCCGATCATTTAGCAAAATTTGTCCGCTTCCAGAACCTGAAGAATCTGGTTGAAAGGTAGACTTTCAACGCCGGGGGGCATGTTGAAGCGCCTGTCAAATTATATTAGCAGTTCTAATGCCAATAATAGTTCGTAAGCCGTGTAGGTTTAAAAATAAAAAAAAATATATATATATATATATATAGCCGTTATGTTTTTAAAACAAAATACAGTTGTATCTGTCATCGTTTGTAAAAAATTAGAAATAAAAAGGTCGATTGAGCAAATTACTACATTTTATTACTAAAAGGAGATCATATTCCTATACACCTTAATTTTACCGAAGAGGATCGTCAACCACTCAGATTACCAATTTATTCTGATATATCTAATGAAGATTCAAATGAGTTGTATAATAGTGTAGTGTAGTTGTAATTTATATGTGCAACTTGCTAGTAACATTTTGGGTAGCGTTAATAGTCCTAATATAGAAATGCAAAATAACTATCTATCCAACCCTATGGATTTGGTCGGGGATCCCCTTATTACCTTGTATTTTTGTAGATTGTTAGGCCTTATTATTATCATTTCTTTTCATAAATCTTGTACGAACTTTCTCTTATTTTTTTTAAATTAATATTTTGACTTTTAGCTAGCTTTATTTCTCTCTATTCACGCATATATGTATTTATTTATTAAATATCGGGAACCGGGAGTTTCAATTCACTTCAATTATATTTCATTTCATGATATTTATCATGCGGGTACTTTATACACATACATATGGGCCCCCCATTTACTTGGGTATTATAATCATTTTATTTTATTGGTACATAATTTTTTTTCATACTGTATCAAGGGAATAGTGTACCTTGGGTTGTGCGCACAACCATGAGGTCCACGTTTAAGTCATTAAAAGGACTCCAACAATTGTCACAGAGAAAAACTATGTTCGCACCATGATCCAACGAAGGATGTGACCTCAATGTACCATTATTAAGGGTAACAAATTTAAGACTTCTCTGGTCCCTAACAGTGCTAATATGAGTAAACTCATGTACATTACTTGTACTGAAGGCGTAGTTCCCTAGTACCCGTAACTCCTCATTTTTTCATCCTATCACGGAAGCATACCCTGCTTGAGGACTACATGCTTTGCCAGTGATGGACGTTCCCATATCTCTCCATTACTTATTGGTCAATGTCATATTTTCTTTTATTTTTATTATTGCCACAAATATTTATTCCTTCTTTATTTCTTTATTACCTTATTCTTTATTTATATACTTTCATGCTCCACTTCCATATACTATTTGGTTTCCATATATTGATTGGTTTTAAAAATAAAGATAGGAATCTAAAAAATTCAGTTGATGCTGAATCTTTGTTGGAGGAGAATCGATCCATTAAAAGTAAAGAAAATGATGAAAATCCACTTTACACACCGGCTCAAATACTCAGTTTAATACCAAAAACTTATAATAAAAAAGGACAGTTATTATTAAACTTAGTTGAAACAAGTAAAAGTAAAATACATTAGGATGATGAAGGTACAGTCATAATTGATAATGAAAAATTTCTGGAAGTAATATTGTTGATTTAATAAATGATTCACTAAGACCCTTAAAAAGAAGTGATCCAGTAGGGTGGGATAGATTTGCTGAAGCATTAAAAGATATTAAAGTACCACTTACTTATATTGGAAATCCAGAGAGATGTGAGTTTATTAACCAACTTCAAGCAAAAGATCTGAACAAACGCTCTGAGATTGAAGTTCGGGAGTTTTCTACACCGAGCAGTAGAGATAAAAAGTCTACAACTAAAATACGTAAAAGGCTTGAGTGGGAAAAATGGATCCCGTACTAGAAGAAATTAGCAGGATTTATTATGATCCATATAATCCCGCTGGTTTTGGTAGTATTGATAAATTATCAAAAGCTATGAAGGGTAAAATGAATAAAAGGGAAGTAAAGGAATGGTTAAAATCATCAGAAACATACACATTACATAAACCCATTCGAAAAAAAAATCCGCGTAATAGGTACATTCTATCAAATATTATTGAACTGTGGCAAGCTGATTTAAGTGATATGCGAACTTATTCTCAATATAATGATGGTTTCATGTATATACTTTGTGTTATTGATGTATTTAGTAAATATGCTTTTGCAAGACCAATGAAAAAGAAAAACTCAGAAACAACTAAAGAATGTTTTGAAAGTATATTATTTACTGAAAGTAATTTAACACCTATTCACATACAATCTGATAAAGGTACAGAATTTGTTTCAAAAGATGTACAAAAATACTTTAAATCCAAAAAGATTAATAACTATACCACTAACAATCCTGACATTAAGGCCAGTATTGTTGAACATATTTCAAAGAACACTAAAAAATGAAAATGTGGCGTTATTTCACTCCTAATAATACTTATAGATATATAAATGTTTTACAAGATTTAATATACTCTTATAATCACAGCTTTCATTCTAGTATTAAGATATGCCCATGTGATGTAAATTCCAACAATATTATGACAGTTTGGACTAATCTTTGATAGACGGTCAAACAAACTTTCTTTAGAAAATCCTAAACCAAATTTCAATGTGGGTGATTATGTTCGAATAACTAAATATAAACATGTTTTCCAAAAAGGATATGAATCAATTTGGAGTGTCGAAATATTTATTATATCTTTAATAATTGATAGATCTCCATGAGTTGTTTATACAATAACAGATTTACAAATTGAACCAATAGGTGGTAATTTTTATGAAAGAGAATTATAGAAAATCATATGCAACCCCACCTTACAATATAAAATAGATAAAATAATTGACACTCGTTATTCAGGTAACAGAAAAGAAGTGAAAAGGTTATGCAGATAAATTTAACAGTTGGATTTTAGCCTCTAGTTTAAAAGAAATATGAATAAATAAAGTTTTTATTTAACTTTGCTCAGCAATAATTCAACGGAATACTTTCGTGATAACAAAACCACAAATTTTTTAACGAAATTATCAAAAGCTATTAAATTAGAAGGTGAATGGTCGGTTGGAGTTGTCGAGTTTCAATATCCATGTACCATGTTTACTGTTCAAGTTCATGAAAATGTTATATACATTACAAAATCTATGTTAATGCCTAATGAAGATAAACCATCCATAGTGTACTACAAAAAACATATTCCAGCTACCAACTATGATAAGGTTGAGCATATTTTAAGAGTGTTAAAGGGTATCGGAGAGAACTTGAGATTTCGCTATGATAAAATAACAAAATTTGTGTCTATTTCTGTTTTGGATAAAAATATAACATCCGTAACATTATCACCCAAATTAAGTTTACAACTAGGTTATGAACCAAATAAAAATCTCCTAGAGAGAAATTTTGGAAAGTGTCCTGCTAATTTACACTTAGGGTTACCATACATATATTGCGACATTATCGATCCTCAGATTGTGGTCACAGTAAAATCGTAAAGACTGTTTTGTCGTACATACATGATATTTGCAAAAATATATTGTGCTGCAACAGTCAATATATCAATTTCTTTAAACAGTTCTCTCTGAGATACTCGGGCTCCTAAGCAGTATATAGATAATATTTCCGATACACAAATTACTTTTAGAAAACGTAAACAACCGACTGATCGTGAATGCCAATGTTCGGATGAGATTAAGTTGGTGCGAAATGCATTATCACGAATAACTTCCTTATTTTATTATGACTCCTTTATTTTGTTATGACTCCTTTACTAAGAGTCATTTCATTAGATCCTACAAAATATATTTATGGTGCAAATAAAATGCACGTTTTCTCTCAACCTCCAACCTGTTATGCGAAGAGAGTTGGATATGCTGGAAATAGTTATAAGGTCGAGCACAGGACAAAAAATACCATTTCAGTTTGGAACCGTGTGTATTAAACTACATTTCCGAAAATTATAATAATGAATTTTCTTCGTGATCATCATAAATGTCCATATGAAAATTATTATACACATCAAGCTGGGTCAGGAGTTAGAGTAATTTATAAGGGTTACCAACGCGGTCATGGTATTGGGAGCTTCTTAGGGGGGTTATTTAGATCAGTTTAACCTTTACTTTCAAGTGGTGCTCGAGTGATTGGTAAGGAGGCATTAAGCGCTGGAGTAGGACTTTTATCGGATATGGTTCAAGCGCGTCCTATGGAAGCCTCAATAAAAGATCGTTTAAAGCAAGTTAGTACGAATTTAAAACGAAAGGCTGATGAGAAAATTGATCAATTTAACATGACAGGATCTGGGTATAAAACTAAAAGAAAACGATTGACCTCATTCATTCCACCATTAACTGCTAAAGTGAAAGCTGCGAAAAAACTTGGTCTAAAACCAAAAAAATCAAAGATATATTTTCAAATTAAATATGTCTTTCCTTCATAATCATTCTTTCGAGTGCGTTAAGTCAGAATTGGATTTGTTTGCACTACCGTCTAAACAAACTAGCATTGAAAATGGATTGTGGATTCATTATAAACCAATTTCATCTCCTGGTGATGATGGACCTATCGAGTTTCAAGTTCCTGGGACAGGTGATGACTACATAGATTTGTCTCATACATTACTCCACATAAAGGCAAAAGTATTAAATCAAGATTCAACTAACTTGATATCTACTACAATAGTAGCCCCTGTAAATAATTGGCTGCATTCACTTTTTAGTCAACTTGATGTTTATTTAAAACAAAAACTTGTATCACCACCTAATAATGCCTATGCATATCGAGCATACATGGAAACCCTTTTAAACTATGCTCCCGCTGCTAATCAACCTCATCTTACTTGTAGTCTTTGGTATGATGTTACAACAGGAAAAATGGATTCTACGGATGGTAAAAACATATGATTTGTTAAAAGACAGGAATTGATTAGTTAAAGTAAGGAAATAGAAATGATTGGTCATCTTCACGGTGACATTTTTAACCAAGATAAATTTTTAATTAATGGTGTTGAAATGAGTGTTAAATTGGTTCGATCAAGAGAGTTTTAATTTAATTGCTGGGTCAAACGATGTAAAGTTTAAAGTTTGCATTACGGACGCAACTCTTATTGTTCGACGACCACGAATTAATCCAAGTGTATTACTCACACATCAAAAAGATTTAGCTTCTACCTCTAAATATCTAAATATCCAATTACTCGAGCTGAAGTAAAAGTTTTAACAATTCCATCGGGTGTTCAAAGAAAACCTCTTGATAATATATTTTTAGGACAGGTACCCAAAAGATGTATAATTGGATTTGTGACCAATTCTGCATTTAATGGTTCCCTTACTAAAAATCCACTTAACTTTGAAAACTATGGTATTAATTATTTCAGCTTATATATTGATGGTCAACAAATACCTTCAAAAGCTTTGCAACCATCTTTTAATAATAGCATATTTACATCAGCATATCATACTCTATTCTCGGGAACTGGTATTCACGGTTCAAGGTTACTGCCTATTAGCATTTGACTTAACTCCTGATTTATTAGCCAACTCATCAGCTCATTGGAATCTCATAAAGCATGGTAGTGTACGATTAGAAGTACGATTTGAATCCTCACTAATACAAACAATTAACTGTATAGTTTATGCTGAGTTTGATAATATTATTGAGATAGATAAAAACAGAAATGTTACTGTAGTCTATAGTAGTTAAGGTTATAGTATGTGTTGTGTGTTAGATTTTAAGTGTTATGTGTAATGCATTTTGTGTGTATGTAACTATGTGAAACGTTATAAAATTACATGCAAATAACAAATTATATGCAATATATTATTTTTCATTTCTTTATAAATCTTCTATTTAATCTAATACAAAACACTGTTCGAGTTTAAAGTTACATCGGACTCTCTCATTAGATCATCAATAATAACAAGATGTGGGTTTTCACCATCGAACATATTGATTGAAGATTTGGAATTCCTTGATGATAGTTAACATTTGGTAAATTATATAAAGGTTGCATTTCATCAAAACACCATGTGATCTGATTAAAATCACAATTACATATTTCTGTAACTGATTTTATGAAATTTGTTACAAAATTTGACTTCCCACATCCACTTGGTCCTGCCACAATAGCAGTAAACGGATGTATAAAGTGAAACATTAGACACGTCTAAAGTTCTAAGGGGTGAAATAAAAAATGAAAGTATTGGTGTAGGTAAACAATTTATATATATTGTGTACTATAACTAATATTTTTGGGCAATCAAATAAAATTTATTATTAATTTAAAATTTTATTTTCAAGTAATAACCAAATAACCATTTATTGCAAATATATGATTAATACACACATAACGTTTGTTTAAATTTATGACATTTACCAAATCATTGTATTTTGGACATTTGTATTCTTCAATATTAAAAATTCTATCATTCGTCGTCAACATTTTTAAAAATTGTTTTTCTGCTGAACCACCTTTGTATGCGATCACTTCGTCTTTGCACAAATTTCTAATGTACCAATTTAATATGGGAATGATGTTCTCTTGTTTGTAGGCACATTTTAATTCTTCGGTCAAGTCAAAATATGGAATGCCGTGCACGTGTGTTTCGCAATAACGAACAGTTTTTTTGTCTTTTGGCAACAAATAATTGAAAGGACAACTTGGCCGAAACAAATAATGATCAATAAACGCATAATTTTTATTAGATAGTTTTACGTCAAGAATAGCCATTTCTCTACATTGAAAATGTTTATGAGGATATGTAATGTAAAATCCATCCATGTCGATGATGTATCTAATATTTTTTAGATTTTGTGTCATTTTGAACCAAAAAGTTAAAAGTATTTACACGTGACTAAAAATATGTTCGTTCCAACAAACTTCACTAAACAATGCTTCATTACTTCCCATCATCCCATCTCTTCCTTCTGCTCTTGTCTTCCTGTAATTTAAGTAAACAGAATCACATTCACTAATGATCAACTAATGACTGTCATTGTTAAAAAAGTATTTTTTAACTTTTTCACTTTCTGCTATTGTCTTTGTATTCAGGGCTAGGAAATGTCCGCCGCGCTGCCACAATGCGTGTTGTGTCTCAGACATGCAGGTTCCTCACGATGTTTTCCTTCACCGGTGAGCACGTGGTAAATCAGCACTTATTAATTGGTGCCGGCGGGGATCGAACCCGGGTCGCGTACTGTGAAATTTACAGCTTGCGGTAACCATCTGAGCTACCACGGCTTAATCATATACACACATAATATTTAAACATAATTTGTTAACACTAAATCATACACACTTAAGAAAATAACAGAAAGAAAAGTATGTTTGTCAATAGAATAAACACTTACATCCATGGCCTTTGATGCGTTGAAGTAACACAAATGTAGTATTGATAGATCCACTGCGGTCAAACGACCATACACTAACTCCATGACTGCAGCTGCTCGGTCTTATATAGTACCAGTAAGTAATAATTCTAATCCAAAGAATTTCTGCAGTGGAACTGATAGTACGAGTAACATTATGCGCCAACAAGCTTATCTCACATTCTGTTGCTTATCTCAACATTCCTTCGTGTTGCGTCTTGTTCAGTGTATCGATGACTCAACAAAATAATGCAATTTAATATTTAGAAATCACTTTAATTGATCATTCCTATGTTAGTCATTGAGTAGATTGGTACTGTAATAATCTACTAATAGCAGTAATATCATGGATACACTAGATGTACAACAACATCTGAAAAAGATTCACCCCAGTCTAGAAAATAATGTTTATGCTGCTAATAGACTGCCCATGTATACCCACGTACCAACGTATATAATATGCAATTTGGATACAGATGGTAAACCAGGGTCACATTGGGTAGCTTTATATATCAATACGAATGACGTCGATCAATATTTTGATTCATATGGACGGTCAGCTGTACGATATCATCTAGGGTTTTTAAAAAGTAATTGTAAAAGATGGAACTGGAATGTTGATAGTATTCAGAATGAGTGGACTTCAGTTTGTGGCGAATATTGCTTAATGTATTCGCTATATAAGTTTCAGGGATGTTCAATGCATAGTTTTACGAGTATATTCACGGGGATCACATTGTACAATGATATTTTAGTGGATGAGATGTTTCGCTCCTATTTTATAGACAATAAGTAATAAGATTTTGTATTTTGTAAATAAAAATTGTACTAGGGTGGATTGAAAAGTACTCGGCCTAACACAGATCCATTCAATTCTAAAAATCAAATCTACCCACATTATTTAGTTCAGTTCAGACTAGTTCATTGTGTGAAGTTCGAAACGTGTGCGATAATTAGTTGTGATTTTATAAATTTATTAACAAAGTAATCGGACATAATTTCCGCGAATGGAGCAAATCGAGCAGCGTGCCGTCATTAAGTACCTCCATAAGAAGGGGCTATCATCAAAAGCCATCCATGATGACATGGTCAGTACATTAGGCGATTGTGCTCTGTCATATTCATCCGTCAAAAAATGGATAGCAGAATTTAAGCGTGGTAGAGAGAGTGTGAAAGATGAACCCCGCTCTGGAAGGCCTTCGACGTCAACTACTGACGAAAATATTAAAAAAGTACTTGATTTAATAATGGGAGACCGCAGATTAAAAATTAGAGAGATAGCCGAGATTATAGGCATCTCTTATGAACGAACTCAAAACATCATTGTCAACGAGTTGGGTTTCCACAAGGCGTCTGCGAGGTGGGTTCCGCGACTGATTTCAGTTGAACAAAAAAGGACGCGATTGACTATTTCACGCGACTGTTTGGAGTTATTTGAAGCCGATGCAGATGATTTTTTGAATCGTTTTGTTACTATGGACGAAACATGGGTTCATTACTGTACACCGGAAACAAAACAACAATCAAAACAGTGGAGAAGACCTGGTTCACCACCCCCTAAAAATGCTAAGTCGATTTTGTCGGCAAATAAGGTGATGGCTTCAGTATTCTGGGACTCGAAAGGTGTGATTATGATTGATTATCTTGAAAGGAGTCAGACTATAAACTCTGATTACTACTGCACCTTACTACGTCATTTACGAGAGGAAATAAAAGAAAAACGTCGAGGAATGCTCAGAAGAAAAGTCCTGTTTCATCAAGATAACGCCCGTGTTCACACGTCAGTACAGTCAATGGCTGAAATTCACAACTGTGGCTTTGAACTGTTACCGCATCCGCCGTATTCACCTGATCTGGCACCATCAGACTTCTTTCTGTTCCCTAACCTAAAAAAGCACTTGGGAGGTCTAACATTTTCGACAAACGACGAGGTCAAAGTAGCTGTAGACGCATATTTTGACTCTAAGGAAGAATAATTTTTTTTCAACGGTCTAAATGCTTGGAAGGGGAGGTGGCAAAAGTGTATTGAACTTGATGGTGATTATGTAGAAAAATAAAAATATAACTGATTTACATAGTATGTGTTTATTTTCTTGCTTAGGCCGAGTACTTTTCAATCCACCCTCGTAACAAAATTAGGTAATGTGTTTTATTGATGATTCAGATTAGCGTTGTAGATAGGAACAAAGAAGTATAATACAATAGCACTGATAAGCCGACGCATACGCTGAGGAAAAATAGACAATGACGGTATTCAATGAACAATAGATAAATAGATAAGAACAATGGGGCGCTAATGACGGTGGAGGCCCTCACCGGATATCAATTAGATAAGAGTTAATTGATCTGCACATCTCCGGAACCGTGCATCCTACGCGAAAACGGACCGATTCGTGATCAGATCATGCCAAAGCTTTTTTTTTTGGATCGTGAGTCGACGAACGTTGTACCACTTCTGACTCAGTGAGCCAGAAGTGGTACTACCTATCTACTATTCTATGTTTATGAAGTGTATGTTTTCGCCTCTTTCTAACTAGAGCCTTAAATTAGCATTCTGCTTGGCGTGAAGACTTATCAGTTTCTAAATTAAGACATATTGAGCATCGATCAAAATAATTAAATGTATAAAATTCATAATTACGAATGTCAAACATGCTAGTACTAATGTAATTTTAAAGCGGGAGGAGCAGAGAACAAAAAAAGCTTTATTGTGTAAAAAAAATCATTATAAGTGCCTCGCTACTAGTTAATAAGGTATCTGGATCTCTACTCACTGGTTGAAATACAACAGCCAATGTGTTATTTCAATCTATTATGCTGTAGATCAGGGGCGCCTAACGAGTTGATTGCGAAGCTAATTTTGATCGATAGCTTAAGATGTCTTAATCTGAAACTGATAGGATGCTAAGCATAATGCTAATTTAAGGCTTTAGTTATAAAGAGGCGGAACCAAACACTTCATAGACATAGAATGTATTTCACAACTCCTCCCCACTTGGCTACGCCTATGACAAGTCGATCACGACATCTTTTAAATATAAAAAGAATATCTTATGTGACTTGGCCACCGCTGTTATAGAGCGTAATCTTTCTCTGGTCGATTCGACCCAATTTCAATACAACAATAGTACCGCTGTCGTGTGACTACCACGTACTGCCTATGTATTTGCTTGAAAATTGACTAGGTAGGTACCTATTTGATGGGAAATCGGATCTCTCGTCACACATTTCTCACACTTCCTCCTCGGCGTTTCTCTGCATGACAGAATCCGTAATGAGGGTATACGCTCTAGAACTAGAGTAACCAACATAGTCATGTCGGATCAGTCCGATGAGCAAACTAAAGTGGCAATGGGAAGACCATTTAGCTAAAAGTATCGACAATCGATAGGAAGGAAGATTCTCGAGTGACCCTCTTACTGGTAAGCGAAGTGTAGTGTGGACCCCTATTTGTTGGAGGGACGACCTAGTACGACATGCAGGAAGTCGACGAAGTGATGGATGCAGGAAACTAGGATCATGTTTTGTGACGTTCTTTAGGAGAGGATTATGTTCAACAGTAGCCTTGGAAAGAGCTGAAATAATGATTAACATACATTCATATATACATGCAGAAATACATAAAAAAAACAAAATAATTTAATATTTAGAAAATAAAAAAAAAAAAAATAATAAGGAAACTTAAATACAGGTAAAGCTAATAAAAGCGTTTTAAAATACGGAAACAGAATAACGTTTTGTAAAAATTCTCGTTTATTACACAGAAGGGCCTTGAAACACTCAAATATTATGAAATAGTCACGGCCGGAGAGAAATAAGGCGCAGAACCAACGGCTTTATGTGCTTTCCGAGGCACGGGGGTGAGATACCGCCAACTTCCTGACTCCGGGCTGCTACAGAGAATTTCTTGACAGAAAAACCCAATTTGGAAGATTTTGGCCCGACCCGGGATTTGAACCCGGGACTTCATGATCAGCAATCATGTCTACGACCACTAGACCAACTAGACAGTCAAAAGTGAATATGAAGGATACTTTAATCAATTAACATGAACGTACTTTATTTATTTTTATTCTTAAATGTATACAGCTTAACATACGGGGTACATTGGGCGGCCTTAATGCCTAACATTCTTTGTCTCTGCCAATCGACAGATGTCAATAAAACAAGGTGTTATACTTCTAGTACAAATACATTTATCAAACCTATCTATATAAATATATTAAAAATGTGGTGTTTTAATTGTAAGTTAGTTACTACCTTTAAATAATGTAGACCAAGAAGCACTTTCATGACTTTATTTGAACCATCTTGAGATCAAGAAAGATCAGAAAATTACTTGCACCGTGTACGAAGAATGGAAAAATCCTGTAGTGTGTTATTGGATACTAATCCTAAAATAATTTGATACTCTTGGTAATCGATCATGAAATGAATAGAGAACTTGTCAGTTATTCTTGGATTAGTGCCGGTAAAATGTTTGAGCTACTACGCCTTTGACGTATATAAGAGCCATTACAGCGTAGAACAATATAAAGATATATGGCCATACTTACGTAAGCCGAAAATAAATTTAACGGAAATGTAAGTACATGTTACTGAAATGAGAAGGCGTTCCAATTTGTTAAGAAAATATTGTGATAAAAATTTAATTTTTGAGATAAATAAATAAACCTGGACACCACCATTAAATAGGATAAACTACTAGGCTGCACTAAAAGTATCGGGAATGGAATATTTCCACTGTTCCTGTCATATTAAAATCTTTTTAATTGAAAACTCCTTGGCTTTAAAAATCGAATACAATTTATTTATTTAAAAAAATATTCTCGGTCTTGTCACAAGGTTTTGTCAAACTTGTTTAGTCGTTGAGAAAATGGAATTGACTCGAGAAAATTCAAGAGCGATGATTTATTATGACTTTCGAAGTGGTTTAACACAAAAACAGTGTGTTGACCGGATGATTTGATTTAATAGCATTGCTAAAATTAAAAAAAAGGTATAAATTAATGTAACCGTACTTACCATGGAGCTTTTGACATTATATTCTGCGTAACACCAACATTTTTACTTGTCTCGACTGAAGCCATTTTAATATCTGAAAAAAAGGGAAAGACTGCTTTATAATTATTGTTAATTTATCACAGCCACTCAAACTAAAACCGAACCTAGGCCTCCCCCATAAATTACATCACAGAGGGAGCCTTTGCCACAGTTGCCACGCTTAACAGGCAGGTTGACAACCGTATTTTTTGTATTATTTTCAATCGCCTGTGTATACACCCAGTAGATGGGATGGAGTTAGGGTTGCCAGATGGTCGGGATTCGTCTGGATTCTCCCGACATTTTAAATTATAATCTCCAGACTCCCGACAAAACTCAAAATCTCCAGGCAAACACTTTCTCTCTTGACGTCACAACTGCCTTTGATTTAGTAAAGGCCGATTTAGTAATTGGACTGAACTTTGAAGTAAATTGTTTGAGTTTTAAGTATTTTCTGAATACCACTAAAGGATCCAAATTGGTGGACTCAGTAAATTCTAATGCCAAAAACATGTGGCAATATAAAAGTTAGGTGTACTTAAATTAGTTATGTGTCAACAATATTAAGTATTTTTGTTTGTGTTGCCTATTAACTTAAAAATTAACTTTTTATTTTACATTTTTATTTTAAAATTTATTTCTCCCGACAAACAACCCCAAAATCGCGACATTTTCAAATTTTGTCCAGATATTTTGGTTTTCCGATCTGGCATCCCTAAATGGAGTAGTGAATTCTCTTACGCCACGACTACTCGTTGATTTTATAATTAAGGCAATATCAATGCACGCTTATTCACGAAAATTATTCTGATTAGATATTGTTTTCGATTTGAGCTCTAACGTAAGAGCTCACTTTCCGAACCAATTCTTGTAGAAAAACACACAAATGGTAATTAAGATTTCTGTGGAAAAACGAGATCCGAGTTAAGGTCAACCGTTATCAACGGCGTTACCATAACTACTATTTATTATTTACTATAATATTATTATTTATACTGTGCCGTAACTAACGTCCTGTAGAGTATATCACAACTGAAGTTAGATTATTTATAATAAATTAAAAAGTAACTTCTAAAACATTATATTACACACATGGGTTAAATGGTAGAGAATGCCTTTAGGCATTAACTTCGCCCTTTGTATCCTTTTTTTCTAAGGGGACGCAATAAACTTTTTGAAATAAAATAAATAAAAAAATAAAAGAACAAAAGCATTAGGTTAAAAATCCCGACTGCGTAATTTTTTTACTGAGAACATAAAAATTGTAAATGTCACTTACAAAACTAAGAGGAATCTCACAACACCTCAAAATTATGATAAAATTCATCGAGAAAGAACCAAAGAAGAAGACATACATGCATATGCACATATACTCAAAAACATTACACTCCTTCTATGGCAGTCGGTTAAAAAACGTCGCTTGCGACTGCGATCGTGGCCATCTAGCGGCGGTTGTCTAAAGACTCCGCAGTTTCAGATTACATTCCGTACCGACAAAGAATGGGATTAGAAATGGCGACTCATGTAACCTGTACCGTCAACATGCACAGTACAGTACTAATAACAAAAACTCGGTAATATCGGTATATCATTATGACGTTTATTATTCGGTTAGTTGAAAATTTTATACTAATCGAAAAATATTTGAAAAGAATTGTATACCCAAGTAGCAAGCCGCTCTGGTTTCGCCTGGATGGGATCTATTTATGTGGCGTTGTTTAGACCTAAGAATATCATTAAAGACAATTTATTTTACCTTATCCATATTTCTATTTTAGTAAAATCTCTAAATTTTTCGGATAAAATTTAGTCTAGACTAGATAACTCCTGGTATTACTCTCTATGTGTTCGTGAAGTTTTATTGCAATCTATTCAGCCATTCCGAAGATTAGCTCAGACAGACAGACAAACGAGAATTTTAAATATAGATGATCCATGTCTCAATGGCATGTAAATATTTTATAAATTTATTTTGTAAATATTTAAAAAAATATTAACAAACAAAACAACTATTGAAAAAAACTCAGAAAGCGCTATAGCTCACAAATTAGCAAAACGGCATTTTGTTACGATTGTTTCAAATGACAAGTTGGACTACAGTTATAGAGTGTACGAAAAACGCATATCGCTACGTATTTTTTGCAGTCTTTACCGGCTGGTGTGAGTAAAAAAAGGTGACGCCATTTTCAATCCCATTCTTTAACGACACGGGTAATAGATATTATTAAGCATTATTTTAGAAAATACAGAAATACAAATAATCAATAATCTGTTCGCGTAAATATAAGAAATCATTAATCAATAGCTTTTAAATCAACTGTCACATGAAATGCTAATTACGGTTGATTTTAAATTTCGAAACTTCCATAAGCTTATGCATTTTAGAAGCAAATACTAGATTTCAGTTGACTTTAAAATGAGTCAATTCGATTGTACGTTTTTTTTTTTTGTGTAATACCTTCGTCAATTTTAAACCGATGTCGATATTTTTTTTAATTAAAATATGAAGCTTCAGAAGCGACTTTTAGCACCCCCTAAGAGCGGAATAAAAAGGGGATTTAGTTTTTAAATAACAACTTGAGCACCATCAGGAGACCGAAAGTGTTGCTAAGAGATGTAAATCAGGAAGAGCTAGAACCACAACTGTTCATGTAGACCGGTACATCAGGTTAACTGCGCGTCGTGAACGTACCATAATGACCCTGACTTTAGAATGTGATTTTTATTATTCTTATAATTTGCTTGAAGCCGGCATTACTTTTTACTACTTACACTTTTTTTGTTGATTGTAGTGTGAGTCTGAGTTGATTGTAAGGAATATCAAAATGTCAATATCATTTAAATACAAATTTAGAACGCAAAAAACAAAAGGTTTAATTTTTCCTGTTGTAATTTTTGTGCGGTTTGGCCGCAAACATTAGTAAATGCTATTTAAAAAAAGAAAGTTTTGGAATGCTTTTTTCTCTGAATTTCTTTCATTTTATGCATCAATATATACTATACTAATATATATATATATCATCATTACAGCCCTTCACAAGTCCACTGCTGAACATAGGCCTCCCCCAAGTAATGCCACAAAGCACGGTCCTGAGCCACCTGCATCCATCGACTTCCTGCATATCTTACCAGGTCGTCACTCCATCTAGTGGGGGGTCGCCCTACACTACGCCTACCGGTACGAGGCTGCCACTCGAGAACCTTTCTTCCCCATCGGTTATCGGTTCTTCGAGCTATATGGCCGGCCCATTGCCACTTCAGCTTACTAATCCGTTGGGCTATGTCGGTCACTCTGGTTTTACTGCGGATATCCTCATTTCTGAGTCTATCACGCAGAGAAACTCCGAGCATAGCCCTCTCCATAGCTCGCTGAGCGACCTTGAGCGTCCTCATACGGCCAGCAGTGAAGGACCACGTCTCAGATCCGTAAGTCATCACTGGCAACACGCACTGGTTGTACAATCTAGTTTTTAGAGATTGAGGTATACCTGACGAGAAGATATGTCGTAATTTCCCGAACGCTGCCCAGCCGAGTTGAATCCGTCGATTGACCTCTCGGTCGAAGTTGGACTTACCTAGTCGGACTATTTGTCCCAGGTAAACGTACTCGTCAACAACTTCGAGCATAGTGCTCCCAACAAATACTGGCATAGGTGTGACATGGACATTAAACATAATCTTTGTTTTGTCCATGTTCATCTTAAGACCTATCCGTTGGGAGGCACTATTGAGGTCATTGAGCATAGTGCTTAAATAAATCCTCCAGCGATTCTGCCATAAGGACTATATTGTCGGCAAATTGAAGGTGAGATATATATATATATATATATATATGTAGTATATAAGCACATATTTTATCTTATTAAACAGTATGGAAGTACACATTACAATGGCCTTTTTATAATATCTTTTGAAAGACTATCAAATCAATAAACGTACACAATTTTAGCACAAACAAATTTCATGTTTTTCAATTCTTAAAAAACTTATTTCTTAAAAACGTACTTTGGCCCTTTTAGCACCAGGTCACAAATATGCACTACGAGTACCTACTTGTATCTCAATGGTTTTATGTAATTATTGAGTAATATTGCGTTCTTTCATACTTCGAAAAATTTTGGCAACTTTTGAATTCAAGATAAAATTTAGGTTTGGTTTAAATTTTTACCTTTACTGTCTTTTTTATTCGATAATTCCAGATCTAAACGCTACTGAAGTTGCTAGGGCTATTACTTTAAAAGCCCACGTTGATTTTGCCTGCAATCACTAAAGACAAAGCTCGGATTCCAGTTCTACTTTCAAATGAGTGTAGACTTTGTCTAAAGCCAGGTGATGGAAGGAATAAAGTGTGGAAACGCCCGGAAGAGAGGTACGCTCATTGCAATATCATTGAAAAAGTGGTATATGGTATGATATGGGGAGGTATTTACACGGGGGCACGTACGAAACTTTGTATCTTTAAGATTGGGTCACTAAAAGCGGCACAATCACAGTATGTAATTGGAAATGTTTGGAAGAAATATTAGTGCCATTTAAGGAATTAAATCTATGTAACTTAAGGATATAAATTTGTTTTTATGCATATTTTTATATAATAATTTGGATTTATGCATACACGCCCCTATACTGTGGCTCTACTTTTTATGTTGGTGTTGTGATCTCAACGTTTCGATCTCGAAGGTATTCAACCTTCGAGATTGAGACGTTGAAATCAATGTTATGTGGTGGACAGTACACATAAAGCATGTACGGGATAAACTTGGAAGACAAATTAAGAAAAAAATACTCCCCCCGCTATTTTGAGAGATTTTATAACCGCTTTACAGGAAGAATGGAACGCAATCTCTCAAGATTTTATTAGTAGCTTAATTAGAATTATGTCAAGGAGACTGGAAGCAATTCGAAGTGTTAGAGGAGGCAACGCTAAGTACTGGTTATAGCCCACGCTATAGCCTTTCCTAAGCATTTATGAAAAAATAAATAAACTGATTATAGCCCACGCCTTTCCTAAGCATTTATGAAAAAAAATGTGTGCAAACTATTAGTTCACATTATTTCTGAATTCTCAGTTCAAACATACCTCTATCCATTCACACAATCTGAATCTGTATTTGTAACACATATTATATATACCTACATAAATATATACATTTTAGCTGGCTTCACTCCTCCTTAAAAACTTTAACTAAGCAAAGCTCCCGTGCGCGATATATGCTTAAAAAGGGTTTAAAAATGTACCCCTCACGTATTATTATACAAAAGAAGATGATCCATTAAATTACCAATTAAACTACCTTTTGTATTAAGACGGAATGTGTTTAAAATGTCTTAATGTCTAACATTACAACCTTTATAATTTTAACGGTTTGTAATTGGTTTATAATTGGAACATCAGTCAAAAAACGTACAATTAACGAATGTATTAGTTTCTGAATAGTTCACTGAAAATATTGTGTTAATATATTTTTAATTACTGCCAAATTATGCATATTTTATAATTATGTTTAATGATAACGATTAACATTGTGATCTTATTTATTCGCAGTTTATTGATTAATAAATGATTAAAAAAACGGTATAATGAAGTATAAAAAATATTTAATAAATTTTTATACGTATATAAATGCAACATTCGGTTATTATTTTAGGCTACTTTTTTCGTATTCGGTCCAATACCGAATATCTGGATATGTCTGGATACTGTTCGGCCGAATACCGAATATTTGAGTAAGTTATTTTGTTGCCATTCTATAATGATGTATTTTTATTTACCATTACAGTAACCACAGGTACATATCAGGTAACAGGTACATATAAAAAACTATCAGACAAATGTCTATGCACTTACATTGTCATAATTAAAGTGAAAGAGTATGGTGCAGAAAGACTAATTTTCTGCATTTTCAGGTTGTTTTACTAATTTCCTTTTCGCAGAGAATCCCAGCATCTGAGAATAAACGCTCTGAATAAAAACAGAACTTCCTTCCCGGTCGAACACTTTTATCTAATATTCGACTATTTGGCCAGGAAGCTCGCAGATTACGTGTGGTGTTAGAAGTCTGATTTATTTTTTTTACTTTATTTTATCTATTCATATGCTAGTAAATTACAATTTTAATAATCAATTACAGTCTATAGTAAAATATACGGGGGAGGTCCATGTACAATATAAAAGTTTACTATTGTACATGGACCTCTCCCATATATTGCTCCATTTGCGGAATTTTACAATAGTTGCCACGCTACGCTGGCAACCGCAGTTTTTATTTTATTTTATTTATTTATGTTCACACAACAAGGTACAGAAACAACCTTAAAGTAAGTTCGTACAAAGGTTCCATAATTTGCTAAAATATCTTCCAGTGGACCCATAAAGGAAAATATATTGAAATTGCAAACTTAGTACACACATTATGTACTACTACTAATTAATAAATAATATACAAAATGTTAGTAGTAATGATACATATATATATATATATATATATATATATATATATATATATATATATATATATAAATAATAAACTAATACTAATATTATAAAATAATATATATTAATTAACATGATGCAAAGAAGTTTTTTTAATTATTTTGAATATAATAGCCAAAATTACTTCTGGCAATATTCTCTATCTGTTCGTGAAATTTCATCACAATGGGTTCCGCCGTTTTAAAGATTAGCCCAGACAGGTACGCAACAGAGAGACATTTTTTTAAAATAGTTATGCATTTCTATATAATATGCAAACATCTCCCTAAGCTTAAAAGAAGCCAGTTATTTCTTTATTCACTATCCATTAATACACCTATGGCGGTAGTTGATAGAAACACTACGCTCGAAATTCGTCCGAAGTCGAAGAACAAAACATACACAACAAATATACCTCATACAAGGCAATATACCTAAAAACTTGAAAACAAAAGTAAACAACCAGTGTGTGTTGTAATTGATGACATTGCTGGCCACATGATGAAGCCAAAGGTCGCTTTGCGAGCTATGGATATCACTACATATGGTAGTTCACACGTGACAGTTTTTGTAATGATATCCATAGTAGAAACGAAATACCAGATATAGCTCAACTGATCAGTAAGCTGAAGTGGCAATGAACGGGTCATAGAGCTCGAAAAAATGAAAGAGAGGCTCACGAATAGCATAAGCGAAATCCGGTAAGCAAAGCCCCTCATTGGATGGAGTGACGACGTGGCTAAACATTTTTAATATTCACCATTAAAAAGATTTTATATTTAAAATAATAATACGTAAAATAAGGTAATTTAAAATAAAAAAGTCATTTTAGGTACTATTTATTATCACTAGTAGCTAGCATTATAATAAATGGAAATCTGATTAAAATAATTGAAATATATATAACGTAATAGGTGTGTATTACTTCAATGTTTGAAATAAAAATTCTTATGAATTCATTTGCCCTAAAAATATAATTGTATACACAATGTTGTGTCGAAAATAATGTATACAGTTTATTTACCACAGATTTGACGAAAATTTTTAGTTATTTTGAAAAAAATAAAAACACTTTCTCGAGATTTCTTTCGACAACAAATATCTCTCGAACGAATCGACCGATTTTGATGCGATTCACGGCAATCGATGTTGTTTTTTGAGAAGAGCTGATTAGATTATATAATTGATCAAAACAAATGTGTTGATGTAGTTCCAAAAAAAACACTTTTGAAAATTAAAAAACCCGAATTTTTAGGTTTTCTCATAATCTACCGAGCTGTTCGGTCTAAATTCAAAGAAAATCTAAGTTCAGCGAGGCCTTTTCAGAGGCCCATTTCGTATCAGGCACACAGTTATGAGATATTTACATGTTTACATACATACATACATGCATACACACACACATACACACACACACACGCATATATATATCATATATATATATATATATATATATATATATATATATATATATATATATATATAATAGGCATAAGGACATCACTCTATTTTGAAAAACTGACTTTGAAAACAATAACTTCCCGGTTTTTGAAAATAATAGATTTTTATAGCGGGGAATAAAATAAATTTAACATTGATAAATTTTTAAATATTCTATTTCTTGAGTAATAAAATATTGTGTGTAGTTATACCGACATATCAAAAATTTTAGTATATTTTGTGACATTTTATTCTATTTTTATATTCATAGTCAATACCTACCTACTAATAATCATTTTATTAACATGAACAAAATATTAATCAATAAATTAACAGTAAAAGTAAATACATAACAGAAATAAATATTGATATATATTAATAGTATTAAAATAAATAAGTTTTACTTCAACACCTCGTAAAGTCTCTACAGTCTACACACTTAGAAATATTTTTAGTTTTTAAAAATATTAGAATATTTTGTGAATGGAGGGTTCCATTGCTTATAATTTTATTGTCTTATGTATAATGACTTATCCTACTTATCCCATTTGGAACTAATCTCTGGTATGAATACTTTTTCATAATATGTAATTGCAAACGTTAAACCGACGATTGGTGCAATGTTGCGCGATACTCTGATGCTAGCTTTTATCAAAACAGCGAATATGATATGTTTATTTTGTTCCTATTATCCTAATAACTAAATATAATTATATTTAATATTAATTAACACACTTACAGTTAGATGAGAATTAAAAAGAAAACTGTACACTGCTTGAAACTGTCAAAATTAGGCGCGAAATAGTTTTATTTTTACCGCGTATCGCATTGAGTACGTCTACTATCTTGCAAATGCTGCGAATGACTACCTACTGATTACTAAATGAATGTATATGACAGCCGCCGGCCGGTCCGATTGTGTTTGCGCGACGCGATGCTTTGAGATAATTAGGTCGGTGGTGCACAGAAGTTGGTTTAATACTCAAAGACAGAATCCGATACTTAGTACAAGGGTCTTTAAAAAGGAACATATTATATTACACTTTTATGTATTCTGTTTTTCTGGTAAAATATCATCGTAACGCGGAATGTTTGTACTTCCTTATGTAGGTAGCAACCAGTAATCTTGTTTTGTGTAGCTGATGACCTGATATGAATGAATAAAAATAATTACATTCCCTTAGCCTTAAACTTTGAATATACAACTTTAAGGCTAAGGGAATGTAATTATTTAAATGTTTAAATGTGAATGTAATTAATTAAATATATTATATCAATATAATGATTTAATAATTAAAAAAATTAATGCATATTGTACTCTATTTATAATCGCGTTTTCTGTGTAAATGGTAGTGGCAAAATCTAAAACATGCTAGGAACAATAATTCATTTAGGTAATTAATAATTATGCTGTAGAAGTTTTACAAGAGATACGAATATAATATAATTTCTGTGCGGACTCGGATCATCAGACCATCACGGTTAGCATACACCCGTTTCGGCCCTGTAAGTTTTATGAGTGCGATCTTGGGCGTTGACCTCTTAGCAGTTGCCTATAATCGTTTACCACCGATTTACCGATCCAGACCGCTTATGTACCTTAAAGAAACGAGCTTACTCACTTTTAAAAGGCTGGCAACGCATTTACAATTCCCCTGGTACCTAGATTCCAGTTGTTCATGTGCTGCGGTCCACATTTACCATCTGATGAGCCCACAGAAATAGTAATAATTCGTATTATTACGGTTTATGTGGGTGAGCCGCATCCTCGTTTCAACGCCCCACTTCTGTTAAAAAAAACCTATAAGTATTAATTTTCTCCAATTATAAACGAATAAAAAATAAATAAATAGAATTAATTTATAATTAGGTAAAAAAAGGTTCTCCAGCGGCAGTCTCATAAGCGAAGTGTAGAACGGGCCCTCCACCAGTTAGAGTGACAACCTGCTAAGAGGTGCAAGAAGTCGATGTATGCAGGTGGCTTAGTACCGTGGTTTGTGGTATTTCTTGGGAGAGGTTATGTTCAGCAGTGGACTTGTAAAGGGCGGTAATGATGATGATAATGATTTGTAGTTCATGTGACAATAAATCAAATAAAGAAACAAAGGAATTGCAAGCGGCCAGCCAGTCTTTCAATTCAACATATATACGTCCCTCTGTTGGGCACAGGCCTCCTCTCCTTCACTGAGAGGATCTTAGGGTAAGGAAATATCCGCCAACAGTGCTACCCCAATGCATTTTGGTGAACTTCACATGTCTTCGATTATTTTTTACACGATGTCTTCTTTCAACAACAAGCACGTGGCAAATCAGCTTTTAAAATTAAAATAAGCCATTTCATTAGTGCGGGAGGAGATCGAATCATACTGTGAAATCCACAATGCAAATTTCACTTTCTTCAATAATATGTAAGGTTTTATTTGTTCATTAATTTAAACCTCAAATAAGTCTGAACTTAGTTTTTCTGTAATAGTGCGAATATAGCGGAGCATAGGCCTGTCCATAGATTGCCTATTTTTTGTTGAAGAAGGACAAACCAGCATGCGGTTCACCTCGTTTGTTTCCCTGACAGGTAAATATCCTTACTTAATTGAATCTATAATAATCACAATGATAAGTATCGTAAGATAATAATCACAGAAACAGACTACTATGAAATATATTATAGACTCAAATGAAAATGAAACAAATCCTATAAATATAACTTGAATTTTAATACAGTACCACAATAAAAATATTTTAACAAATAATATAGTTAAATTGGTTTACTGAGCTCGGATAAGAACAAATCAATTAGCTTGTTCTTTCAGTCTGCTAAAAATAGAAATTCATGCAAATTATATCTACAAATATTCCAACCAGATTTCCTTAATCGATCTCCTTAAAATCTATACCTACAGAAAAACTAGATAATCATTGAGTTATACAAAACTATAAATCAATGTATATATTGATTCATTATGCGAAGTTAAGAGTGGCAGAATTACATATCTTAAATGCGTTGAAACAAGTCCGAATTTTGCAAATGTATGTGTCATTTTCCAATGTATTTTTACTTTTTATTTTGTATTGAATACCAAATTTATATCGTTTGACCTTTATATTTAATTGAAAAAAAAACGAAGAAAAATACATGATTAATTTAATAAATCGCAATTCTTGATTGCAATATCCTATATGAAAATATGTCCGCATTACAGAGTTTTGTAATTTCCTATATACTAGGAGTAACGATTTCAATTATGGATTTAGTTAATAAGGCGACCTTGAGTCTTCTTGAGTAGGCAAAAGTATGCCGCGGTCCACGCAGGCAAACTTCGAACGCTTTCTAGTCCAAGGTCGCTCAATATTTGTAAGCTCAGTTAAAGTAATGCTGTTGGATGTTGGTGGCTATATAACATTGGACCTAAAAGTTTTTGTTAACACTTACGAGTTTGTGCATCAACTAATAAGTTCATGTACTTAACAGGAGTATAGTATGCAGAAAAAGAGTATAGTATGCAGAAAATGCACATAGTCAATCTAATTGGATAATTTCATTTCAATTTGATAATCTATCATCCTTCTTTTGATGAATTAGTAATATAGTTATGAAAACATTTTACTTACTAAATATTTCAAAAACAAGTTGTTTAATGTGAACCTGGATACCTACAGGTTCACTTACAAGTACCTACATCTTGTCTTTTTCTATTTAGTTCCGAGATCTACTTGTAATGTTATTTACTAATACATATGATAATAATTCTAAAGAGTTTTTCTAATCATGTTCTATATTCAACCGACTTCATAAATGGAAGAGGTTCTCAATTCATCGGAATATTTTTATGCATTTACAGCGATAATTCTTTATCATGTTGCCGGTTTTTAATTATTCTTTGTTAGAAAGATAGTATACCTCATACCATTTTTAGGTATACTATCTTCATCTCATAGTGTTTTCTATGAGAAAATCATCAAACTCTTTTATTTTATTAGATAATTTGCAAAAGCATCAGCACGACATACCTAAGACCAATTCCTTACTACGTCATAAATTTCAACGAATATATTATATTTAGTTCTTTGAAGTTGATTTCTACTTTTACCCTATCAATACACCAATACTCTAAGATAGCACTATATCAGCCTATTTCTTACTTTCACAGCTGCGGAGTGGTCAGTGCTCCGCAATGGCGGCCGATGATCCGCGGTTGCCACACGACGCCGCTTTGCGTCACGCAATGGAGAAATAAACATTTCGTTTAGCCGTGCAACTTTACTCTCAGTAGCGGCCAGTAGGATAAGCAAGATTTTTTTCTCAAATATTGTATGTAATCAACGTTTATGTCTTTATATTGTATTCGTTTTCAAAGGTCCGTGCAAAATTCAGTAAAACGGAACATTTTATAGAATTATATCGTCTGTCTGTCGGTCAAAGAGGAAAAGGAAATTTCCCTAGAGTGTTTCACGTAAATTATTGAAATTTGGCATACCTAGTTATAATTAAATATAATGCAAAAAAAAGTGAACTGTTGTTTTTTTTAAAGTAGAAATAAAAGTCCAATATATGTTCCTTCAGTAAAGCTTAATGGTTCATTGTTACAGAGAGTGACTCATTTTAAATACCTATTTTCGTCTATTTTCTGGATGTTATCGCTGTTATAGTTCGACCGTTCAGAGAATGCGTTCCTGACACGTCGTGATTGAACTGGCGACGTAACTTTGTAATGGCGTTGCAGTTACGATAAAAATATTTTTGCTGGTTGGTTACCGTTTTAACAATGGATGAGCATTAAAACAACATTATTATATCAATAATCAATGAATGTTATAATTTTGTGGCAAACTGAGTGTCAAATAACTTGGTAAACAATATTTTTCTAAATCTATACTACGCTATTACAAGGTTATGTCAGCGCTTTATATTTGTAGTGCTGTGCTAACAATAACAGGCAATAACAGTATCGTAATCTGTTCTTTACAGTTATACTTTATAAAATAATACGTTTTGTTTTTCTTTTTAAGAATTTGAAAATAATGGACTACAAGATAACTTTTATTAAATATAAAAATAAAACTACGACCAAACCGAACGCGCGAAAGAAAGTAGCATTTTTATATTTAGGTTGAAAATGGTAACCCCAAATGGCGTTATGGGCCGCCATATTGTGACGCTAAAACAGTCGTCTGTTGTCGTTTCGTGCGCATAGACCACGTTCTTCAAGTGTTTTCGATCTGTTTTTATTTCATTACCCGTCTTTCGTTTAATGAATTGTTTCTACTTTTCAAACTGACATCGGCGCTAAATCGGACTTCGATTGTGTTTTGTATTGCGTTCTTTTTTCTTTTGGTGCATAATAATGCCTAAACGTGGACAAACATTGAAAGGTGACCCCGTGAGTTAATCATCATGCTGCAAGATTACTTTGAGCGGGAGCGGCAAAATGGCGGACCCCTGTTACCTGTCGAACAGGTACAAGAACGCGTCTCTCAGGCGCTTGGAGTTAGCAAACCAACGATAACAAATATTAATAAAGAAAAGTTCGGCTCTACTGGCACGGAAGATAATATTTTACGTACTCCGAAGAAGAAACGTAGGACTAAACCCGTGACAGATATTGACACCTTTGACGCCGATGCAATCAGAAATCATATATATGGTTACTATTCCAGAAATGAATATCTCAACAGGAAGAAGCTTTTGGCATCGTTAAGAGAAGCTGGACTGTTTAGCGGGGGTAAAACTGCTTTAACCAAAATCTTAAAAGATATTGGTTTTTCGTATAAAAAAACAGACAAAAGAAAAATTTTATTAGAACGATACGACATAATTTTAAAACGGATAAGTTTTTTGAGAGAAGCAAAAATATTGATAACTGGGATAATGTCGTGTTCATTGACGAGACATGGCTAAACTCCAATCACACAGTTTCCCGTTCTTAGACGGATGATAAGGGGACCCGTCTGATAATATGCCACGCAGTTTCTGCAAAATACGGCTTTGTGGAGAACGCGTTACTGGCATTTCAATCAAAAACCACAAATGACTAAAACGAGGAAATGAATGCCACTACATTTAAAGAGTGGTTCCAGAACGTGCTTTTGCCCAGACTACCGGAGCCTTCTGTAATATCCATGGATAATGCCTCCTATCACTCGGTTCAAATACAGAAACCACCTACCCGAGCTAATAAAAAAGAAGAAATGCTGGCTTGGTTACAAGCAAAAGGCATTGACGCAAATATGCAGATGCTAAAACCAGAGCTAATTAAATTAGTTAAGGAAAATAAAGCGGCAAATGTGCGATACGAAATCGATGAACTGGCTCTGGAGTACGGTCATCGCGTTCTAAGAATTCCACCTTATCATTGCCAATATAACGCGATTGAGCTAATCTGGGCTCAAATAAAAGGTTACGCCGCCCGCCACAATACTTCCCCGTTATTCAGCACGAAAAAGATGATAACCCTATTAAAAGAAGCTTGCGGGGGAAGTCACAAGAGATGACTGGGCAAAGGTTGTTGAGAAGACTAAAAACCTGATTGTGGAACATTTTGACCGAGATATCAGGATTGATTCTGTTATTGATAATAATGTAATTATACATGTAGGCGAAGATGATGATGAAGACCACCTCCTCAAGCGAATCGGAGTCTGATTAATATTCTGTACGCACATTCAATTCAATGTACTTTATTGCATAGAAATACAGATTGTAACTTTGTAACAAAGAATAAATAAAACAATTTTATTATATTAATATTACCTTTTTTTGGTTTCCACTTAAATTACTAAAATATAAAATAATGTTAAAAATAACGCGGCGGTTTATTTTGGAGGAACGGTAACGAACTCAGTGTTATGTTGTGCCCATCACTAGTCGTGACTAACTATCAGTTAGTGTCAGGAACGCATTCTCTGAACGGCCGAACTATAGTCTATGCGACTCTTACAGCTTCATCGGACTCAGGGCTCGTGGCCTGTAACGCTGCGAGCTAATTAAAAAAAGGAAAGGCAATGGCATGAGGATCTAGGAGCTATCTAACCTCTGTCAGAGGGGGGGGGGGTGCGGACCCTCATCTCTGACTGCTCAGCTCGTGTCGGTCGATGCTCTGGGCGGTGAGAAACGCCCAGGAACGCGGGTGTACGGAGTGTACGCGGTGTGTGCCGAAACGCATCGTGCCCGTTTAAGGCTGCGACGCACCCCATTCGTAATTCTAACAGTGTTTGTCCCATTTTGTGTGGGTGTAGTGTCATTGTGTGATGTGCCTGCGACGTTTGGGTCGACTGGATCGAGCGTTCGTGGTGGTTCACATTTCGCGGTCTGCGGAGATAGGGCGCGACTTTTGCTATCGGAACGTAGTTGGCTGCGTTTGTCACTAGCGGGTTAGGGTGGGTTTTTACTCTATCAAAGTAGCGTTGAGACTCTCTCATCTCTCATCTCTTTGAAGTATTCGGAGATAGAGGGTAATTCATAATCATTGTGCAAATCGGAGTTCAGTTGATACCACCGTGCACCGGTGGCTTTTCGGATGAAAAAGTTTTGGACTCTTTGGAGTTTTAAAAGGTGGGTCATATAGGTGTGTTTAAATACCTGGATCACATTGTCACAGAGGATTTAAAGGATTATCTAGATATCGAAAGAGAACGCAGGGGGTTAGCTGTGAGAGGTAATATGGTGTCTCGAAGGTTTGCTGCTCGCTCTGTACCGGTTAAAATTACCAGCAGCCTTTGGGCCATTCATACGCAAAAGGCAAGCAATACCCTGCGTATTCAATATAACAAAGCCTTCAGGTTATTGTTGGTGCTTCCACCTCATTGTAGTGCATCAGGCATGTTCGCCGATGCGCTTACTAATCACTACTTCGCGATCATGCGTAAAAAAGTGGAGTCGTTAATGCGCAGAGTGTGGGGGATAGTATCTTGAGGGTCGAATAGTATCTTGAGGGTCTTTGCGGAGAGACTCGATGGCTTGACACTAGGTTTGTCAAGCTACATGTACTAAATTGAGCTTGATAAATCTATCAATTTGTTGGCATTTTTTATTTATTTATTTTTATTTTGTTTTATTTATATTGTGTTTTATTTAATTGTTTCGTGTACTAACATTAGTTCTTAAACTTTATTTGTATTACTAACATGCTATGAGCTTACAATGCCTGAAAAATAAAACATTTTTATTTTTTTTTTTATAATCGAGGGTTAACATAAGGTTTGGTTAAAAGTCAAATTTTCGACGCGCAAATGGGTAATGAAAAGATCAGTTGAAACGGAACAATAAGTAAGCAGAAGAGATAGTTTTACTTAATTTAGTTGAAATGGTTTTGTTTTTACATAAAGTAAGTAATTTTTCTGTGTTCCCAAACTGTGGCATTCTGATACTACAATATTCTATACTGTGGACGTGAACGAGTGAACGAGATGATTCAATGTTGAAGTTCGAGTAACATTGCCAATTCTTTTGCTGTCACGAGGACCTCAAACGAGGTAAGCCACGAGTGAGGGACGCGTCACTATCTGTACGTGTTACGGCGCCTCTACACGTTGGCCAACACAGTGGCGAATGTAGTGGCCAATAGCATTGGCCAACGTGTAGACGGGGTGTTTGGGCTTCATTGGTATGTATTGGAACGATGGCCCGCAAGTTGGCGCGAGATCCGTGTGGTGTCGGTTTTTTACAAAAGATCAAAGGATTGTTGGCGGAGTTTGGTCGCCGCGTACACACGTTGGCCGCGCGTTTAGTTTACTACAAGCTCCCAGAGTGATTACACGCATCTGATTTAAATTTTATATTCAAGCTTTGTAGGGTGGATGCCCCAATTACCAGCCTTTTAGTGCCAATTTCAACTTTAAACATTCCTACTACTTTAATTAGCGCGATTTAATTATTATTGAACATTTGTTTTAATCAATAAGCTAATTATCAAAAAAAATTAACGTTTTTTCACAATCAGATTATTACGAGAACAATTTTAAAATGAAAAAAAATGAAGCACGTCGTTTATATGTGGTAGAACCATGCAATTATATTACCGGGGAAGGACCACGCTGTCACAGAATATCAGCGTAAAATACTAGCTTAATGATGCTGTGTTTCGTATAGTGAGTGTAGAGAACCAGAGACCCTTTTTAAAGGAAACGAGGCATATCATCTTAGTCCTCACGGGTGACAACGCATCTGCATTTTGATTCGTAATCGAGGATAGATGTAGATGTCTATGGGCCACAGCAGCCACTTACCATCAGGTGAACTGTGTGCACGTTTGTCACACTATCCTATAAAAAACGTCGATTTCTTATAATTTAATCGTGCAAGATTTCGAATCATCATCATCATTACAGCTGTTCACAAGTCCACTACTTGAACATCCTCCTCCACAGACTGCCGCAAAGCATGAGTTTTTCATTTATTCTAAGTTATAATTAGTACCTATTATTAAGTCAGTGTTAATTATATTTATTGCTATTGTTTTTGTCTTTCTCAAAAAATAATTAAATTACCAAATTAATTATAAGGTGTTCTTATATACATCAAATGTCTGATAGAAATGCAAGTGCATATTTTGCTAAACTTTAAAATCAAAACCCAATTTTAAAACATAGACTAATCGATTATAACTCCTTAACTTTAAAATAAGTTAAGTTCTTATTAATGGTATTTATTCCAGTTTATGATGCATGTAAAGAATAAATAAAGCTAATCGTATATCGTATATCTATTTACAGCCCCATTAATAACCACTATTATTTTATAATTCTTTTATAAAAACGTTAACCCCACACTAGGATTTTCTCCCGTATCGCGCAGGCAGTTTACAAACATAAATTGCACAAGGACACACATCCACACCCGAAACAATTATTTGTAGGACATATAAATACTTGTTCCGTGCGGGATCAAACCCGCGGCGCCCGGCGCAGCCACTCATTGCTGAGCCACTGCGCCACGGTGCTTATAAATTCGTCCGCACATTGGCCCGAACCGAAGTAAACTGAACGACCTTCCAACGTGTGGACGCCGTCACCAACTCTCGGCCAATATATTCGCCACTACATTCGCCACTGTGTTGGCCAACGTGTAGAGGCGACATTACTCTAATCAGGATACTGAGAAACTAAACTAGTAAATAAAAATTGACTTTCAATAAGTATTATGTTTTTTTTAATAGTATAAGGGTGACAGACGAGCACACAGTACACCTTATGGTAAGTGAATGCTGTGGCCCATAGACATCTACATTTAACGTCGCTTAAGAATCAAAACGCAGATGCGTTGTCACCCCTGAGGACTAAGATGAATCTATCAAGATAAATTCATTTTTTCATTATATAATATATCTATAATGAAAGAATGAATTTATCTTCAATTAAAAATCAAAATGCAGATGCGTTGCGAGCCCTGAGGACTGAGATGGAATGCCTCATTTCTAGTAAAAAGGGTCTCCGGTTCTCTACACTCACCATACGAAACAGCACCATTAAGCTACTATTTTACGCTGGTATTCTGTGAGAGCTTGGTCCTTCCCCGGTCGAGCCGACCCATTCGTGCTACAACTACAATATAGCTGCAGCGTGGCTCTACCACGTAAAATTTTATGGCTATAATATTTACCCGAATATACACATTAATTGAAACTATTTTTACAGATTTTGTCGAATTTTATTTATTTATTTTATATTCCCAACGTTTCGAGTACTGTAAAGCACCCATAGTTACGGGTCCGGGGGAACTGATGTTCGACATCCCAATGTCATTGTTAAAAACTAACTGTCATTGACCACAAATCCTCGTAAAAGAACACCGATTCCCACCAAGGCTACGGAATCAAAAACATCATAATTTCAATTGAAAAGATGGCTGTGTGCTGCATGGGATCCTGTAATTAATGGAATTTAATCCCAACCCATGTATACCACTGCAAGACTTCAAGATATCTACTATAAGTTCTATCTGCGTAGATTGGACCAAAAATATAATAATTTTAAATCAAAAGTAGCCGAGGTTAACTATAACATTGGTACGTCGAACACCTCATTCCCCCCGTGACTGCTCTATACAGTATATAGTATATCTATGCCCTTGACCGTGGGGCGCTGAAACTACTCAAAACTAAAAAAATATATTAAATAAGTTAATTAAACGTGATAAAATCTGTAAAAACTAGTCAGATTCAAAATATTTTATTCCATTTTAATGTAATAATAAGGTATTCTAAAAAAGCCGTGGTAGCTCAGTGGTTAACGCTCGCTGTAAATATAACAGAACGCAGGTAACCCGGGTTCGATCCCCGCCGGCACCAATGAAATTGTTAATTGCAATTTTAAGTGCTGATTTACCACGTGCTCGGCGGTGAAGGAAAACATCGTGAGGAAACCTGCATGTCTGAGGAATAAGAAAAAAATATTTCGAAGACATGTGAAGTTCGTCAACACGCATTTGGGCAGCGCGGCGGACACTTCCTTGCCCTAAACCCTCTCAGAAATGAGGGGAGGCCTGAGCCCAGCAGTGGGACGTATATAAGCTGTAACTTTACTTTACTTTTATTCTAAAAAAATAGGGAACTCACACGAATGACAATTTTTACATAACTTTGTAAGCATTCATGACTTCTTTCGTATATATAAAATATTTGAGAATTCATTAATATGGATTTTATATTAAGATAGAGGCCAATTTATTTCATTAATTTTATGTAAAAACTCATGTAGAGAAACAAATAATGACGAGGTCAACACGTCTATTCTATTCCTTGAGTACAAAGTCAAACAAACAAAAACATACATTAAATTCTGCAAATCATACTATAATAAAGATTATTCAATTAAATATATCCACACATACACATTTTGGAATAGAAACATAGACATTAATATGAATCAAAATCTAACAATCAATATTAACAAAATCTAATAATAAAACTAGAAAGGGGTAGCTCAGGGGTGACGGCCGATACTGCTAGTTGCCTACCCTACTATGTAATATTATATCATGATATATGTCCTATTATATCCAAGTTCATATATATACCCATATACAGTGTGTCTGGTCACGACCTAGCGATAATTTAAGGTTACAAAATATACCCAATTTCATTGACGAAAACACCCATATATGGGGGTCTACCCCCCTCTTGTCGGAATGGCCGCTATTTAATTTTTTTTATTCTTGTAGATACCTCTGCCAAAAGATGCAGATTTCTCTGGACAGAGGTCCTACAGAAGTAGTTAGTTAATACCAGTTCTGGCTCACTGAGTCAGAAGTGGTACAACGTTCGTCGACTCACAATCCTAAAAAAAAAGGTTTTGGCATGCTCTGATCACGATTTTGCGGTCCGTTTTTACGTAGGATGCACGGTTCTGGAGATCTGCAGATCAATTAACTCTTATCTAATTGATATCCGGTGAGGGCCTCGACCGTCATTAGCGCTCCATTGTTCTGATCTATTTATCTATTGTTCATTGAATACCGTCATTATCTATTCTTCCTCATCGTGTGCGTCGGATTATCAGTGCTATTGTATTATACTCCTTTGTTCCTATCTAAAACGCTAATCTGAATCATCAATAAAATACATTATATAATTTTGTTAAAATTTTTATTTACAAAATACAAAATCTTCTTAGTTATTATCTATAAAATAGGAGCGAAATATGTCATCCACTAAAATATAGTTCTACAATGTGTTCCTTGTAAATATACTCGTAAAACTATGGATTGAACATCCCTGAAACTTATATAGCAAATACATTAAGCAATATTCGCCACAAACTGAAGTCCACTCATTCTGAATCCTATCAACATTCCAGTACTTTTACAATTCCTTTTTAAAAACTCTAGATGATATCGTACAGGTGCTTGTCCATATGAATCAAAATATTGACCGACGTCATTCGTATCGATATATAAAGCTACCCAATGGGACCCTGGTTTATCATCTGTATCCAAATTGCATATTATATACGTTGGTACGTGGGTATACATGGGCAGTCTATTAGCAGCATAAACATTATTTTCTAGACTGGGGTGAAACTTTTTCAGATGTTGTTGTACATCTAGTGTATCCATGATATTACTGCTATTAGTAGATTATTACAGTACAATCTACTCAATGACTAACATAGGAATGATCAATTATAGTGATTTCTAAATATTAAATTGCATTATTTTGTGTTATACAAAACGTATTTGAGTCATCAATACACTGAACAAGACACAACTCGAAGTAATGCTGAGATAAGCAACAGAATATGAGATAAGCTTGCTGACGCATAAAGTTACTATCAATTCCACTGCAGAAATTCTTTAGATTTGAATTATTATTTACTGGTACTATATAAGACCAAGCAACTGCAGTCATTGAGTTAGTGTATGGTCGTTTGACCGCAGTGGATCCATCAATACTACATTTTTGTTACTTCAACGCATCAAAGGCCATGGATGTAAGTGTTTATTCTATTGAAAAACTTACTTTTATTTCTGTTATTTTCTTACGTGTGTATGATTTAGTGTAACAAATTATATTTAAATATTGTGTGTATATGATTAAGCCGTGGTCGCTCAGATGGTTAGCGCAAGCTGTAAATTTCATAGTACGCGACTCGGGTTCGATCACCGCCGGCACCAATTAAATTGTTATATGCAATTTTAAGTGTTTATTCTATTGACAAACTTACTTTTCTTTCTGTTATTTTCTTACGTGTGTATGATTTAGTGATAACAAATTATATTTAAATATTGTGTGTGTACCGCATCTACGAATACTAGACAAGTTAAAAAAACTTTTTTAACAATGACAGTCATTAGTTGATCTTTAGTGAATGTGATTGTTTACTTAAATTACAGGAAGACAAGAGCTGAAGGAAGAAATGGGATGATCGGAAGTTATGAAGCATTGTTATGTGAAGTTTGTTGTAACAAACATATTTTTAGTCACGTGTAAATACTTTTAACAGTTTGGCTCAAAATGACAAAAAATCTAAAAAATATTAGATACATCATCGACATGGACGGATTTTACATTACATATCCTCATAAACATTTTTAATGTAGAGAAATGGCTATTCTAGACGTAAAATTATCTAATAACAATGATGCGTTTATCGATCATTATTTGTTTCGGCCAAGTTATCCTTTCAATTATTTGTCGCCAAAAGGCAAAAAAACTGTTCGTTACTGTGAAACACACGTGCACGGCATTCCATATTTTGGTGTGACCGAAGAATTAAAATGTGCCTACAAACAAGAGAACATCATCCCCATATTAAATTAGTATATTAGAAATTTGTGCAAAGACGAAGTGATCGCATACATAGGTGGTTCAACAGAAAAACAATTTTTAAAAATGTTGACGACGAATGATAGAATTTTTAATAATGATGAATACAAATGTCCAAAATACAATGATTTGGTAAATGTCATAAATTTAAACAAACGTTATGTGTGTAATAATCATATATTTGCAAAAAAATAATCACAAAATTTTATATTGTTCTTGTAACGAAGTGTGGGTTTTTACAAGGGGTTATTGCTTGAAAATAAAATTTTAAATTAATCATAAATTTGGTTTGATTTCCCAAAAACATTAGTTATATTACACAATATATATTGATTGTTTACACCAACACTTTCATTTCTTATTTCACCCCTTAGAACTTTAGACGTGTGTAATGTTTCACGTTGTACATTCGTTTGTGGTAGGACCAAGTGGATGTGGGAAGTCAAATTTTGTAACAAATTTCATAAAAACAGTTACAGAAATATGTAATTGTGATTTTAATCAGATCACATGGTGCTTTGATGAAATGCAACCTTTATATAATTTACCAAATGTTAACTTTTTCTTTATAATAATAATCTTTATTGATAAACATATTACATGCACCAAATTTACAGTGGTCATTAGCCCCTAAACTAGGATATAATACCTGTATTTCAGGGGCTAGTTTCCTTCCCTATTCTTAGTTCTATTTCTATAATTTGTTTATCTATGTATTATATTTATAATTTTTATTTATCTATCTAACTATCATCAAGGAATTCCAAATCTTAATATGTTTGATGGTGAAAACCCACATCTCGTTATTATTGATGATCTAATGACAGAGTCCGATGTAACTTTAAACTCGAACAGTGTTTTGTATTAGATTAAATAGAAGATTTATAAAGAAATAAAAAATAATATATTGCATACAATTCGTTTTATTTAATTTTATATCGTTTCACATAGTTACGTGTACACAAAATGCATTACACATAACACATAAAATCTAACACACAACACATATTATAACCTAAACTACTATAGTCTACAGTAACATATCCGTTTTTATATATCTCAATAATATTATCAAACTCAGCATAAACAATACAGTTAATTGTTTGTATTAGTGAGGATTCAAATCGTACTTCTAATCGTACACTACCATGCCTTATGAGATTCCAATGAGCTGATGAGTTGGCTGATAAATCAGGAGTTAAGTCAAATGCTAATAGACAGTAACCTTTGGAATACTGTTCACAAGAGATTCCATTTCCTTCATTAAGAAAGTGAATACCAGTTCCCGAGAATAGAGTATGATATGCTGATGTAAATATGCTATTATTAAAAGATGGTTGCAAAGCTTTTGAAGGTATTTGTTGACCGTCAATATATAAGCTGAAATAATTAATACCATAGTTTTCAAAGTTAAGTGGATTTTAGTAAGGGAACCATTAAATGCAGAATTGGTCACAAATCCAATTATACATCTTTTGGGTACCTGTCCTAAAAATATATTATCAAGAGGTTTTCCTTGAACACCCGATGAAATTGTTAAGACTTTTACTTCAGCTCGAGTAATAGAATATTTAACATTGGTAGAAGCTAAAACTTTTTGATGTGCGAGTAATACACTTGGATTAATTCGTGCTCGTCGAACAATAAGAGTTGCGTCCGCAATGCAAACTTTAAACTTTACATCGTTTGACCCAGAAATTAAATTAAAACTCTCTCTTGATCGAACCAATTTAACACTCATTTCAACACCATTAATTAAAAATTTATCTTGGTTGAAAATGTCACCGTGAAGATGACCAATCATTTCTATATCCTTACTTTCACTAATCAATTCCTGTCTTTTAACAAATCCTATGTTTTTACCATCCGTAGAATCCATTTTTCCTGTTGTAACATCATACCAAAGACTAGAAGTAAGATGAGATTGTTTAGCAGCAGGAGCATAGTTCAAAAAGGGTTTCCATGTATGCTCGATATGCATAGGTATTATTAGATGGTGATACAAGTTTTTGGTTTAAATAAACATCAAGTTGACTAAAAAGTGAATGCAGCCAATTATTTACAGGGGCTACTATTGTAGTAGATATCAAGTTAGTTGAATCTTGATTTAATACTTTTGCCTTTATGTGGAGTAATGTATGAGACAAATCTATGTAGTCATCGCCTGTCCCAGGAACTTGAAACTCGATAGGTCCATCGTCACCAAGAGATGAAATTGGTTTATAATGAACCTACAATCAATTTTCAATGCTAGTTTGTGTAGACGGTAGTGCAAGCAAATCCAATTCTGACTTAACGCACTCGCAAGAATGATTATGAAGGAAAGACATGTTTAATTTGAAAATATATCTTTGATATTTTTTCCTTTTAGACCAAGTTTTTTCGCAGCTTTCACTTTAGCAGTTAATGGTGGAATGAACGAGGTCAATCGTTTTCTTTTAGATTTATACCCAGATCCTGTCATGCTAAATTGGTCAATTTTCACATCAGCCTTTCGTTTTAAATTCCTACTAACTTGCTTTAGACGATCTTTTATTGAGGCTTCCATAGGACGCGCTTGAACCATATCCGATAAAAGTCCTACTCCAGCGCTTAATGCCTCCTTACCAATCACTCGAGCACCACTTGAAAGTAAAGATAAAACTGATCTAAATAACCCCACTAAGAAGCTCCCAATACCATGACCGCGTTGGTATTGTGAAACCTTATAAATTACTACAACTCCTGACCCAGATTGATGTGTATAATAATTTTCATATGGACATTTATGATTATAACTAAGAGAATTCATTATTATAATTTTCGGAAATTTAGTTTAATACACACGGTTCCAAACTGGAATGGTATTTTTTGTCCAAAACAGAAATAGACACAAATTTTGTTATTTCATCATAGCGAAATTTCAAGTTCTCTCCGATACCATTTAACACTCTTAAAATATGCTCAACGTTATCATAGTTGGTAGCTGGAATATGTTTTTTGTAGTACACTATGGATGGTTTATCTTCATTAGGCATTAACATAGATTTTGTATTGTATATAACATTTTCAGAATCTTGAACAGTAAACAACTCCAACCGACCATTCACCTTCTAATTTAATAGCTTTTGGTAATTTCGTTAAAAACTTTGTGGTCTTGTTATCAGGAAATATTCCATTGAACTATTGCTGAGCAAAGGTAAATAAAAACTTTCTTTATTCACATTTCTTTTAAACTAGAAGCTAAAATCCAACTGTTAAATTTATCTGGATAACCTTTCCACTTCACTAATACTTCTTTTCTGTTACCTGAGTAACGAGTGTCAATTATTTTATCTATTTTATATTGTGAGGTGGGGTTGTAAGTGATTTTCTGTAATTCTCTTTCAAGTTAAAAGTACCAACTATTGGTTCATTTTGTAAATCTGTTATTGTATAAACAACCCATGGAAATCTATCAATTATTGAAGATATAATAAATATTTCATCACTCCAATTTGATTCATAACCTTTTTGGAAAACATTTTTATATTTAGTTATTCGAACATACTCACCCACATTGAAATTTGGTTTAGGATTTTCTAAAGAAAGTTTGTTTGACCGTCTATCATAAAGATTAGTCCAAACTGTTATAATATTGTTGGAATTTACATCACATGGGCACATCTTAATACTAGAGTGAAAGCTGTTATTATAAGAAAATATTAAATCTTGTAAAACATCTATATATCTATCTATAAGTATTATTAGGAGTGAAATAATGCCAAATTTTTATTTTTAGTGTTCTTTGAAATCGTTCAACAATACTGGCCTTAATGTCAGGATTGTTAGTGGTATAGTAATTAATCTTTTTTGGATTTAAAGTATTTTTGTACATCTTTTGAAACGAATTCTGTACCTTTATCAGATTGTATGTGAATAGGTGTTAAATTACTTTCAGTAAATATACTTTCAAAACATTCTGTAGTAGTTTCTGAGATTTTCTTTTTCATTGGTCTTGCAAAAGCATATTTACTAAATACATCAATAACACAAAGTATATATTTGAAACCATCATTATATTGAGAATAAGTTCGCATATCACTTAAATCAGCTTGCCACAATTCATTAATATTTGATAGAATGTAACTATTACGCGGGAATTTTTTGCGAATGCGTTTATGTAATGTGTATGTTTCTTGTGATTTTAACCATTTTTTTACTTGCTTTTTATTCATTTTACCCTTCATGGCTTTTGATAATTTATCAATACTACCAAAACCAGCGGGATTAGATGCATCATAATAAATCCTGTTTATTTCTTCTAGTACGGGGTCCATTTTTCCCACTCAGTCCTTTTACGTATTTTAGTTGTAGACTTTTTATCTCTACTGCTCGGTGTAGAAAACTCTATTTTAGATATAGTTTGTATCTCATCTCCTCTACTCGGTGTATAAAACTCTTGAACTTCAATCTCAGAGGGTTTGTTCAGATCTTTTGCTTAAAGTTGGTTAATAAACACACATCTCTTTGGATTTCCAATATAAGTAAGTGGTACTTTATTATCTTTTAATGCTTCGGCAAATCTATCCCACCCTACTGGATCACTTCTTTTTAATGGTCTTAGTGAATCATTTATTAAATTAACAATATTACTTCCAAGAATTTTTTCATTATCAATTATGACTGTACCTTCATTATCCTAATGTATTTTACCTTTACTTGTTTCAAATAAGTTTAATAATAACGGTCCTTTTTTTATTATAAGTTTTTGGTAAACTTATAATAAAAAAGGACCGTTATTATTAAACTTATTTTGAGCTGGTGTGTAAAGTGGATTTTCATCATTTTCTTTACTTTTAATGGATCGATTCTCCTCCAACAAAGATTTAGCATCAACTGAAGTTTTTAAATCTCTATCTTTATTTTTAAAACTAATTTTAGTCATATTTGAATCTTCATTAGATTTATCAGAATAAATTGGTAATCTGAGTGGTTGACGATCCTCTTCGATAAAATGAAGGTATCTTTGCAGTATTTGTAAATATAACATCCATTTCTTTCGGTCTTCCGTCTTACTATTCATAATATTTTGCATTTCAATATCTAATCGAGATAAATTACTATTAACCTTATTTTCTTGTTTTAATTTTTCAATCAATCCAGGTTCGATAAGTATCATTTTCTTTGCATTTTACATGTTAACTGGCTAGTCCACTCACTAATCCACACAATATTGATAAGCGTATGCAAAGCGTTTAGCAAATGTTTATGCGTTGTGAGTTGACGATGCAGCATTTAGCAATGATTTGAATTGTTTGATTCTTTGTGTATTTAAACTCTTTTGTGAGAACGTAGACTGCACAGAAACCATTAAATGGGAAGACATTTGTCTTGATACGACAAAAATAATTGGTACTCTGTTTTAAATCTACCATTAAATATCCATGTGCCTCTAGAGTTGCATCCCTTTAGGCATTTTCAATGAATTTTGGGTTATCTGGTGACACTTGTCGTGCTAAATATATATATATATATATATATATATATATATATATATATATATATATATATATATATATATATATATATATATATATATATATATTGTGTACTATAACTACTGTTTTTGAGAAATCAAACAAAATTTATGATTAATTTAAAATTTTAGTTTCAAGCAATAACCACTTGTAAAATACCCACACTTCGTTACAAGAACAATGTAAAATTTTGTGATTATTTTTTGCAATTATATGATTATTACACACATAACGTTTGTATACATTTATGACATTTACCAAATCATTGTATTTTGGACATTTGTATTCATCATTATTAAAAATTCTATCATTCGTCGTCAACATTTTTAAAAATTGTTTTTCTGTTGAACCACCTATGTATGCGATCACTTCGTCTTTGCACAAATTTCTAATATACCAATTTAATATGGGGATGATGTTATCTTGTTTGTAGACACATTTTAATTCTTCGGTCATATCAAAATATAGAATGCCGTGCACGTGTGTTTCACAATAACGAACAGTTTTTTTGTCTTTTGGCGACAAATAATTGAAAGGATAACTTGGCCGAAACAAATAATGATCGATAAACGCATCATTTTTATTAGATAGTTTTACGTCTAGAATAGCCATTTCTCTACATTGAAAATGTTTATCTTGATGTATTGATGTATCTAATATTAAACTACAACTATTAAAACAAACTATTAAAAGTATTTACACGTGACTAAAAATATGTTTGTTCCAACAAACTTCACATAACAATGCTTCATTACTTCCCATCATCCCATTTCTTCCTTCTGCTCTTGTCTTTCTGTAATTTAAGTAAACAGAATCACATTCACTAATGATCAACTAATGACTGTCATTGTTAAAAAAGTATTTTTTAACTACTCTAGTATTCGTAGATGCGGTACACCACAATATTTAAATATAATTTGTTAACACTAAATCATACATCATACACACGTAAGAAATTAACAGGAAGAAAATAAGTTTGTCAATAGAATAAACACTTAAAATTGCAATTAACAATTTAATTGGTGCCGGCGGGGATCGAACCCGGGTCGCGTACTGTGAAATTTACAGCTTGCGCTAACCATCTGAGCTACCACGGCTTAATCATATACACACAATATTTAAATATAATTTGTTACACTAAATCGTACACACGTAAGAAAATAACAGAAAGAAAAGTAAGTTTTTCAATAGAATAAACACTTACATCCATGGCCTTTGATGCGTTGAAGTAACACAAATGTAGTATTGATGGATCCACTGCGGTCAAACAACCATACACTAACTCAATGACTGCAGTTGCTTGGTCTTATATAATACCAGTAAATAATAATTCAAATCTAAAGAATTTCTGCAATGATTTAAATCAAAATAAAAAAAGACAATGAATTACAAGAAGACGCTGTACAAGAGAAAAAAGAAAACGGCAAAGAGTAGGAAATAGAACTAAGGAAAGAAAAAGAGGTTGAAGAAAAAATGAAGACAACGAGAACGAAGAAGAAAAAAAGAAGATTTTGTCGGGATATCGAAATATCCGAATGTAAATATATGTGAACACGGAGAAATAAGTGAGGATGAAGACGTTCAACCAACCAAAAGAATAAAAATACTTGGTGAAAGACACTTAAATTTCAGTGAATTTTAGTAACATTCTATTTGTTTATAACAAATACATACATATAATATGACATACACTTGTGCTATTCTACCTACTTAGCTACCTACTTTACCTACCTACCTACCTACACTACCTACCCTACCTAGCCCGTACGCCAAGCCGTGCGCACTTTAGATCGTACAATACCTACCTTACATTTGCTCCAGAAGAGCACTAAATAGATCAGAATTATGTAAAATTGTGTACCTATGAAAAAACTATTTTTTCGTTTTAAACAAAACCAAAGGCACTATGCAGTAGATAATAGTATCAAAGACAAAGATATGCTCTTTTATTTTAAACCATAACCTGGCAATGTTTCTTAGAAAAAAAAAAGAAATCACTCTGAACTTTCGGCGTTCCACGTGTCGTTTTGATGAAGGTGCTCCGTCTTTTTTATAGAATTTTATATTTGTGTCTGGACTAAAAACGAAAGTATTATACTTTTTTATATTCCTTGTAATATAGTGAACACGTAGATATATAATTTGTGGTATAAAAAGTGAAAAGTAAATTGCCAAAAGTACTTCAAAATCTGGAAGGCCCATTTTGGCGGTTGGGTCATAAATGTGTTATTTTTCAAATTCTCATTTATTTTTAGTGTAAAATGTGAGTAAAAATAGTTTTCTTACATATTTCAAATAACTTGACGTTGTATTTATTTCAAATTCACACATAAATATTTTTGAAATATTGTTCTAAATGTCACACAGATAAAATATTATTATTGTTTTTTTTAATTTTTTAATATTTTAATATTTTGGTATGAGTAACGAATGGAAACATATAAAACATAAAAATATACATATTTCCAAACATTTTCATATAAATTTCTCCAAAAACAAAAGTGTAGAATTCAAATTAGTAGTAATTTTGTCACTAAAATTGAAGTATATACTACTACTATGCTATACAGGGTAATTTACGTATTTTATTACAATTTCTAGCAACCAAAAGTAATTTTATTCGATAGTTTATACATTCAACAAGAATTCCTGTAAGTTTTATCCATAAATATTGTCTCAAAGTGAAAATGTAGCAAAATTTGCAATATAGCAAAAAATTTTCTAACTTACAAATTTTCCCGCCAACCTGTTAACCAAGCGCTGCTCACATTAGATCGCGCAATACCAACCTTACGCCCGCCAAGTAGTGATCGAATTAGATCAGAATTATGTAAACATGTCTACCTATGAAAAAACTATTTTTTCGTTTTAAACAAAACCAAAGACACTATGCAATAGATATTAGTATCAAAGACAAAGATATGCTCTTTTATTTTAAACCATAACCTGGCAATGTTTCTTAGAAAAAAAAAAAAAGAAATCACTCTGAACTTTCGGCGTTCCACGTGCCGTTTTGATGACGGTGCTCCGTGTTTTTATAGAATTTTATATTTGTGTCTGGACTAAAAACGAAAGTATTATACTTTTTTATATTCCTTGTAATATAGTGAACACATATATATATAATTTGTGGTATAAAAAGTGAAAAGTAAATTGCCAAAAGTGCTTCAAAATCTGGAAGGCCAATTATGGCGGCTGGGTCATAAATGTGGTATTTTTCACATTCTCATTTATTTTTAGTGTAAAATGTAAGTAAATATAGTTTTCTTACATATTTCAAATAACTTGACGTTGTATTTATTTCAAATTCACACAAAACTATTTTAGAAATATTGTTCTAAATGTCACACAGATAAAATATTAATATTTAATTTTTTTAATTTCTTTATATTTTATATTTTGGTATGAGTAACGAATGGAAACACATAAAACATGAAAATATACATATTTCCAAACAATTTGATATAAATTTCTCCAAAAACAAAAGTGTAGAATTCAAATTAGTAGTAATTTTGTCACTAAAATTGAAGTACATACTACTACTGTGCTATACAGGGTAATTTACGTATTTTATTACAATTTCTAGCAACCAAAAATAATTTTATTCGATAGTTTATACATTCAACAAGAATTCCTGTAAGTTTTATCCATAAATATTGTCTCAAAGTGAAAATATAGCAAAATTTGCAATATAGCAAAAAATTTGCTAATTTTCAAATTTTCCCGCCATTACGGTCCCGAGCGAACGGGAGTATAACATGTCGCGCCCTGTCAGAGCGTACCGGCTAGAAACCTTTCTCAGACTTTAAAGAATATTTGATAAAAATATATTAACCGAGTTGGTCCAGCCGTTCTTGAGTTTTGCGCTTAGCAACACATTTAGCCATTCATTTCTATTTATATAAAATATAATTAAAAAGATACATCATGTTTCTAGTCAGGCTGATTTATACTAAAGGTATAGTTTCTACCCGCGGCCTCGAAAGCGTTTAACAATTTTATTCGTAACTACAGCCCGAAAAGTACATCCATGTCAATAGAATTATCTATTAATAGAATTATTATAAATAAAAAGAAAAATGGACCTCGTAAATCCTCACTTAAGAGTCTATCCCGGTAAAGTTGTAAAGGCCGCAGGGCAAATAATATAAATTTTCAGAACAAAACTAAGATTGCGACGTTTAAGCTTCGAGCTTTTTTGTAGATATGGGTGACAAACGAGCACACAGTTCATCTGATAGTAAGTGAATGCTGTGGCCCATAGACATTTATCCTCGATTAAGAAACAATACGCAGATGCGTTGTCACCCCTGAGGACTAAGATGGAATGCCTCGTTTCCAGTAAAAAGGGTCTCCCGTTCTCTACGCTCACCATAGGAAACACAGTAGTATAAGCAGCTATTTTACGCTGGTATTCTGTGAGAGCATGGTCCTTTCCGGGTCGAGCCATACGTGCTACAATCATAGTAAAACTGCAGCGTGGCTCTACCACGTATAAAACGAACGAGCTCAGGTTCCTTGTATAATACAGATGCACCACATAGGTCACAGAACAGAAAATGGGTACGTACTTGGACTTATTAGAACTTATTCTAGGATATTATATTATGCGCTACACATAAAAATTAATTTAACTTTCACGATGATTTGACCTTCTGTGATTTCGCCACTCTGTGACGAGACAAAGCGCGGCAACGCAAGTGGCGGCAAGGCGCGGGCCGCTGCGCACCTTTTCTGTCGCATGCGGGTAGTGGAGTGGCGCGGAGAGGGGTCGTTAGCTCCGCCCAAATGCACAAGGCCATTAGCGTGAATACAAGCCTTAAACCTGGTTGACTCTATATGGGGAAATTGGGTTTCAATGTTAATAAAAAATTATTTTTCTCATATTTTTCGACACATTACATTTTAACATATTTTTCATTACATTTTTCCGCATATTTTTAGTTATTTTTATATTTATTTGCTTATATTACAGAATCTTCGTTATATTGACGAAAGCATTAATTGACGTCATCAACGGCGTGATTCTGATTTAGATATTGATGTGGGCAATGACGATTCTGATGATGATCCAACGTTCAATCCTGAAGCTGAAGGTAATGAAGACGAAGAGAATGACAGCTCAGATGAATATAAATGCAGTGAAGATATCGGTGAGGCTTCTACCCAAAATTATAGCCAATCTTCCCAAAATCAGTCACCAGCACTAGATTTTTTCCAACCTCGTCGCCTGTTCTGGAAAACCACAAATGTTTTTGAGCCATTGCCACCAGCACCTACCTTTGAGGAGACTGATCGAATGGCCATAAATTTACCACCAAACGAGTATGTGACCAAGTATATACCCAGCGACTTCTATAAGCTAATCGCTTTCCACACAAGCCAAAGCTATCTTGCTGAAACTGGACAGAATCTGAATACGTCAGAAAAGGTTGTGATGAGAACATTTTGGCGTAACAGTTATGATGTCAAAACAGGTACATCCCTGTACAGCGTCCAGGATTATATAAGTTACTACAGGATTTCATCCAGAACACGCGAGTGGACAATTAGACTCATATTCCATTTATATGATTTTGCTTTGGCAGCATCCTGGATAGAATATAAATCAGAGCAGGAAATACTAGGTACTAGAAAAAAAGACATACTGGACTATCTTGGGTTTCGCAGGAAGCGATAGCTAACTTTCTACTGCAATATGAAAAGGAAATAGAAGAAGATCTTTCTGCTGATGATGATAACGTGCCGGTTGCAAGTCAAATCAAGTGGGCTCGAACTCAGCATCTATCTGATTTCGTAAGATCGAGAAAATAAGATCATTTACCTATTGTTTTGGACACTCAAAACCGCTGCAGACTGCCAGGTTGTAAGTCTACTAAGGCAGGACATAAATACCCAACTTGTAAGGTGATTTTGTGTCTGATAAGTGGAAGAAATTGCTATAAAGACTATCACGAATTGCTTATACAGTAAGTTTAATTATAAAAAATAATATTTGTAACACTGAAAAATAACCAAATTTTCGAATAAAAAATCGGTTCACAGTTGACGAAGATATATACAAAAAGTACACAGTCGAATTCGTAACCACCTCTATTTTTTGTAAGTCAAGAGTTAGAGGGATACAAATTAAAGATTAGTACAGCCGCACGCTGATAGTACTTGATTATATGTTCTCATCATAACATTTTCGATAAAGTTATCATAAAAGATACGTTTCAATTATTCACATGTATGATAAAAGTTGTCTTTATATACTGGCTGTTTTTTGCCGCCTGGGAAAAATAGGGTGTAGGTGAACGGAATAGAAGCCTACGGCATCTATATTTTACAATTTTTTTTACATTAACATATTATGAAATTGATCTATTAATAAATACTACTAATTCGGTGCGTGTTAATTTTTATTTCGATAGTTTTTAATTGGTTTATTTGTTTGATTCAACATTTTTGTTTTTATTTTTTTATTAAGTACCGAAAGTTTATCTCAAATTAAAGGTATTTATTGATATTTCAATTTTATAATATATTAATGTAAAACCAAAAAATATGTATAATATCAGTGCCATAGACTTGTATTCCGTTCACCTATTACACCCGATTTTTTTCCAGACGGTAAAAAAAATCACTCGTATATATTTCTTCTCTACGTGTGTTTAGTCACTGAACTCCTCCTTAACGGCTGGACTGATTTCGTTATTTTTTTTGTGTGTGGTTTCGAGGGTCCCTGGATTGTTTATATTCCATTGGACCCGGTAGGTGGCGCTGTTGTCGAGGTCCGAAAATCACCCGTGCGAAACCGGGGTGGAGCGCTGGTAATTATCGTTGTTTCGAATTTGATCTCTATTGATTTTTGCTTCAAGGTGCTGGACTCCAAATAGATTTGTATCATTGCTTTTTGAAGAGTGGGGGCTAATGCTATGTATCATTTAGCACCTGTCACATTGTCTCAACAACAAATATTGGTTATTGGCTTTACGCATCCTGGAGCCCGGAGTGTCACAATCGTCAAATGCGTCCCACAAGTTGTTATTTATAAACATTATTAGACTCAAAATAAACAGCGAAAGGAACAGTTGCCCAGGTGAGCCTAGATATATGAGTGATGCCGAAATTATTGTGATATATTTTCGAAATTATTAATTTTTAAACCGTTTATCAGTTTTAACAGACAGTGTCGTGAATTGCGATATTTTTTTACATCTGCAGATTAAATTATTTGCAGAAGCCTTATTATTTAATATGTATAATTATTTAAAAATTGTCGCTTTCAAACTATATAATATGTAGATACTAAAACTATTCTTCCTATAAAAACAATCAACAAAATTATTTTAAAGTCGGGAAATATTGTAGGTAAGTAAGTATGTAATACATTACACACATGTGTAGATAGAAAGACTTGAATATAATATATGTGGAACGTTGGGCATAGGTGTAGATAGAATGAACTTAATATATTTGTAATACATTACACACAAGTGTAGATAGAAAGACCTTATATATGACCTTTTATATATGTAATACATTGGATACAGGTATAGATAGCATGACTTAAATGTATGTACGACCTTATGTTAATTTTTGTACTAGTTACATATTATCCCAAAAATTAAATTGATTATAGAATTTGCTCTTTAACAAATAAAAGGAATAACTTAATTACTAAAAATACGACCTACAACAATAATTTCATAACAAAAGGCTCATTAAAATAAATTACTATTTGGTAATAAGCCATTGCATAATATGTTGATATTATTTTGTATAATACATGTTGGTACCATGCGCCCAGCGGCAACTCGTGAAATCTGACAACATAACACGGCACTAGCTTCGCAACCGTTTAGCAACGTACATCCATCAACATGGCCGCGTTACAAAAAGCCCGAATTTGTCATATTGCTTCACATTCACATTCGCCATAAGTATTTAAAATAATATAAAGGTATTCATTTTGTACTTCTTAGATTCATGCCATACACAAGGTGTACTACATCCTTGTGATACGGATCTTTGTTAGATTACGACCAGTTTCCCTTTTACCGATAGTTCTTCTGAACCCCTTGAATTACATCGATTCCCTCCCCCCTTCCCCACGTTGCACAGTAATTTCAATAGCCTGGGCTTCGGCACTCCAAACACCGTTGGCAGAACCGTTGCCCTCAATATCTCGTAAATCCTCACTTAAGAGTCTATCCCGGTAAAGTTGTAAAGGCCGCAGGGCAAATAACATACATTTTCAGAACAAAACTAAGATTGCGACGTTTAAGTAGGTACCTTCGAGCTTTTTTGTAGATATGGGTGACAAACGAGCACACAGTTCATCTGATAGTAAGTGGATGCTGTGGCCCATAGACATTTATACTCGATTAAGAATCAATATGCAGATGCGTTGTCACCCCTGAGGACTAAGATGGAATGCCTCGTTTCCAGTAAAAAGGGTCTCCCGTTCTCTACGCTCACCTTAGGAAACACAGTAGTATAAGCAGCTATTTTAAGCTGGTATTCTGTGAGAGCATGGTCCTTTCCGGGTCGAGCCGAACCATACGTGCTACAATCCTAGTATAGCTGCAGCGTGGCTCTACCACGTATAAAACGAACGAGCTCAGGTTCCTTGTATAATACAGATGCACCACATAGGTCACAGAACAGAAAATGGGTACGTACTTGGACTTATTAGAACTTATTCTAGGATATTATATTTAATAACCTAGGATTACGGCAGATTTTTACTATTCAACATGAAGCGACTAAACGAAGCAATGTACTATTAATTAGGAAACTGCAATATTATGTTTATGAAATATTGGGCTCGGAGTTATCACTGTATTTCATAACTTTTAAGAACTCAAGAAGTCATTATAATAAATGTTTTCCTGGTCAATAGCATAGTATCAGTAAGTCAAGGCCCAATTTTTAATCAATTTCTGTTCCTAGTTTCTAAAAGTAGTTTCTAAAAGTAGAGCATAAGCCTCCTCTCGTTAGTGAGAGAATTATGGAGCAATGAAATTAAATGAAAATGAAATGAAATATAATTATTTCTTCGAAGCAATTATGTCCTCCAGACTGAATTTCGGTCACGGCGGCCAGCCTCCACGAAGACTAAACATCGGCGCAGGACAGGATTATAGTGCCCAAGTGTATGCGCAAGCACAGGTGCACTCTCTATTCCATCACTCTCATAATCCGATGGCACGGTAAACCGACAAGACCGAAAAGAGATTACGCGCAGGACCAACGGCTTTACGTGCTTTCCGAGGCAGGGGGGTGAGACACCGCCAACTTCCTGACTCCGGACAGCTACTGAGAATTTCGTAATGGAAAAACTTAATAACTAATTTTTTTCTTGGCCCTACCCGGGATTTGAACCCGGGACCTCACGATCAATAATTAATTTACTACAACCACTAGACCAACGAGACAGTCTAGTCTTCGAAGAAGTAACATACATTTAAACAGATTTGAAAACAATAACAGACCCATCGATAACCGAAGCGTGTTCTGTGATGTGCTAAAAGTTTTGACGGCTCGGTGGCTGTGGCTTAGCAATGAATGAAACTAGTTTTTACAGATTTTATCGCGTATGCTGGGTTATTTTGCGATAACCAGCCAAATATGCAGATGGTTCAGCATAAGTAATATAGGCAAATGGTAAACAAAAATTAAATGAAAAAATCTCAAAAATTCATCCTTTTTATCCTTTAAATTTAAAATGCGCTGTAATGCATTTTTAACTAATTTTGCTGCGCACGCACACATTCGTAAGGGTCAATCAGTAGGCGAAAACGTTGCCCATAAATCACATTCAGTTTGGGATAATTACAAATAAAAGTAGAAGCCTTATTTATTCGTATTTTCAAAAACTGCAATAACGGTATATCATTATTTATATATTTGAAATTAAGTTTAAAATTTGGCTACTATTTGAAAAATAACCCTGAATATTAACATATTTTATTTTCCAGATGTTTCAAGTACTTTACAGCATCCATGGTCATGGGGGGACGGAGCGGACTGAGTCCGCAAAAACCGTAAAGATTAAAAATGAGATCTGAATTCCATAAAAACTAGTTTAATTTAAATGTGTAATGTTCACATAAACATAAGAAACCTTAAACCTTAGTTACGGCACCAAGGGCCGCGGGTACAGAATAAATAATAGTACTACGTATCGAGGGTTTGAGTCCCGCACGGAACATATACTTATATGGCCAGTACCGTCTTTACAATAAGGGCACACGGGGCCCGCGCCCAGGACCTCTATCACCACTGAGGTCCCCGTGACAAAAGGCATTTCTTCGCTTATGCTATACAATCTTTTTTCTATTTTAGGAAAATATAACCCGACAAAATTTTACAGAGTATATGAGGACGTTGTTAGTGACTTTCTGGCAACCCTGAGCAGTGACAAACCACACATTGCCGAGTTAGCCAGAAAAAGTATTAAATATACTATCATAGCAAGAAAATGTTTTTGTAATTCACTTTTTTTTATTTTCCAATAGGGCCCCAAATTCTTCTGTCCCCAGGGGCCCCGGTATGTCCTAAGACGGCGTCGTATATGACCTATAAGTATTTGTTACGGGTCTGGATGTTTGTCCTTGTGCAATTTATGTATGTAAACGGTCTCCACGATACAGGAGAAGAGAACATACTAGTGTGGGGATAACGTATTTTAAAATAATAATAATAAGAAATTATCTGAAAAATTTGGAGCTCATCAGTGCATACGAACCGTAAAGACCAGCCCTAACAAACAACACCTTTAGCCTGCCGCGATGCTCCAGTGAGTGTCGACGGAGTTGTTCCTTGAAATATAGTTCACATTCCCTCAAATACACAAGTCTCCTCATGATGTTTTACTTCACCGCCAAATACGTGGTAAATCAGCATTTAAAACTCCAATCACCAATTCACTGCTGCCGGTGAGATTCGAACCCGAGTTGCTTGTGTAATGGCAGATTTACGGCGAATGCTTCGTCCCAGAGGTGACGGCTCCCTACTTGCCTCACCTTTTCTTAAAATCTCCGATTGATCTGACAACGAGCAGATCGAGAAGGTTGGTGGTGTTGGTCCCGGTGATTTGGTTGAGTTGATTTGGTTAAACCAATCTAGTCAGCCTCGAGCACAGGCACAGAGTAGCCAGCCTCTCAGTATTTTATAGGATGCATTTCGGAGAGTGTGCGCAGGAATTAAACGCTTTAATTCCTCCCTCTCCTTTCCACCATCGGACAACCAGGCGATCGGTGGGTCTTCATCCCTTTTTTGTCGATATTCCACACATTAGAAACAAACGGTTTGCTTCTTCTTTTGCAATGCGTACACCAAAGGAGTGGAATAATTTGCCGCCGTCTATCTTTCAGTCTGAATACAATCAGGTGGAATTGTGGTCGAACACTGGCTTATAATAGTAAAAAAAAATAACTTTTGGTAAATCCAAGTGTGCATGCCTTGAGCGCAATCATATCATACGTCAATTTTTTAAAGTATTTTAAATACACACAAGTTTTCACGAATCATCGTATACTATAATACTGTTGCATGAATAAGTCAACTAGCGCCATCTAGTGTCAGGAACGAGAGCGAGGGGAGCATTGAGAAAATGACATCACAAATCGCTCAACTGACAGCGCCTAGTCGAAACTCGAACGCTCGGTGCCTTCCGCGTGTTTACTTGAACATTCTGGATATTTCTTTGCTGATTCAAATATATAGGCGCTGCAAGATGCGATCGAGGCAGTGTTGATTTGGGCGAAACAAGCGAAGCTTCGGAGTGGAATTAAGTGAATTAGTGTGTTTAAATTATTAGTGTTTTAACTTTAATTGTGTAAAGTAAATTAAAGTGTTAATTTAGGTAATTTTATCGGCAATTTTTATTGTCACGAACCTCAAGCTCGTAACAATTGGTGTCAGAAGTGGGATAAAATAATGCCGATTTTACCTAAGGAGGAAACGGAGGGTGTCCGTACCCGAAGTCAACGCCAGCAGGAGACGGACCAACGAAGATTTGGTGGTGCAACGCCGCAGATGTCGAAGGGCCAGTCACCGGTTGCAGGCCCGTCGGTAGCTCCTACATCTGCAGCACCTGACTTAGGTGCTCTGATGGTGATGCTGCAAGAGCAGGCTCGCCGACAGGAGGAACAGGTCCGTCAGTTGAAAGAGCAGCTGCAGAGCGGACAGGAGGAACAGGTCCGTCAGTTGAAAGAGCAGCTGCAGAGCGGACAAGAGGAACAGGCCCGCCGACAGGAGGAACAGATGCTCCTCATGAAGGACCTTCACGCTACCTTCGGGAAGGAGATAAAGGAGGTGAAGGATAGGGTTGCTCAGCATGACAAACGCCTGTCGGAAGCTGAAACCCAAATCGCGAAAGCTGAAAACCGAATCGAGAAAGCTGAAACCCGAATCGACCAAGTAAACAATCGGGTTGACAACGTAATGGCTGACATGAAGAAATCACTGGACGAACTCAAACTTGGAGATGGAGCTACAGCTCCCGTAGTAGCTATTACACCTTCGCTACGTGGGTTCAAGGTGCCACCATTCGACGGGACTTCTTCCTGGTCAGCCTACAAAATCCAGTTCGAGGCTGTTATGAAGGCGAACGGCTGGAATAAAAGTCAGGCCATGACTGCTCTCACACTAGGCCTGCGCGACCAGGCCTTAACAGTTCTGGAAGCTCTCGGTGAGGAAGTGACTTATGAGCAACTCCTTGAGGCATTGGAGGCGAGATATGGCGACGCTCACCTGGAACACGTCTTTCGTGCGCAGCTTAAAGATCGTGTGCAGCGCATCAACGAAAACCTGCAGCAGTGGGCTCTAGAAGTGGAGAAGCTGGTGCGAAAAGCATACCGGTCTGTACCTGCGCTCATTGAAGGGAACCTGGTGCAGACATTCATCGACGGCATCCGCGACCTGGAAGTCAGAGCTGCTGTGAGGCTCGGGCACCACGAGACGCTTAAGGACGCCTTGGCCCATGCACTGGAAGTGGAAGCCGTGCGGCAGGATCATCGTTCCCATCGCGTCAGGGAGGTTGCAGCAGCTACAGTTCGCGACCGCAACAAAGGATACAGCCCAAGGTGCTATGGCTGTGGGGAAAAGGGCCATCTTCGATCCAGCTGCCCTAAACTAACCGTGGAAAGGAGAGTTGATCGATCTCGAGAGGGTAGTACAGCTAACGGCACTGCCTGGCGGCGACAGGATCATCGTTCACCTCATGCCAGGGAGGTTACAGCAGTTACGGTTCGCGACCACAATAAAAGATACAGCCCTAGGTGCTATGGCTGTGGGGAAAGGGGCCATCTTCGGTCCAGCTGCCCTAAGCACACCCTAGGAAGGGAAGGTGAACGGTCTCAGAAAGGAAGTGCGGCTAACAGCACCGCCCAGCAGCAGCAGGAATACGACTTTACTATCAGACACTGCAGCGGGAAATCTCACGGCAACGCAGATGCATTGACAAGAAGACCTTGTCCTGAAGATTGCAACCACTGTAGTAGGCAAGAGAGTATGGAAGTGGTATCCGTGAGGATGCTCAGGACAGACCATCTCAGCAACGGGTGGAAGGACAGCCTACGACATGCACAGCAGGAAGATCCGGACATCAAGCCGATTCTGGGATGGATGAATGCCCGTGCTACCAAGCCTAAGTGGAGGGACGTCTCAGCGATGAGTTCAACCACGAAAAGCTATTGGGCCCAATGGGACAGCTTGCTGATTCAGGATGGAGTCCTGTGCCGTAAATGGGATAGTGGTCGAAGGGACAGCTGTCGTTTGCAAATGGTTATCCCTAAAGCTAAAGTGCCGAATGTTCTACAGCTGTGCCATAATGGTCGTTCAAGAGTCCATCTGGGAGTTAAACGAACTCTACTGAAGGTCCGAGAACAGTTTTACTGGGTCCATTATCGTGACGATGTCGAGGATTGGTGTCGTACATGTACAAGTTGTGCGGCCGTGCGGGGACCTCAGACACGTAGTAGAGGAGCACCGAAATTGTACCATGTTGGTGCATCACGGGATAGAACAGCCCTTGACATTGCGGAGCCGTTACAGAAAGGCGCAAGAGGGACTCCTAAGATCGTCCATGTGGATCGCTTGGCGCGTTATTATGGGACCGATAATGCTCGGGACGAGCATGTCTTAGGAGGGGGCAGTGTTGCATGAATAAGTCAACTAGCGCCATCTAGTGTCAGGAACGAGAGCGAGGGGAGCATTGAGAAAATGACATCACAAATCGCTCAACTGACAGCGCCTAGTCGAAACTCGAACGCTCGGTGCCTTCCGCGTGTTTACTTGAACATTCTGGATATTTCTTTGCTGATTCAAATATATAGGCGCTGCAAGATGCGATCGAGGCAGTGTTGATTTGGGCGAAACAAGCGAAGCTTCGGAGTGGAATTAAGTGAATTAGTGTGTTTAAATTATTAGTGTTTTAACTTTAATTGTGTAAAGTAAATTAAAGTGTTAATTTAGGTAATTTTATCGGCAATTTTTATTGTCACGAACCTCAAGCTCGTAACAATACTATTACTTCTAATTTTCCGCTAATTTTATGACAAACGTCAAAAAAAAAGTTTGGCAAATCCAAAAGTGTACGACTCATAATGCTCAATATGACCGTGAAAAAATGTAGAAAAAAATTTCAATCAGCAGTAGAATTTTTTTTTAGATTTTACTATGTTATTACTATTGAGATACATTTTTTAAATTATTGTTAATTTTTAAAACTTAACAGAATTAACTTAAAACGATCAGAAATCAACATTAGGCCGGCCACATACATACGGAATTCTGTTTCGAGATTCCGTTTCGTAATTTCGATTCGGGATTCCGTAGATACATCACACACATACGTTTTTTCCGTTCGGAATGACAAGGCTTAGTTTAATGATGCCAACCATCGAGTACAGGTATTCAGCCAGTGAATATGGACGATGATATTGCGATTTCATTGTTGTTGTATTTAGCCAAGAAGAAAACATATTGCCACCGTTACTGGGTGCATCCCCTTAACACTCTGTGCTTAGCCAGATATCAAACGCGGGGGCGGGGCGCGGCGTGGGTGCGGGTATGGCCGCGAAGTGACTGTCCGCAGCAAGGAACATACTACTCTCTAACGAGAGGTCCGCAGTCAAGTACGGCTTCGTTCCGAGTGTTGTTGTGTTCAGTGTTTGTCAAACTATAATATGGATGAAGAAGACTTATTTTTACTGGAAAGTTCTTACTTTAAATGGCTAATTCTACAAGTGAAAAATGGAATTAATGATATCAATTTAACCAGAGAAAATGAAGGAGAATTTCACACACTGTATGTAAAATTTCGAGCTCAACCTCAAAGTTTTTTGAATATACAAGAATGTCAATGGATACGTTTGACTATATATTAGAAAACATAGAAAATTGTCTTATAAAAAAAATACCAACTTTCGCCGAAGCATTCCACCTCTTGAAAAGTTATTCATAACGTTACGGTAAGTACGTTACGATACCTGAGGGATTTTTATATTAATATTTATTTGTACCATATGCTAGAGTATAGGTACAGTCAAGAGCACGTCAAGATTGACACTTAGACTTTGTACCGTCATTATCGCTGTACTGTAGGGGTTGGAGTCTCTATAAAAATACACTTATTTTGAATTATACGTGTTAATCGGATTTGAACATCAAACTATGGTGAACACGATTGCGTTTCAATCATTCATCTTACACAATAACCCACCGCACTTGTCGTTGGAAAAAATTAGATTAAGAAAAGTAATATATTAAAAATACTGATACTTCAGTATTTTTTATTAAAATCTTAACTTAATCAACACGTATAACTTAAAAAAACAAAAACTTAGTTATAATTAACGTCAAAATCATTAGTATGGTAAGTATTAGCAGGAGTCAAATCTCTCGGTTGAGTAGTGGTAGTCAAATTGCGTGAGTGACTAGGAATATACGTATGCATTTCTGCTTCATCTTCTGCTTCATTTTATTGACGTTATTTTATTGGGTATTCTTAACTTTTAAATATTAGTGAAGCTTTTCATTTGAGGAATAAGACTCATAAAAAAGTGGTAATCTTCATCTTTTTCTAAGTCGTCAGTAGTTTTTTTATCAGCATATTTCGTTTCCAACAATTTAATTTTTTTATTTTCCAATTCAAGAAACTCGTCTCTCACTTCAGTCGCTGATTTATTTTTACGCCTGGATGAAGACGACGTTGTAGTGGCGCTATCCTGTGATATTTCAGTCATGCGATCCATGTCTTCAGATACGTTATTGTTATCACCTTCATCGTCATTATCACTGTCTAAATTCCCTCTTGTTGGTTCTGGTATTACATCATCGTTTAAGAACGTCATTAATTCGAAGACTCGCCTACCATTCCAGACCTAATAGCCGGAAACTTTTTTAATTCTTTTTTTATAATGGTCTTTAACATTTTTCCACTTCTTTTTAATTAGAGACACTGAAAATGATAAATTTATTTTACATAAGTACAGATAAAATATTTAATAATATTACCTACTTATTTGTTTCAGATTTCTATCGACTGGTATGGGATTCAGACCGCTTCCCTTTTCTTTTCGAATGGAAAAAAGTACCATTACTGAAATTGTCTATGATACTTGCGATGCTATATGGAAAAGTCTTTTATGTCAACATATGCCAAAACCTACTGAACACCAACTAAAATGTAACATACACGATTATAATAACATGTGGCAATTTCCCAATTGTTTTGGATGTATTGATGGAAAACATTTTAGAGTAAAATGTCCCAAGAAATCTGGATCTGCTTATTACAATTACAAAAAATTTTACTCTGTAGTTTTACAAGCTGTAGCAGACGCTAAAAAACTATTTATTGTTATTGAAGTTGGAGGCAAAGGGAAACAGAGTGATGGCGGAACCTATCACTTTTCTAAACTCAATCAATTATTACAAAATCAACAGTTCAATGTACCCCCCCGAGTCATGTCTCTCCGATTTCAATGTTATTCTGCCGAATGTATTACTAGGCGATGAGGCCTATCCATTAAAAACTTTTTTACTACGGCCATATCCTCAGCGTACATTAACGCCTCAAAGAGATTACTATAATAAAAAAGTGTCTTCGGCAAAAATGACAGTTGAATGTACATTTGGTATTTTAGCGGCAAAATGGCGTATATTCCAGAAGCCAATAGAAACGAACACAAAAAATGCATGCCGCATTATTAAAGCATGTTGTCTGCTTCATAATATTATTAGATACTTGGACGGTAACGAGGATGTAGATTATAATAATATAATTTCTTTACCATCAAACCACCAAAGAACAAAACGAATAGGAAGTCGTTCCAATGCTACTTACAGTGTAAGAGCAAGAATAATAAGGGAAAAATTTTGTATGTATTTATGGGAAAATAAAAATTAAAAATATTTTATTCCTTGTTGAAGATTTCTAAATAAAATACCTACATACCTTCATGTCCAGGAAATAAGTAGTGATTTTATTTCATTCTACAATCTTAAATTAACTTTTTTATTTTTGTATTGACGATGTTTCGTCATCCACAATGCAGGTCGTGCTTGAATTGCACTTATTAATTCTTCTACATATTTCGGAAGACGCCATTACAACGCGCGCGGTTAGCCTGATGTAGTTTGAGATGGCCGCTCCTCGCGTGGTTAACCGCTTGCCGCCCGCGCGTTCACTACGGCCACTTGTATGAACGATGAACGAGCTATGGCGTGAGCTGCCTGCGCGTTCCCCGCGTCAATAACCCCCCGCCCGCCGCCGCGTCCTCCCCGCGCCCGCGTGGCCACTATGGACACTCAAAGGAAGACTTTATGTTTGAGTACGTCGCACCGCGCCCGCCCCGCCTCCGCGTTTGCAGGCCAAGCACTCTAACGGCTCGCGTACACCTAATCCGTTATCGGCCGAAGTTTGCTCGGGCGACGATGGGCGAACTCGGACGATTGTATCAAACACTGGTGGAACAAAGAGAGCGCGTACACTAACACGATTGCATCGTCCGATTACGCACGAAAAAATCCGATCAACGGCTCGCTTACACCTAATCCGTCATCGGCCGAAGTTTGCTCGGGCAACGACGGCCGAACCCCGTCGATCGAATCAAACACTTGTAATGTTGCCTCTACACGTTGGCCAACACAGTGGCGAATGGAGTGGCGAACATAATGGCCGAGAGTTTGTGACGGCGTCCACACGTTGGAAGTGGAAGGTCGTTCAGTTTACTTCGGTTCGGGCCAATGTGCGGACGAATTTATAAGCACCGTGGCGCAGTGGCTCAGCAATGAGTGGCTGCGTCGTGCGCCGCGGGTTTGATCCCGCACGGAACAAGTATTTGTATGTCCTACAAATAATTGTTTCGGGTCTGGATGCGTGTCCTTGTGCAATTTATGTTTGTAAACTGCCTGCGCGATACGGGAGAAAATCCTAGTGTGGGGTTAACGTTTTTATAAAAGAATTATAAAATAATAGTGGTTATTAATGGGGCTGTAAATAGATATACGATATTATACAATTAGCTTTATTTATTCTTTACATGCATCATAAACTGGAATAAATACCATTAATGAGAACTTAACTTATTTTAAAGTTAAAGGAGTTATAATCGATTAGTCTATGTTTTAAAATTGTGTTTTGATTTTAAAGTTTAGCAAAATATGTACTTGCATTTCTATCAGACATTTGATGTATATAAAAAACACCTTATAATTTATTTGGTAATTTAATTATTTTTTGTGAAAGACAAAAACAATAGCAATAAATATAATTAACACTGACTTAATAATAGGTACTAATTATAACTTAGAACATAAATGAAAAACTTATGACGAGCAAAGTGGCTCAGGACCATGCTTTGCGGCAGTCTGTGGAGGTGGATGTTCAGTAGTGGACTTGTGAACGGCTGTAATGATGATGATGATTCGAAATCTTGCACGATTAAATTATAAGCAGTCGACGTTTTTTTTATAGGATAGGGTGACAAACAAGCACACAGTTCACCTGATGGTAAATGGTTGCTGTGGGCCATAGACATCTACGTCTATCCTCGATTACGAATCAAAATGCAGATGCGTTGTCACCCGTGAGGACTAAGATGAAATGCCTCGTTTCCTTTAAAAAGGGTCTCTGGTTCTCTACACTCACTATACGAAACACAGCATTATTAAGCTACTATTTTACGCTGGTATTCTGTGAGAGCGTGGTCCTTCCCCGGTCGAGCCGACCTTCGTGCTGCAACTATACTTCTAATATAATTGCATGGTTCTACCACGTATAAACGACGTGCTTCATTTGTTTTTTCATTTTAAAATTGTTGTCGTAATAATCTGATTGTAAAAAAACGTTAATTTTTTTTTTGATAAATAGCTTATTGATTAAAACAAATGTTCAATAATAATTAAATCGCGCTAATTAAAGTAGTAGGAATGTTTAAAGTTGAAATTGGCACTAAAAGGCTGGTAATGGGGGCATCCACCCTACAAAGCTTGAATATAAATTTTAAATCAGATGCGTGTAATCACTCTGGGAGCTTGTAGCAAACTAAACGCGCGGCCAACGCGTGGACGCGGCGACCAAACTCTGCCAACGATCTCGCGCCAACTTGCGGGCCATCGTTCCAATACATACCAATGAAGCCCAAACACCCCGTCTACACGTTGGCCAATGCTATTGGCCACTACATTCGCCACTGTGTTGGCCAACGTGTAGAGGCGCCGTAAAACAAAGAGAGCGCGTACACCAACACGACCGCCATCGTCCGATGACAGACGAAAACGGCCGATCCGAACTTATTGGGATTTCTCGCCAGACTGCCGGCGTCTACAGAGAAAATTAAGTGTATTTATAGTTTAATTTAATAATTCTGTATTAATTCTGTTTTTTTCTGTCAGCGTTCTTATACACCTAAACGACTATGGATATTGAAAAATTAATTAGTTGTGTTTTTAGTAGACCAACCTTGTGGGATAAACATTCAAAAAATCACAATAATCGAGATGTTTCGAAACGGTTATGGGCTGAAGTTGCATCGGAAATGGATATAGCGATTCCAGACATTAAAAAAAAATGAACCAATTTAAGGGACCAATTCCGTAAAGAATATAACAAACGCAATGAACCAGGTAGATCCGGTGCTGCGGCGGATCACAAATTAACTTCGTGGATATATTACGAATCGTTACTATTCTTGGCGAAACAAATCACACCGAAAACTTTAACCGGAAATGTGTCTGAACCTCCCAGCCAAGAAACTGAAGATATTGCGGAGTCCTCCTATTTTTCTAAGTATTCACCTGAATCACAGCCACAAACAGTACCGCAGCCTGGACTCTCACCTTTGTCGCAGCCCACACCCGCACATTTATTGCAGCCTGGACCTTCATCTTTGTCGCAGCTAGGAGCTTCGAATTCGAGCCAAGCAGTATTCTCCACGTCACAACAACATACTAGACCACATACCAAACCTATTCGTGTACCTATAACGCAAGCTCATCGTTTTACATCCAATCAACCTGGAAGACTTATGAAAAAGAGAAATATTGATGTGGACCAAGAGTATTTAGAGATCGAAAAAAGAAAACTTCAATTATATGAGTCCAGGTCAGCAGATAAATCTGCAGATGATCCTGATCGTAACTTTTTGTTGAGTTTGCTTCCATACTTAAAAGAAGTCACGAAATAGAAAAATCTTGGTTCAACGAAAATTGTTAGACGTGTTCATGGAAGAAGAAAATACCCAACTACAGTATTCTCCTGTAAGCCCTTACTCCGAAGAATTAAGTTGCCCCGATTCTGGAGACTTGTTATCGAATATGTTATTTACTCCATGCGTTGTCAATATTGAAGAGCCTTTGCCACTGATATTAAGAGGATAGAGTAAGTCAGCTCAAATTCTAATTTCGCCCCCACTTCCCCGCGCGTCGTATGCTATGTACCGATATGTTTGTAATCACTAATACTGTAAGTAGAAAGGTCGTTAGACACTTATTTCATTAGGTTTATTATATTTATGCCTGTTTCTTAACGCCAAGCCAGCCGCTTCTTATTTTTATCACGGTTATTTCCCATTTTAATTTTACGTCGTACTGTTGCGTAATGTATATTCTGATCGTAAGCGACACAACTTCTCCCTTCAAAAGCCTAAGCGATACTAACGGGGCGACTGGAATCAAGCTCAAGACGCCGATAGTTTAGGTAATTTCTTTTTACAGTGAAAATAATGGTATTTTAAAAAAAGTAAATAACATAAGCACTGCTTTATAGTTAGTTCAGTTAGTATGCAAAGTTTCATGATCTTATTTAAAGTATTTTATGAATAACAGCGGTTTATTGTTTATTTTGGAGGTAACTTTGGATATTTTTTCTATCGAGAAAATTTTACGAAATCGTGTTTTCGTCTAACATAATCCTTAACATTAATCCTCAACTTTACCATATATTTATTTCAAAATTAATGCTGCAATATTTTCGGCATAACGAAGGTTCTTGCTAAGCCATTTGACATTATATTTCCCCTTAATCAAATGACGCCTTCACAAACATCCGCATTCGCGAAGGGCCACTTGCCACTGACCACCAATCAAACGACTCCTTCACAATCATCAACATAATAATAATAATAATTTCTTTATTCTGGAAAAAAAATTACCAAGATTGTATTTAAGACATTTTAACAGAAATCTTAATGATTAAGAAACTTACGTAAACATATATCAAACAGTATTATTTTAAAGTAATACAATTAAACCTAAATATATAAGTTAGTTTTTAAGTGTTGAGTGTAAATTGTTCTTTTCGTATGTGTGTATGTGTTTTGTGTGTTTGCGACGGAGAGGTCGAGTAGTATTCATTAAAGTAATAATTATAATAAGAAGATATAATTTTATAGTGTATTAATTATACTTTATAAAGGTAATTCAGTTATTTAGGGATTTCAATAATTCTTCTGTTTCATCATTTACAATTTACATGGTAGATCCACGCTACAGCCATTATGGTTAGCATGAATGGGTGGGCTCGACCGGGGAAGGACCACGCTCTCACAGAGTACCTACGTAAAATAGTAGCTTAATGCTGCTGTGTTTCGTATGGTGAGTGTAGAGAAGTGGACTGTGTGCTCGTTTGTCACCCTATCCTATAGAAAAATCTAGTTTTTGAAGCCATTTGAATAGGTTTTTTTTTACATTGATTGTTATTGAAAATGTATAAGTTTAGTTGCTTATTTATTTTATTTTACAAGAATGGACCAAGAAAACAAAAATATTTATGTGCGTAGGAATATTCAATGGTAAACAGTAACTTTGTCTCACTAAAATTTAGTGACACGTGTTGTTTTAAAATAGTAAGAGATAAATGCATAATTGTCGGACTGTTAAAACTTGTCAGTGTTTAGGTATTTAAATACCTAGTTCAAGCGTTCAACATTTGTACACGATCACTAATGCAGATTTGGACTCGAATTTACGATAATTTTTCCATTTATTATTACGAGTACATCTAAATAATACTTATTAATTAAAATAAAACCAATAGGTCACTAAACTATGGATTTTTATTTCAATTTCACACGTTTTTTTTATTACAGTAGGGTTTAAAATAAAATTAATTGAAAAATTATAATTTATTGAACCATATTTTCATTACTAAAGAAGTGTTTGAAAGCTTCACGAATATTATAAACTTCAGTCGTACTTCTGTTTTGCCCTCTAGAAGCATAGTTACTTCTTTGACCTAAATTTCTCCTTTGATCTGTGGAATGATTGTGCCTTGGTTGTCCTTCTTTGGCTATAACAATGTTGTGTAATAAACAAATACACTTTACAATAGTCTCAGCATTTTCTGTAGTTGTTTCTATACATTTGGTCAATATTCTCCATTTTTGGTATTATACCAAAAGCACATTCAATTACTACACGGGTATTTGATAAACGTTCGTTATAAATTGTTTCCTGCTCTCCCAGGTTACATCTTGGATATGGTCTCATAATATACCTTTTTAGAGGATAGGCTTCATCTGCTAGTAATACCAAGGGCAACAAGGTATTTGTATTTGATAAACATTTAGAAATATTTAAATACCCATTTTCAAACTGACGATACATAGCCGAAGAGGCAAACGTACCACCATCGCTTTGTTGTCCATAAGCTCCTACTTCAATAAATAAAAATTTGTAATCTGGGCTTGCAACCGCTTGTAAAACAATGTAAAAAAAGACGTGTGGCACTCGGGGACTGCTGCGGTAAAGCTATTGCATAGCATTTTGTATCAACTTATGCAATTATAATTATTAATATAAGGACTACGTAAATATTCAGTACAGCAAGATTGGAAGAAAAATTACGTCTAAATATTTTTTCGTATTTAGTAAACGAATAACTAGTTGGTAAATTAATCATGATATATATCTTTTTTTTTCGCCGGAGACTAAAATGATATTGCTTTTTTTCGTAACTGCAGATTCTGTGGATTCATTTCATTATTTTGAACAATATACGAAATTTAAGTGACCAAAATTAAATCTAATCTGAACCAGAATCATAAAAACTGTATTATCTGTTATTTTTGTCTCCTGCGAAAAAAACAGACTATAGGAATCTATCGAATACCTACATAAACAAAATATCACCTATAAATAAAATATTACAAAGCGGAATAACTAATAAGAGTGGCAACGTCGCACTATACAAAGGAATTGCGTAGGTGGCACAAGTCGCGGGCTCGAACTCATTGGTGGGCGCGGCCAAAAAGCACGTTGTCTCACCTGGCATCGTGCCACTCGTACAAAATTATTAGGTGCTGCGTTATCGCTTTATACTATATCTCTATGGCTCTATAGATACCTAATATAGATTGCTTATTTTATTATGTTTAGTTTTCCCCGGGTGGTCATGCAGCGATCACTCAAGAGTTCACGACGCCGAAGTATGAACTGGAACAGTCATCGCAGTTTATATCCGTACTAGCTGTTGCCAGCGGCTTCAAACGCGTGAACTCGAAAATTATCCCACAGGAACGAAATACCTGAATAAACGGTATCAAATGTGTTATTCCAGACTAGGTATAACCTATCTCTGAGCTAAATATCATCCAGATCCCTTCAGCTGTTCTGGCGTGATTGAGTAACATACATCTATCCATCCAAACTTTCGCATTTATAATATTTAGATAATAATTGTAATTAGTTCTGCCTACCTATAAATTGTTTTCAAAAATACTTACCTGTCTTCTTACTTTTTTTTATATACACACAATATCACTAGATGTAAACACATGTTTTTATCAAGACAAGTGACCCGTCAAGACTGTTTCCTTAGTACCGACGTACTTAGGCAGGTAGGTAAGCAGTTTACATTTTAGTGTCCACGACGCAGCAACAGTTTGTCAAATTTTGTTGTATATGTGGGTCATTATCAGGCGACTCATTATTTGGTTGATTTCGGTGGCATTTTTTGTTTTTAAATTTAGGCCTTAGTAACATGAAATATCTATTCTAGAGTTAATTTAATATATATAAGTAGAAGAGGGAATCGTATAGACCGAATGGTTAAGAAGGTATTTAATTTTAAAAAAATGGTGTCCACCGAAATCAATATTTTAATCACCGAAATCAAATAAATATAAAATAATTTATATTTCAAAGATAATTTTCTTAAGGTAAATTTACTGCCTACTTGATAACTACTATGAACTTATGATCTATAAAGAATTGCAGGTTAATTCGACAACAAAAAAATTTATGTTATCAAGACTTATGTGTAACCATTTTTATTAATTTTTGTGAAAACTTACAAAAATCAACTTTGGTAGAAAGCTTTAAATTATTATATTAAATGTCATTAAAGATAGTAGTCTTAAACTAACATTATAGGAACTTAAAAAAAATTAGCACTCTTGGTCGAGATCTAGCTTAATCACAGTCAATTTACTTATTGAAAAAAATTACTACAAAATCACTTAAAAATCAATCCTTTAATCAACAATTGTAGAAGGCACTTACATAACTAATAGTATTTGTATTTTTAATAAAAATATTACTTTTTCTTTTGATTTTAAGACAATTAAATAAGCTTTAGGTATAATAATCACCCAGCATTAAATTAACAATGTAATAAACTTCTTATAAAACTTTGTATTACAGTTTTCAATCCTTAATTAAAAAATGTTATATTCCTCGTCACTACTTTCTTTACAATTTACAATTTTGGAGACTACTTCATTCATTAATGTCGGAGCAATATTTTCACAATCTGTCGAAACACGTGTCCAGAAGCTGTCACTTTCATGTAATCCAATGTCTGAAGGTAAGGTACGGGACAGGCGCTGTTTGGTTTCATAGAACTCATCAGCAAGATCAACAGAATAGCTACAACCAGGTTGAATTAGAATATTCGATAAAATTTGAGGCTTATTAGATTCAGTTGCACTGACTCCACTCCCTCTTTTGGCTTGACTTGACTTTTTAATCAGATTGATCTTGTCACTCTTGTTCTTGTTCGTTCTATCAGTCAACAGTCTATCAGCTTGCTCGCCTATGATGTATAATCCTACTTGATACCCATGTTCACATGACACAGAATTATTTTTACATTCACCTTCGGCGCAACTCATTTTTCTCATCGATATTTGGTTGGGCTTATTGGCGTTCCATACTGCTTGATGTACTTTCATAGTCCCTGCAAATTGCTTGAGATTGGATGGAATTAGCAATTCTTTTTCATAAATACCGGAATCGTCAATAGTTTTCGTTATAATACCTTGAACAGATTGCAGATGAGTCATCAATGATGATAAGCTTGTGATATCATTGCCTTGAGCAACTATTCGATCAGCTGTTCTTTTGAGTGTTGCACCGACACCATCTGGGGCTCCTTTTCCATGGCCACTTTCTGTATAATTCCATGTAATACTAGTCAAATTGGGAAAGTACCAATGGAGTTTACTGATGATATAAAACATTTTACGGTTTCGGTACGGAGCCGACGGACTATCAGAAATGAAATGTAGTATACGAATATTGAGATTTTCATCTTCTATGAATTTTAAAATCGGAAGTAAGTGTTCCCAAATGGCTGGTGCATCATGGCGTAAAGACTCTGATAATGTACACATCGACTGAACTTTCAGAAGTCCATTTTTACGATAATAAATGACCACGGTGTGCAGGGTTATTTGTTGTCGGTTACCCACGAAATTAACGCTTGAATTTCATTACCGTATTTTGTGCTGTAATTTTCACTAAAGTCGCAGTGAATTATACACTCTTCCTCAGTGAGGTCGCTTTTCGCTTTTCACAGTGAGTCATGTATGAAGGTAACATTTTTTTCAAATTTTAAAATGGTGTCCCTGGGGAAAATAGTCACTTTATCTTTCGTTGTGTGAGTGGTTGTTTTTGTAACTCCATTCTTGTAATAAGTTTTTTTACTTTTTTGCCAAATCCAGTAAAACAATACTTCAGTGTTATTGAATTCATTATAGATTAAACTTTTATCTTTGCAGTCATCGCATTTTCTAGTTAAAGATGTGACACATTCGAAGAGTCAGCACAGTGATGACAAAATATCTTTGGTAGATTTAGAAAAATAAATTAAAATTCAAGAATGAATTAAGTTGTTTTTCTTTAAAGCAGTCACCATCAAGTCCATATTTTCATGTTCGATACAAAGACAGGTTTCTCGTTTATATACATAAGGTTTCAGTATCCAAAACGGTAGTTTTTTGCAAAAACTGGAGTAACTAATTTTATTTTGGGGATTTGTTTGCTTAAACTTAGTATATAAGTCTTTTAAAGAATCATTTAAATAGCGTCTTCGTTGTTTATTCTTTTTTTGGGTAATGAACTCTTTCTTCCCAGAACACATACGACTGTTTTAATTTTCTTCAAGAAAAGTTTTGATGTCCTCCTCCACATTATTTTTAATTGTTTTTATAGTGTCTGATTCACTTTGTTTAATATCTTCAGTACTATTTTTACTTATATGTTCATATTCTCTTAATATAGCACCTTGGTATTTTAATCTATATATCTGTTTTCGCTGTCGTTCGTTGACAGTCTTCAATTGATCAATCTTCTCTTTCTGTAACTGATATATTTTGTTCATGCGGTATTTAAGTCTACGTATGATAACTTTGGTATTCAGTTTCTTGTTAGCTTTTGGAGTTGGAGGAAACTCCTTTTCAATCACACGAACTGATGATCTTGTACATGGCTTTGAAATTTTACTTACGTCACTAGACGGACTCAATGGTGCTGACGAGCCTCGATAAGCCTTAATACGCTGAGGTAAAGGAAATGAAACGACGGATGAACTTGATGGTAGCAAATCAACATAGGAACTTGCTTCAGTTTGAAGCAATTCTGATCGTATTGTTTGTGATTGTGAAGTCACCAAAGGATCGTCAGTTTTGTCGGTTACTTCTGATACGATTATTAAATCCTCTTCAAGACACCTCATCTCTTTACGCCTTCTTTTCAAATTGTGTTTGTTGGAAGATATTCTACTTCTCTCTCTAAAAATTCGTTGTTGACGAGGATCTAATTCACTTACAGACTTTATCTTTCCTTCATTCTTCCTTTTATAATACCGTTGTCTATCTTTCTCTTTGTGCACTGCGTAAAGCTCTGGATCACTCTTAATGCGAGCTTTCCGACGTCGTTCAGACAATCTCTTTTTTAGCCAACCGATCTTCTTTTGAATCTGACATAATCTCAACACTGAAACAAGATAAGGGGTGGTAAGAAAGTTAAATTTACGATCATAAATGTAAATAAATAACGATTGATTGATTTCGGTGATTTCAAAATTGATTTCGGTGCACCTATTTCCACCGAAAACACCGAAATCAATGCCACTGAAATCAAAATAATTAACAAAATCCTAAATGTTTTCAAAAATAAACTGATTTTTTTATATTAACCTCTTTATTTGAAATCTAATACATAAAAGACATAATTTTATTATAATTTAAAAATATTAATTCAAATAGTTGTGGATAAAATGGATTCACCGAAATCAATTTTAGGGGTATACCAAGCCACCGAAAACGATTACGTACCTCAATAAAAGAGTGACGCGGTAGCGCACAGACGCGTTGATCTTACCACCAATGCGGCGGGACTGACAGTTTGTATTACTCGAACAACTATTCTCAAAGTCACTAGAGTGTGGGATATATGAACGGATTGGTGCGCGCCACTGATATCAAACCTAAACGTTGGACGTGAAGACAACCAGATGTAACTTGACTACTAACGCCTATTGTGATTTAGTAATATTATAAATGGAATTAATAACTATCTAGTTGTTTGTGAACACATGTCAAATAGTGCCGAATATTGGAGAAAAAAAGATAAAAAATAATTGCCGCCGCAATATGGGGCCGGACGCGGCACCGAGGTCAATATTTTCGAGGTTTTTAATTTTTTTAACTAACTTATATTTAATTTATTCAAAAAAGAACATATGCCCCTCCTAATATTTTGATCGTACCTATTATAGAAAAAAATATCAAGTTGTTAGTAATCCATTTCGTACTGGATTTCGACCCGGACACGCCTTTTTGAGCCGTCTGAGAATGACCGATGTAGGTTATGGGTATTTAGGTAATAACAGTAGGTAGGTACCTATCCACCGAACCGTCAACGCCGCGCAAGTGATTCTCGTCCCACCTGTCCGCGCAGTAACTTTTTTTACGACCGCGCGAGACTGTCGCAACAAAAACGATTACTACTGAAAAACTAATATAGATACCTACCTAATATTCAAATAAAAATATTCTCAAAAAGCTCAACGAATTCAGAATTTAATTTTGTTAAAAGAAAATTGGTCAAATAAAAAATAAAGGATGAAAATAAATATATATGCATATGGGGATATAAAAATAAATCGTATTTATTTTTTATTTCGAGTTTTACAAGAAAAGTATAATATTTACTGGAGACAATTATTTTATTATTATAATAGTACATGATATTCCCTTTAAAATGACACCAATATGAATAATATCTTATATCTATATCTACAAATAAATAAAATTGAAGTGTCTGTTTGTAATGTTAAAACAACAGCTTTTTATTAAATGCATATGAAAGTACTAGTAACAAAAACACAATTTTTAAAATTTTTATCTGTCTGTCGGTCTGTCTGTCTGTCTGTTTGTTCCAGCTAATCTCCGAAACAGCTGGATCTATTTTGACGGGACTTTCATTGGCAGATAGCTGATGATATAAGGAATAACTTGAACTACTTTTGTTTTAGAAAAAGAATTAGGGTTTCGCGCAAAAAAATTAAAACCCATCAAATCCATATTCCACGCGAGCGAGATCGCAAGGAACAACTAGTACTCAAAATAGATAAATGTATACTTATTTTTATTTATATAATAAAAATAAGTATACATTTAATATTTTAAGTCATACAGGTTTACGCACCAACCTCGGCACATCCCGATGAGGAGGTGGAGGAAATGTATGAGGATATTTCCCGAGCTATGCATTCCTCCAACACGATGTTGATGGGAGACTTCAACGCAAAACTGGGCACAAGAGAAAGCGGTGAGCTGAAGGTGGGGAAATTTGGAGTAGGGCAACGGAACCGAAGGGGCCAGCAGCTGGCCGACTTTATGGAGAAAGAGGGACTCTTTATGATGAACTCTTTCTTCCAGAAGCGGCCCCACAGGAAGTGGACCTGGTCGAGTCCCGACGGTTCGACAAAAAATGAGATTGACTTCATTATGACGACCAGACGCCAACTGTTCAGTGATGTCTCAGTGATCGCAAGGGTAAAAACTGGCAGCGATCACCGAATGGTTAGAGGCACACTGAACCTAAAAGTTAAGTTGGAGAGGTCTCGTCTAATGAAGTCAACGCTCCGTCCCCCCTCGCTCTAATCCAGAATCCCGAAACCTTTCAGCTCGAGTTACAAAACCGCTTTCAGTGCCTAGAGGATCGCAATGCAGTGGACGATATGAATGACAAGCTCGTGGAAACTGTCCATGCGGTCGGAACTAAGTTCTGTAAGACCCGCCGCAGAAGAACACAAAAATTCTCCGATCACACTCTTAATCTCATGGCTGTTAGACGGGAGATGAGGCTGCAATCGTCAACAGATTTGACAGCATACAGGCAGCTGAACAGACAGATCTCCAAATGTATGCGGCGAGACTTACGCAACTTTAATACTGCTCGTGTTAAAGAAGCGATCGAGCGGAACCGGGGCTCCAAAGTCTTTGCCAGAGATCTGTCTGCCAGAAGGAGCCAACTGTCAAAGCTGAAGACTGAGTGGCAACATCGTTTCCGGGACACCTGAGATTCTGAGTGAGATTGAGAGGTTCTATGGGCAGCTGTACACATCATCGTTGGAGCCACACGCAAGTGTGAATAACGATCCAAGAGCAAGTCTTATCCGACACTATTCCGATGATATCCCGGACGTCGGTCTGAGTGAGATTAGAATGGTTCTCCACCACCATAAAAACGGCAAGGCCCTGGGCGAGGATGGAATTACAGCGGAACTTCTGAAAGCGGGTGGAACACCGGTACTTGAAGTGCTTCAGAAGCTCTTCAATTCCGTCCTCCATGGTAGCATTACTCTGGAGGCGTGGAGCAGAAGCGCGGTGGTCTTGTTCTTTAAGAAAGGCGACAACGCTCTATTGAAGAACTACAGACCGATTTCCTTTCTGAGCCGCGTCTACGTGCTGTTTTCGAGAGTCATTACGAATCGTCTCGCACGCAGACTCGACGACTTCCAGCCTCCCGAACAAGCCGGTTTCCGAAAAGGCTTCAGTACCATAGACCACATACATACCCTTCGGCAAATTGTACAGAAGTCCGAAGAGTACAATCTGCCACTTTGCCTGGCGTATGTGGACTATGAGACAGCCTTTGATTCCGTCGAAATTTGGGCGGTGCTACAGTCTCTTCAGCGGTGCCTAGTTGACTGTCGGTATATTGAAGTGCTGAAGTGTTTGTACAGTAGGGCTACGATGGCTATCCGAGTACAGAACTAGAGTACGAAACCTATCCAACTGCAGAGAGGTGTAAGACAGGGTGATGTTATATCCCCGAAACTCTTCACCGCTGCGTTGGAAGACGTTTTCAAGCTACTGGACTGGAAAAGATACGGTATTAACATCAATGGCGAGTACATCACTCACCTTCGATTTGCCGACGATATAGTCCTTATGGCAGAATCGCTGGAGGACCTTAGCACTATGCTCAATGACCTCAATGGTGTCTCCCAACGGATAGACGATCTTAAAATGAACATGGACAAAACAAAGATCATGTTTAATGTCCATGTCACACCTATGCCGGTAATTGTTGGGAGCACTATGCCCGAAGTTGTTGAAGAGTACGTTTACCTGGGACAAATAGTCCGACTAGGTAAGTCCAACTTCGACCGAGAGGTCAATCGACGGATTCAACTCGGCTGGGCAGCGTTCGGGAAATTACGACACATCTTCTCATCAGGTATACCTCAATCTCTGAAAACTAAAGTGTACAACCAGTGCGTGTTGCCAGTGATGACTTACGGATCTGAGACGTGGTCCTTCACTGCTGGCCGTATGAGGACGCTCAAGGTCGCTCAGCGAGCTATGGAGAGGACTATTCTCGGAGTTTCACTGCGTGATAGACTCAGAAATGAGGATATCCGCAGTGAAACGAGAGTGACCGACATAGCCCAACGGATTAGTAAGCTGAAGTGGCAATGGGCCGGCCATATAGCTCGAAGAACCGATAACCGATGGGGAAGAAAGGTACCGGTAGGCGTAGTGTGGGGCGACCCCCCACTAGATGGAGTGACGACCTGGTAAGACATGCAGGAAGTCGATGGATGCAGGTGGCTCAGGACCGTGCTTTGTGGCATTACTTGGGGGAAGCCTATGTTCAGCAGTGGACTTGTGAGGGGCTGTAATGATGATGATAATGATGATGATTTTTATTTATTTATTATTTTAATAAATAAATAAAAATAAGTATTAATAATTTCTAGACACATCTCAACAGATATTTCGTTAATAAATTGCTATCAATAATGAAGCATTCTTTTATATTTAGCATCCATTTAACACAAAAAACTTATAAGAATACTTTTTGAACAACATATAATCAATAAACGATAATCGCGTATAGTGAATTTCGAGGTAAATTATTATATGTAAACGTTTTTGAATCGTCGTAATGATATATATTTCCAAAAGAAAATATCTTCACAATTAATTTGATGTAAAATAACATTAGAAATAACGTATAAAAAAGGGAGAAATTATCAAATTTTTGATCGAGTTCCTAACCAGTACACAAACAAAAATGGCGAATAGTCATTTTCACATTTTTTTAGAAATAACGTATAAAAACAGAAAAACTATCAAATTTTTGATCGAGTTCCTAACCAGTACACAAACAAAAATGGCGAAATGTCATTTTCAAATTTTTTTTCTACATAGTTATTTGTTACAGAGTACACAGATAAAATTCACTCTCATAGATGACAAATTTCAAACACCACAATCACTAATTTTTTACTCTGCTATCTTCAGCGCTGTACACGAACGGAACGATGTCGTTGAGAGCCGTGGTTGCTCACATGGTTAGCGCTCGTTATAAGTATCACAGTACGGGAGCAACCCGGGTTCGATCCCCACTGGCACCAATGAAATTGTTGCGTGCTGATTTAGCTATCAGTTGGAAAGTCTGTTTTTCTGGGCCGTTTTGTTTTGTTACACTGACATCTCGCAAGTCACCTAGGGACCTAGGAGGTTGTCGGTTGCTTATTTTTTATTTTTCTTTAAAATTTTCGTCGTTAAAATAATATATTTATAAAAGTAAAAAAAAAAGTAAAGTTACAGCCTATATACGTCCCACTGCTGGGCACAGGCCTCCTCTAATTTCTGAGAGGGTTTTAAGGCAAGGAAATGTCCGCCACGCTGCCTCAATGCGTGTTGACGAACTTCACATGTCTTCGAAATATATATTTTTTAATTTCTCAGACATGCAGACCCGAGTTCGATCCCCGCCGGCACCAATGAAATTGTTAATTGCAATTGTGCTGATTTACCACGTGCTCGGCGTTGAAGGAAAACATATTGAGGAAACCTGCACGTCTGAGAATATAATTATAATCGAATGTAAATCAAATTGACATAGGTAAGTACAGATAAAATTAGCGGAACATTAATAAAATTTTGAGATCGTTTTTTTTTCAAAATTTTATTTATATTCCGCTATTTTTGTCTGTGCTTATATCAATTTGATTTACATTCGATCTCTAAATTGTAATTTAATAATTGAAAAGATTTGAAAAGAAACGACGTTAGACAATGCACGGCCTTCAAGCCACACCTCCGTGCCCGTCGGAGTGGGGAGCGTGAGGTTTTTTCGTTACGGCGGAATAAATTTCTGGATTCGGTCCCCACGCTCAAGGCCCGCGATAGAAGCTATGCAATAGCTTAAAAATTTCTTGTAATTATAGTACATACTACCAGAATTAGAAGGGCATTTCAATCGAATATGTTTACCGTCCAACGAACCAATACAATTAGGAAATCCCCACTTCGACCAATATAATTCAACATTTTGGTGGATCATTTCGTCGGTTGGCATAGGCATATGATGTGATACTAGACTATCAAATATAGCCTTGCAAGTCTCTCTGACAATTATTCCAACGGCACTATTTGACACTCTAAACGAAAATGCTAAAGATCGAAAAGAATGTCCAGTTGCAAGGTACCTGAAGTGAAAGGTAACATGTTAATAATTATGTCACAAGAATTCTTGTCGTTAAGTGCCTAACTAACCCTACAACAAATCTATAAAATTACATCCATCTATACTTACCGCAATGTTATAGCGAGTCTTTCCGTCGGTGATATACATTCCCTATAGTTTGCACTCTGCTTTGTTATTAGTGGTTCGACTGCATTTAGAATATATTGAAATGTGCTAAAACACATTCTAAAATATTCGAAGAACTTCATGGGTTGTAATTTTAATTCTTCAAAAAGGTGATGGTATTCACCTAGTTCTTTTCTGTACATAAATATTTCATTAACCCACACACGCCGATGTCGCCGACGATGACGTCGACGAATTAAATTGCGGTATGAATTTTCAAAGAGATACATTTCTTCAAATTCCTCCATTTTAAAAACGCGTCTGTTAAGCAACAGAGTCAACAGAATACTGGCCACGTCCGATGTCGGCACTGTAGCACATACACGTCCGAGTAGTTCGGTCCGCCATCGGCCGACAAAATCGGTTTTGGTGTATACGTACCGTAGATTACAAGATAGCCAGTATTATGTAAAAAGAGCCAAATTACGAGTCTATCCAGAATTTTTTTATAGGATAGGGTGACAAACGAGCACACAGTCCACTTGATGGTAAGTCATCTATCCTCGATTACGAATCAGAAAGCAGATGCGTTGTCATCCTGATGGGATGCTTTGTTTCCAGTAAAAAGGGTCACCGGTTCTCTACACTCACCATACGAAACACAGCAGCGTTAATCTAATATTTTACACTGGTATTCTGTGAGAGCGTGGTCCTTCCCCGGTCGAGCCTACCCATTCGTGCTATAACTATACTACTAATATAACTGCAGCATAGCTCTACCACGTATAAAAATACTATCGGATTTTTTTAAAATACCATCGGATGTCTATAAACTCTTTCGACAAATTATTTCATTTCTTACATCATTTTTTTTAAAGAATACTAACAATACTATAAACATTACTAATATTCCCCTTAACCACTCATAGTAAGCTTAAATTGCTTGTGTTACTAGTGGTTCACGCCAGTAGTCGAACGGCGGATTCGAACCCACGACCTTTTTGAGTTCGCGGTCCGCGCCCTGCCGGCTACTGTCGCTTAATGATGAGCTAGAGGGAACAGTAACAGGGGTGCAAGATTCATGAAAAATATAATCTTCCATGTATTAGATCACCCATTCGCTCGGTTGTGCGACCCACACTGGGCGCGATCTGTACGGAATTTACAAATGTGTGTTGCGAGTTGCGACTCATTTAAATAAAATCTATGGAATACTTGCGTTCGGAGCGGCTTTTTTCCGTTCGGGATTCCGAACGCACAGGCGGTCATATGGAACCCAAAATAAAGAAATATCGGAATCAGGGTATCCGGCATGGAAATGGGTGATTATAGGCATTCTAAAAAAATACAAGAAGATTTTAACTAGTATAGTAATTTTATAAAAAAATAAAAGTAATTTTATAAAAATACGTCAACTTATTTTACATCACGACCACAAATTAGTTCTTTATTATTATAGTATTTAGCGTTATCTGCGTTGGAAAATAAGTTAGTAATAAATAGTATAAAATAATATGTGTATGTGCCTTATAAGGCAGATTCGGTATGCTTAATTTATTATTTTTACAACCAGACATTTATTTTATTAACCCGTAATTATTATTAACTGAAATCAATATGAAACGATAGTATTTACTTTCAATTACTTTAATAAGTTTTTAAATTAATATAATGACTGGATTAGAGCGAGTATTAATACGTTAATACTGGATTAGAACGAGTATTAATATATTACGCGCTTATGGACGACCCAAAAGTTTGTTGTTTGCCTGGGTGATAAAACCACAATATATGTCTGCTATGAAAATTATACATGTCAAATGTCATGAAATAATGTAAATTATTAATAAAAATTTGTACTTTTCAAGCTGTCTGCCATGACATTGAGACCATCACAGCTGTCTGCTAATGTTATCTTTCTGTAACTTTTATTGAATATTTCAAGATGTCAAAGCGGCAAACTTGTTGCTATCACGTGTTTTTTGTCATTTTTTTACACCTTTAACACTTCAGCGTCTCTTCATCGACCGCCGGTCAAACTAAAGAGTCCCCATTTCATGTACTTGAGGTGTAGGAGATTAACTGAAAAAAAAAAACGTGAAGCTTATTGAAATACCGTATGTCTGACGCCCACTGGCTCTTAAGCTATGTGTTCTATATGATTGTTAGACACGATTTCATGCGACAAAACGTTGGATTCTTGATTTTTAGGCGCTAGTACAACATACCTATGCGCTTTGCGCTTAAGGCATGCAAGATTAAAAATGTTACTTCGCTACGACTTTAAGCACAGCCTTCCTTTCATTTTTGAGCGGGTTATTGAGCAGGAAAAGTAATTCCAATTGCAAAAACAATTGCTTTGTTCCATATTTGGAGATATGACGTAAAGACAGCTTTGTCCGTCGCATTTTAATAATATTTTTGATTTATCAGATACACAGGCTTACTTACAGCGTTTTCTTTTTAACTCTACTTTACGTGGTAGAGCCATGCTGCAGTTATATTAGTAGTATAGCTGTAGCACGAATGGGTCGGCTCGACCGGGGAAGGACCACGCTCTCACAGAATACCAGCGTGAAATAGTAGCTTAATGCTGCTGTATTTCGTATGGTGAGTGTAGAGAACCGGAGACCCTTTTTACTGGAAACGAGGCATTCCATCTTAGTCCTCACTGGTGACAACGCATCTGCATTTTGATTTGTAATCGAGGATAGATGTAGATGTCTATGGGCCACAGCAACCACTTACCATCAGGTGGACTGTGTGCTCGTTTGTCACCCTAGCCTATAAAAAAAAAAAAAAAAAAAACTCCATCGACCGAGCTACACCTACAACGTGGTAAACCAGCACTGAAAATTGAGATCAATGATTTTCATGGTTTCAGCAGGATATTAATAACGTAGGGCTAGAAGAAATAAACTAAAATTGACACATAATTACATCATTATTTTCTCACGCGGTAGAGCTACTACTAGTCTTCTAGCCGCTTTCGGCTACAGGGACCGTCTTTGACTTCCATATCTAAATCTAAGGGCTCGTATGCACTACGCGGGTAACCGCAATGCAGCTAGCGGCCCGGCTGACTGCAGGATGCGGTTGCAAATGCGGCAAACCGGATTGCGGGCAACCGCAACGTAAACCTACGCTTGAAGAAATGTTGCAATTTGCCGTCATATCGATTTATTTCAAAAATTGACTGTTTTACTGTGACTAATATGCACCAAATCTCCCCATGCTCTTTGTTTTAAAATTATCAATAGTTTATCAGAATATTCTGGCAATTTGGTGTTCCAAATTGCTGGCTGACTCTAGATTTCGATGAAAAGTTTTTGGTATCCATCATAAACGCACCACGTGCACACAATCTCACTCAATGGCAGACAGCAGCAAACAGAGCCGCACGATGCGAATAGCAACCATTCGGCTGACTGTCATTCAGTCCGCATCTCTTCGAGCGACCGAGGTGCTTTGCTGGTATCCGCAACGTAGTGGGCATAGAAATATATGTGATATATTTTTTTTGCTTTTCGGATAACCGCATAGTGCGTATGAGCCCATAGTCTTACTGCTCCGCCCGTTGATTTGCTCGCAAGTGACAAGCATAGCCGATCTTAGCGAGAAAAGTGTGAGCGCACTTAGGGCAGGTGAAAACACCGTCGCAGTAATCATACTGCATAGCCGCAGGTGGACGGCCTTTAAGTTTTTCGCGTTTATCATCTAAGATATTGTATGCGTTTGGCTTCGAAAGTGTTAATGTTTTGTTTTAGAAGTCGCCTTGCATGCGCTTGTCTTCTTCAAACCCACAATGCATGACGGGTTTTGCCACTTTGCCATCGCAGCCGCTACATCAGGAGCGCCTCCATGCCTCATATGTTAGCTCGGCATAGAACTTTCATATTCCTGACACGGTCGGACCCTTGATATTACGGAGATAATTAATTAGGGTTGCCACCTTTTTCTTGAAGGAAAACAACTTATTTGATATTATTTAAGGATGACTTCTTATCACATTGTTTTTCCCTCATAGATTTATATTATTGTAATCATTTTGATTTGATTGTTTTAACCCTTTTAGGAGTGACAATTGTATTACTATCAAAATTACTGGTCACAAAGTAATTAGTACTTACTTCTATAGATTCTTTATTTAATCATAATAACCTACAACGGAAAACAATACAGACAATTGTCTTTAATGGTTTCTGCTGTGACATCTACCTGTTAGCGATAATTATCACTAACAGGTAGATGTCGCCTGTCAATGTCATATCTGACATCCACCGTTTCGATTAACAAATAATCATTTTAATCGTATGTACTCCGTTTTGTTGTACCTTAAGTACGATAGAAAATTACGTACGGAAGTGTTTGTTTTGCGCATCATGGTAAAAATTCGAAATAAAGTATTTTCGAATATTTTATTTTTATGAAAAAGCATAAAATATTATCAAAAATAAACTGGGATATGTTATTATAAAGTATGATTGGAATCCTTACATAGAATATGGAATCTATCCAGAATTCGTATGTGCTTGCGATACAAACACCAAGGTTCAGAAGAACATAAAAGATTTGTTAGTTGGTAACCAAGTGAACAGAAAACCTTGGGTCTCAATTTTCCGGAAGCAGCTAATGCAGCACCGATTCTTAAATTAATTTCAGCTTCAAGATCACATTTAGATTTTATGTCGCTTCTCAAGTACCTACTTGAACTTCTCTACAGATTTCAGAACGCCTTGATTGAGCTTGATCCGTAAAGGGTCAGAATAGGAAGGAGCCCGTAGCCATCACTTCGGTCTTTGTTACATGAACTTTGAGGCCAAACTTTCGGCACGGACTCATCAAGAATAGTCATCAATTTTTGGAGAGAATTTGGGGAATCCGTCACAAAACACAAGTTATCTGTATACATAATTTAATTATAACGTCGCAAGTCATCTTAGACTTTGACGCAGTCTATTTAAGCTAAAAAGCTGGCTATCAGTGCGGAAAGTAATACTTCAACATATAACTTCAACAGAGTATGTGGATCATCCCTGACAACCACAGAGAAATAGAGAGCAAACAACTTTAGTGCCAGGAAACAGACTAGCTTGATGCTGCAGATATTAATGTTGCTCGAATGGGTCGGCTCGACTGGGGAAGTACCATGCTCTCACAGAATACCAGCATAATAGTAGCTCATTACTGCTTTGTTTCGTATGGTTAGTATAGACAACCGAAAACCATTTTTACTGGAGGCGAGGCATTACTCCTCAGGTGTGACAACGCATATACATTCAAGAAGTCGCAGCCGTGTTTGAGAAATATTTCACTGAAATTCCTATTTTGACAACAAAGTCATTGAATAGTTCTCCAACTTTCGCCTATTCATTACTCAAACAGAATGTCAATACGTGTTTGAATGGATTTAGATTTGAAAAAATATTACCAAAAGATATTGTAAAATATTTCAAAACACTTAATGTTAAAAAACGCAGATTTATGGGGGATTTCCGTTACAATTATTGCGTCCATAATAGATTTAATCGCACCTCATCTTGCTATTATTTTTAATATTTTTATCGAATCTGGTGTGTTACCTGATTTAATGAAACATAGTAAAGTAATACCCTTATTTAAATCTGGTAGTACATTGGACTCCGCTAATTTTAGACCCATTTCTGTACTATCATCTCTCAGTAGAATTTTTGAAAAGATAATTTTAGATCAATTGTTATTTTTTTTTAATAAAAATAAATTACTCCATAAAATCAATTTTATTTCACAAGGGGTTGCTCCGTCGCACTAGATGCCTTGGGTATTTTTTGTGACCTTTCCAAGGCTTTCGATTGTGTTCATCATAAGATATTAATCAGGAAACTACAACATTACGGTGTCAAAAATATTGCACTTAGACTTATTACTTCTTATTTAAATAACAGAACTCAAAAAGTCGCTATCAATGGTAAAGGTTCCTCTGGATCAGTAGCAACATTGGGCGTTCCTCAGGGCGATGCTTGGCCTATTCCTGTTCTTAGTCTATATTAATGACTTATTTTATCTTGTAGGGGACAATCACGATATAGTATTATTTGCTGATGATACCTCTTTAATTTTCAAACTCAGACAGTCAATTCTATTTTCTATTTTTTTTTTTCAATTAATTTTGACAATGTAAATAATGCTCAATAGAAACTAGTACATCGGTTTAACGCTAATAATTTGCTCTTATATGGCAAAAAGACAAAATGTATTAAATTTACAATACCTAGTGTTTACATTCAAATACCAATGTGCTGTTAAATGGGGAAGAGTCGAGTCTTGTGGATACCACTGTTTTTCTTGGTATTACTATTGACGCGAAGATTCAATGAGGTCCCCATATATCTAAATTAGCAGGCAGACTTAGTTCTGCAGCATATGCTGCAAGAAAGATTAGAAGTCTAATCAATGTTGAGACAGCTAGATTAGTTTATTTTGGTTATTTTCATAGCGTATTGACTTATGGAATCTTACTATGGGCTAATGCGCCTGACATTGAAGTCATATTTGTTTTGCAAAAGAGAGCCGTACAGGCGATTTATAACATAAATTGTAAAGAGTCCGTTAGAGGAAAATTTAAGGAAATAAACATATTAACTTTGGCATCACAATATATTTATGATGATTATGTATGTACATAAAAACTTAAATAACCCTAACAAGAATAAAGTTGTTCGTACTTCAAACACTAGGAACAAACATAAGCGTGTAATACTAGTAACTAGACTCCACAGAATTAGTAATTCATTTATGGGGCAATGTATACGCTTTTACAATAAAATCCCAGAATATGTACAAAATTTGTCATTAAACATGTTAAAATGTTTAAGGTGATCACCACCATGCTGCTTCTATAAACATTCATTCAAAAATTGTAACAAAATGAATTTATTGTAAATTTAAATATATTTAAAAAAAAGGTTTCTTGCTGGTTTTTCCCAGCTCAGGTTTTTTTTTGCGAACCAGTGGTAAATTTAAATAATTTAGCGATGTGGTGTACTGAGAACGGAATGAGCATGAATCCTGATAAATGCCAAGTAGTGCGATTCAACAGAAAGAGACATTTACCAACCAGATTCTATCATATCAATGATACGCCGCTAAGAGAGGTTAGCCACATTCGAGACCTAGGAGTCATCATAGACAACAAACTACGCTTCAATATTCATATTGACAATATTATAAATAAGGCTCTTAGAATGTTGGGCTTTGTTCTTCGAAACTGTAAGGAATTTAGGAATCCCATGACAAAAATTACGGTATATAACTGCCTCGTACGTAGTATGTTAGAATATGGCAGTACTGTGTGGATTCCGCACTACGGTACATATATCAAACGCTTAGAGAGTGTACAAAAGCGATTTTTATGGCATTTGTCTTACAGTTGCAACTTAGCCAAGAAACTCCCAAGCTACAACGATCGACTACTACATTTTCGCCTCAAATCACTCCGACACCGTAGGGAATTACTTGACGTCATGTTTCTGTATAAGCTAATAAATGGAAATTTTGACACCCCTGATCTTTTATCTCGAGTAAATATTGCTGTACCTAGAAAGCCACACAGACTTAAGAAACCTCCTTTTAGAAGTAATTCAGCTAAGTCAAAGTTGGGTCAGTTTGCTCCATTAAACAGAGCGATGAGGAGTTACAATCTCATTCACAACTCTTTATCTAGTGAAACTGAAAAAGGATCTTCTCAGCTAGATATTTTTTCAAACTTCTTAACACAATTTAAAAATTTTGCAGCTAAAGTAATAACAGAATAATTCGATTATTATGTAATTTTAAATTAAAATATGTGTGAGCGTTATTTTATTTTTACATTAAATTTTTAATTTTGACTTATAATATACATTTTTATTTTAATGACATTTGGCCTTGTTTAAATTTTATTTGATATTTTTATCTTTATTAGTTTTTAAATAATATGTTGTTCTTAACATAGTTAAATGTAATGCACTGATAAAATTTTATTATTGTTGTAGTTAATAGTACTAATAAGTTAATTAATTGTATAATAATTAACTTATAATTAATGCATACATTTTAATATAAATAAATTAAATTGCTTCTCAACATAAGTTAATGTACAAGACTTTAAGAGAATGTTGTTTGCGCCTATAATTGAAGTAGCACTTTGTATGTTTTATTTTCTTATTTGTTTTTCTGATATTTTTGTATGTAATAGTGTGTACTTTGTTGGTGCAATAAATAAATAAATAAAAAATGACTTTCAATAAGTACTATTTAGTAACCTATGTTGAATAAAATCATTCATTTTATTTCATTTTGATTCCTAATCAAGGAGACCATCAAGTAGACTGTATGAAGAAAAAGCAGCATAAGGCTGCCTAATTTTACGCTGCCTCTTTCTTCATCGAACCAACCACTTCGTACTGCAGCCACAAGAGTGGCTATACAAAGTATGCATGCAAAGAACGTGATAAATTTAAAATAGGTTAGTAATATATAAGTCAATGTTAAAAGTAAAATAAAAATGAACTTGAACTATAAAAGTGCGAATAGCCGCCATACGGCCTTAGACGTTATGTTGTATGCACGCCATAAGAACGATGGAAAAAACATATCAGTTGTAGTTCTAAAGCAGTAGCGAATTTAAAGTTCAAAATAGTCTTAAACTAATTTTTTTCGTATAGTATATTGTGGTTGCCGCACGAATGGGTCGTTCCGACCGGGGAAGGACCACGCACTCACAGAATACCACCGTAAAATAGCAATTAATACTGCTGTGTTTCGTATGGTTAGTGTAGAGATCCGGAGACCCTTTTTTACTGGAAACGAATTCCATTTTAGTCTTTTCATTTGGGCCCCCCCAACAAATTTTGATACAGGGCCCGTCTAAGGCACGCTACGCCACTGCCACTAATGTTGGAATAATTTACCACCACCTATACGGGAAACTAAATCTGTAAACGGTTTTAAAGCTCAATTTAAAAAAAAAACACCTTTTAGCATTTCAAAAATCATTATTTTACGTGTAGTGGCAGGTTATTTCATAAATACGATTTATTAAATATCTATGGATAATTAAGGTGTGTGTAGTATATAATATAGTATATTTTTATGTGTGAGTCTGTATGTGCACGGGTTGTGTATGTGTATTTTTTACGTTTATGTATATAGGTACTTAAAAATTTATACTTAAGAATGAATGGTTGATTCATTATTTTTAAATCAAAGGTTAACACCGATAACGACGCGGGCGCAATAAAGCATCAATATTTATCAGGGCTCCGCTGAAAATCAGCGCTGCCGCAGTACCTGCGGTAGCATGTGCTGAGACGGAATCATTTTCGGCATCACATCACTCACTCTTGCCGAGATTTATTTCTAATTATGTTTACCATCTTGTACCTTATGTGTTTTTATGTTCTTATTTACTTCTAAATACGTATTTTGTGAGTGTATTGATGCTAATAAAACCTATTTATATGTCTACGTCTATTTACGTAGTAGCTAATCTGTGCCTGCACTACTAATTAGACTTTGCATTCATTTAAAGCAACACTTTTCGCATAAGCTTATAGTTGCATACATAAAATACTAGGCGCTAAAATAAAAACATATTGATGTCGATTTTATCATTATTAATAAGGCTGTCGATTTCCAATCAAAAAAACAAGAGAACAAAAATATCGCTTTTACACTCGCCCCCATCCGTCCCCCTTTAATTTTATAAGTCTCGATATCTAAAAAAAACGACTGAAGTCTTTCAGATCCAGGTTATATTAATTTTTTTTATAGAAGCGGAAGCAAACAAGTCTACGGCTAGCCTGATGGTGACTACCGCCGCCCATAAATGATAGGTGCGATACCGAAAAAAACAGAGTAGGCTCTTTACTACTTTTTCCAGGGCCGGAAAAATTGTTGGTGGTAACTGATTCCTCAAGGAAGTTGTGGGAGGAAGAAAATTCTGGTACCTAAATCGCACAGTAGCTAAGGGATGGTATCACAAATTTTGTCGCGATGTGTGATAGTAAAATCTGGTGACTGGAATTATTACGAACAATTCCCCTGAATACTCCTTGTGGGTAAATGCGATAGAATATCCGATAGGCTAATGAGTCGAGACTGGACTCGGTCGCTGCCAATTTGAACCGACGCGATCAAGAGGAAGGAGCTGGCTCGGTGTTGCCCCGGCCCAGAGATGAAAACAATATTCCATGCTAAGCCGAACTTGCGCTTTGTTAAGTCGTAAGCGGTGTGTCGGCATGAAATTTTTAAGGGCCTGATCTAACCTTCCAGATAACAGCGAAACTGGACGTATTTCGATATATCGACATCAACGATTCCGATGCGGGCTGAGGCAACAAGGCGAGTGCCCTGAAAATGAGAAGATACGATAAACTTCTTTTAAGCGGTAAACGCCAAAACTCGAGTCTTCTGGGAGTTAAACTGGAATGGATTTGGTTGTTTAACAAAGAATAGACTTCAGATAAGTTTGTTCTGGTACTCGACGACGTGTTCCCGAGAAATAGTAGCACGTCCTGTGTATAAAGCATCGCCATTGCCGTCATCTGCGTGACAATGAAATGCTACTAATTAATAAATCAGTAGAATAATTACCCCAAGCAAATGCGTGCAGTACAATCTATATCAGTATAATCTATATCTAATCTAATATCATTTTTATAGGAGAGGGGGCAAACAAGCATACGGCTCACCTGATGGTAAGTAATTAACGTCGCCCATGAACAGCTGCAACACCAGAGGGATTGCAGATGCGTTGCCGGCCTTTTAAAAAGGAATAAGCTCTTTTCTTTAAGGTCACTAAGTCGTATCGGTCGTATCGATTCAAGACAAGGAAGTAGTGCGAGGAAGAAAACTTCTTTTAAATCGCTTAGTGGTGGACTGCCAGTCATCCAGATGGTATGGATGGTATCGCGAGTTTTGTCGCGATGTGCGATGGTGAAATTGTGCGGCTGGAATTAGTCCGGACAATTCCTCAGAGCACTCCCCGTGGTAGATGCGATAAAATACGCAAAGAGATGCAACATCTCTTCGCAGTGCCTGTGAGTCAAGCCGATCGGAAAGAGCTCGGTCGCCGACGATTCGAACTGCGCTGCGCTGGATGTGATCAAATGGAAAGAGCTGGCACTGGGGAGCCCCAGCCCAGAGATGAGAAGAGTATTCCATGTGCGGCCGAACCTGCGCCTTGTAAAGTTGCAGGCGGTGTGCCCGCATGAAATACTGTCCCGCTCTGCTGAGCACGCCAAGCTTTTTAGAGGCCAATTTGGCCTTCTCTTCCAAGTGGTGGTCACTTTGGTGGAAACTGCACGTCACTCGAAATGTCGACGCCGAGGATTCCGATACTGGTTGACGCAACAAGGGGAGTGCCTTGAAACTGAGGAGATGCGACGAAGGGGTTCTTTTTAGCAGTGAACGCGCAAACTTGTTTCTTCTGGGGATTAAACTGGACTAGATTTAGATTTATTTTGAGAAGTTACAGTGCTACAGAGTTCGAGATGTCGATATACGTGCCAGTGTGTTGTACCGTGGCCCTTCCCGTATACGGCGAAAGTGGAACACCATGGCGTTTTTTCGATGCGAGTTCGATATAACCCGTCCTTGTCTACCAAAGGTGGATATTCATAGTTATCACCAAAAAAAAAAAGAGAAGAAAAGACAGTTGAGACATGCGGTTTTGCAAATGCAATTTTCTCTCAAAATAGTGAAAAACTGCGGTTCCTAATCCGCCACCGGAGCAACAACTATATCAAAATTTTGGGCAATCTGGGCAGCAGGTCTATTTTGAGTAGTGATATAGTGGAGGTTTAAGGTTACCCTTTATCATCCCGCGGATGTCGTAAGAGGCGATGATGTAGGGGAACCGAAACAGACGATGAGGCAGCAGAAAAATCCTGATATCAGCTCGATAATAAAAAACTGCGGTTACCCACACACCTACCAATTGTGGCTGCTATGCAAAATAGGCAATCTATGGGGGAGGCCTGTGTTCAGCAGTGGGCATTTGGAAGAATGGAAGAAACTGCCCACCTCCTGGTTTAGTTTTCACGTGTCGCCTTTAGGGTTGCCACCCGTACTTTATAATAAACTATTGTACGTTATTTCGGGCAAACGTACTTTATACTTTATGAGACCAAAATAGTACGTGAAAATACTTTATTTTACCTATTTAACAATTTTTCAGGATTTATTTTAATGTTTACTAAAATAACGAATATGATATGGATTGATGAGACTGAACGTCAAATAACGTTCTCATTTGACGAATATGATGAGATATAGATTGATACAGGCAAAGTTTTTTTATATAGTAATTAATGATTTCGTGAATTTATATACAAAATTGTGTGTAATGTTTGCCATTCATTCTCGTCACTTTAGCGGTATTTACAGAGATTATCCTTTGATGAATACTTGGTGATGAGATGAAAGGTACAGAGTATAACCTTAACTTCGACATAGAATATAAAGATATATTGTGTGTATGAGATAGCAAGTCAAATAAATAATACTAGTAGTTACGTTGTACCAGTTCTGGCGCACTTGTAGAAAGGTTGTACCCGTTCTGGCGCACGACGTTCGTCGACTCACAATCCTAAAAAAAAAAAAAAAAAAAAAAAAAAAAAAGATTTTGGCATGCTCTGATCACGAATCTGCGGTCCATTTTTGCGTAGGATGCACGGTTCCGGAGATGTGCAGATCAATTAACTCTTATCTAATTGATATCCGCATCCGCTGCGAGCCTCAACCGTCATTAGCGCTCCATTGTCCTTATCTACTTATCTATTGTTGATTGACTACCGTCATTATCTATTATTCGTCCAGCGTGTGGGTCGGCTTATGCTATTGTATTATACTCCTTTGTTCCTATCTACAACACTAATCTGAATCATCAATAAAACACATTACCTAATTTTGTTAAAATTTTTATTTATTAAATACAAAATCTTATTATTTATTATCTATAAAATAGGAGCGAAACATCTCATCCACTAAAATATCGTTGTACAATGTGTTCTCTGTAAATATACTCGTAAAACTATGCATTGAACATCCCTGAAACTTATATAGCAAATACATTAAGCAATATTCGCCACAAACTGAAGTCCACTCATTCTGAATCCTATCAACATTCCAGTTCCATCTTTTACAATTTCTTTTAAAAAACTCTAGATGATATCGTACAGGTGCCCGTCCGAATGAATCAAAATATTGACCGACGTCATTCGTATCGATATATAAAGCTACCCAATGTGACCCTGGTTTATCATCTGTATCCAAATTGCATATTATATACGTTGGTACGTGGGTGTACATGGGTAGTTTATTGGCAGCATAAACATTATTTTCTAGAGTGGGGTGAATCTTTTTCAGATGTTGTTGTACATCTAGTGTATCCATAATATTACTGCTATTAGTAGATTATTACAGTACCAATCTACTCAATGACTAATATAGGAATGATCAATTATAGTGATATCTAAATATTAAATTGCTTTCTTTGTGTTATACAAAACGTATTTGAGTCACCAATACACTGAACAAGACATGACAGGAAGGACGTAGGAATGTAGAGATAAGCAACAGAATGTAAGGTAAGCTTGTTGACGCATAAAGATACTATCAATTCTACTGCAGAAATTCTTTAGATTAGAATTATTACTCACTGGTACTATATAAGACCAAGCAACTGCAGTCATGGAGTTAGTGTATGGTCGTTTGACCGCAGTGGATCTATCAATACTACGTTTGTGTTACTTCAACGCATCAAAGGCCATGGATGTAAGTGTTTATTCTATTGACAAACTTACTTTTCTTTCTGTTATTTTCTTACGTGTGTATGATTTAGTGTTAACAAATTATATTTAAATATTATGTGTGTGTATATGGTTAAGCCGTGGTAGCTCAGATGGTTAGCGCAAAATGTAAACTTCATAGTACACGACCCGGGTTCGATCTCCGCCGGCACCAATTAAATTGTTAATTACAATTTTAAGTGCTGATTTACCACGTGCTCAGCGGTGAAGGAAAACATCGTGAGGAATGCATGTCTGAGAAAATTTCGAAGGCATGTGAAGTTTGCCAACACGCATTGAGGTATCGCAGCGAACATTTCCTAGCCCTAAAACCCTCTCAGAAATGAGAGGAGGCCTATGTTCAGCAGTGGACTTTAATAGGTTGTAACTTTAGCTTTTTTAACTTTTATGATTAAGTGTTAACAAATTGATATTAACATGATAACTGTGTTGTTGCAGAAATCATTGAGCTTCGATGAAAATACCTATAAACAGTATTACTACTCGCCACTCTCCCCTCAAGAAGAGAGTGATGACATCGTCATTAATAATAACACATGCGATGGTGGAAAAAGAAAATCGCAATCGATTGATCATTTTTTTGAAGCTGAATCAAAAATAAAAAAGAGGAAGCTGTTATCATCAACCGTAGCACGAGCCGCTAGAGATGGTGTATCATACATTTCTACTAATTCTGACGACGGAGACCAAGCGACGCATCTCATCAAAATTGAAATGTACGATATGAAGAAGCTATCCAAGATTCCAACTACTGATCATTGGAAACATGCTTCCACGAGGATTAAATATTACGTAAAGACTAATAAGGATAGCATCTACGACAACACAAACGCCCTCGTATACAATATTACAAAGACAATAGCAGAAAGTGAAAAAGTTAAAAAATACTTTTTTAACAATGACAGTCATTAGCTGATCATTAGTGAATGTGATTCTGTTTACTTAAATTACTTCCGTGTACTCATTATATTCTATTTCTAATCCTTTGTTAGACTTAAATATCGGACACTATTTGAAATTTGGGTATCAGTTGGTCTACCAACACTGAACTGTTACTTACTCTGCTACCTATTTTCTTCTTTACTATAAGGATGGCAAACTTCAGTGAAGTGTGCACCAGTGCTTTCTTCTCCACAACCATGGAAGAGAATACGGAACTATTCAACAGCGAATTAAATCAGGAGTTGTCTAAAGTTTGTGATGAAATGGAGAAGGATCAACTGTTCGATTCATCGTATGATGATGAGTTGTATAATCACTGTGCGATGGTTGAAACACAGTTTAAGTAAGTAAAATAAACATTCATTTCGATCATAATTTACACAATGTCTTGTACAGTTTTTAATAAATTTAAACATTTTAGTAGTCAACCACTACAACTTGGAAGAGGAAGGAAGCGAACGAGCAGCAAAGAACCCAAGATCAGCAAAAAACCAACAACGGAAGCGGAAGCGCCTACCTCTGCAGGGAACAGTATCAGTAACGAAGATCAAGTGGAATGTCTAACGTGTCATATATTTATCAAGAAACGGTATTTAGCTAATCATTTTAAAAGTAATGTTCACAAAAATAATCTTTTAAATTCACATAATTCTTTATCAAACGTTAGTGTTATTGAATCTGCTTTTGGAAATAGGATTTTAACTTATAAAATCAAGAGTAGAGTAGATAGTTCGACATTGGTAAATTTTTAAACTCCTGAACTATTTTTAAATTCTATTAAAGATGATATTTTATTTTTAATACAAGAGTGTATTCATCAACACATAATTTTTAAAGTAAACTTCATATTGCATGCTGATTTTGTTCAACAAACTAAAGATATTCATGATACGTTCGATTTTCAAACGCTTAACTATATTATTTGTCAAGGAGATGACTTAAATATTTTTTTTTCATCTTTAAATGATACAATTACTACTAAAATTAGTGAATTTGAAGAAAAAACAGTGGATGGAGTCTAAAAAACATAAAATCTATAGACATGAATGTTAATAAATTTAACCCCCTACGCGGTACTTCATACATAGATCTTCCTCGTGACATAAAATTAAAAAAGGCTGTTATAAATGTAAAAAGCAAGGATTATTTTTGTTTTAAATGGGCGTTACTCTCGGCGTTATATCCCGTAAACAAAGACGCGGATCGTGTATCATCGTACGTTAAACATGCAAATAAACTTAAATTTAATGGTATTTCCTTTCCAGTTAAAATTTCTGACATAGCAAAAGTAGAGAAATTAAATGATATTAGTATTAATGTTTTTGGGTTAGAATATAATAAAGAAAAACGATGTAATTCTATAGTAGGTCCATTATTTTTAACAAAGTGTCGTAAAGATAGACATATCAATTTATTATTTTTTTTCCAAGGATACAAAAAATCATTATTGTTACATAAAAAATTTATCGCGGTTAGTTAGTAAACAAATTTCAAAAGACGGTCACATCATGTACATTTGCGAAGCATGTCTACTTCACTTTCCATCTAAGGAAAGTTTAAATAACCATGAACAATACGATTGTGCCCACATTTGTACAGAATTACCAAACAGTGAAACTTTTAAAAAAAAGAATTGGTTTGGTCAACCTATTTCAAATGATAAAATTAAATTTGATAGTTATGAAAAAAAGTTGAACATACCATTCGTAGTTTATGCTGATTTTGAAGCATTTTTAAAACCAATAGAATCATGTTCTAACGATCCTTCCAAACCTTTCACACACAATATTCAGAAACATGAAGTACATAGTTTTGGTTATTATATAAAATGTTCATATGATGATAAATTATCAAAATATGTAACGTATTGCGGACCCAACTGTGCACAAGTGTTTATGGAAAGTTTATCTAACAATCTCAAAGAAATAAATAGACTTCAAAAATATCCTCCACTTCCGCTAACAAATGAAGACAAAAACCAAATTTCAAATGCAACCATTTGTCATATTTGTGAAACAGAGTTAGCAGAACATTTTTATGATTTTGATTGGTACACCGGTAGTTTTATAGGTGTTGCTCACGAATCATGTAGCTCGAAGTTCAGGAAACCTCGTTATATACCAATATTTTTACACAACCTTAGTCACTATGATGCTCATTTTATTGTTCACGCGTTAAACTTTTGTGATGGTGAAGTCGAAGTTATCCCTCAAAATAAAGAAAAATATATATCCTTTTCCAAAAAATTAAAAATGAATAACCACGAAATTATATTAAGATTCATAGATTCATTTAAGTTTTTATCATGTAAATTAGAAGAATTGGCCAAAAATCTCAGTAATGATCAATTTCAAGAATTACGTAGAAATTATCCTAATGATGAAGATTTCTTTCGTTTAAAACGGAAAGGCGTTTATCCATATGAACTTATGACTAATTATGATAGTTTAAGCCTAACATCGCTCCCCGAACAAAAATTTTTTTATAGCTCGCTCACAGATTCCCATATTTCAAATGATGATTACAATCATGCTAAAGATGTTTGGGAACACTTTGGGTGTTGTAATATGCTAGATTATTCAAACCTGTATTTAAAAACAGACGTTTTACTTTTAACCGATGTATTTGAAAACTTTAGAAAGTTATGTATTAATACTTATGATTTAGACCCTTTTTTTTTTTTTTTTTTTTTTGCGGATGGAAAATCATCTAATGACCCCTTTCGCTCTGGGTGGAGCGTAAGGGAGTGTCAGACTTTTACTGACTAAAAACCATCCGTGTTCCTTCAGTGCCCTTACGTTCCGGAGCCGCGGTATCTCTTTCGAATAGCCCGCAGCCCCGGCAGGCGTCGGCCCTTGCGGGCCCCATCACGCTGCTGACAGCTCTTTGAGGCGCGCGTGGAACAAAACGCGCCGTCGACACGGCCTGTCGTCGTTAGACGGACGGACGACGAGCTACCCATTGCTCGCCGTCCACAGGCCCGCGCCTACGGTGGCCGGGGGCCACGACGTAGCCCCCGACGCCCGGGGCGTCTCCCGCGGCGGCCTGGGAGGAAAGCTGCTGCTCTTTCCTTCTCCCGCTCCGCCACCTCCTTCGCTAGCATCACTGCTTCGCAGAAGGTGGTGACGGCATCCCATTCCGTCTCGCTCCGGACCATGGCTTCGACCAGGGCCGGACGCGAGAGGTCGCCGCCGCCTATCGCCGCTACGAGGACACGGCGGTGCTCCGCCCAAGCAGGGCACACCTCCACGGTGTGTTCCACCGTGTCCTCCGGTCCATCCTCGCAGTGGGAGCACCCGGGCGTTTCCTCCCGCCCGATTCGGTGCAGGAACCTCCCGAACACACCGTGTCCGGTGAGGACCTGAGTCAGGCGGAAGGTGAGGATGCCGTGGCGTCTCTCAAGCCACTCCTCAAAGAGGGGTCTTATCGCCGCTATAGTGGCGTGCCCAGCACGGGGTTGCGACAGTCGCTCTCTCCATGTCGCCATGAGATCGTGCCGGAAGACTGTCCGCTGCGCGACAACTTGCCGCGGCAGCGGGGTTTCCCCCCGGCATAGTGCCTCCGCGCGCCATTCGTGCAGGCGTGCGAGGACTACCGCCTCCAGATCCCATGGCGGCAATCCGGCAAGGAGGCTCGCCGCCTCGCGGGAGATCGTGCGGTAGCCGCGAACCATTTTAACGGCGACCACCCTTTGGGGCGCGTTCAGGTGGTGGACGGCAAGCCGCGCCAAACCACGCGCCCACACCGGGGCCCCGTAAAGGGCCATGGATCGCACGATCCCCGCGTAGAGCCTCCGGCAGGAGGCGTTTGGCCCCCCCCAGGTTCGGCAGGAGTCGCCTGAAGGCAGCCCCGGTCCGTTCCAGTTTGGGAGCCAAACGTCGGAAGTGCTCAACGAAGTTCCATCGGCCGTCTAGGACGAGTCCTAGGTACTTCAGCGTCGACTCGACGCCGATGGATACCCCTCCTACCATTACTGAGGATCCCGGTGGTGGCCTGTTCCGAGGACCATGGAAGTGCATGGCCTCGGACTTGTGCAGAGCCACCTCGAGACCCAGTTGCCGAATCCTCTCAACGACTATCGCAACCCCGCGTGTCATAGTTTCCGCCGCCGCCTCGTACGACCCCCCTTGTGCCAGTACCAGCGTGTCGTCAGCGTAGCAAATTACGCTGACGCCGGTAGGGAGGTCGGCGCGCAGCACCCAGTCATAACCGATGTTCCACAGAGGTGGCCCCAGAACCGAACCCTGTGGGACACCGCACGACATCTCTCGCCGGTTCCACTCACCGTTGCGACCGGGGTAGATGACGGCCCTGTCCGTCAGATAGTCCCCGACTATACGACGGAGATAGGTCGGCACCCGGTGATACCGGAGTGCCTCCCTAATGCAGCTCCAGGGCATGGAGTTGAAGGCGTTGGCGATGTCAAGAGACACCGCCAAGACAACCCCCCTCTGGCCACTGCATCCCCCGTCGTGAGGGCTCTCACGCGCATGATGGCTTCCACCGTAGAGCGCCTCTTGCGGAAACCAAACTGGTGTTCCGCAAGATCCGGCCCCGTCCCCGCAAGGTGCTCGGCGAGGCGGTTTGCAATGACTCTTTCAAAGAGCTTGCCCACCTCGTCGAGCAGCACCACGGGCCGGTATGCGGACGGAGAGTCCGCAGGGCGCCCCGGCTTCCGAATGAGGACCAGCTTCCCCGTCTTCCAACGAAGCGGGAATTGGCCTCCTCTCCAAGCATGCGCTTAGGAGCCCCTCCAGTCGGGGCCCGAGAGCCTCCGAGGCCAGGACCCAGGCTTTGCCAGGCAAGCCATCGGGTCCTGGGGCGGTATTCCTGGCCTTGAGCCTACGTACCGCCACTCTCAGGTCTACCCCGGTCCCTTCCGGGATGTCGTCGTCGTCGTCCTGGTGGTCCGCTTCCGGCACCGCATGTGGCGGAGCCATAGGCGGGGGTGGATGTTCCCGTCGCGCAGGGAACAGAGCGCTCACCACGTCCTCCACGAGCTGGGGCCGGAGACTTTGCGTCAGCGGGGGCCCAGGTGCGGAGTTTATCCCGCACCATCTTGTAAGGGCGCCCCCACGGATCTCTGTTGAGAGTCTCCAGCATCTCCTCACGGGCCCGATCCCGGGCCCGCAGGACAGCCTCCCGGAGGGCGTTCTTCGCCGCTCTGTATCCCTCGTACAGCTCCGCCTCAATGGCTGCCGCATTCGGTGGACGAATGCGGAGCCTGCGATGCCTGGTGTACAGGTGCCGCGCGGCGATACACGCCTCGCGCAGAGACGTCAGCTCACGCGACCACCAATACACCTGACGCCGGGCGCTTCCTGGCCGGACGCGGGGCATTGCCACGTCACATATCTCGGACATGGCCTCCTGGAACCACCCTGCCTCATCATTGACGTCGGCAGGCCTGTCCGGTGATGACACCCAGGCCTGCACGATCGAGGCTTCCAGGAGGAGCTCCCGGTCCAGCTGCTTCAGCGCCCAACGCGGACCACTCGGGGCCTGTTGGACTGGCGCGCTCGAGGGCTGGGTGGAGACATCAAACCGGATGTACCGGTGGTCGGAGTAGGTCTCCACCCCCTCCATGACACGCCAGTCAATGGCACGCGGCGACAGAGCGGGGCTAGCGAACGAAATGTCCACCACCGACTCGCCCCGCATCCGCACACACGTGGGGACAGAACCCCGATTTAGGACGACCAGGCCTGTCTCCAGAGCCCAGTCTTCCACCATCCTACCCCGCACATCTGTACGACGAGAACCCCAAGCCAAGTTCTTGGCATTGAAGTCCCCGAGGACAAGTACGGGGGAGGGGATAACTTCCGACGACGACTGCTCTCAGCTCTGCAAGAGAGTTGTGGAGCTCGGCGAGAGATCGGTTCGGGGAGAAGTACACCCCCACAACGACGAACTCCCCGAACCGTGCTGCTACGCACCCCTGACCCCTCCTGACACCTTCAAGGGTCGGGGTACCGGCGGCGGCCGAAGAGATGATGGCCACTGAGCCGTTAAGGTCCGCCACCCAGTCCTCCCTAGGCCAAACAAAATACGGCTCAGCGACCACAGCTATGTTAATCGACCACTGCGCCATGCTCTGGATCAACAGATCCTGAGCGCAGGCGCAGTGGTTGATATTCGCCTGGAGGAAGCTTAATGGGGCCGTTATAGGCATTCCATTTCAGCTTCCTCCACGGGGGGCCCCTCTGCGGGCGTCGGTGTCGCGGCGGCGGCGGCGGCGACAGTGATAGCAGTGGCGGTGGCAGTTGCGGCTGCGGCGGAGGCCACAGAGGCGGTGGCGGCTTTGGCCCCTACCCTACCCGCGGCCTTGGCCTTGGCGGGTGGCACGCAGGCCTTGCTTCCGGCCCGGTGATCGGCTGGCTTGCCGGTCGCCGCACACGCATCACAGTGCGGCGTGGCGCAGCAGGTTGCCGATATGTGTCCGGGCTGACAGCAGCGGAAGCACAGGCGACTACGGTCAACCTCCGAGGCGCATCTCACTGATACGTGGTGCCCCACGAGACAGCGATAGCACCTCAGAGGTCTGGGCTCCAGCAGCTTAACCTGCGCTGAGACCCAGCCCACCAGCAGCCTTCGGCCCTCCACTATGGTTTTGGCCGCCGTAACAGGGCAGCACACCGTGGCGGCATGCATGCCCCGTTGGTCCGGGCGTATGGCGCCTGACCTAACCTGGTCAGTAGTGCACCCCCCGGACCTGGCGACGGCGGCCACCAACTCCTCCTCCGATACCGAGTCGTCCAGACCCATGATGCGCAGGTCTGCGCATCTGACGGGCCTGGACACCCGGGCCTCTTCCGCGTCCAGAGACGCTCTGAGCTTCGCAGCCAGAGCGTCCGCGGTCGCGCCACTGGATTCCCCGGGGACCTCTAGCATACGGGCCCCCGTCTGGGTGACTTTGAGCCGGAGGCCCCCGGTGATCCCGAGCTCCCCGAGATCCACCGCCTCCTTCGCCTTCGCGAGCAGATCGCGGTAGGTAACGCCCTTCTTTTCCGCGTCCGGCTGTAGTGTAATCACTACAGCTGCGGTCTTCGGGGCGCGGAGCCTAGCCGCGATCTTGCGCGCCCTGAACTGGCGCTGCCGCTCCTGCTCTTTGGCCTTTTTGGCTGCCTTCTTACCCTTCTTCTTGTTCCCGACCACCTGCCAACCGGCTTCAGCCGCGGGAGGTGTAGGGAGCTGGGGGGCAGTGACGGTGGCGGCAGCTGGCTTGCCGCTGGCGCTGGCACATTCGCCGCAGGCACTGGGGCTGGTGCAGCCACCACCTGTGCTGCCGCCTTGCCCTTTCTCGCCTTCGTCTTGCCTCCCTTTCCCGTCGCCGGCTTAGCCGGAGCCGGTTCAGCCGGTACCGGATTTGCCAGAGCCGGCTTTTCAGGGGGGAGGGGCAACTGCAGCCCCGCCCGAGGGCTGGCTAGACGGCCCCGGCCTGGATGCGGCAGCCGTGGCCGCCGCGTACGAGACCGTTGCCGGCCTCGCTGCCGTCTTGTTTGCCCCTAGGGGGGGGCGCAGGACGATGCCCTCCAGCACGGAGAACCGGTGCTGGAAGGCAGCCAGCTCCTGCCGGACCAGGTTCAGAACCTGGTTCTCCACCGGCACGGGCCGGCTTGGGCACTGCGTCTGGGGCGCCGCGCGAGAGGCAGGCTCACGTAGACTGGCCAGGTCTGCGCGGAGCTTCTCGTTCTCCTTCTGGAGAGTCTCCATGGCGGACGTCAGGCGGGCCACGTCCGCCCGCAGCTTTGCCACCTCGTCCGCATTAGGCCCGGCGCCAGCAAAGTTGGCCTCCGCAGCCGCCATGATGGAGGCGGAGGCCCCGGGAATGGCCTTAAACTTCGAGGCGGGCTTTTGCTTGTTGGCCACGACCTTGATCGCGGCCTCCACCTCCTTTACGAATCTGGCCTTACGCTCCACATCGGAGCCGCCAGTCGCACTCGTCTCTTCGCCTGATACCGTATCGCCCGGGTGGCGCCCCTCCTCGGCAAGCTTTGCCGCTCGTTCGGCCCTCTGATTGGCATTCCCCTTGCCTCTCAGCCCGCCCCGCCCGTTGGTGGGGATTTTCCGGGCCGAGACCTCGTCTTCACCGGATGATGGCCCCTGGTCGCCATCCCGCCTGGACCGCTTGCGGAAGAACTTACTGTTCTCCGCGGTCCCAGGCCCCACACGTCGGGAGCTCTCTGGGCCTCCCACGCTGCTCGATGCGGCGTCGGACTCTGTCCCCGCATCGTTCCTCCTCTCCTCTACTTTTTTGTTTGTTTGTTTTTTTTCCATATTTGTACCCACGATTATGGGGGAATTAAACGTCCACCTTGGCAGAGACCCCTGTACCAAGGTAAGCAGATTTAGAGGATTTATTACTCGCCAGGGGGTCTGCAGGTACCCTGGCGAGGACCGCACTTGCGGCTGATTTGTTCATAGAACCCCGTCAGCCATCCATCCCCTCGCGGTGCGTCGCCGCTTGGGATTCGGGGTAACTTTTTATAGAGGTTTTCTCCCTCGCGGTCCGGGCGATTAAGCCAAGACCCTCGGTCCTTATCAAAGCCGCGAGACATGATCCACGACACTTCGACTGGGATTACGAGACCGGCGGTGACAGCAAAGGATGAATCCTTCACTGTCTGCCCGGAGGCAGGGTAAGTGCACACCGAGCCCGCCCTCGCTCCTCTGCTATGCCCTCTGCTGATCAGAGGGTCACGCAGAGGAACGCACTGTTGGTCCGGGATGGACCCCCCCCATGTCAGAATAATTAGCCGCGGCAGCAACATTCCCCAAGGAATAAGAATTTCTTCTCATTTCTCGAGGAAGATTACCGCCGCGCCCAGGGTGCACCGGCCCAGTTGCTGCTCTTCCCTCCAGACGTATCGAGAGGGACTCGCAACTACCAGGCACACGTGGAGGACTTCTGACTTCGCACCCCATTCCACTCTATAAAAGAATTTAAAAAATGATTTAGACCCTGCCCATTATTACACAGCACCCGGTTTAAGTTGGGATGCAATGTTAAAATATACAAAAATAGAATTAGAACTTTTAACAGATTATGAGAAAATTGCATTTATTAGATCAGGTATCAGGGGTGGTGTATCTCAATGTAGTAATCGTTATGCTAGAGCTAATAACAAATATATGGGGGATTATGATGCAGGGAAACCAAATTCATATATCACATATTTTGATGCCAACAATTTATATGGTTGGGCTATGTCTCAATGTCTTCCTACTGGTGGATTCGAATGGGTAAATCCGAATACAGAATTTAATGTGTCTGAGACATCGAACTTCGGTTTTATTTTAGAAGTTGATTTGGAATATCCAGATGAACTTCATGATTTACATTCGGACTTTCCTTTATGCCCCGAAAACATTTGTGCAGGCAATATTAATGAAAATAAACTAGTCCCAAATTTAAATAATAAAGATAAATATGTAATTCATTACAGAAATTTAAAGCAGTGCATAGAAATGGGGGTTAAATTAACTAAAATTCATAGAGTTTTAAAATTTAAACAGTCTCGCTGGTTGAAGATGTACATAGATCTAAACACAAAATTAAGAACGTTAGCAAAATCAGATTTCGAAAAAGATTTTTATAAATTAATGAATAATTCAGTCTTCGGAAAGACTATGGAGAATATTGAAAAAAGGGTTAACATAAAATTAGTTACACACTAGGAGAACCAGGGCAAAGCTTTAGGTGCTCAAGATCTAATCGCTAAACCACAATTTCATAGTCTTTCAGTATTTTCGGAAAACCTAGTTGCGGTTCAGTTGCGAAAAACAAAGTTAATATATAACAAACCAATTTATTTAGGGTTTTGCATTTTAGATATTTCAAAAACATTAATGTATGATTTTCATTATAACTATATGGTTAAAAAGTTTAGTAAAATCAAATTATTGTATACAGATACGGATAGTTTAATATATCATATATTTACAGATGATTTTTACTCTGATATAAAACCTGACCTTTCATCATACTTTGATACCTCAGCTTATGATGCAAATAATATTTTTGAATATCCAAAATTAAATAAAAAGAAATTAGGTTTTTTTAAAGATGAAAATAATGGTAAAATCATGAAAGAATTTGTGGGTTTACGATCCAAAATGTACGCTTTTAACTTAGAGAATAAGACTATAGCCAAGGCAAAAGGGGTAAATAAATGTATCACTAAAAAGATGACCATGGATAATTATAAGTCTTCTCTATTTAATAAAAAAAGTGCAATATTATAGTATGCTTAGATTTAAATCAATTAAACACACAATTTTTACACAAAAATTAAATAAGATTGGTTTATCATATAATGACACAAAGAGGCATATTTTAGATAATAATATTGAAACATTAGCTTGGGGTCATTATAAACTGCGTTAAGTGTTGATAGTTTTTAATTTTATGTCTGCATGTAAATAAAATTTGTATTGATTGTAAAATAATGATAATAGTATAATATGACGTAGAGTTTATTACATATTTAATCGTTGATTTATTGTAAATAATTTAAGTTAATTGTTGCTTATATTTGCGTGTGTATGTGTGCATTTATTTGAGGTTGAGTTGACTGTAAAATTATGATGTACTTGTGTTAGAAATAGTATACAGATCATTCTGTTTTATATAATGTTTGCAATATATATTAATTGTTAACACCAACACTTTCATTTTTTATTTCACCCCTTAGAACTTTAGACGTGTGTAATGTTTCACTTTATCCATCCGTTTACTGCTATTGTGGCGGGGCCAAGTGGATGTGGGAAGTCAAATTTTGTAACAAATTTTATAAAATCAGTTACAGAAATATGTAATTGTGATTTTAATCAGATCACATGGTGCTTTGATGAAATGCAACCTTTATATAATTTACCAAATGTTAACTACCATCAAGGAATTCCAAATGTTAATATGTTTGACGGTGAAAACCCACATCTTGTTATAATTGATGATCTAATGAGAGAGTCCGATGGAAGAATTGTGGATATATTTACAAAAGGTAGTCATCACAGGAATCTTAGTGTATTTTATTTAACACAAAATTTATTTCATCAGGGTAAAGGGCAAAGAGACATATCCTTAAACTCAAGTTATATAATATATTTTAAAAACCCTCGAGATAAAACTCAAATAAGATATTTAGCACGACAAGTGTCACCAGATAACCCAAAATTTATTGAAGATGCCTACAGGGATGCAACTCTAGAGGCGCATGGATATTTAATGGTAGATTTAAAACAAAATACCAATGATTTTTGTCGTATCAAGACAAATGTCTTCCCATTTAATGGTTTCTGCACAGTCTACGTCCCCACAAAAGAGTTTAAATACACCAAGAATCAAACATTTCAAATCATTGCTAAATGATGCATCGTCGACTCACAACGCATAAACATTTGCTAAACGCTTTGCATACGCTTAAACCAAAATATCAAAGAGCATTACTTAAAACGTGTGATGAAGAAGAAATTAACTGTATTTGTGAGTGTATTCATAACGTTTTACAAAGAAAAGTACCTCTTAAAGATCAAGATAAACAAAAATTAAATAAACACAAAAATATACTCCGTCAACTAGTGCGTAAGTGTAAACATAAACTAAGAAAAAATATAATTATACAAAAAGGAGGGGCTTTCTTACCAATAATATTAGGTGCAATATTGAGTGGATTAGTGAGTGGACTAACCAGTTAACATGGAAAATGCAAAGAAAATGATACTTATCGAACCTGGATTAATTGAAAAATTAAAACAAGAAAATAAGGTTAATACGAGTAGTAGTTTATCTCGATTAGATATTGAAATGCAAAATATTATGAATAGTAAGATGGAAGACCGAAAGAAATGGATGTTATATTTACAAACACTGCAAAGATACCTTCATTTTACCGAAGAGGATCGTCAACCACTCAGATTACCAATTTATTCTGATACATCTAATGAAGATTCAAACGAGTCTAAAATTGGTTTTAAAAATAAAGATAGAGATATAAAAACTTCAGTTGATGCTGAATCTTTGTTGGAGGAGAATCGATCCATCAAAAGTAAAGAAAATGTTGAAAATCCACTTTACACACCAGCTCAAATACTCAGTTTAATACCAAAAACTTATAATAAAAAAGGACAGTTATTATTAAACTTAGTTGAAACAAGTAAAGGTAAAATACATTGGGATAATGAAGGTACAGTCATAATTGATAATGAAAAAATTCCTGGAAGTAATATTGTTGATTTAATAAATGATTCACTAAGACCCTTAAAAAGAAGTGATCCAGTAGGGTGGTATCCCACCCTACTGGATCACTTTTTTTTGCTGAAGCATTAAAAGATATTAAAGTACCACTTACTTATATTGGAAATCCAAAGAGATGTGAGTTTATTAACAAACTTCAAGCAAAAGATCTGAACAAACCCTCTGAGATTGAATTTCAAGAGTTTTCTACACCGAGCAGTAGAGATAAAAAGTCTACAACTAAAATACGTAAAAGGCTTGAGTGGGAAAAATGGACCCCGTACTAGAAGAAATTAACAGGATTTATTATGATCCATCTAATCCCGCTGGTTTTGGTAGTATTGATAAATTGTCAAAAGCCATGAAGGGTAAAATGAATAAAAAGCAAGTAAAGGAATGGTTAAAATCACAAGAAACATACACATTACATAAACCCATTCGAAAAAAATTCCCGCGTAATAGGTACATTCTATCAAATATTAATGAACTGTGGCAAGCTGATTTAAGTGATATGCGAACTTATTCTCAATATAATGATGGCTTCAAGTATATACTTTGTGTTATTGATGTATTTAGTAAATATGCTTTTGCAAGACCAATGAAAAAGAAAAACTCAGAAACAACTAAAGAATGTTTTGAAAGTATATTTACTAAAAGTAATTTAACACCTACTCACATACAATCTGATAAAGGTACAGAATTTGTTTCAAAAGATGTACAAAAATACTTTAAATCCAAAAAGATTAATTACTATACCACTAACAATCCTGACATTAAGGCCAGTATTGTTGAACGATTTCAAAGAACACTAAAAATGAAAATGTGGCGTTATTTCACTCATAATAATACTTATAGATATATAGATGTTTTACAAGATTTAATATACTCTTACAATCACAGCTTTCACTCTAGTATTAAGATGTGCCCATGTGATGTAAATTCCAACAATATTATGACAGTTTGGACTAATCTTAATGAAAGACGGTCAAACAAACTTTCTTTAGAAAATCCTAAACCAAATTTCAATGTGGGTGATTATGTTCGAATAACTAAATATAAACATGCTTTCCAAAAAGGATATGAATCAAATTGGAGTGATGAAATATTTATTATATCTTCAATAATTGATAGATCTCCATGGGTTGTTTATACAATAACAGATTTACAAAATGAACCAATAGTTGGTACTTTTTATGAAAGAGAATTACAGAAAATCACTTACAACCCCACCTCACAATATAAAATAGATAAAATAATTGACACTCGTTACTCAGGTAACAGAAAAGAAGTATTAGTGAAGTGGAAAGGTTATCCAGATAAATTTAACAGTTGGATTTTAGCTTCTAGTTTAAAAGAAATATGAATAAAGAAAGTTTTTATTTAACTTTGCTCAGCAATAGTTCAATGGAATACTTTCCTGATAACAAGACCACAAATTTTTTAACGAAATTACCGAAAGCTATTAAATTAGAAGGTGAATGGTCGGTTGGAGTTGTTGAGTTTCAATATCCATGTACCATGTTTACTGTTCAAGATCATGAAAATGTTATATACATTACAAAATCTATGTTAATGCCTAATGAAGATAAACCATCCACAGTGTACTACAAAAAACATATTCCAGCTACCAACTATGATAACGTTGAGCATATTTTAAGAGTGTTAAATGGTATCGGAGAGAACTTGAAATTTCGCTATGATGAAATAACAAAATTTGTGTCTATTTCTGTTTTGGATAAAAATATAACTTCCGTAACATTATCACCCAAATTAAGTTTACAACTAGGTTATGAACCAAATAAAAATCTCCTAGAGAGAAGTTTTGGAAAGTGTCCTGCTAATTTACACTTAGGGTTACCATCTCAACTCTTTATATATTGCGACATTATCGATCCTCAGATTGTGGGTGATGTTATGACTCCTTTACTAAGAGTCATTTCATTAGATCCTACAAAATACATTTATGGTGCAAATAAAATGCACGTTTTCTCTCAACCACACTACTTACCTGTTATGCGAAGTGAGTTCGATACGCTGAAAATAGTTATAAGATCGAGCACAGGACAAAAAATACCATTCCAGTTTGGAACCGTGTGTATTAAACTACATTTCCGAAAATTATAATAATGAATTCTCTTCGTGATCATCATAAATGTCCATATGAAAATTATTATACACATCAAGCTGGGTCAGGAGTTGGAGTAATTTATAAGGGTGCACCATACCAACGCGGTCATGGTATTGGGAGCTTCTTAGGGGGGGTTATTTAGATCAGTTTTACCTTTACTTTCAAGTGGTGCTCGAGTGATTGGTAAGGAGGCATTAAGCGCTGGAGTAGGACTTTTATCGGATATGGTTCAAGCGCGTCCTATGGAAGCCTCAATAAAAGATCGTCTAAAGCAAGTTAGTACGAATTTAAAACGAAAGGCTGATGTGAAAATTGATCAATTTAACATGACAGGATCTGGGTATAAAACTAAAAGAAAACGATTGACCTCGTTCATTCCACCATTAACTGCTAAAGTGAAAGCTGCGAAAAAACTTGGTCTAAAGCCAAAAAATAACAAAGATATATTTTCAAATTAAATATGTCTTTCCTTCATAATCATTCTTGCGAGTGCATTAAGTCAGAATTGGATTTGTTTGCACTACTGTCTACACAAACTAGCATTGAAAATGGATTGTGGATTCATTATAAACCAATTTCATCTCTTGGTGATGATGGACCTATCGAGTTTCAAGTTCCTGGGACAGGCGATGACTACATAGATTTGTCTCATACATTACTCCACATAAAGGCAAAAGTATTAAATCAAGATTCAACTAACTTGATATCTACTACAATAGTAGCACCTGTAAATAATTGGCTGCATTCACTTTTTAGTCAACTTGATGTTTATTTAAACCAAAAACTTGTATCACTACCTAATAATACCTATGCATATCGAGCATACATGGAAACCCTTTTAAACTATGCTCCTGCTGCTAAACAATCTCATCTTACTTGTAGTCTTTGGTATGATGATACAGCAGGAAAAATGGATTCTACGGATGGTAAAAACATAGGATTTGTTAAAAGACAGGAATTGATTAGTGAAAGTAAGGAAATAGAAATGATTGGTCATCTTCACGGTGACATTTTCAACCAAGATAAATTTTTAATTAATGGTGTTGAAATGAGTGTTAAATTGGTTCGATCGAGAGAGAGAGCTTTAATTTAATTGCTGGGTCAAACGATGTAAAGTTTAAAGTTTGCATTACGGACGCAACTCTTATTGTTCGACGAGCACGAATTAATCCAAGTGTATTACTCGCACATCAAAAAGTTTTAGCTTCTACCACTGCTAAATATCCTATTACTCGAGCTGAAGTAAAAGTTTTAACAATTCCATCGGGTGTTCAAGGAAAAACTCTTGATAATATATTTTTAGGGCAGGTACCCAAAAGATGTATAATTGGATTTGTGAACAATTCTGCATTTAATGGTTCCCTTACTAAAAATCCATTTAACTTTGAAAACTATGGTATTAATTCTTTCAGCTTATATATTGATGGTCAACAAATACCTTCAAAAGCTTTGCAACCATCTTTTAATAATAGCATATTTACATCAGCATATCATACTCTATTCTCGGGAACTGGTATTCACTTTCTTAATGAAGGAAATGGAATCTCTTGTGAACAGTATGCCAAAGGTTACTGTCTATTAGCATTTGACTTAACTCCTGATTTATCAGCCAACTCATCAGCTCATTGGAATCTCATAAAGCATGGTAGTGTAAGATTAGAAGTGCGATTTGAATCCTCACTAATACAAACAATTAACTGTATAGTTTATGCTGAGTTTGATAATATTATTGAGATAGATAAAAACAGAAATGTTACTGTAGACTATAGTAGTTAAGGTTATAATATGTGTTGTGTGTTAGATTTTATGAGTTATGTGTAATGCATTTTGTGTGTATGTAACTATGTGAAACATTATAAAATTAAATAAAACAAATTGTATGCAATATATTATTTTTTATTTCTTTATAAATATTCTATTTAATCTAATACAAAACTCTGTTCGAGTTTAAATTTTACATAAGCACACTGACTAAACCACTGAACATGCTGCTGCCAAGGATCATCATCATCTTCCCAATCTTTTAAGCCACCACCACAATGGAAACACTTGGTCCTGTCTGCATGGCCAGTATAAAAGAAACCGGCTTCTGCAAGATCTTCAGGTTTCTGTCGCATAACGAGAGGCCAGTTTTCGAAACTGAGCAACCGGCTAGATTTTGAACTGAAGAATGGATATTCAGCTCTTGAGTACTGCATATTCTCGTTTTCATCTCCACTCAGTGTTGTAGTTTTGTTCTTCAATGATGTGTTCTGTACACGTATGCCACACTCATCTCTTTCTTCTGCTCTTGTCTTCCTGTAATGTAAGTAAACAGAATCACATTCACTAATGATCAGCTAATGACTGTCATTGTTAAAAAAGTATTTTTTAACTTTTTCACTTTCTGCTATTGTCTTTGTAATATTGTATACGAGGGCGTTTGTGTTGTCGTAGATGCTATCCTTATTAGTCTTTACGTAATATTTAATCCTCGTGGAAGCATGTTTCCAATGATCAGTAGTTGGAATCTTGGATAGCTTCTTCATATCGTACATTTCAATTTTGATGAGATGCGTCGCTTGGTCTCCGTCGTCAGAATTAGTAGAAATGTATGATACACCATCTCTAGCGGCTCGTGCTACGGTTGATGATAACAGCTTCCTCTTTTTTATTTTTGATTCAGCTTCAAAAAAATGATCAATCGATTGCGATTTTCTTTTTCCACCATCGCATGTGTTATTATTAATGACGATGTCATCACTCTCTTCTTGAGGGGAGAGTGGCGAGTAGTAATACTGTTTATAGGTATTTTCATCGAAGCTCAATGATTTCTGCAACAACACAGTTATCATGTTAATATCAATTTGTTAACACTTAATCATAAAAGTTAAAAAAGCTAAAGTTACAACCTATTCTGAGAGGGTTTTAGGGCTAGGAAATGTTCGCTGCGATACCTCAATGCGTGTTGGCAAACTTCACATGCCTTCGAAATTTTCTCAGACATGCATTCCTCACGATGTTTTCCTTCACCGCTGAGCACGTGGTAAATCAGCACTTAAAATTGTAATTAACAATTTAATTGGTGCCGGCGGAGATCGAACCCGGGTCGTGTACTATGAAGTTTACATTTTGCGCTAACCATCTGAGCTACCACGGCTTAACCATATACACACACATAATATTTAAATATAATTTGTTAACACTAAATCATACACACGTAAAAAAATAACAGAAAGAAAAGTAAGTTTGTCAATAGAATAAACACTTACATCCATGGCCTTTGATGCGTTGAAGTAACAGAAACGTAGTATTGATAGATCCACTGCGGTCAAACGACCATACACTAACTCCATGACTGCAGTTGCTTGGTCTTATATAGTACCAGTGAGTAATAATTCTAATCTAAAGAATTTCTGCAGTAGAATTGATAGTATCTTTATGCGTCAACAAGCTTACCTTACATTCTGTTGCTTATCTCTACATTCCTACGTCCTTCCTGTCATGTCTTGTTCAGTGTATTGGTGACTCAAATACGTTTTGTATAACACAAAGAAAGCAATTTAATATTTAGATATCACTATAATTGATCATTCCTATATTAGTCATTGAGTAGATTGGTACTGTAATAATCTACTAATAGCAGTAATATTATGGATACACTAGATGTACAACAACATCTGAAAAAGATTCACCCCACTCTAGAAAATAATGTTTATGCTGCCAATAAACTACCCATGTACACCCACGTACCAACGTATATAATATGCAATTTGGATACAGATGATAAACCAGGGTCACATTGGGTAGCTTTATATATCGATACGAATGACGTCGGTCAATATTTTGATTCATTCGGACGGGCACCTGTACGATATCATCTAGAGTTTTTTAAAAGAAATTGTAAAAGATGGAACTGGAATGTTGATAGGATTCAGAATGAGTGGACTTCAGTTTGTGGCGAATATTGCTTAATGTATTTGCTATATAAGTTTCAGGGATGTTCAATGCATAGTTTTACGAGTATATTTACAGAGAACACATTGTACAACGATATTTTAGTGGATGAGATGTTTCGCTCCTATTTTATAGATAATAAGTAATAAGATTTTGTATTTCATAAATAAAAATTTTAACAAAATTAGGTAATGTGTTTTATTGATGATTCAGATTAGTGTTGTAGATAGGAACAAAGGAGTATAATACAATAGCATAAGCCGACCCACACGCTGGACGAATAATAGATAATGACGGTAGTCAATCAACAATAGATAAGTAGATAAGGACAATGGAGCGCTAATGACGGTTGAGGCTCGCAGCGGATGCGGATATCAATTAGATAAGAGTTAATTGATCTGCTCATCTCCGGAACCGTGCATCCTACGCAAAAATGGACCGCAGATTCGTGATCAGAGCATGCCAAAACCTTTTTTTTTTTTTTTAGGATTGTGAGTCGACGAACGTCGTGCGCCAGAACTGGTACAACCTTTCTACAAGTGCGCCAGAACTGGTACAACGTAACTACTAATATTTTATTTTCACATTGCGTACTTTATTTTTTAGTTTAGAAAAGTATATATAGTACCTGTGAGTAATAAGGCCTAGCTGAGATAAAATCTAAAAAAAGTGAGAAATATTCAATTTAGTCATTGAAGTAATATGTACTTACGTACAGTACATAATAGCTCAATGAATTTGGTCCACAGATTTTAATAAAAATTATTGGCTATGTACAGTTTCTATAGTGTGAGTGAAAAATCGTAACATTTGCGTTAAAGAAAAACTAAATTAAAAATTTCTATAAATCTTGCTAGTAGGCCTTATTTTACTGTGGTAGAGTAATAAGGCCTACTGCTTTAACGAACTCAAATAATCAAACTATACGTAATAAATTTAATATTTGTGATCAATATCATGACTGCAGCAATTAAAAAATATAAATTTAAAATGTTAAAAAAAATATAAATTTCCTCGCTTAACAACACTTAAGACATCAGTATAATCATGAACAAACTGACAAACAAACGCACTCCTCGTGATTATCATCAGTGCGTCGGTTGTGTCTCGAGTTGAGATGAGTATTAGGTTGAGTTGAGAGTTATGTTGATTGTTGGATTGAGTGTCCTTCCAATCGAATTGTTGTCACAACGGCCAGTCTCCACGGAGACTAGCCTATCGACACTGTAGAGCATTGTAGTGTCCGAATGTATGCGTAAGCACAGGTGCACTCCCCATTCCCTCACAATCATAAAATCACAATCTGACACGGCCCGACAGAGCTTAGGCGCAGGATCAATAATTTACACATAATTTAATAGCTTCTTATGTCAAAGCCTTAATTCATCGACACTCATTCTCATTCAGCTGAAACCAGGGTCATTTTCTGACTACGACATTAGTTTAGTAATAAAAGCGTACGATTTATTTGCCTTTATAACATTTTAAAAGTGATATGAAATAAATTATATAACAAAAAAACTGCACACGAAGAGGGAGTATAATAAAGCCTATGGTGAGTAGGCCTTATACCCCTATTACAATACACTGAACCAGGGTCCCTAAGCCCATAATGAGGGTGGTGTAATAAGAGTAAGGGAGTAAAGGTCTCTAATTAGGGCATCCAAGTGGACCAGGTCTGCAGAACCCTTACCACCGTGCAGTGTAATAGCACTAAGGGCAGTTGGGGCACTTATTCGATGCGCAACTAGGGATGCAAACGACACATCAACTCTTTCAAACATCGATATATCGTTCATAAACATCGTTCTTCATGAGCGTTGTTTTATGAACGATGTTTTGGCTTGCCATCAAAAAGTCAGAGCCACGAGGTTCCGAAATAACCAAATATTCGAAGGTATAAAATTCCGTATGTCAAAAATTGCGAACGATAATTATCACGAATTTTATGTTCCGAAAAATAAATATTCGAAAAAAAATGTCGAAGTTAGATAACGCCTAAACTTTAAAGGTAGAAGGTTTATTTAGCAGAAATGACTCAATATCTGAAAATTATAATTACGAATCAACAGACTGACGAATGATCTTTCAGCCGAAAATAAATATACTCGAATTACAGAAGTGCAATTGTCTTCAATCGGGAATTTCATTTTCGATGTAAAATTGTAGTCAATTTTTTTGTGATAATTAACATAAGTTTACAAATATTGAAAATGGATTGAAATTGTTTTATTCATTTTTAATTAATAATTATACTGTTTGAGCTTTAACTTGGTCAATAGTTTAAGAACAATCTTAAAAGGTAATGGTTATTTTGTAACAAAAATTATTTTATTGGCTTACGGTACTTCGTATTTCGTTAAATTCACTTTTCTGAAAACGACGGATGGCGGACGAAGTGACTGATGATTCGCCTGTTTATATTTCGTCGTGGTAGCTTCGTAGATACATTAAGAAAAGGCGATAATACTGAAGGTGACTAGAATTACCATAAAAAATTAACGCACCACGACATAAGAAATAAAATAAAGATGAAACTAACTAATAGATCACCTGTCACTCCTATAATGCGTTGTAGATCTGCGATGACATGAAAGGGTTATTTCCTGGGCTGATAACCTAGCTAAGATCTATTTGCCTATCGTGGCAACTTCAGTAGGTAATTTTTAGTGTAATAATTGACGTGCCTAATTAGGGTACACACCCACCCTTAATTGAGTGCCCTGATTCAGTGTAGTGTAATAGGGGTATTAATGACCGCCAACCAAGTAAATACTTGGATTTGGATTTTCTTAAATAAGAAAAACGGAAGAAAAACGGTAGGAAAAGACGGCGGTACGTTATTTAAATCTTCAAGATCAACAAAGCATTTATTTACAAATATAAAGATTATGATTTTAGATAGCTAAATGTAATATTACAAAACATATCTAAGATTTTTTTTTATATTTGGACTGATTTTTATTATTAGTGCAGTGCAGTCGTATACATAGATGATGCAACTCTGGTAGCAGGACGCGGGGTAGCGCATCTCTGCAAACTTATGGAGACATTATTGTGCAATAGGTGTCTGTTATTATCTCCTTGAGGGAGAGCGGTTATTATAATTACGATTTTAGTTACTTAGGCCTTACCTTTTAGTCGACAGGCCTTATTTGCCGCAGGTACCTTATAATCTTAGACTTAGAATATACTGGCGTACTTATAATTCTCAAAGAAAGGTGGAAACCCTTGTCGCCTTCAGTAATAGCGATATGTGACTTATTATAATACTGACTTATATATACTTATTATATTACTGCGTGAATTCTCTTACACCGCAATTACAATCAAAATAATATAATTATATATATATATATATATATATATATATATATATATATATATATATATCAGTATATTACATAAAACACATTAGAATTTTAATTCATACTAGTACATATGGAAATGAAAAACACATTAACAAATTTTAAGTTAAGACATGTTCTTCAATCTTTCTTATCAATTTTAATGAATATCGAAAGAAGTTCATAGTCCGGCCTCACTATCTAAGCCTTATCAATTGTGTAATAATAAATGTGTTTAAGCGTCTCGGGAACTTAGAGCTCAGTTGCTTTCGGTGTAAGTGAGGTGTAATTTACTCAATTAAGAGATGTAAGTTACTTTCGTTTTGAGCTATTTATATATTTATTTTTGCACATAATAATACGTGAATAAAGTTCTCGTCGCTAAGTATTGTGGATTTATGTAGATTTCACCACTAAAACACAAATCAAATTAATACCTAAATTATTTGACAACACAACTGTAAGATATTTAGTTTTTTCATAAGTCTACAAAATAGCTTACATAGTCTACAACTTAGTTCATATTGATCTGTATTATTTAACAGCCATTATTATAGTGTGCGTTGAAAGTAAGTCATAGCTCTGGTCTGATCTGGTTTACTTAATATAATTTATGAGCTTTGGATTTTTATATTTATTTATAATTTTATTAAATAACATGCTTGGTCTGTTCCTTTTGAATTTTGATCAGGAATGTTAATATTGTCGACTTAAAAAATTATATAAATATTTGCTGCACATAGACTCAGAATATATTAACGTATTTTCAGTATTCAAGTTTAATACTTAAAGTACAGCCCGAAAACGCGTGACGTTAGCTAGTGATGTGCGATTCACTTACAAGGACTATCGAAAAATGATTGTTAAGTAAGCGGTAAAAAGATTAAAAAATATTAATTTTGGTGCATGAAACTGAATAACTTCAAAAATTTACTGAATTTTTGCGATGATATTCTAAAATAATAATAAAATATTTAAATAACATGTTTAATATGCTGTGACTGCCTGCCTTTGTTGGATTTTAATTCGAAATGTACAATATCATAATAATATCTGAAGGGGTGAGTCTACCAATAAACTTGAAACAAATTTCCGCAAGAATCGAATCGGAGAACAGTATATTCGAGCTATGGACCTTTAGAGAAAAATATTAACTGCCGCGGGCAGTTTCTTCGGAACTTCTTTTTCAACATAATGTTAGTCAAATATAAATAGGTAGATATATATTTTTATATTTTTTATAAAACGTTTTTGGTGGTGAAAAAAAAACGTGACACGGAGCACATATTAGCTGCTTTATTTTTCATATAAGTATTACTTTAATAATTACAAAAATTTAACACATTATAAAAGCTTATTTTATATCATTCGAATTAAATATGAATGTAAACATAACAATTTAAATAAGGAGACTTGTAGGAATCAGTTAAATATTATTGTTCTGTTTAAAGGCTAATATTCTTTATGAGGCTACTATATGTTTCATCTGTCCCTGAAAAATAAAAATAATAATAAACTTATCATGTTTTAGCTGCATGAATTGTAAAAACATAATGATCGTAATAGATATTAGCCAAATACGCAGGAGATATTAAAGTACACTAAGTGCCTGAGAATACAAATGCACTCTCTATTCTCTCAATCTTGGTATGTTAAGAAAACGGTCACTCATCCATGGACTGATCCCGGAAAGTGCAGCTTGATCTCGCATATCAATTGATCCGCGCAGCTGCTACTTAACCACGAGTTCCTCTTCTGATAATCTCTAAGAAATCTGTAGGCGATGAATCACGCTATCAAGCTCACGGCACAGTCATCGGGCATCAAGCATGAATCGGGCATTTAGCGTTGTATCAAATACTTACTATGGAATTTGTATATATCCTGGCACACTGCACCACGCGTCTCATGCGCGGGTGACTAGCAGCGCTTCAGGAGCGTTACTAAATATCTATCCTAACAACACAAAGTTTTATCTGTAAAGCGTACCTATATTACACGTACATGCGGGCGACAATCAATTCCATCAATCATGATTGATAAAAAACGGATGGTGACTGATAGGCGTATATTACATGCTCACGCATGCGTCAATCACTGCATTACACGGTAGGTTATTCGTCAATCACAACCGTGAAACTGACAGCCTGCATGAGCGTGTAATGTACGCCTAATACTCTGTACTCGGTTACTCGGTAAAACTAGTACTCAGCGCATCGCTAATTTAAACCAAAAATAGACGCGTCATAGCAGTTTCGACGTCTTTCGAATTTAGCTGTGACTTGTACAACTGTCAGAACTATTTGTATTATTGACACCACAGTCACTCACAGAACATATTATAACCATTTTGTGAAACAATTACAATAATTTATCAGTATTATGTTCCAAAAAATTACAAAATATCTAGGAGGATATTCCTTGCGTGCTGACCTGTGCCGACCTGTCATTAAAAATCTGTTACAGTCATAATATTTACTATCCTTATCTATCTTGCATTCTTGTCATAAGGAATTTTCTTCCCTCTTACACACTATGGCTGTCTGTCTATAAAGTTTCTTTCGCCATTTCTTCTTTGGACAGAGGAACCTCATTTTGAAATGCTAGAAGATTAAAAAACATGTTGACGCTTGACAAACGAATCGAAAATAGAAAAATCAAGAGTTTTAATTTCATTTAATTACGCTCACAACTGTTATTCTTTTGTATAATTACCGTTATTTGTGTTTATTGTACCACACATTGTGTAAAAATATTTAATTTCCTCACTTTAAAGAAAATGTTTATGTAAACTATTTTTAAGGATTTTAATGATATATGTTAATAATAAAAAGAATTTCGAAACTTAGTTAATTGGGATTTCAATTTCGCTCAAATCAACTTAAAACCATTGTTGCCAGCTATCCAGAAACTTCAAATAAGCTTCGCATTATTGATTTTTTAAAAATTCACAAAAAGAACCTAAAACTTTTTATACAATAATGGTAACAAACGAGCACGCAGCTCACCTGATGGTAAGTGGATGCTGTGACCCATAGACAGTAAAAATGGTATCCAGTTCTCTACACTCACCATACGAAATACAGCAGCATCAAACTACTATTTTTTATTTGAGTGTAATAAAAGTATTAAGAAAGTGTTATCATTATTATTATATAGCTGTAGCGTGGCTCTGACACGTATAAATATTACTTATTTTACACATGTAAGGTGGTCTGTGTGTGTCCTACACCTGGACACAGGCCATCTCTTATTTTTAGAGGGTTTTAAGACAAGGAAACGTCCACCACACTACGCCATTGCGTGTTGGCGAACTTCACATGTCTTCTAATACATTTTTTTTAATTCTCAGAAATGCCAGTTTCTTCACCACCGAGCACGTGGTAAATCAGCACTTAAACTGCAATTACCAACTTCATTGGTGCAGGCATCATAATACAACGGCGCGCGCCGACCCCCTGAACTCCCACGAGCCCACGACTCATTAAATCATAATTATTGATTAAAACTACTTTTACGGATTTTATCGCGTTTTATTTATATTAATTTTAATACCCGACGTTTCGGGTGCTTTCCAGTCACGCATGGCTCACGGGGGACTGAGGTGAGGTAACACATCTCTTGTCAATACAAACCGTATGCTACAACAATTACCGGCAAGGGTAATACGGACGACACATATGCCCTTTATCGTGTCCATGTTCATTAAGATCTATCCGGTGGAAGACACTGTTTAGGTCGTTAGGCCGTAGTTATTATACCGTTGATAAATCGAATTTGAGTTATATACTACCGTTAATGTTAAACCCTATCCTTTCCAGACGAATTGTTTAAAACTCTGGAAAGAATTGTTTGAAACGAAAGGGTCTTCTGTACAATTTTTCGAAGGGTATGTACGTACTATGTCTATTGTCGAATAGCTACTCAAACCTTTTCGAAAACTGAATTGTTAAGTCTGCGTAACAATCATAATGACCCTCAAAAACAGCACGTAGATGCGCCTTGGAAAAGATAATTGGTGGGGAAATTGGTAGTTCTTCAATCAAACGTTGTCGCTTTTCTTGAGGAATAAGACCACTGCACTTCTGTTCTATACCTCAGGAGTTGTGCGATCGTGGAAGATGGAATTGATGAGCTTCTGAAGAACTTAAAGTGCTAATTTCCAGCCTAGCTATAACTCCGTTCTCGTCCAGGGCCTTTTTAAGTGGATGGAGTACTAATATAATCTCGATTAGTTTGACGTCCGGGATATCATCGGAATAGTATCGGATGAGATAACACAATGTGTACAACTGCCCGTAGAACCTCTCAATCTTACTCAAAAATGAGTGTCCCTATGTCCATATGTCCGTAGAACCCCTCAATCTTACTCAAAAGTGAATCTCCAAAATAACGCTGTTTCAGTCGGTCTTGAAGTTCGATAGCAGACAGATCTCTAATAAAGACTTTGGAGCATTAGTTCCACTCAATCGTTTCTTCAATACGAGCTATATTAAAATTACTTCAGTCTAGCCGGAGATCTGTCTGTTCAGTTTCTTGAATGCTGTCATATCTGTTGAAGACTTCAGCTTTATTTCCCATCTAACATTCAAGAGATCACAATTGTGATCTGACAGGTTTTGGGTTTATTTAGGGTTGTAATTTTCCTTTCTCTTTCTCCTTTTTTCAATAAGAATAAATTACAATATATATTGAATAAAATAGTATATTAATCTTTGAAGTTTGCTAAAACTTCTGTGGAATAATTCGTCGCATTGCTAATATATAATATAATAATAATAATAATAATTGTCGCTATGTGGGACGTTGATTCTACTATTATTGTACCAATAGTTGTATCAGTCAATGGACTTATTGGTAAAAATATGGACGATTATCTGTCCAAGTTAGGTTTGGGCAAATGGCTGAAGGCATTAATTCAAAAGTCGGCCTTATTAAATACGGCTCGAATAGTAAGAAGGTTCCTATCTTTGGATGCCTAACTTCACCGATGGCTTAGAATTCCTCGCCGCGGTGGATAATAACCGAAATAATAATATTATTTATATAGATTGTATTTATATTTATAATATTATAGTTTTGGGATAATATATGTGATAGAAATAATAATAATAATAATATCAGGATTGCGTTTGCTGGGACAAATGTTAGTTTGTCCCAGCCGGATATAATTCAAAAACTGACGGAGTGTAAAGACGACCTGAAGCAAAGAATCGCTGCTTGGGGAAAGCGGATTCGGCGATATACCGAGAGGTCGACACGGTTCAACCAGAATTGTCTCTTCCAGAGTGATCAGAAGAGGCTCTACAAATCATTGGAGCGACCAATAGTAAGTGGAACGGGCCCAGCACCAAATCAGGCCGACACGGTCGCATTTTGGTGCAGCCTGTGGTCAGAGACCGTAAACCACAACGAGGGCCCTTGGACGGAAGTTGTGGCGAGTCAGTGTGCAGGTATTACGCCCATGGACACCGTCATCATAACGCCGGATGACGTAGCTGAGGCGGTCCGTAGGGCCCCGAACTGGAAAAGTCCGGGGCTTGACGGGATGCATCACTACTGGCTGAAGGGGTTCAAGGTGTGTCACGCTGTGCTCGCCCGACAGTTTCAAGAGGCTCTCAACCATAAGTCGCTCCCAAGCCTCTTCACTACTGGGATCACTCATTTGGTTCCTAAAGATAAGGGTGTCACAGACCCGAGCAAATACCGCCCCATCACGTGTCTACCGACCATATATAAGACACTAACATCCATTTTGAGCGCGAGAATCGCTCGTCACCTGGACTCAAATCAGGTGATGTCGCGCGCTCAAAATGGATGTCGGGGCGGCGGTTGTGGAACCAAGGAACCACTCCTCATTGACACGGACATTGGCAGGCATTTGAAGTGGTGATACGCAACTGTCGGAACTTCTCCGCCGCCTGGATAGATTACAGAAAGGCATTTGACTCGGTGCCCCATACATGGCTAAAGATGGTCCTCGAGCTGTACAAGATTGAGACAGTTCGAGACTTCCTCGAGCAGTGTATGGGGCAGTGAAGTAAGATCCTCTGTCATCTAGGCGAGCGGATGACGGCTGCGGAAAGCCACATAAGGATAAGAAGGGGTATATTCCAGGGCGACTGTCTGAGTCCAATCTGGTTCTGCCTCTCTTTGAACCCTATCAGTATTTTACTGGAGGGCTCCGGGAGGGGATTTCAGCTTCGAAAAGGAGGTACAAAAGTGACCCACCTTTTCTATATGGATGACCTCAAATTATTCGCCTCCAGTCGCTCCCATCTTATAGAATTGCTAAACATCACTTGTGAATTTAGCAATTCTATTAGAATGGAGCTGGGGACGGATAAGTGTGCGGTCCTCCATGTTGAAAGGGGAAGGGTTGCTAAATCTGAGGGCATAGACTTATCTATGCCCGTCAACTTAAGGGCCTTTTCCGAGGCTGAAACATACCGATACCTGGGTATGTCACAGAACATCGGTATCGATGAGGCTGGTATGAAACAGTCAGTTTGCGACGTGTTTTATGCACGCTTGACCAAAGTGCTTAACAGCCTTTTGTCCGGTGTGAATAAGACACATGCATATAACGGTTGGGTCATGCCTGTCCTCATGTATACCTTTGGCATACTCAGGTGGAGTCAGACTGAACTTAACGCCCTGGATAGAAAAGTCCGCACTACAATGACGTCCCATAGGATGCATCATCCGAGATCGTCGATAATGAGGCTGTACTTGCCGCGAAAGCATGGTGGTCGTGGCTTCCTGAGCGCGATCACCATTCATAATCGCGAAGTGTGCAGCCTCCGTCATCACTTCCTGGATCGGATGATCCGAGATCGGATGATCTATTCTATAATGACGTCATTTCTAGTGATAAAGGACTTACCCCTCTATCCTTAGCCAACGAGCAATGGCAAGACCCGGCAGTACAGAGCATTTCCGACCGGGAGACTGTATGGAAGGAGAAGGAGCTCCATGGGAGGTACTACAGGGCTCTACATGAGCCTCACGTAGATACAGCCGCCTCCCTCAACTGGCTACGTTTCGGTGACCTCTTCGGGGAATGGGTTTTGTCTGTGTAATACAGGATCAGGTTATTAAGACCAACAACTATCGGAGATACATCCTAAAGGATGGCACTGTCGACGTCTGTCGAGCTTGTCGCCATCCCGGGGAGTCACTTAGGCATGTCATCTCCGGTTGTTCGGCGCTTTCTAACTCTGAGTACTTGCACAGGCACAACCTAGTAGCTAGAATTCTACACCAGGAGCTCGCTCTGAAATACGGTCTCGTGGACCGAAAATTGCCGTATTACAAGTACTTGCCGGAAGCCGTGCTCGAAAATGACCGCGCCAGGCTCTACTGGGACCGGGCCATCATCACAGACAGGACTGTTCTTGCGAATAAGCCTGATATTGTGCTGATGGACCGGGCACAGTCAAGGATATTTTTGGTCGACATTACCATTCCGTATGACGAGAACCTCGTGAAAGCCGAAACAGAGAAACGAACAAAATATCTGGACCTGGCTCACGAGGTGACCGACATGTGGGGTGGTCTGCCGACCGAAATTATTCCTGTAGTCGTCTCTGCGAATGGGCTAATCCCAGTCAGCCTCTCGGGTCATCTGAGGCAACTGGGACTCCGTGACGGACCGCTCCGAACTCAAATGCAGAAGGCGGTGCTCCTCGATACCGCCCGCATCGTCCGCCGGTTTCTTTCCCTTTCCCCCCTAACCCTCGGCCGTTTGGTCTCCACTGCCGAGGGCTCCCATCTGGTTGGATTTTATTTATTTATTTATTTTTATATTTAGTTTATGTTATTGATATTTATGTATTATCTTTTCATTTTCATTTATAATTATATATTTATAGAACCCAACCAGATGGGAAAACATTGTTGATATCCTACAATAATAATTTTATTTCAGATACAAGCTCCATAATTTGTTAGTAATAAATAATATAAACTTAAAATTAATGTTAATAAATTTACAACTAAAAAACAACAATGCTTATTTTATATTAAATATAACAGCTCTGGACCCCATATGCACAGTGTTCCAGTGCCGCACTACCGGACAATCAAACCTACCTAATACAGTACATAGGAGTCCGTTGGCACTGTCTCGCACGCGTCGCATCAGGGAGGCCACTCTCTTCCGCAATAATTGTATCAAAGCTGTCAGTGTTAGCCTCAACAAACATACTTGATGCGCTACAATATCGAGACAGCCCCATTAGCATCCTAAAGCCATTATTATACTGAACACGTAGAGCATTTACGGATCGGCGAGTATACTTGACCCACAGGCTGCAGGTGTAAAATGTTTGGCAGTACGCCTTAAAAAGGGTTATCTTGACAGCTTTTGTACACCTTGCAAACCTGCGAGCCAGCATGTTGCACCTCACTGCTAACGCTCTACGTTCTCGTTCAATATCCAAGTCATCAGAGAGGTCATCTGTAACCCAGTGCCCCAGGTATTTAAATTTGGTGACTCTACTTACATGGGATATCTTTGGGTTTTTTATTATAATGTTTACCCTCCAATAATAATATTATTTTTCAAAAAAAACAATTGACTGCAAACTATCTCGTCTAAATTATTACTTTTATACATTTTAGTTTAATATTTTTATGACCGCCATGTAGCTCAGGAGATTAGAGCTCGTCATTAAATTTCAAACCGTACTATGGAAAGTGTTTGATTTTCGCCAGGACCAATGAAATAGTAAATTGCAATTTTGCACAATTTTATCTTAATGTGGCAGAGCTGCGCTGCACCTGTGTAATGTTGGCTGCAACACGAATAGAGAAACCTCAACGGGTAAGGAACACGCTCTCACAGAATACCAGTGTAAAATATCATCTTGGATATCGTGTAGAGAGAAGCGAAGACTCTTTTTTGCTAGTATCAAGACATTCTCAGTTAGTCTACAGGAGTGTCAACGCATCTACATTTTAAATCTAAAACGAAGATAAGCGTACGTATTTATACCTCAGCATCCATTTACCATCAGGTGGACTGTTTGCTCGTCTGAAAACCTTATCTAAAAATATAAATCTAGATAAATCCTGAAAAGTATCTGATTAATACGTTTGTGATAGACAGACAGGTCTAACAGAAAAGGAACACCAATGATTTTAGTAGAGCGAACTCCGTGGTAGCAAAGTCGCGGTAAAAACAAATAATAATCCATGTATAAGATATATAATCATAAAAAGTTGTGTATGAAATTGCTAGAAAAAATTTTCAGGACACATGACAACTCTCCCCTGCGTTTGATACGCGACCTGCTCTGGACCATACTTCTGGTAAATTATGAAATCCTACGAAGCATCTACAAGTGGTTTATACCAAATGAACGTAAGGATATCCGTGGAGAAGTCGTGCTGGTGAGTTCACTATACTTCTATAATCCTAATGTTTTTATGTTATTTCTGTATGCTGTATTTTGTCAACATCAAATTTTAGGCTTTTTTCTTGGCAGAAACTTTTTGTAGCTGATTGTTGTCCAGTTTACATCTGATCTTTGTGCGTAAGCGACTCGTCTAACCTTAACAAGCTCGTCGACTTAGGAAGAGTTTTGGTACTGACTACTAAAAGGATATCATATTATTACCATCAGTCTGAAACTATAATGAATCAAGGCCTCTCGAAAGCAATGATGAGTTTTCATGATGACCAAATCTGCAGTATTAAGGGCGTTTATACTTCAACAAAAATGACGCTAGGAGTATTGACTGCTCTAAATAAGTATATATAAGATTTTTATTCTTCAAAAATTTAAGAGAGTACGAGGGATTTTGTATTGCATCAAATTTGCATTGCATCGAATGTGGCTTTGAATTTATAAATTTGCGACAGTAATATTGATACACTTCAAATGAGTTTAAAGCAAATATTTTTATTTGCGTTCACTGTATCCACTGATGATAATTCGCTGTATAAAGACCTACCTAATAAGTATTTATTAGATAATATAATACAGATGATTAACGTAGTATCCATTAAAATTATTAGTAAAATACTTTAAATAGAAATAATTGTGTGATATCACTGTAATGCATAATTTCAATTACAGTTCGCTTACAAATGAATGATTTTTAGTTTTTACACATGCCAATTCATTATAAATATTCCTTTGCCACCAAGAGGTAAAATCAGAATTACAAATTGTACCAAATTTGGTATAATGTAGGTATATCAAAATTTAAGATAAGATTTTGTTAGCTCACATGGCCTATATGCTTTGCGATTTACCTGACCTCACAGACTGTGACTGAATTTGCGACGATGTCAAATATTCAGGCATATTTAAATCTTAATTATTGGTCAACTTCAACTTACGTAGTATATTCCGTAACCCTGGCCTTCACTTGACTAAAATGCTGTGCTTACGGGTATATTATATTACTCTATGGGCTAGGCATATCGTTCAAGGTCAGCGTATAATCAACAGGCAAGCTATCCTAATTACCCCCTGCTGTGCGTTTGTGTAATTCTAGTGCTAAACGTTTGACGGTGGGAATCTGTAATAAGTAAGTAAATATGACTTAAAATGCTTAAGAAATCTTTCAAAGGCTAGTGAGAATCGTGGTCAGCTTCGTTTTGACATTTGACGCAGCGTGAATGAGAGTCAAGAACGTAGGTCAAGAAGTTTCATACAAGCCACAAGCTTCATGTACGTAACAAACACAAGAATCACAGTAGCCGACAGAGATGCCAATGCGATGTCCGCGTTGGCAGTACTAATTATCGCGTTATTCATTCTGTTTGACGTTTTTTTTATTATACACTGGCATGTTGTCATCTGCCTGCTTGGGATGTAATATCTCACAGTCTGTGGTTCTGGTTATCTTGCTTTTGTAACCTCATCACAGCAGGGTGCCATTTACCTCAAAATTAGTCGACATGAAGTGAAGTTATTTTCGTTATCAATTGAATATGGTTGTAACTTCGCTCGTATCTCTAATTATCATTATCGTGATTGTCGTCATCGTTTTTGCTTTAGTTTTAATTATATTGCGGATATCCATAAATCAAGAAGAAACTCCAATCTCTACCGTCGTTTTGATTATTATTGCATTTTTGGAACATCTTTCGGTTACAAATATGTAATTTATATCTTTCGATAACTACAAAACAAATTAAATAAAAATGTGTGATAGTGGTAATAGAGTACGTAACAGTCATTATGAATAAATAAATATTAATACACTGTATAATGATAATAAACGTTGTCTACAGATCACAGGCACAGGTCATGGCATTGGAAGGGAGATGGCGCTGCGTTTTGCACGACTTGGTGCAAAGGTTGTCTGTGTTGACATTAATCCGCAGAGTAATGAAGAAACGTATAACATGATTACATCTGAATTGGGATATGCATTCAAATATGTGTAAGTAATATTACACAATAACCTCCTAACCAAAATACAACAAGTCATTAATCAGAGACGTAAATAAATTTTTAGAAATTTGTAGTTGTGACATCTACATCAGTTTTGTTACTTTTTATACAAGCAAGACCACTCAAACATGCTCACAGTCTACATAATAGTAAGTGAATGTTGTGGGTCAAAAACGCCTACAGCTATCCTCTATTAATAAAATAACAAATAGGTTGCCACATATGAGGGCTAAGATGGAGATAAAGTTTGAAAAGCATGGTCCTTTCCCAACGGAATATGTTCAAGCCGCAGCTATAAACAGCTGTTTCAGCATGGCTCCAGCACATACATCTCGAAATGTAGGTACATGCCAAATTTTCTCCAAACGCAAATCCCAATTAAGTGATGAATAAAAAACAGATGGGATGAGTCAGGGCAGATCTATCAAGAAATATATTTTTACGTGGTAGAGGCATGGTGCAGTTATATTAGTAGTATAGTTGTAGCACGAATGGGTCCACTCGATCGGGGAAAGACCACGCTCTCACAGAATACCAGCGTCAAATAGTAGCTTAATGCTGCTGTGTTTCGTATGGTGAGTGTAGAGAACCGGAGACACTTTTTATGGGAAACGAAGCATTCAATCCAAGTCCTCACGGGTGACATCGCCTCTGCATTTTGATTCGTAATCGAAGATAGATGTAGATGTCTATGGTCCACAGCAACCACTTACCATCAGGTGGAGTGTGTGCTCGTTTGTCACCCTATCTTATAAAAAAATGCTGGTATGCTATGCATGCATGTTATATGGTAGCTTGGCATTCTTGGAAAGACCAATGTCCAATATTGGACTTAAAAAGTCGGTCCAAAGTCTACTACTACTACTCTAGATCAAGATTTTAACTCACTCCGACGAGTACCAGATTTTTTGTTAATGTAGACCTAAAAAAAAGAATTCTAAATAATTTCTTTAGATGTGACGTTACTGATCGAACCGCAGTAATGGCGCTGGCCGAAAAGGTTCGCAAGGATGTCGGAGACGTGGATATCCTCGTGAATAACGCTGGCATCATGCCCTGTAAACCGTTCTTGCAGCAGACCGAACAGGAGATTCGCTTATTGATGGACATCAATGTCAACGCTAATATGTGGGTAAGTATTTATATATGACCTGATAAACTGGCTTTATGTTTAAAGAACATGTTTGTTGAACCGTAGGTTTTGTGTTCAAAAACAATTATTTATTAGCACGTAGGCTTTTCTAGCTTAATCGTACTCATAATGTTGATGACGACGATTCATGATTTTTTATGAAATTAATTTGTTACTATTTTAATATACAGATGAGCTATCTACGCCTATTTTATACCTAATAAATTACATCTTTGAAAATCAAGCCCTTTTATTCCATAGGGTAAATATTTAGTTGTTGTGTAGCGAAGCAGTCGACTAAGAGTAAAAACAGCTATTGCTAGCCCGCGTGACAAGCGTCATTATGGCTAATATGAGGTATCTTTGTTCAGCATTGGACATGGATTTGGTATCCGTTTTTGTGCTCCTTTCTCAAAACTGTGCTCAAAACAGTGGAATGCATTGCTTAATAATAATGATTTACAAAAATTATTTAATTTACTTATTTTATACAATATGTAAAGTAATTAACGCACACCCTCAGACACCCCAATTAGTATATTATGTTATAATCATAATACATACACTGAATTTTTAGTTAGTCATTTTTATGCACTAATTATTTATCAAATTAGGTATACTAATTCCGGATTACCTATATTGAAAATTATAGGAATCGATTCAGTAAACGATTGTGAACAAACCTACTTTCTCAAAGTGCGTTAATTATGTTACGTGTTGTCATCATCATCATCATCATTACAGCCCTTCACAAGTCCACTGCTGAACATAGACCTCCCCCAAAGTACGCCATAAAGCACGGTCCTGAGCCACCTACATCCATCGACTTCCTGCACGTCTTACCAGGTCGTCACTCCATCTAGTGGGGAGTCGCCCTACACTTCGCCTACTGGTACGAGGCTGCCACTCGAGAACCCTTCTTCCCCAACGGTTGTCGATTCTTCGAGCTATATGGCCGGCCCATTACCACTTCAGTTTACTAATCCGTTGGGCTATGTCGGTCACTCTGGTTCTACTGCGGATATCCTCATTTCGAAGTTTATCACGCAGGGAAACTCCGAGCATAGCCCTCTCCCTCGCTACCTTGAGCGTCCTCATACGGCCAGCATTGAAGGACAATGTCTCGGTTCGGTAGGTCATCACTGGCAACACGCACTGGTTGTACAACTAAGTGTTCAGGTTTTGTGGTATACCTGACGATAAAATGCGTCGTAATTTTCCGAACGCTGCCCAGCCGAGTTGAATCCGTCGATTGACCTCTCGGTCGAAGTTGGACTTACCTTGTCGGACTATTTGTCCCGGGGGAAACGTACTCGTCAACAACTTCGAGCTTAGTGCTCCCAACAACTACCGGCATGTACAATAAACATGTGACATGGACAATAAACATGATCTTTGTTTTGTCCATGTTCATCTTAAGACCTATCCGTTGGGAGGCGCTATTGAGGTCATTGAGCATAGTGCTTAAGTCCTCCAGCGATTCTGCCATAAGGACTATATCGTCGGCAAATCGAAGGTGAGTGATGTACTCGCCATTGATGTTAATACCGTATCCTTTCCAGTCCAGTGGCTTGAAAACGTCTTCCAATGCAGCGGTGAAGAGTTTCGGGGATATAACGTCACCCTGTATTACACCTCTCTGCAGTTGGATAGGTTTCGAACTCTAGTTCTGTATTCGGATAGCCATCGTACACCTACTGTACAAACACTCCAGCACTTCGATATACCGACAGTCAACTTGGCACCGCTGAAGAGACTAAAGCACCGCACAAATTTCGACGGAATCAAAGGCTTTCTCAAAGTCCACATACGCCAGGCAAAGTGGCAGATTGTACTTTTCGAACTTCTGTATTATTTGCCGAAGGGCATGTATGTGGTCTCTGGTACTGAAGCCTTTTCGGAAACCGGCTTGTTCAGGAGGCTGGAAGTCGTCGAGTCTGCGTGCGAGACGATTCGTAATGACTCTCGAAAACCGTACATAGACGCGGCTCAGAAGGGATATCGGTCTGTAGTTCTTCAAGAGGGCGTTGTCACCTTTCTTGAAGAACAAGACCACCGCACTTCTGCTCCACGCCTCCGGAGTAGTGCCACCATGGAGGACGAAATTAAAGAGCCTCTGAAGGACTTCAAGTACCGGTTTTCCACCCGCTTTCAGAAGCTCCGCTGTAATTCCATCTTCGTCCGGGGACTTGCCGTTTTTAAGATGCTGGAGAGCCATTCTAATCTCGCTCAGACTGACGTCCGGGATATCATCGGAATAGTGTCGGATAAGACTTGCTCTTGGATCGTTACTCACACTTACGTGTGGCTCCAACGATGATGTGTACAGCTGCCCATAGAACCTCTCAATCTCACTCAGAATCTCAGTTGTCCCGGTACGATGCTGCCACACTCAGTCTTCAGCTTTGACAGTTGGCTCTTACTGGCAGACAGATCTCTGGAAAAGACTTTGGAGCCCTGGTTTCGCTCAATCGCTTCTTCAATACGAGCAGTATTGAAGTTGCGCAAGTCTCGCCGCATGCATTTGGAGATCTGTCTGTTCAGTTGCCTGTATGCTGTCAAATCTGTTGACGATTGCAGCCTCATCTCCCGTCTAACAGCCTTTTATTGAGATTAAGAGTGTGATCGGAGAGTTTTTGTGTTCTTCTGCGGCGGGTCTTGCGGAACTTAGCTCCGACCACATGGACAGTTTCCACGAGCTTGTTATTCATATCGTCCACTGCATTGCAATCTTCTAGGCACTGAAAGCGGTTACGTAACTCGAGCTGCAAAGTCTCGGGATTCTGGATTAGAGCACGAGGGGGACGGAGCGTTGACTTCATTAGACGAGACCTCTCCAACTTAACGTTTAGGTTCAGTGTGCCTCTAACCATTCGTGATCGCTGCCAGTTTTCACCCTTGCGATCACTGAGACATCACTGAACAGTTGGCGTCTGGTCGTCATAATGAAGTCAATCTCATTTTTTGTCGAACCGTCGGGGCTCGACCAGGTCCACTTCCTGTGGGGCTGTATCTAGAGCAGTGGCGTCGAGCGCCAAAGGATGGAATGACTCGTTTCCAGTACAAAGGATCTCCGGTTCTCTAGACTTACCATACGAAGCAAGATTATGAAGCTACCTAAAAAAATAACGTTGGTATTGTGTGAGATGATCCTTCCCCGGTATACCCGACCCCTTCGTCTTACAACAATAATATAGCTACGGCATGGCTATACCACGTATAAATTAATAGAATTGTCTGAAACACCTCAACAAATTATAATATCTTGTTTACATTTTATTTCCAGTTAATTCAAGCATTTCTGCCAGCGATGGTGGAGCGCAATCACGGCCACATCGTGGCAATGTCATCGATAGCCGGTCTCATGGGACTTCAAAACCTGGTGCCTTACTGCGGATCAAAGTACGCCGTCCGGGGCATCATGGAAGCACTTGCAATTGAACTGCGATGCGAACCCAGGGATACCAGTGGTGTTAGTATAACTGTTTTTTTTTCTATTTGTTAGCTCGTTTGTATCACATTATAAAAAAATCTATATGGAATTTATACTAAGGATTAGTTGTACTTTATAATTGAATGTTATATATGACTTCAAAACGATCTTAATAATAACAAATAAAATGTTGCATTTTATTACAAATGCTTCATAGTCCAGGAGGAATCGGCGCAGAGTAGGAACTATTTCACCTCAATTTTTTTTTATGCAGTTCTCTTCAAATTTTCCTATTGATGATAAAAATGCATGTTACCGTGAGGCATCTCGGTGTCTATTGCATGAACGGATACTTTTTTTCAATTTCAAGGAATAGTTATTTTCAAACATGATAAATTAATATTATCCTTCAACGAGAGTATATTTTTCTTTATATTTCTCTATATATTTTTAATAAGTCGAAAAGTATCCGAATATGGAACTTTTCAAACTTTTAAAAATGCAGCAAGAAGTCATGGAGCTGTCTTTATTTGTATTTTATGAACAAGTTTAAAAAATGGTCTATTTGAAAATAACAATTCCTTGCAAATGCAAAAACGACAGGGCACCGAGTTGCCCGATGGCAACATGCATTATATCATTAAGAACACTATTTGAAGAGAATCGCATTAAAAAATTGAGGTAGAATAGTTTTCAGCACTCATGCGCCGATTCTCGCGATTTTTAAAAAAACTTGTCTTACCAAATGTTCAGCTGTGATAACTTTAAAACAGTGTTTCCCAATAAATGGTAAGCGTACTTTCAGGGGTACGTAAATTATGATAATAACCGAGGCGGATAGTAAGGGTAATAAACAAACTAAGCAAACAAATTAAAAATTGCAATGCGATTTTAATTATTAATATATTAATATTGTTAAGTATTTAATTATTAATATATTAATATTGTTAAGTATTTAATTATTAATATATTAATATTGTTAAGTATTTAGTAAATGACGAAAATATGATTTTATATTTTACTAGCGATCCGGCCGGCTTCGCACGGTTGATTTCTGGATCTCTATAACAGCGCCACCTACCGCGTCCGACTGTGAATGTTATCGGTCTAACCTTTTAGAAGTTTAGTGACAAACACACGTATAGAAGAGTTATATATAATATAAAGAGTTACCATTTCCGCTTTAAGCGGTACGCGAGCTCTTGAGCTCTATCTCGAAATGGTACGCATAAAACCACTGCTTTAAAACAATAAAGAAAACAAGAGTGTGTCAAGATTGTGCCAATTGAAAGTCGTGGTGTCTGCCTATCTCTCTGAGTGGCAGGCATGCGTTTTTATATTGTTATTTATGTATATATCCAGGTTTTCATGTATTTTGTAGCTGAATAAAGCTACAATGCGAGCATCGAATCTATTTTCATATACAATATCATGTATTTATTATAAAATTAACGTCGCATTGAAATCTTAGAGCTATCTATCACAAAAAAATATCAATGTCTCAAAAAAGAAGTAAATGAGAAAAAAATTGATTACAGATAAAATTCACGACAGTCTGTCCATACATCGTGAACACGGGTCTCTGCAAAAAGCCTCGTATCCGTTTCCAGAGCCTCATGAAAGTTGTCGAGCCTGAAGACGCTGCAGACATCATTGTAGACGCCGTCTTGAGGGACTCACTGGAAATCACTGTTCCTAGTATATTTTACTACGCTATTCGAGTAAGTTGTTTCAATCAAATCACTGTTCAGCTGTTAAAAATCTTAAACTGTACATATTATTAAAAAATGGTTGCTTAAACCTTTTTTATATGAATCTGAAGATAAAAAGCATATAAGATTTTTTAAATATCTTTAGTAGGTATATATTTTAGGCTTGTATTGCTATAGTTTACTTTTACCATCTTGTGGGGTTGTAGTCACCACTTGCTTATATTGGGTCCTTACATATGAAATTAGCGTTTTGTCGTACTAAATCACTTTGATGCGAAAAATCTCCACTTTGGTTAAGAATTCCAAATTCAAATTTATGAATTCATTTAGCTAGTACATTTGAGTTTTGAAAACAATCATTCATTTGTATTACCTCATAATTTTTTTCTTTGGCGTTGCTTATTACCGCACAATGGAAAACATGAAACATTGGTATATTTACGAGTACGACTAATACCGTGGCACCAGTGCTGTAGAAACAGCTCGACGGGTTAATGATGTGTACGGCGCTGGTGTCGCAAAAGAAAGCACGGTACGTTTTTAGTTTCAACGTTTTCGTTCTGGAAATTTCGACCTTCAGAACCAACTCCGTGGACGGCCGGAGACCAAAGTGGAAAATGAAGAATTAAAGGCTATTGTGGAAGCAGATCCATCACAAAGTTTAACTTTTACAAAATGTACCGGAGCATGAATATTATACAGATTCAGGATGCTATTATTTAGAAAGGATATTTTATCATCGACATTAGAAGCCGCCACCAAAGGGCCAAAATCAATTGAAGATGCGTCTCTCCTGAGAATCTCAATATTTATTCTTGAAAAATTGCGTAACTGCAGAAAAATAGGTTTCTGTTTTGAAGGTTTGAGTTTATATGAAAAATAAATCAAGTCGTGACGTGAGAAACAAGGAGCAGAGAGCTGTCCAAACTGAATCACGCGATCAGAAGAGGAAGTAATGATGAAGTCAATCAACGAATCATCAGTGTGAGTATTTCTATGAGTTGCCGCCAATGGGAGAACGCAGAGTTCGACTGATTCAATGATCGATCGAAGTTTTTAGGAGCGAGAAGTATTTTTTAACAAATCGGTGTTGAAATCACCCATTATCATGCAATGTATGTACTCAGATCTGGATGGATCTGAATGATGTCAAGAGCCGTCTCAAGTGAGGTAAAATAATCCATAGAAGGAGGACGATATACAACACCTAAAACTGCCCTAACACCCATGATGTTGATTTCTACAAATAAAAACTCAGCAGTGGCAGAATATGGGGAGGGGTAAGATAGAACAACTTTATAAGGAATATTTATTCGTAGGCATAGATTAGGTAATCTGTGTTCGTAGGTATATAGCAACACCACCTCCCCCCTTCTCAGTCCGATCATTGCGTATAAGAATGAAATTGGGTAATGGGTACAAACTCGACATAATAAATGGTTTTAGCCAACTCTCAGATATTAAGATAGCATCGACACAGTCTAGTGAGAATGCTTCTTCTAAGTAGGAAATATTGAGACTTGGAATGCTCTGTGCATTAATATGACAAACATTAAAATATTTTTTATGAGGCAAAAAATATTACTTAACTGATCGCGTAAAGGAAGTAAATTCCAGAGGCGTATGAGGAGTCTGAACTATAAATGGAATAAAAAAATTCATCCTCAGACATTTTTAAATTCTAAATAGTTTTATATATAATATGTATATAAGATAATAATAAATAATAAAATATTAAATACATTAAGAGATAAAACAAAGTCTAAGTATAAAATATCTACAACGCAGTTCGTATAAACCAGAAAATCAACTACTCCACTATCACTGCTCTATGCAATCAGTTGACTGATAAAGATAATCACAATCATTGTTTATAAAAATAACCTTAAATTAATAGAACATTAAAATACACTATTAGAAAAGTAAATACAAGGGCGGCACTGAAAATTTCGGGAATCAAGGAAGTGACACAACATTACTATTTAAAAATATATTTATTGCTTTTCGAAGTATTCTCCGCGAAATTTGACATATTTTTCCATACGATGGAACCAAACATTGAAGCAACCATTCCTTTCGGAAGTTGAGGTATCCAAAATGGCCGTTTTGTAGGCGTCCACATCTTCTTCAGGTGATGAAAATCTCTGTCCACGCAATTTATTCTTTATTTTAGGGAAAGTATAGAAATCATTAGGGCTTAGGTCGGGGCTGTACGGCGGATGGTCTAATAATTCTATGTTTTCTTGCTCTAAAAACTCTTTTGTTCTGTGTGCAGTGTGAGAACTCGCATTGTCGTGATGGAGGATAATGCGGCGGTTGCAGTTCTCTTTACGGAGTTCAGAAACGACCTGTGGCTAACAAATGCTAGCATACCATTCTACATTAACCGTTCTTTGTCCCTCAAGAGGAATAGTCGTAACATGGCCGGCTTGGAGACAAACGTGGCCACCATTTTTTTTTTGTAGCACTCCGTGAACGAACAATTTTTGTTGGCTTTAACTCATTTTCGAACACCCAAACTCGTGACTGGTTTTTTGTTTCGGGTTCGTACGCGTATATCCAGGATTCCTCACCTGAAATGATGTCTGAAATGATGTGAATCCACAGAGCGAATGCGGTATCCATCGGGAAAACAACTTTTTTACACCTAATTGTTCATGCAAGATTATTTGTATTTGACTCATGTCATGTCTAAAGTTGCCTGAATTTCGCGGTATGTCACATGTCGATCTTCCTCAATCAGCTTACGCACAGCATCAACGTTTTCTTGGGTGACTGCAGTTTTTGGACGACCTTGACGGGGATCATTACTGAGCTTGACACGTCCACGTTGAAATTCAGCAAACCAGCGATAAATTGTGGTTCTGGATGGGGCTTAATCACCAAATGCAGAAATCATCCGGTCAACACACTGTTTTTGTGTTAAACCACTTCGAAAGTCATAATAAATCATCGCTCTTGAATTTTCTCGAGTCAATTCCATTTTCTCAACGACTAAACAAGTTTGACAAAACCTTGTGACAAGACCAAGAATCTTTTTTAAATTAATAAATGGTTTTCGATTTTTAAAACCAAGGAATTTTCAATTAAAAAGATTTTAATATAACAGGAACAGTGGAAATATTCCATTCCCGATACTTTTAGTACAGCCTAGTACAGAAACAGGATATAACATAACATCAACATTAAGCTAATAAGTCCACAACTAATCTTTCCCAACGAAAACAAAATCAAACGTTTAATTTGTTATTTAGTTATGGTATAAAATATCATCTGTTTGCCAACAGTATTTTAGAAACATTAAAACACACTAGGTTGCAAGGTATAATATCTTTGCCTGTACTTGGCGTATAGTAATTACAACAATATTCTTTGTCTTTACAAAGTAACAAAATAACTGTTTAATATTTATATTTTTCTACCTACATAGTTTATTACTAACAATATTATAATACTATTATTACTGCTTTAATCTTATTATACGAAGTAAATAATAAACACTTAGTAGTTTAGTTAAATCAATTAAACTAAGAACATAAATATAATGTAACGATAATTACTACAATACGATCAATAGAAATAATAAAAAGCTTGAATGATACCAAGTAACATAGGACTGAATAAAGTAAGCTTAATTATTTTAAAGAATCGTAACAACCTTAAGAAAGTGTGTGAAAATATAAACAATGTCATTATTTTTTGGTCACAACGCAGTGTACCCTTTTTTTTTCGTTGCTTGGACCCGAATGTGCCCCTTGATAGCGTAAGACCACTTCTTATTGGCGACTACATTTAGATGTACTTGGTTGTGATACACCAGATAGATTACCTGTGCTATCTTCGGTTTTGGGAGGTGATGTATTTGAAAGAGAACACCCTGGCGAGTACTTGGTGACAAGATTATTGAAGTCTTCCTCAGAAGTTAATTTTGCCCGACTACTATCAGGCAGTTTAATATAGACTGTGCCATCAAGCGTCCACACATTGCTCATGCCAAAGTACTTCCTGGCCTGCTTGTGAATATTTTGACGTGTCTATGTGAGAAACTCAAACAATGAGAAAGACGTATCTTTTAACTTAGCCTTAGACTTCCAAACTACTGATTTTGTATGTTGATCATGGAACTGGACGAGGATTGCTCTAACTTGATCTTTATCTTGTGAGCCCAATCTGTGACACCGTTTGATCGAGGTTCTGCACACATCAGAAAGGCCCATTTTGCTATGTATTAAGCTTAGAATCTTGTCAATTTAGCTTACTTCAGAGTCCTCGCGGATGCCATTGAATAGCAATACATTTTGCCGTTGCCGCATGTCAAGTCCATCAATTGTGTTTATACAACTTCTAACTAGCAGTTGCAGTAGACTAAACATTTTTGTGACCAAATCCTTGAATGCATAAAATTCCTGACTTAGCTGCACTAACGTTGGATTGGATGGGACCAGTGCAGCCTTCAAACGATCTTCGAATTCTGCGATTTTTTGCATCCAGCTGACTTCCAGTTCTTTCTGTATTTTGTCTACATTATTGATGCTTGCCATATTGTAATCGTAATGTAACAGTGCTTAATGGTTGTAAATACACACGTTGCCGATGGGTGATGCAGTAAGTTATTAAAAGCTTGTTTACATAGATAAATTATTATTTGAGTACATTAAAATTTCTTTTCTCAATATACTTATCGTATAATTTACCCTTATCTATTGTGGAAATTAATAAAATTTGAAATTATAAATAGGAGCACTTAAAAACAGTTGTTGACTTTAACACCTACCCGCAGTAAAAACATATTTTTCTGCCAAATTTATTAAATATATTTTACAGAAAAATATGACTATATTCCTCCCGTACAAAATGCCAATTTTATATGTAAGGACCTATTAATAAGTAACAAAAAAGTTATCTGGTTTTTAAAATAATTATATTCCAGTGCGTCTTTGAACCCAGACCACACATTTTTTTGAAACTGAAGTGATTATTATTAGTGCCGCTCCGCACTGCATGAATATCGAAGCCACAATAACAGGTGTACGGATTGCAGTACAGTTCCGTTGAACATAGTGAGTGTTCGGGAATGCGAAATCTAGTGCGTAGTACATATATATCGATGATCATAGCCTGTAAATATACTGGCTCTTTATACTCTCAGGACTGGAATAACACAGCAGACAGAACCACACCGCAGAGACCTCCTCAAGCAATTTCTTTTGGACACAACAAGAGCGCGTGCATATGATTTTTTTTATAGAATAAGGGTGACAAACGAGCACACAGTTTACCTGACGGCAAGTGGATGCTATGGCCCATAGACATTTATCCTCGATTAAAAATCAAAACGCAGATGCGTTGTCACTAAGATGGAATGCTTCGTTTCCAATAAAAATGGTCTCCAGATCTTTACACTTACCATACGAAACACAAGCATTAAGCTGCCATTTTATGCGAGAGCGTGGTCCTGCACCGGTCGAGCCTACCCATTCGTGCTCAACCATAATATTACTGCAGTGTGGCTCCACCACGTATATATATATATACAACACGTAACATAATTAACGCACTTTGAGAAAGTAGTTTATTCAGAATCGTTTACTGAATCGATTCCTATCATTTTTAATATAGGTAATTTTTTATCCCAAAAATAATTAAAACTACGTAAATTACAGTCACACTAAATCTGTACAGTCAAAACAAACTGAAATAGATCGTAACTTAAGTCAATAAGACTTTTAAGAGTGCAGTTTTATTTGTATTATTACTAATTCTGTCATTGAATAAAAATAAAGAAAAATGAAATTTATTTCAAGCATATTAAAGTCTTTGCGTTCGTGGATTTGTACTGTGACCACAACATTCTTCCGGAATTAGTATAACTAATTTGATAAATAATCAGTGCATAAAAATGTTTAACTAAAATTCAGTGTATGTATTATGATTATAACGTAATATACTAATTGGGGTGTCTGAGGGTGTGCGTTAATTACGTTACATATTGTATATATATATATATATATATATATATATATATATATATATATATATATATATATATATGATGATTGATGATACTGATAATCCGCTGAACGCCTACTTAAGTTTCTATACTTACCTCTTTTCTTTTTCTTTGTTTCTGTTTCACTCTTTGCCATCTCTTTTTTCAGCTCTCTTTGGTAGAATAACATCTACATTTTTGTAATCGCATAAAGCATTGCCACGTTATATACCATGTGGTAGTGACGTAAGAGTATCCTCGTAAGAGGTGACTATGGGGCATACCAAAAAGAACCTATAGCTTTCGATAGATAGCACTATAACCGTCTTGTCAACGCCATGCGTAAAATATCCATTTCGGTAACGGGAAGCTAATCTCTCCGTCAAGCATGACTATTTAGACGAATCCTCCCTACATTGTGTACTACAGGCTGATGAAGAAGACCAAACCATGTAGTGGCGGTGTAAGAATATCCACTAACTCATATCGCCCCGTGGGTGCCGTGAGGGGCGACAGAGGAAAACAAATCTGGATATGGGCCTAATAGACTAAAAAAAAAAACATGCGTTGAGTTGACGCATGCGCACAAAAAACCTGCCAAACATGGCAACTGTGACAAATATCCCTCCTATTAGGTAATCTATGAGGGAGGCCTATGTTCAGCTGTGGACTTTAATAGGTTGTAACGATAACGGATGAAGAAGAATAAGATGCCTACCTCACTACAATTTCATGTTTCATCTGAATTCATTTGTTACAGTTTGCGTATCGCTTGATACCATTTACGGCGGCGGCAATTATCATTAACTTTTTCGACTCTGGACTTGAGGCACACGACGATTAAATACTTTATTTTATCAAACAAATATTAGTTGAATATATATAATGTTAATGACTATTGATTATAATCTTTTATTACAACTCCTAAATCCATACATTATGGTGACATCATATGACGCATCTGCGACAACATAGGCTAATCGCTTTTGGGTATTAAAAAATATGAAGTCTATTCCTTTACTTTCACTAAGATATCTTTTATAATCTAACAACGGAAGTTTATCGACCAAACAGACCATTAAGTTGTATTCCTTTCCATTATATTACATTCCATTTATTCCATTCCATTCCATCCTATCCTGTCCCGTTACGTCTCGCCCCGTCCCGTCCAGTCCCGTCCCGTCCGGTCTAGTCCCGTCCCATCCCTTCCCATGACATACCATGACACTATGGAATGATATTAATGTATTTGTAGTCAAAGTTTTATATCTTATTTATTACTCCTTATTTGTAAGCATAAAAATAAAGTTACTTGCGTAGCTTGCGTACTCGGTACCAGCGTATTCGGTACCAGCTCTATTTTACTTTTGTGAGAGTTGTGGAGCAGTTCGACCGACGCGCCACATGAGTAAAGAAACCGACCAGAGGGGAAGCTACGTACGTACAAACGGCTCGCTGCGACGATACCCAATATAGCGCAGCGATGTGTGTACTCCAATGGTTTGGGCACGTTGAACGAATGAGTGAAGACCGAATGGTGAAGAAAATATATAGAGCGAAAGTAAATATTTAAAAGGTGTCGAGGTAGACCGAGACTAACTTTCGAAGACCATGTGAGCAAATTGCTCGAAGAGGGGAGGGTCAAGAGTACTCGGATACCTAGACGTGCATGTATGAAGAAGTTAATGAACCTGAAAGAAGCGAAAGAGGTATGTAAGGATCGTGACACTTGGCGATCTGTTCTCTCTGGCTACCCCGTTAGGGATTGTGCGTGAAGATAAGTAAGTAAGTAAGTAAGATGTGTGCGTGAGCTTTCACCGAAAGGTTCACAGACGCTCCGTCGGGGTACAAGCCGGTTTGCACCGGCTCAGCCTCAGTCAGAGTATCCATGAGACAACAGCCCGTTAGTCGTGCGCATTTAAATATATGGAAGAAAAATATTTCAATATGTATATAACATCAATTTTTTTTAATATTTTTTTACTATTAGAGTTAAGTTTAGAGATTGTTTATTATAAAATAAGACATTATAGATTTATATAAGTAATTAATTAGTGTTATATATAAATTAATGCCCAACAGTGGTATAGTATGTATAAAAACGAGAGAAAGTAATACAATTACCAGACAGTGGTGTAGGTGGTGTTAGTGGTAGTGGTGCTGGTGTTGGTAGTAGTGGTACTGGCGTGGCTAGTGGTACTTGTAGTATCGTTGGTGGTGGTGGGTAGTGGACCACTACCAACACTGTCACTACTAATATCACAACCACGACCATCATCACCACAACAGTCATTACCACCACCACTACCACCATCAACACCACAAACACCACCACTGCCCATTACCACTATCACAGCCATTACTACCACCACCAGATTTTTTGTACTCATGAATACGTTGTCTTACTAAAATGATATTGATAAAAATAATTAATATGAAGCTTCTGTGAGAATACCTATTTCTTTAAAATTCTCTCGAAGGGATTCGCGTGGTTTTCAATTATAAAATTCACCTATTTTCTCAATATTCGCCGCTTTACCCTACAGTAAGATTCCATAAGACATAATACTATTAAAATTAGCAGAATATACAATTTTTGTACTTCCAATTTAAGTTACAATAAATAGACATGTTGTTATATTAATTTAAGTTAGGGTAAGCATTAGTAATGTTGGCCTCAATGATTGGCCTCTCGAATGTAAAATCAATATATTAAGAGTTAGCCTTGAGTACAAGGTAGAAAAAAATTGTTATATTTTTCTTTGGTGACAACACTCTAGAACGTAACTGGTAGTTTTAAAACTCAACAGCTAGCAACACTCGAAAAAAAAAATCACATTGCAGCCGACTTTTGGCGGGAACTCCAAACGAGGCGGTCGATTTAATAATTTTTACTGTTTTTCGTTAAAAATATCCTGTGTGAATATTACCAAAACTTATTTTAGTCAGTGTAAATAATTGTACATTGATTTTGATTTTTTTATTTTTGTTAATTGACATTGATTAAAATGAATGAACCGGAGGACCCAGGTGGAACTTCGAAACGATCCAAAATTGTTCGTAAAAGAGGTACGAAGGAATGTGGACCTGAAGTAGGCGGCGGTGAGGATGACTTTATTCCGTTTTTTAAGCCAGGTTATCTGAGACTTTATCCTGAACATTGTACAAATACGGACTTCAAAGTTTTTGTTGAAAACCGGGACCAACAGGTTAAAATTGGAAATAAAAGCCCAGTTTACTTAAATCATATTTTTACTTCGGAGGTGAAAGGTGTGGTAGCTTTACATAGAGTCAATGCTAATAAAATTGCGGTTGTCTTTAAACAATACAACACTGCAAATAATTTCATCACAAATACAGACTTTTTAACAAAGCACAACTTGAAGGCACATATTCCTGCAGCGCAGATAGAAAAAACTGGAATCATCAGATATGTGCCTACCAGCATTTCGAACAAGGATTTATATACGAAACTGTCTTCGATCTATGAAATTATTTCAGTGAGAAGATTCACGAAAAAAGTCGGTCAAAGTACTGTAGGTCTCGAGACTGTCAGTATAACTTTCTTGTCAAATATTCTGCCCGATAACGTCCAATATGACCTATTTTCGTTCAGGGTGTTTGAATATGTCCCGCCGTTACAGCAATGCTTCCGGTGCTTCAGGTTCAACCATCCTGCGAAAATTTGTAATGGTAAACAACGTTGCTCGATATGTGCTGGGGAACATAATTTCAGAGACTGCGATAAAAAAGAGAACCTGTGTTGTGTCAATTGCAGTGGCCCTCACCTGGCTATTTCCAAATCTTGCCCAATAAAAATGAAAAAAATACTTGAAAAAAAAGGGTAAAATTACTTATGCCTCTGTTGCAAATACAATTACGTCATCTGATTTTCCGTCTTTACCGGCACAGTCGAACAGCATTGTTAAGAGCCTACCATCAATAAGCCAAAACGTACATAAATTAAATAAAAATGTAAAAATTGTAAATAAAACAGTGCCTGAACCCAACTTGAACCAAACTCAACTAAAGGCTCAAATTGCAAACAATAAGAATATTCTGATGGCAATGGTTCAAACTTTAGTTGAATTGGGTAATAAAACAGATAATGAACCTGTGACTACTCTGTTCATTAAAGACTTACTTTTAAAAAATCTGTCACATTAATGGACAGTACAGTACAGAACATACAGCAGTTATGTATAGCTCAGTACAATATTCAAAGTCTACATAGGAAAAAACCCTTACTGTCAAAATTTTTAGCTGAACAAAATGTTGATATATGTCTACTCAATGAAACTTGGCTTAAAGATACTCAGCATTTTAAAATTTCGGGATATAATTCCCACTATCATAATGCTCAAAATGAGCATGGTGGAGTAGCAATTTTGATCAAACCGTATTTTAAATATAATATTATTCAAACCAGATTTTACCAAGATATTCAGACTATAGCATTATCGTTATATGTAAGTGGTAAACACTTAACGATCCTATGTGTATACTGCCCTCCCTCGAATGGTAACTTCAGAATAAGTAAACTGCGTAATATAATTAGAGATTTGCCTAAGCCAATATACGTGGCTGGAGATTTCAACGCTCATCATGTGGCATTTGGATGTATGACCACGAAAAGTCGGGGTCATCAATTATACGATTTAATTGATGAATTTGATCTGTGTGTCCTTAACAATGGAAGCTTCACTACTATTAATTATCCTAACCGAAATCCTTCAGCTATTGATGTCAGCTTTTGTAGTGCTCCAATCACTCAACTATGCGAATGGTGGGTGCATGATGATTGTATGGTTAGCTATCATTTTCCTACGCTTACTCGTGTTTTATTGTCCGTTGATAGATACCAAATTAATCCTCCCATTGAAAAATTCTTATACAACAAGACAAACTGGACGAAATACAATGAGCTGTCTATAACTGCTTTTTCTAATTTTGAAGTTAATAATGAGAATCCATTAGTCATATGACGAATTTAAAGAAAGACTTGATACACTTAAGAGGGATACTGTACCAAAGTTTGTCATAGCAAATAATTATCGTTGCAAACCTCCAGCACCTTGGTGGAGCGACATATGTGAACAGAGTGTTATTAAAACTTATGAAGCTTTAAAACTGTACAGAAGGGATCCAACCATTGATAATTATATTAATTACAAAAGACTTAATGCTGTTAAGAAAAAGATTATTTCAGAACATAAACGCAATGGTTGGGTGAACATCTGTAATACTTTTAACAGAACTACACCTGTTAATATTATTTGGAAATACATCAAGTTATTTAAACGAATAAAATGTAATAATAGAACATATAAAGATGAATTTGTTGTCCCTCTCTTAGAAAAATTATCTCAAAATGGATGTAGGGTTATTGATAATCTAGAAAGTTATTTTCAAATTAATAATAGCCTTCAGAAATCCAGTTTCCTCATAGAACCCTTTACTTGGAGTGAGTTTTGTACAAGTTTACAATCCAGACGAAACACAACCCCTGGTTTAGATGATTGTCCATACATTTTGATTAAAAACCTAAATCAGTCCGTTCAAAAAAAAAACTATTAGCTAATCTTAATGCTCTTTGGCACTTAAAAAAAATTCCTGAATCTTGGAAAACACAGTGTGTAATCCCTCTACTTAAGCCTGACAAGCTACCTGAAGATCCTAATTCGTATCGTCCCATATCATTGTCATCTTGTGTTGGAAACCTTAATGAAAACATGATAAAGATGCGTCTTGAGTATTATGTAGAGGCGAACAACATCATTCCACATGTTCAATATGGCTTCCGGAGAGGGCGAAGTTGTGCTGACAGCTTCATCTCTCTCTTGTCAGATCTGAAATATGCCACTAATAATAATAAGTCCAGTGTTTGTGTTTTTCTGGATGTTCAAGGTGCATTTGATAATGTTGACCCTGGCATTTTGGTTCAAGTTCTTTCTGACATTGGTTTACCAGGCATGCTTTGTCATTGGTTATTTAATTTTTTAACAGATAGAACTTTGTATATAAGATATAATAATATTCTCCATGGTCCCAGAAAGGTCTCCAAAGGTACAATGCAGGGGGCTACATTATCTCCATTGCTGTACAATATATATACTAGTCAAATTCTTAATTTTGTAAATATAGAAGGTGTAAATATTCTACAATTTGCGGATGATCTTGTAATATATTGTACAGACCATAATGTAGATAGAGCTGTAAATAATATAAATAATGCTTTAGACCAATTGTACATATATTATAATGACAGGTTGGCTCTAAAGATTAACCCCAACAAAAGCAAGGCCATGATTTTTAGTAAAGATTTCCCCTCTAATGGCATTCTCTACAATAATCATCCAATTTCAGTTGTACCTAACCATAAATTCTTGGGTGTTGTCATTGATAACAAACTTTGTTTTGATTTACATATCAATCACATTATAACTAACTCTCTTAAGGGTTTAAATATTATAAGATGTTTAGCTGGTGTGACTTGGGGTGCAGACCCCAAAGTTTTAAGTATGCTGTATAAATCTATAGTCAGAAGCCACTTCGACTACAGTTGTTTAGCCTACACAAATAGTAGTAGTGTAAAAAAACTAGACATAATTCAAAACAAAGCTCTGCGAATTATTACTGGGGCTATGTGTTCAACTCCCATACGGGCTATGGAAGTTGAAACCAAAATAATGCCACTGTGTCTCAGAAGACTTCTACTAATAGAGAGATACTTACTAAAGCTGTTATCTGGTAATGATAATGTTCTCAAAAAAATAATACCTTTTCCTGTACAATCCTCGGCACAGCAGACTTCGGGAGGTGAGCTTTTACGAGGTTATTTCCCAGTATTGCCTCTCATTGTACTACAAATGAATGAAGATTTTAAAAATGTAATTAAACAATCAAAGTGGACATGCTACTCTTACCCATATTCCTGTATTATATTTGAGACCAATATTGTTACTAAAAATTTTTTTAATAACTGTGAATTATTAAGTTTTCTTTCCGATAATAACTACTATACTTTGTATACAGATGGTAGCAAAAGTGAGCTCTTTGTGCGCAGTGCTGTCTATGATCCCCAATCCAAGATTGGTCAAAGTTTTCTTTTGGATCCTAAATGCAGTGTTTTTACTGCAGAGGTATATGCGGCCCTCGAGGCCCTGAAGAGGATCGCACATATAAATAGTTTTAATAATTTTTTAATTTTAACAGACAGTTTAAGTATGGTCCAAAGTTTAACCAATCTCAGATTTGACTTTAAAAAAAACTATATTTTGTATAATATTAAAAAGTTGTTATTTAGTTATGCACAAAAGGGTATACAGGTTTCTTTCATGTGGATTCCATCACATAGGGGCATAACAGGAAATGAGATAGTAGATAAAATTGCACGTGATGGAACCAACATGTTGGATGTTAGCTCCATAGTAAAAGTACCTTTGACCGACTGTTATGAATCTATTGACAACCAGGTCAATAGCTTATGGGTCGAATTTTGGAAACAAGACCAAGAACAAAAGGGTAAATGGTATGGAAATGTTCAAGAAAATCTGCCTGTAACACCATGGTATAACAAACTGAAAATGACCAGTCGGGACTTTATTACGACTATAAACAGACTGCGTTTTGGTCACTCCACCGTCCCGGCCCACCTGGCTCGGTTGGGCATAATGGAGAGCAGCTACTGCACCTACTGTAATAATTCTGTTGGTGATATCGAACATTTCATATTTATATGTGAGTGTTTTTCATTTGACAGATTGATTCTTGTCAGTGAAATAAGTGACATAGTGCAAAATCAAGTGACAGTGCAAGATCCCTCCCGCCGCCTGAGTGATATGAAAAAAAATAGATCCTATTACGTGCCTCTATATAAATTTATCAAAAATACAGTGGGGAAATTATAATAAACCGAATAAAAATACTCAAGACCTGGCCTAAAGGTCTAGATACCAGGCCATAAACTCCAAAAAAAAATCACATTGCAGCCACTAAAACTAAGGGAGTGTTTTGTTACGAAAATCGTAAGAAGTAAGTTCTTTTGATATTTACCCGTTTTATTCTTATTCTAATTGTGAGATATGTATTTCTATATGTTAATTACCATTCAATTTAGATTTTTATACTATGATTGATGCAAAAATACTCAAGATAACCTAAAAATTAGTAGGCCAAAGTTAGTATCCATGGTTGATATGAAAGATTAATTGATTGGCATCCCTGCCAATAATAGTAGTAAGCGTTTTAAATTAACTCCATATTTTAAGCTTTTGATAAATGCTAATGACAACTCCCTTTTAAATAACAATAATCAAAATGTCATAAGTTTGCCGTAACTATATTTTGGCGGTGCCAATCATTATACATTTACGTTATTAGCCGTGATAATCATTAGCCACTCGAATTTCGGGGTCATTTTGGCCAATATGGCGCATCTGTCGAGCACTTTCCGAAGTACTTAGTATAAAACAAGTATACTAAGTATATATGTATACAATATGTAACAAAAACCCCGTGGTTCCCGTTAAGTGCGTTATCAGAATCAGTATTCAAACGTACGGAAATAACTTTACTTCAGAAAACTCGACATAAAAATAATCAAATTAAATTTTAATTAAATAATATTTGTAAATTTTATGTGGATTGATTATCTCTGCCTGGAATTATCGACAGCGGCGGGTGGCAGCCGGCGGTGACGTACCTACATCAAAGACGGGGCGCGCGCGCGCGCGTCTTACCTACCCTAACTGCACACTGAGGTCGTGACTTTGTCACATGACAGCTGTTATAGTCAAACACTAATTTATCACTATGTCTACTTGACGACCACGAAGATGTTGTTCAATATGTCCACCTTGCACCTCTATACATTTGTGACACCGACTTATAATGTCTGAACCCACGCGTTGCAACAGACATTTCGGACATTATTTTTTCAAAGGCTGCGACGCATTTCTGCCTCGGTATCGCATGTTTTTTGGAATACAGTCTGCTTAATCGTACCTCAGAAATAAAAATCTAAAGGTGTGAGATCAGGTGATCGTGCCGGTCAGTTGACCGGTCCACCGCGGCTAATCCATCTTCCACCGAATTCAGTATCCAAAAAACTTCTTACACAACGGGAGAAATGCATTGGAGCACCATCGTGTTGAAACCATATGCGACGAACGAGGTCTAAATTTATTTCGTCAAGTTCATTCCTTAGTTCGTCTCGCAAAAAACGTCCGTAGTTTTCACCGCTCATTGTGTGGTCAAGGAAATACGGACCAATAATTTTGTCACCTATAATTCCCGCTCACACATTGATTTTCCATCGGTGTTGAAAGTGGCTTGGTTTATACGAATGCGGATTTATCGTTGACCATACGTGTTCATTATGAGCGCTAAATACACCTGTTCTTACAAAAGAGCATTCATCCGTAAAAAGTACGCGGTTCAAAAACTCAGGATCTCCTTCAACCTTATCAAGTAACCATCTACAGTAATCCATTCTCGGCTCGTAGTCGTTGGGAAGAAGACACTGAACTCGACGATAATGATATGGGTGCTGGCCATCATCTTTGAGCGCTCTCCAAACACGCATATGTTTCACACCTAGTTCACGTGCAACCGAGCGCGTGCTCCGCGTCGCATCTTCTTCAAACATGTCGAGAATGTGCTCCTCGATGTCGTCGTCGTACATCCTCGGTCTTACTGAATCTGTACGTTGTTGATCACGGCCATGCACACTGCCAGTATTGTACATACGAATGTGAAGTCGTTGGAACGTCATCGCCGATGGCAATTGTATATTTCGTGGAGTAGCAAAGCACTCCCCGTAAAGTCTTCGTGCTGCTGCATAATTACAGTTACATTTTCCGAGACCCATCAACATATTAAAATATTCCTCGTTTGAGTAAGACATCGCACACAAGTCACTCACGGCGGAATATTAATTTCGCAATATAAGATACAACCGTCAATATCAGTGCTAACGCGGTACTGGTGCTTGATGCTTGTTTGTTTACATAGACGTGGCAAAGCTATTGTACTCTATAACATAATTTTTGATATTTTCTAAATCGATAAAAAATTTCGTGATTTTTTATGTTATTTTTTAAATAATAGTTATTATTTAATTATTTACTTCAGACAGCGTCCGTAAGTGTTATTAAGAAATTAAATTATAGCTAGGATTAGTAAAAATACATTAAAACACTTTTATAACAAGAAACAATTAAAAAATTGTGTTATAAATCCACACAATAACAAATACTTAAACTATTATGCTGCTGTGTTTTTCAAAATCTAATAATTAGCATTTTTTATCGACCGACGATAAACAATACTTATTTATATTTCTATTCTTGACCACTGAATTGTGAAAAAATTTTATGTTTATAAAACTTCCCATGTTTTTAAAAATTACTACCAAATATTATTAGCACAGAATAAATAATAGATACGACGACCACGAAGATATTGTTCAATATGTCACACCTGTCACACATTTGCGACACCGACTTATATGTTTTATCGACCGACGATAAACAACCCTTATTTTTGTTATTATTCTTGATCACTGAATTGTGACAAAATTTTATGTTCATAAAACTTTCCATGTTTTTAAATATTACTACTAAATATTAGCACAGAATAAATAAGAGATATTGGATCAAAATTAGTTAATCGGCATAAAGTGGATGCTACTTTTAATCACTCGAAGAGTGGAGTTTTTGGGGTTTTTCCTAGTACCTAAGTCCTTCGTCGGCTTTCGCTTTTGAGTTCAAAGAGCGCGCAAAACGCCGCGTAATATTACCTATTAATTTTGTTTTGTTTATTATATTTTAGCAATAAACGACAATATGAATTTATTTAAAAAAATAATTACTACCTACTACATATTCTTTATCGAATAATATTTCATATGAAAAATACATACTAAATTTCTCCTACAAATAGTTGCAAATTTGGAATTAATCACGATATTTTATGCATGAAATAACCTTTTTTAAATATTTTCGTAGATCTATTTAGCAATAAAGTGGAAATTTATAACATAAATATTCAAATACTATGTGTATTGGGGTTGAAATAATATCCACTTCATTATAATTTCTATTATTTTGAAATTATAATTTTCGGAGAATAACTGAGTCTAGATAGGTATAAAGATTTACACAAACACGGCGTAAAGAAGATCTATTACAAAGTGTTACTGACTTTCTAAAGAAATCACCTAGGCCAAATAATTTTATAGATAATACGCCAGGAGAGGGGAGATACAAGTTGTTTCTTAAACGTCACCCCGAAACAGTAGTAATACAAAGAATGGCTGAAGCTGTTACTTCGGCAAGTGCCACTGTATCAGAAGAGAACATCAAAAAATGGTTTCAGCAAATTGAAACTTGGTTAAAAGAAGAAGAATTCTTCATCTTTTAACCAAGTTTCAGCATATTCTACGAGATCCTAAACGTATTTTAACGGCAATAAATGACATACCAATCGTAATTTCAAACTCCAATAATATTGAAGAATCTCATACAGACACTATTGAAACTGAAACAACAGAGAATACTGAATTACTTACAACAGACTTATTTGACGATTTGGAGACCCTAAACCTAACAGAGTCCTACAATTTGTCAGCAGATATTCGGAATACTATTGAAATGAAAAATAATTATAAACAGAGCCAACTTATAGCGAATTCAGATTCAGACACTCAAAATTACTTAAAAAATTAAATATTAAATGTTCTGGAACCTACCAGTGATAATATCGTTAAAGGCCCAAATCAATTGATGTCACCTAAATTAACAGCTATTGTTGAAATGCATAATGTTGACAAACCGAGCGAAAATACAGGGACTGTTAATGTTCTAAACAAAGAGTCAAATGAAATAACAAATCCAAATGTATTAGTAATAGATAACATTACAGAGACTATTAATAAATCAAACATTAATAACCAAAACCAAATAGCAGAGACAGAAAATAACAAAAAATATGATTTTAATTTTGACAATGCTAAATGCGATAGCAAAATGACACCTCCGAAATTAAAAGAAATTCTCAATTGGCCCCAGACACCACAACGTAAGGGGAAAATTATGACCAACAATCCCATTTATGTCTTGACCAGCCGCAAATGGCTTGAAATCGAAGGAAAGAAAAAAATGAGAAGAAAACAAAAGAAAAAGAGAAAGAAGAACGTAAAAAGAGAGACAAGAGAAAAGAAAACAGTAAAAAGCGTCACAAAAATATCAAAGCATACCAAAAATATGAAAATCGATTCGGAAAACTTAGAAAACATTGAAATATTAAGACAAGAAGAAAAAGTTCCTAGGCATCTATTAAATAAAAACTCAAAAATTGAAGAAAAATAAAGAGGAAGAAAAAACGAAATAAAAGAACGAAAAAGAAAATATGATAAATCAATAACCACCGCATACAATAAAAAAATTAAAATAGATGTATGTGATAAAGAGACTGAGAACAATATTTTTAAGTGTGATGATACCAAGACTGAGTTATTAGATATAGACCAGATTAAAAAACTATTCCAAAGCCTAATAAAGAAAGTAACATTAAAATTTTGTCTGTTGTGAAGGCGCCAGTTATGCATAATCCAAGAAAATTTAATAAAACAGTTCGTTGATACAAGTACATTCGTCTTATCCAAACCCAACTCTATACTAAACAGAAGAGAGATATTCCGTAATGAAGAAGAACTTAGTAATTTTCTTAATGATGAATACCTAAATATGGACGAAAGCTCGATGTAAATATAAATCGAAAAAAAAGTTATACCCTGCACATAACTATCGTTAAATATTATAATTTTTTTTAGTGATTGGCCCTAACATGGTACAATAATTGGCAGTGCTAATAAACACAAAGTACAATGATTGACATGACATGACATGCCAATAATTATACTTTTGATATGCCAATTTCTATACACTAATGGCCAATGATTGTACTTTTGGCTCCTTTTTTATGATTTATTAAATTTCCCAGGTTCTTAAGACACAACTTGACAGCAAATGTTATATGATTATAAACAATTATTTCAAAAGGAAGGATAGGCCCATCTAAACATTATACTCATAACTTTTTCATACAAGAAAAAGTAGCGAATCTGTCATAATACAAACGTCATATCAAAACACAACGTAACCAGGGTCAGATTTCGTAGTATAACTATCCTAATTGTACCATTATTTCAAAGTTTGTAATACATAGTATCGTAATAATACTAAGCGAAAATACCATAATTTTACCTAAAGGTCGACTTGTATTATTATTGGCTATTTTTACATTTTAATATTACCCCTACCGTATCGAGAATTTCTGTAGTGTAAATGAGTACAGCGTTTTTTTTTTTTAAATAAAATTAGAATTAGCTCCCTTTGTGGTCAATCGACGCTCGATCGATGCATTTATGTTGCATCCTTGATACAACTATGACGCTGGCTGACGTGGGGCTACCACGATAAATACTCTATCCTCAAGAAGCAATCAGTTTGAAAATAGAATTTCAAAATATTTTATGAATCAGTTTTTCAGATCCAATTAAGCAGATATGGTTTCTTTTGTACTCTTTTAGTTTTACCCTTATTGAATATAAAATATATTAGGTACCAATATTCAAAATTTTACTTACACTAAGTTCTTTAGGCAAAAACAGAAATAAATGTGAAACCGTCAAAAACGAAACGTATATATAAACTAGAAGACGCGTGACGCCAAAATCCCGGCACATGGGAAAAAAGAAACATGAAACGTCAAACGTGATATAATTTTTTTTAAATAGTATAATTTTATTTTTCATGCGCAATATTTTTGAGGGTCTGAATACAGCCCTGGCCTAATCTTAGTAACGTAACTAAACTAACTGTAAAATGATTTTTGAATTGTTTTACCACGCAACTATACGTTATAGTGTAAGTGGAAAAGGGGAATAGATTAATATAATACTACTATTCTTTATTTAAAAAAATGATTATTAGACGTTTTAGGTTTTTTAAAAACTATAACTTGTTTGTACCAGTTGAACAATTTAGATTAGAAATGTAGACCGCCCTTTCCTTGTACTAAACCCCAGTTTGAGATGGTAGGTGAAATATATCAACACGGGTGCAGTCAATAGCCCTAAGAATATCTGGCAGACCATGCTCTGCTAGGCACCCTCTAGCTACATTTTGCCTTGCTTGTTATATGCCCGGTAAAGACATTCACTTCAGTATTAGTCAAAAATAAAATGAAAGAAGTAGATGCAATGAAAATTGCATTTACCTACACAAGAGGCTAATTAAAGTGGCTCCCCACATTCTAATGATGGCCGCAATAACTTAGGTCGAGTATTTGCTGATTATTTGTTGTTTGAACAACAGCCATGATATGGTCTTGACTCGTACCTCTCTAGTAGGTAACTACCATCTGCCAAGAGACTGAAAGATGTAAACTACCTACCTAGAAAAAATATTAAGATAAGTTAGTCACATGTATTGATTACAAATATACGATGTTTTTGGACAAGGTGGTTGTAATAGATGCTTACTTCAATATGCACTGGTAGTCCATCCACAGAATTAATAGGCTTTAAAGCCTCATAGAGTACTTCATAACCCTTCATTTCGAGCCTTTCTTTCGAATTTGACGGTTGTATTGTTGTTTGTTTTTAAAATGAACAAAGAAAATCTTCTTGAATAAGTTCGGAAGTATAATTTATTGTATGATTTAAGGGTCACTCTTTGATCACGCGAGATCCTCTCGTTGACGACGCGAGGTCCACTCGATGACCACGCGAGGTTCACTGGTGACAACGCGGCGTCCACCCGTGCTCCACCTGTCGACTACGAGTGAACGCCTGGCGAAGAGGCGGTGAGGGTCGGGTGCCGGGTAGCTCTAAGACGAAGAGCTGTGACCTTAAAGGTCGGTGGAGAGCGCCGCATCGCACTCGCGTGAACCGCGCGTTGCCTGCTCGCGCCTCACGCGAGACAAGCATGCTAGCAGCGAGCTATCAACCAGTGGTCCACTCGCAGTCTGCGCGTGGACACCTCGCGTTCGAGGCGATCCGGTGATGGTACGGAGTTGATGTAGTGAGCGCAGGCCTATACAAATCCATACGAAGAATACGAACCGCTCGAGGCGAGGCGGCGAGGGTCGGGTGCCGGGTGGCTCTAATGACCTGTGACCTTAATTCCAGCCGGCAAATTTCACGAAAGCACATCGGGGTAAAACACAAGGTACTATTCACACCATCTGGATGCTTAGCAGTCCACCACTGTACGTTTTACTAGAAGTTTTCTTCTTCGTGGAACGTTCTTTGTGGAATCGTTTACCACCGGCGATTTTTGCGGACCGATACGACCTTCAAGAGAATAGCTTACTCATGTCTAAAATGCCGGCAACGCATATGCAACGCATATGCCCCTGGTGTTGCAGTTGTTCATGGGCGGCGCGGCGGTAGTTATATTACGATCAAGTGAGCCGCATGCTCGTTTCCCCCTCTACTATAAAAAAATAAATTATCTACGTGTGTATCTACGTGTCTAGTGTGAATGGTGCATTTTCATGGTATAAGCTTTTGTGGTGTAGAAGTTAAAGATTATTTATAACATATACAATATTCGTTATCATAATACTAAAACTAAAACAAAAAAATTAATATACATACCCCGCGGTATCGTGCCAAGAACTCTGGCGTTTTCTAGATGAATACTTAGCCTTTGAACAAAAAAAAAACTGCCCTTTTGTTACCAGCGACAAAGACAAGTCGCGGATTCAGTTTTTTAGAAATTACTCCGTACGTGGAATCTCACTGGCTCTAAACGAGATACTCACGAAGCGATAATCGTTTATGAAGACGGGTATTATGTTTAAGTGTGTTATTGTATTAGTAATTGATTCAGGCCGGTCTGTATGTGCATTATTAGTTTCACAAAAAAAACTTAATATGATTTTTATTATTTACTACTTGTCGTGTTATCGAATACTCGTATAACCAAATGTATTGACTTCTAAAGAAGAATTCCGATTCGATTTGTAGTCGAATAAATTTTAATGCGATTATCTACGACGTTGTTCCATGTAATGATATGAATCTATTTAGCATATATAGGAAATTTATAGGGTGACCTACATCTGTCTGTTTGATACGTATGTAGTAAGCAATGCTTTCCTCGAGGTATTTCAAATAAAGTTTTCTATTTCATCATATTAGATCGATTTTTTTTATTAATCTGATTTTCGTTTTTTTGAGTCATAACGGTTTTCCTTTAATTTAAGACGCTTCAGGGTCTAGTTAACTTTCCGATGACCAGACCTTGAGTGTGCTTGTTAGTAATTGTAACTTTTCAGTTCGAAGAACTTTAATATGTAAATATTTTATAATTTACATTATAAATTAAGGATGTCTGCAGTAGAATCATAGTAACCAACATAGCCAAACGGATTAGTATAGTATATCAGCTGAAGTGGCAATGGGCTAGCCATATAGCTCGAGGAATCGAGAACCGATGGGGAACGGTTCTCGAGTGGCAGCCTCGTACCTGCAAGGAAAGTGTACACTAGACACTAGATAAAGTGACGACCTTCTAAGAGATGCAGGAAGTCGATGGATGGTGGTTTAGGACCGTGCTTTGTGGCATTCCTTGGGTACCGATTTCTTGGGGCCAAACGCTTGGTGGGAAACATATGAAGACTTGTGAGGATTATGATATTAAAACATGACGTCATTGATAACATTCTCATACAGACATTATAACATGACTTTGGCATTGGCCGCACTGACGCTTGGAGCCGTGCTGCATGACTATTAATCTCACAATAAGTGTCAGGAGTGAACAGGCTCATCGGTGTGTCACCGAAATGGAGGGCTCATTGTATTTTGTGTGCCTTAAGCGCAAAGCGCGTAGATATGTTCTACCAGCGCCTAAAAATCAAAAATCCGTAACGTTTTGTCACATGAAATCATATTTAACAATCTTATTGAACATATAAATGATGTAAAAAGCACATTGCCAGAAAGTTAAATGATTGTTCAACTTATTGATTTTTTTAAATCGATTAATTGCTATTTTTACATTTAAAGAAATGGTTTTAGTGGCTTATGGATAGAGATATTATAGAGCGTAGATTTACCAAGTCCGCACGGAAGGGTAAACATGATAACTTATAAAAATATCAATTGTTCAACTCAATCAATTTTTTAATCTCTTCATCTATCATGTGGGAAGCCGTGCAATGTAAATAGCAGTTTAATTTTGTTTTTTTGTTTGATTGTAATTAATTTTTTTCGGATGAGAATTTTCAAAAATTTCTGTGTTTGAAACTTCGATCAACAATCGAATCGATCGATCGAAGGTTTGAAAAGCCTTGTTGTAATATATTTTACTAAATACACTCTGACTCGTTGAGTTGTTGAGTGGATTACTGTATCGTTTGTTTACAGCGGCTCATGATGAAAAATATCGATCGCTGTAGAAATACAAAATATTCCAAAAACCAAATTTGATACAAATACTTGACCAAGGTAAGATATTATTATTATTTTTATTATCACAGATTTTGATAACAATATATTGTTTCGGTAAAAGTACGAAGGATAATATATAATAATACTTATACGTCTTGGACTTTATGAAGTGACCTGAAGGTGTCCTTCGGTATCTGCTACTTGAAATCCTAGACGAGTAAAACTAGGTGTGCCGAGATTGTGCTCGTTATGTTAGTTATTATGAGACCTTACCCCGCTTGGCGGAGTGACACGAAGGTGTACTTCAGTGTATACAACTGTAACTCCTTGAAGAGAGAGTAGGTTGATGAGACCTTAACTCTGGACAGTAGCGGATTACCCCTAAGGCAAACTAGGCACGTGCCGAGGGGCGCAAGGTTAAAAAGGGGGGCGCGCGGAAGTTTTAAAAGAAAAAAAATCAAATCGAACTACGAAGATAAGGTTATTAGTGAAAACATATGTGTATTTAAAATACTTTAAAAAATGGACGTATATCATGAGCACTGCACATTTGGATTTACCAAAACGTAGTCAGTACACAGTACAGTACAGTACAGTACAGAACGCAAACAATAATATCGGCACCATGTTACTAGTGATAATGAAAGTCGAAACCAATAGATATTTATGGTTTTATTCAACATAAAAGTTTACATATTTTACAAAGACAAAATGCATAATTGTGTCTGACTAGGTAAGTTCAACTTCGACCGAGAGGTCAATCGAGGGATTCAACTCGGCTGAACAGCGTTCGGGAAATTACGGCACATCTTCTCGTCACGTATATCTCAAAACCTGAAAACTAGATTGTACAACCAGTGCGTGTTGCCAGTGATAACTTACGGATCTGAGACGTGGTCCTTCACTCCTGGCCGTATGAGGACGCTCAAGGTTGCTCAGCGAGCTATGGAGAGGGCTATGGTCGGGGTTTCTCTACGTGATGAAACTTAGAAATGAGGATATCCGCAGTAGAACCACAGTGACCGACATATCCCAACCGATTAGTAAGCTGAAGTGGCAATGGGCCGGCCATATAGCTCCAAGAACCGATAACCATTGGTGAAAAAGGTTCTCGAGTTGCAGCCTCGTAGGCGTAGGCGTAGTGTAGGGCGACCCCCCACTAGATGGAGTGACGACCTGGTAGGACACGCAGGAAGTCGATGGATGCAGGTGGCTCAGGACCGTGCTTTGTTGCATTCCTTGGGGGAGGGCTATGTTCAGTAGTGGACTTGTTAAGGGCTTTAATGATGGTAATGATGAATATGTTGGGATGACACGTATCGTATATTATAATAAAAAGATAAGTATACTACAACTGGTAACGAGACATTCCGTCTTAGTCAGGTCTTAGTCCCCGGAGGTGACGACCCAACATCTATTTTTTGGTTTTATAGACGACTACTACACTTCAGGTGCACCAAGGTCCAAGAGATCCATTACCAAACCGTGCTCGGTCAAATTAAAAATTTTAAATTAAAAAAAAAACAAAAAAACAACATGAAAAGAATGTTTCCACATGTTTCGCCTTTTGTGGCATGCCTTAAAAATAGTTTAAAATAAATATGTTAAAAATAAAATAAAATTAGAAATAAACACTTTTATAAAGTTTCTTTTTCTTCTATAAACACTTTATATTTATGTTTTTAGGAAAACATAACAAAATTAGAAAAAATAATTTTTGTTCATTTGAGAATATCACGCAAAATCCTGGATCTATAGTAATTTACTTAGTTAAGCAAAATCAATACAAATAAAATCAAAATTTATGGTTAATAAGTCATTGATATTATAAAAGGCAGTATTTATTAGCCACTGCTTTAAAAATTTTTTCATTCGCCTTAATGGCTGTTCAATAATTTTAGGAACTTTATTATAAAACCTTGATTGATGACATTATGAGACAAATCCTCTGGAATAATGTAGTTTTATAAGATGGAATGAGTAGACGTGTCGGATCTCTTTTTGCTAGAGAATTATAATTTTCCTGCACGGTAACAAATTGATTAGAATTATTTTTAATGAAAACACAGATTTCTAATATATATAAACCAGTTAAAGTGAGAATACTTTTTTCCTTGAGCAGGGGTCTACAGCTTTCAAGAGGGCCTACATTACACAGTGCACGAATACATAATATCTTCTGACTTAGGAAGGCTTTGTTTGCGTTAGTTGAGTTGCCCCACAAGAGTAGTCCATATCTTAAGAGTTTCGGATTCAATTTATTGATTTAATCGTCAAAAGTTTGTTAAATAAAAGAAATTGATATTAAAAAAATAATTTATTTAAAATTTTCATATAATGTTGTCTAAAATTATACTTATTTTATTTTCTTAACACTAGACTAAGTTAATCTAATATACTTCAAAAATAAAACGTTATGATTACTAGAAAATACTTTAAAATCTTAACAATTCTCTATATAAAAATCAAATACTGTCATTTAGTCTCGCTTAAAATCAAAAAACCATAGTTAATTCTAAATCTACGCAAAAACCGGCCAAGAGCGTGTCGGGCCACGCTCAGTGTAGGGTTCCGTAGTTTTCCGTCCGTCACAATAAGTGTTCCCACTTATGAGTTTAAAGGTGGGTATCCATTATGTTCGCGCTCCAGCAGCGCTCCGCGCTCCTGCAACTGCTCCCGGTAGTGGGTACTGTTGTTTCCATCCAAGTTCAAAATGATTTTCCTAGAAAGTCCTTATAAAGTTCTACTTTTCAGATTTTTTTTCATATTTTCTAAACTTATGGTTCAATAGTTAGAGGGGGGGGGACATTGTTTTTTACTTTTGGAGCGATTATTTCCAAAATTATTGACATTATCAAAAATGATTTGAGTAAACCCCTATTCATTTTTAAATACCTTTCCGACAATATATCACACGTTAGGGTTGAAATTAAAAAAAAAATCACTTCCCACTTTACATATAGGGGGGCTACCCTAATAAAACATTTTTTTCCAATTTTTATTTTACCACTTTGTCAGCGTGATTGATACACATATTGGTACCAAATTTCAGCTTTCTAGTGCTAACGGTCACAGAGATTAAGCGAGGACGGACAGACGGACAGACAGACATGGCGAAACTATAAGGGTTCCTAGTTGACTCCGGAACCCTAAAAACGGCTCGACCGATTTTGGTGAAATTTTTTGTGTGTGTTTGAATGGGTCTCTAGATGGTTAACATTCACATTTGGACCCGGTATGTGCCACTGTTGTCTAAATCCAGACGTTACGCCTTACGAAGCCGCAGCTTGCTACTATTACAGCAGTATAATAATAACTAGTAGACATGCGCAAAATGTGTCAGTGAAAAGAAATGAATGAAGTATATCTTTTCGCTCTATGAAGTAGTCCACTCATTTAGTTCAGTACTTCATTTAGTTCAGCAAACCAAAACGAGTCCGTAACCCTAGGATATCGAGCTCGCAAGTGTGATTGATGAGTGAGTTACGACGAATGATGCACTTCACTTAAGTAGATATGTAATTTATACGTTAACACAAAAATATAGCTACTAGAACAGTGAGAGTACGAATTCGTCTTTTTGGGTCCTTTTTCCGTTAAATAGTTCCACCACACAGTACTTTCCTTTCTATCTATATTGTCACTTTTAGTTCAATTAATCATTATATTTATAAAACTGATAGAGGGTAAATACGATAACACAATTTTAGCTATAGCTACCTACAATAAACGTAACGCACCGCACAAGTCAACAAGTGCAGTATTATGCCGGCTGTACACGCTCGTCGAGACACCACGAGACATGCCTAGAGGTGAGCATTATTTAACATAATCGGTTTCAGAAACTGCTTACGAGCTTGATAATCGTATACCCAGTTTCGTGGACAAAATGTAATGATTATTTTACGTACGCAGTTGACACACACCACGACCGGCGCTCGCGTAAGCGTTTCGTTTTGAACAGATTATTATTAAGATGAATATAGGTAGGTACGTAACACGATATACGACTCGCACAACGAGAGTAAAGAGTCCCTTCGGGATAGTTAATGGCTTACACGCAAGATGTGGATCATAAAAATTATGTGATGTGATGGAAAATAATACTTAGGCACTTACATATTTTGTGACCATAAAATTGTACAAAAGTACTAATATTGACGATGTCACGCGCATATTATAATTATAACACCTATAAAATGTTATATATTCGTAATCATAATCATAACATAACACAGTTAAACTAATGTTATAATACCTATAACCTGTTAATATTTTTGTAATCATAACCTAACACAAACACAGAACTAACCTACGCTATACTGTATTGTATACAGATATATAATATATAACGTTGCCAGGCGTCCGGATAAAGGCGGACACAGTCAGGCTTTTTGTTTGCGTGTCCGGCCAAATTAGACGGTGTTCAGGCCTGTCCGGCATTTGTCAGGCTTTTTATATTTGACCATTTTTTTACATTTTTCATGTACTTAAATACATACTACCTATTGCAATTTTTGAAACTAATATTGTAATGAATATTGAATGATTAATAATAAAGAACACTGATTCTTTTAATTTAAGATTTTGTAGTAAATGATATAAGGTTAGCATTGTTTTACTTTAAAAAATATATTATCGTGTTATACTAAGACTGAATAATTAAGGGTGTCCGGCCTTTTTACCAAAATGTCTGGCAAAGCTGGATGGTCTGTTCGGCTTCTCGGTTTAAAGACCTGGCAACCCTAGATGTATGTAGCTCATGGCGGCTGAACACGCTCATCTCGTCACCTCGTGTGCCTCTCGTCACGTAAAGGCTCGACGGAGAACACACCATGTACACACTCGTTGTATCATTTGAAGTTTGAACTCCATATGCCCGCTTGCTGCGTTTTGCCTTTGAACTATTATATTTTTTACACATTTACTAAAAATAAAATTAATAACCCATTGCTAAGAAGGAGGTGGTGGATAGTTTCTATTAATTTACCGTAACAGTACCATGTACGGTGAATAGAATAGTGTATAGCTTGCGGCTTGCGCCACGAAAGATGAAGTGCGATATGACATACGGGGAAGCGAAACCATAGCAACGGGCGACGCCCTAGCTCCAAGTAGTGTCTCCCTGCGTCCAGTCACCCGCGCACATACTTGTGTCGTCTTGCGTACTATCGATATCGAAAGTGTTAGCGACTACCTGTTATACAATATTTAAAAAAAATATATATATAAAAATAAAGTAAATAATTATTCAATAAACCTGGCACTTAAGACATAAATATTGATATCGGTATTAAGAGTATGAAATATTTTATGAGATTTGTAAAACTTAGCAGGATCTATTGAAAGATGACTGTAATTATGTAAAGAAAAAGAGAGGTTCAACTAGTCCCGGAAAAAACACATGTTTCTTCATAAATTTAAGTACATATATATTTTAAATGAAATTAAAAAAAAATCAATAATATCATTAAACACTGTATTTAATAAACTTTCTTACAGTGTATTACACTTCTTTATACATTATCATCAAAAAAAAAGTTATTAACAATAAAATCACGTATGTCGTCTTGAGACAAAACAGAAATAACAAATACAAAATATTTTACCTCTTTAACTAAGTGTACACAAAATACAGAATATTCTTTAGCAGCAATTAAAACCTAACGATTATATATAAGTACGTTTTCGTAGAGACTTTGATGTGTAGTTATAATGTCGACCTTTGACTTTTTACATATTAAAATGTCATAATACAGTTTGCATTTTTCTGCTTGATTATACATGTTATACACGTTAAGTAATATCATCATTCGCTCTCGGTTTTCATCGCGATACCTACGAGACCCTTTGACTCGAGCGCAAAAAACCGACACGCTTCCGAGAGCGCACGAGGGACACGAGACGCGACGCGACGCGACGAGAGCACCCTGTACACACTCGTACTCGCCCTGTCTAGACATGGGTCGTAACGTCTTGGACGTAATCGGTTGTACGTAGTTTCGTGGATATGAGTAACTAGTTTCAAAACTGCTTATTTTTGTAATTAGTTACATATGTATACAGTATAGCGTAGGTTAGTTTTGCGTTTGTGTTATGTTATAATTACGAAAATATTAACATATTATAGGTAGGTATTATAATATTAGTTTAACTGTGTTATGTTATGATTACGAATACGTAACAGGTTATAGGTATTATAACATGTGCGCGACATTGTCAATATTAGTACCTTTGTACTTTTTTATACAGTCACAAAATATGTAAGTATTTAAGTATTATTGTCCATCACATCACATAATTATTATGATCCCCATAATACACAAAATTAACTTAATACAAAAAATATTTATTATTTATTTACACCAATTATATGTCTGTTTATGTACACTAAATATTTATATACACTTTAAATGTTTATTCACAAAGAAAACTATACATGTTATAATATTTATAATGAAAAACGCGAAGTTTTTAAGAACAATGTTAAATAACGCTCGCCTCTAGGCCTGTCTCGTGGTGTCTCGACGAGCGTGTACAGCCGGCATTAGACTATTAGTGCATTCCGTTTCCGTTTGTCCTCAACCTCAAGTCGAACTCAACTTGTGAACTATGCGAGTAAGGAATTCAAATTCTAAATTATTACACTTTATCTCCACCGCAAAAAGCTCAGTTTTGATTGCAATAGCAATGCTACATAAAGAGAGTTGTCGATATTGCCGATCCTTCGACGTACATTTTTGTACGCTAAATTAAACTTTATTGGTATAAACAGAAAGCTCATATTAGTATGTTTAGACTAACTACACTGTTGCATAATATTATTTGACCTTTCGTGCACGTGTGTCGTGTAGGCCTAGGCAAAAACGCCCCGCTGCGCCGCGCCTACACGTCGGCCGGCCAACTCCAGCCGAAGCCGACCGGCCGGCGCCGAAGTGACACGAACGAATGACGAGCATGTGCCAGTGAGTGGTGGAGCGAAAAGAAAGGCTGAACTAAATGAAGTAGAGACACATTTTTAATGATACTGAATGAATGATAAGTTTATTTTGCGAAATGAAGTAGTTCATTTCCTTCAATCGTTCGCGAACTACCCATGTCTAATAACTAGAGATCCTCTAGTTACTTTTATACTGCTGTTAAGTGCTGATTTATCAAGGTTCGTTGGTGCCTGAAAACATCATGATGAAACCTGCCGAAAAAATATTCTAGGAGATGTGAAGAACGCTAACACGCTTTGGAATTGAGCAGCGCTACAGACTAATTGCTCCATAACCCTCAAACGTAGCTTTACTTTTACTATTTACAAATATCCGAAAAAAAAACATACATACACGATACATGGTTCCGAATTTAATCAATCATTTACCAATATCTTTTCAAAATTAAATTAATCATAAAAATATTAAACAGAAATTAAAAAACTGTTATACGAACTGTATATATCAGACTTCAGACTTAAAAAATAATAAAATTAAATACTATAATCCCCACTAACTATATTTCCTATATTGACCTATATGATATACAACCTAAGAATAATCATTATATTCGTTTACTATTAAATATAAGTAACTAACTAATTGATACCCCTCTGTATACGCAACGCAGGAACGACCGGTTTTTAACGCAGTGAAGTGGGCGGTGGTAAGACTCACACCTTTCTTGTTCACTATAAGGTTACTACGTATGTATTGCCGATTTACCGCGTGTTGACCGTGCCAATTGCTGCTTAGTGTTTAATAGTGTTGCGTTAAAGATATTTTTGTAGATTAAGGTGTAGCTCATATTTAAAAAAAATTTATGTCGGCGGTTTGTAGTACACGGTAAAGTTTTTCATTAATCTTATGTTGTACCATATTATATCCTTTTTATCATGTATAATATGTTAAATAAATAAATAAAAATATAAAATGATAATAGAATTCCAATGGTTTTTCCCCCTGATATTTAAAAAAAATTATTTCATTTGTTATTTAATGTCTTAAGAAAAGCAAGCGCTTGACGTCTTGAAGGTAGACATTGGCCAAAAGCTTCCAGCAGCAACGGTTCCTGCTCTACCGCTTGTCTAGAAGAAAAACAAGTTTTGTTAAAAGAAGCACCTTGTGTGGGTAGAATCCCTATCTCTATCCTTAGAATCTTATCCCATCACTTGTGGTAGATCAAGATCTATTGATATCTAATATATATACTGGGTTTTTCAAAGTATAGCCAAATTTGACACTTAAGTTCAAATATATAAATAACGATATACCGTTATTGCAGTGTTTGAAAATACGAGTAAATAAGGCTACTACTTTTATTTGAAATCATGCGCGTGCGCGCGCTCATCTGTGTGCGACTCAATTCACAACGTTTTTGCTAACCGATTGACCCTTACGAATGTGTGGGTGCGTAATAAAATAGTAGACGTTAGAGATTTATAAATGACAATCAGTTAAAATAATGCATTTTTTAAGTAATGTTTCGTGACCATTTGCTTATGTTATTTATTCCGAAACTTCTCTGCAAATGGGGCCCGTTGCAAAATAAATAAATAATGATATATAAGATGGAATCTGATAGCTGGCTATTTAATTATATCGTATTTACACTAGAGGTAAAGTTTGGTGACGGAAAGAAGCGCCGGTGGTGCTGAACATCTGGTATTGCGATAGACAGTCCGCCTGCCAAGCAAGGCGATTAAAAATTCTCTCTGCTCTTAAGTCTTCTTCTCCGTAGGTCCATGTCAAAGCCTCTTAAGTTTTCACTAAGAGTAAGCTCGAAGTAAGTTATTTTCTCATGTTCTTGATTATCGATTGTAGAAAAGCTTAGTGACGGTAATTGTACCCACTCTATCATCCAATATGTCACCTATACATTTTCAAACGTCAAACGTTATACATTTTCGCCACCCACTCCCATCCAACACGGGTGGGAGTGGGTGGCAAAAATTTATAACGTTATAAACAACTTCTAGAAAGTTTCAGAATATTCTAGATTTCTATTTTTAAAACAAAATTGAATCATATAATCCAAATTTTCTAGTTTTAGCAGTGTCATTTGTTATAAGCGGGCTACATACGACACGATATCGGTGGCGATCTAGGGTGGAAAGAAATCGGGGCTTTTATCGGGGTAGACCTTACACACGGGCCTGCCTAGCAGTACGCGTTCGGACTTGGAGCGGAATGCATATGCGGTAGAGTTCTTCAAAATACCTCCGACTCTCTTAAAACACCACCGTGTTGGTTTGGCATTAGCCATCTCGGTTAATTTATTCGAAAGTAGAAAAAGAGAAGTTGCTGGGTGAAAAAATGGCTCCAAAAGAGATAAAAATTAAGCCACATAAACGTACTAAATGGCATGTAATCCAAGGACGTGATTAATTTTCTCCGGATGGATGAAGACAGTTTTTATAACCTTCTAGAAATGATTTCGCCATTTATATAAAAACGTCAATTTCTCCTACCTATGCTATTTAGTTATTTCTTCTCTTTGTTCATTTCTGCTTTGGTCAAAATCTGGTTATGTATTACACACAACAAACAAGGAAATAAAATACTTTTGTATAATATGTATACTTTTTTTTAATGTAATCTTTATTTATGGAGTAAAACTATCAGAAAATAAAATAGCTTATATCTTTTTTTTAAACATAAAGAAACCTTTAATTTCGGACATACTCCCTTTTATATAACTTGTTTGTTGATGTGGAGATGGTGAAGGAGTAAAAGTTAGTTGTTGATAAGAGGATGAAGGCACGTAAGAGATCGAAGTGTGGTCTTGTGGAGTTGTAAGAGATATGAGTGCGGTCTTGTGTTGATAGCGTTGGAATAGGAGTTAGTTGTTGAGGAGAGGCTTTATCTTCTCCTTACTTACATCATACACTCTACTTTACGAACGGCAATAAAAAATTAGTTTAGTAGGCATTCTTGACCATGTCACTTCGCAGGGTCACAGGCTAGGGTGGATATGATTTGAATTTCGATAAAATTTCAATTAATTTATTTATTTTATTCACTTTTTTTTTTGGTTTTTTGTAAAATATCAGTGCCATAGGCTTCTACTCCGTTTATATGATTAAAATGTAAAAATTTTGTTATATAAAAAAAGGTCATTCAGTATCACTGTTTTGTTAACTTCCTTCCGCGAGGGTTGCCGGCAGCGACTGCCAAAAGAAATCGGGCCGATGCGCCTACACACACGCAGTAAGGAGGGGGCGGTGCCCCGATCTAGGAAGCATCGGCTGATCTAGGAAGCATTTTTGCTCCTGCCAGCCGATTAAGGAGGCGATATCGGCCACGACTTAGGATGGCCCTACATACGACACGATTTAGAGGCAATCTAGGAGGCATCCCCACTACTCCACCCTAGATTGCCACCGATATCGTGTCGTATGTAGCCCGCTATAGGTAACCTGTTCGCCAAGCGAGCGCGCGACATGTTATACTCCCGTTCGCTCGGGACCGTAATGGCGGGAAAATTTGAAAATTAGCAAATTTTTTGCTATATTGCAAATTTTGCTATATTTTCACTTTGAGACAATATTTATGGATAAAACTTACAGGAATTCTTGTTGAATGTATAAACTATCGAATAAAATTATTTTTGGTTGCTAGAAATTGTAATAAAATACGTAAATTACCCTGTATAGCATAGTAGTGGTATATACTTCAATTTTAGTGACAAAATTACTACTAATTTGAATTCTACACTTTTGTTTTTAGAGAAATTTATATGAAAATGTTTGGAAATATGTATATTTTTATGTTTTATGTGTTTCCATTCGTTACTCATACCAAAATATTGAAATATAAAAAATTAAAAAAAATAATAATATTTTATCTGTGTGACATTTAGAACAATATTTCTAAAATAGTTTTGTGTGAATTTGAAATAAATACAACGTCAAGTTATTTGAAATATGTAAGAAAACTATTTTTACTTACATTTTACACTAAAAATAAATGAGAATTTGAAAAATAACACATTTATGACCCAGCCGCCATAATGGGCCTTCCAGATTGTGAAGCACTTTTGGCAATTTACTTTTCACTTTTTATACCACAAATTATATATATATGTGTTCACTATTTTTGTCTTTGATACTATTATCTATTGCATAGTGTCTTTGGTTTTGTTTAAAACGAAAAAATAGTTTTTTCATAGGTACACATGTTTACATAATTCTGATCAAATTAGATCACAGCTTGGCGGACGTAAGGTAGGTATTGTACGATCAAAAGTGCGCATGGCTTGGCTTACAGGGGATGAAATACGAGCACACAGTCCACCTGATGGTAAGTGGTTGATGTGGCCCATAAACATCTACATTTATCCCCGATTAGATATCAAAATGCAGATGCGTTGTCACCCGTGAGGACTAAGATGAAATGCCACATTTCCAGTAAAAAGTGTCTTCGGTTCTCCACACTCACATTGAACTGCTACTTTACGCTGGTATTCCGTGAGAGCGTGGTATTTCCCCGGTCGAGCCGATTCAATCGTGCTACAACTATATTACTAATATAGCTGCAGCATGGCTCTACCACGTAAAACATATATACATAGCTTGTCATTTAAAATAAAACAAATCACATGTGTATTTGATTAATAGACTGCGCTTACTGTTATTCCCAAACAAATTATTCAAAAATTATATAGGTTTTGAATAGCACGGGAAGAGGAAGTGACATGAGTGTCAACTACGACAACAAAACTAAATAAAAACAAACATCACCATTAATATGAAAAAGTCCAAATTAAGTAAAGAATAAGTAAATTAGAATCAGGCGTTACTTTGCGGAAATCCGTTATTACCTTGAATTATAAATTGTAAATAAAATGATGTGTTTTACCTGGTTTCAAGCAACATCATTTTCAACCACAAGACAGACTAAAAAAACAGTCATTAGTAATAAACCAAAGAATAGCAGCTAACTGAAACCTATTTTTACAGATGTTATCGTATTTAATTTACTTATTTTTAATTCCCGACGTTTCGGGTGCTTTACAGCAACCTATGGTCACCGATGGACTGAGATGATTGAAAAAAAGGTAGAAAAAGAAAGACGCCCGCCTACCTTTAGGTTTCGAATATTAATTTTTGGTTCGATTTACGCAGAATGAGCTTACAGTATCTTGAAGTCTTGCAATAGTATGCTTGGTTTTGGATTTAATTTTGTTAATTATAGAATCCCAAACAGATGGTACCACCCATCCTTCTCTATTGAATTGTTGATTTTTTTTTTTAATTATTTTATTAACCTCGATTTCAGTACCATTAGTTTATTCAAAAACCAAAGCTAGCCGGACTAACTATGACATCGGGACGTTAAACATCTCAGTAAATCAAACGCGATAAAATCCGTAAACATAGTTTTATTTTAATGTATAGTATTCGTGTATACTTATATATCAGAAATCATTAACAGCCGCCAATTTATCGTTGTACTAACCTATAATCATCCAGAGACACTTTCCCATCTTTATCCACATCGAGCTTCTTCAATACCAACTCCACCAGATCTCGCACACCCTCATCGGGATCTTCATCGCCTGGCTGCTTTAAAAGGGAATTCCTGTAAAAATTAGAACTTTAACCGACATACACCGGATGAGGACGACGATGGCATCCTATCGTGATAACACTGATTTTCTCTGATTTTGCTCGCATGGATTCGAATACTATCCTTATCATCAAATGTTACATTTCTCAATATATTTATGTCACCAACGCCACCCAGCGGATGATACTCGAAGAAAAGGCTCACAATACTAGACTTAGCAGTTATCAGTTTTGAAGATGTTAAATAATAATCAACAAAATGATCCGCGTAATAAGACGATGTGTCTTACCTATTTTCAAGAGCACCTCCCGTCCTACCTTTTTGTGCACTATCTACGTCACCACTAATCCGAACACCACCACCGTTGGTAATACGATATGTGTCTCGACTCTAAACGACGCATCCTCAGGTGTAGTAGACTCTGTCGGTGGCTGGGCGCTATATCATTAATTATATTTCATTATTTTAGTTGGCAGTGTCGCAACAGCTACTGAAAAGAACACTACGAAATAACTGGAAAGACAAACGAACTTAGCATCCCCCTAATGTTAAATTGCTACCGCAGCTCATCAACACCTGCAGCTGACATCAAACAAAGAAGATTTCACCTGTGTTGTCACCTCTAAGGACTGAGATGTGACGTCTCACAGCGTGTGATTGTACTGGCTTTTACCCTTCCCCTAACCCTTCAGACCGGAACACAACAGTGCACTGTACAGCATTACTATGAGGCGTCATAAATTGGTAATAGGATGCTACCTACTCATAGACACCTAACAGAAGATAAGAGTCCTAATACCTAAAATGTTTAATCAAAATTATACATTAGTTTTAAAATCATAAGGTGGGTCTACGCTAGATGAGCCGAGCACAAGGTAAAGCGGATCACGAGCCGAGCACGTCGGAACGAGCAGATCGTGAAGTGTGGACCGATCTACAAGCCTCGAACGAGCGCGCTTCGAGCGTTTAGTTCGTGCTCGACTGTGCTCTGCCTATTGTCGGTGTTTTGACGAACCCAAAGGGTTTTGTCCACACTTGACACCGCGAGTAGAGCGGCTCAGCTTGTGCTCAGTTCGCGCTTGGCTCCTCTTGCGTAGACCCACCTATAGAATAAGTAGAAGCTAAATCGTAAGGTCTACAGAATCTACTCACTTCAAGAGCAAAAACATTTCGTCCCTGGTGATGAAGCCGTCAGCATTCAGATCATACACAGAGAAGCAGTGCATCTGTCTCTCCTCATCCGTTCCTCTCAACAACTTGCTGAGTCCACGAGCCCACGCTTCGAACTTGATCGCCCCCTCTCCACCGCTCGCCCCCCTTTCCCAAGTCGCCCAAACCCTCTCCAGCACCGTTTCTTCCGTAACCAGATCGAACGTGTTGTGCATTAAATCTCGGAATGTGCATTGGTCTATACCCTGTCAAAGACATGCCGTCATGATTTGGTAAAGAGCAGTACCGTTTCCGAGTAGCGGTGATGTAAAAATATCCACTACCCCATATCATCCCGTTGGGATCATAAGAGGCTACACACGTAAACAAATGAGTAGACGGGCAGCAGCGTCTTCCTAATAACGACTAAAATGGCAAACATCCCCCTGAGGTAATCTATGGGGGAGGCCTATGTAAGAGCAATGGAATTTAACAGGCTGGAACAGCAACGGTGTATATATAATTATATATAAACCATAGTTTACAGTCAGTGGTATTCCATTTATACGGGTGTTTGTGAAACGCTTCCGAAAACGAAGACAGTCGATAGTACTAAAGGAGATTTTTGATAAAGGAGACTTTGATGATGGGACAAAAAGAAAATCAATTCCGATGAAAAAAAAATCGTTTTTTTTACAACGTTTAATTAGCTTTATTCAGCGTGTTACTACAGCTAAGTAAAACGATAATTTCATTGAAAAAAATCATGAAAATACCTAAACATAAAACCAGCAGTGAAAATTAAACCTGAAATAAGCTGATTATGGGGTCAAAAAACGCGCGGACGCTGAACTCTTTTTATTTAGATCGGTCACAGAATAAATAATAGTACTACGTACAAAAGTTGCACTCCTTCGATGTCTACTGCTTGCCGACGTTTAATAGCCTACATAATTATTATTAATCAGATAAATCGCGCACGCAAGCTAAATAAAACTTTATCGCTGCGCGTTAGTATCCATAGTACTTTGCATATTTTCCGCTTCCTAAGTCACGGCGGATTTTCGGTGGTTATTAAGGGATGACAATAGAAAGTAAAAAAATACATTGCGAAATGTTAATTAGGTTACTTAGGTGAAGTACCAATTCTGACTATGATCGACTGACCATACTTACGCTCCTATGTGAGTTCTGCGATGCCTAACACATGCAAATTGCAAGGTCATTCGTCGGGAATCGCAACGCTTTGTTCGGAAGAAATAGGTAGATAGTGTAAACAACAAATAAACCTGAAATACGATTCCAAACAGAAATGTGATCTATTCTACTTACTTAAAAATCTTCTTAGTATACAAAGTTTTAATTTCAGTATTTTGTGTTATTATAACTTAAAATATTTTAATTACAAAATACAAGTATAGGTATGTATGTAGGTAAATACTTGGATAGTGAAGTAAATTTTAACTAATTCTTGTAATAAATTACATAATTATTTCTTCTGTAGACCAAATTATTACTTAATTTTTTTGCTGTAAGTACCTATCTAACAAAAAAAAATTAAATAAATTCACCTTTCATAATTTCCTTCTAAAATTCTTCGATAACTTAAATAATGATAATATGAAACCTTTTGTTGGTTATTTCATTTAGTATCCATCTACGCAACACTTATAGTAGGAATGACGTTTTGCTATTATATCATATATCAAATAGGTAATATACTTACATAATATATAATTTTTAAAATACATTAAAACTTTTACAACTATTTTTACCTACAATTAAATATACTAAACACTAAACAAAAACTACTTCAACAAATATTTACATAAAACTATTTACGTAAACAGCATTAAAAAACTTTAACATTCAATCGCCTAGAATGTGCTAGCCCTGACTGCGTTATTTCGCCCGGGCGCGTCGCGATTTTGGGTAATTATTTCACGCAGGTAGCAAGAGTGACAGAGGCCTGGCTCGGTGCGAAACAATGCAATAGGTATAACTGTATTTACGCTCACTCTACACTTCCCTTTCACACACGCGCTGCCGCCACCCGGCAGACTCGTGTCGCCTCGCGATTTACACGTGTTCAGCATTGGCAACATGTGGGAAATTCCCCAAATTACGGGGAATTTAAAGTTGGTTGGGGATTTTTTGGGAATTGGTATTAGGAATATGGATTTTGAAAATCGATTGCCCGGGCCAAGTGAGAACCTTTTTTCAAGAAATATAAAAACTTATCGTCTTTTGTTGATAATTGATATTCCTTGTTTCTTGTTCTTGCGACGGTATCATAAATACGTATAGAAAGAGAGGATTTCAGATGTTTTGGTAGTTTTGGTTTCACACGGTACACAATTCACATCTAGATATAATTACCTAAAGCAAAAAGGTCGAATTTTAAATGGTTAAAATTGTCTAATTTTTAAGTTTGTGTAGTTGTGAGAGTTGTCAAATTTAAATGATCTTTAGGACGATAGACACAAGACTTGCATTTGTATGATCATAATATATTTGGTTAAGGCAACTTTATGTTTATGTTTTTTATATTTTGGATGGAAAGTTCAGAATTTGCTTTTTTTTAAAACGCAACAATTACGCACTTGGTCCTGGTGGCTCGTGCTCGCGCCGTTCGCAAGATAGTTATTAATTTTAGATGTAGCGTTTGTGCATTTATTTGCAATATTTGTGTGCATTAGCACTAGTTATGATTAACTTTCTTTATTGTGCAAAAAGCGTTGCCTATTTTGTATTTTGTGGAATTCGAATTTAAAACTTTTCTACAAGTCCTAAACCTAGTTAAGCATGAAGAAAAATCGCCAACTTAAATAAATTTTAATAAATAAACTAACTAAAATAATTGTCTATAAATATATTTAAATTATGTTTACTTCTTAAGAATACACTTTATATATTTTTAATTAGTTAATATTATAGACTTTGAAATCAAACTCTGATTCTACGTCTCAATTTGAATTTTTTGAATTGTCTCAAATTGAGACGTAAATTTATAAAAAAAAGGATAACAAAATTATAGAAATAAGGATATAATGAACATAATTTTATTCACTACCCCATTATCGTACCGTGGGTGTCGTAAAAGGCGTCATTTGACAAACAAATTAGGAGATGGAAAGCAACAGAAGACGCACGACAGAAGTGAAACTTTTGTATTACAGGGAAACATTTAAATTATTCATCAATGACTTTTGAATAACGTAGATTATGTATGTCATTAATTAATACATAAAATTATTTATACGCATGTGTCACAGTGCTTCATCTTCTTCGATCTTAAGAAGAAATATTATCCGTTTAGTTTGTTAATTGTCTATTATTTATATAATTTTTTTTTATTAAATCACAGTTTTATGCTATGTCAACAAAAATATTTAAAAACAAAAATTTACACATTTTTATTCCAAATAAACTAAGTAAATAATAAAATTTGACGTCTCCGTGGCACAGCAGCTTTGAATTACAACGCTAAATACCGCGGGTTCGAATCCCGCACAATACAGGTATTTGTATGGCTTAAAAATAATTTTTCCGGGTAAACATCCAGATGTTTGTGCTTGTACAATTTATGTATGTAGACAGCCTACATGATACAAGAGAAATCCTAGTGTCGAGGTTACGTTTTAAAAAAATAAGAAGAGATTTTTTTTGGTTTATGCCATCTAGCATCCACTCTTCGTACCACCTTGAGAGTCAATCATTGTTTGTTCGATAAAATGACTTTACCTATACAACATAGTAGATGGCGATATTACTGAAGTGCGCTCAATTTTACAAAAATAAATACGTGTGCCTTGGTAACTGTCTTAAATAAAATTCACATAAGATTAGTATTTCAACAAAAGACCGTTGTAATCTTGTAATTTTACTACTATATACTTTATGATATGTAATGCCTTGCGTTTGCGGCCGGCCGCTGCGTTTGCGTAAGCCCGGTACGTAGGTACGTAGTGTCATGTACTTTTCGTCATACAAGAAGGTTTCGGATCAGCATTTCAATCAAAGCCCTCCCGTAAAAAGTTTCACTTCAAAAGACTGTGGTTGCCAACCCGCTTGCCAAGCGTGGCAACTATGGCAAATATCCCCCCTATGATACAATCTATGAGGAGCCTATATGTTCAGCAGTTGACTTTAATAACCTGTAACAGTAACGGTATGTTTAAAATGTTACATCTAAGATAACAATAACATTAGAACCTCTGACTTCTAAACTAAAATAATCTATGTAATTCATAAAATAAATGTTGCACTGGTAGTAGTTTGCGGTTATGTTTGCAGATAAAAACTGAAAACGCCCATGCTTAGTGGCTGCAGGCCGCACGTATTCGGCCTCGCGCCTATAATGTTGTCAGCTAGATTTTAGGTAATTAAGTTTCGCTGCTGGTTTTATGTTTAGATATTTTCATGATATTTTTATTGATATTATCGTTTCCTTTAGCTGTACTAACATGACAGAGTGTGAATAAAGCTAATTAAACGTTGTAAAAAAATGATTTTTTTTCATCGGGATCTATTTTCTTTTTGTCCCATCATCAAAGGTATCCTTAGTACTATCGTCTGTCTTCGTTTTTGGGAGCGTTTCACAAACACCCTGATATATATACACACACACGCGCACACACGAATTGCCTAATTAAGGAGTTTTGAAAAAGACAATATTCGATACTGCACAAAACGACCCACGACCATTGATATAAGATCAGCTACATTCTTTCCTCGATTAAGAATGAAAATGCAGATACGTTATCATCCCTGAGGACTAAGATAGAATGCCTCGTTTCCAGTAAAACGTGGTCTCCGATTCTCTACACTCACCAAACTAGTTCATTTGTTTAAGTAGTCTACACAGTAGTGTTAAGCTGCTATTTTACGCCGGTATTCCGTGGGAGCGTGATCCTTGGTCAAGCCAACTCATAGGATCTACAACCATAGTTGGCTGCAGCGTGGCTCTACCACGTTATATGATTTTGTTTTATTGTCAAGAACCTTACTTATACTATTCACTTATATTACTTCGAAGTAGTTGCTGCAATAAACAATTATCAAAGGTCACGTTAGTAGAACTGTATTCAAGATCAATCTACGACGATTTCAATGGGATCAATTTTCCGAGCGTCGTTTGCTTGCGTGCGCTCGCATCATGTTAAGCATGCGAGTCGTAGTTTATGATTATGACAAACGAAACTTTTTTATTTAACTTTATCATAGATATAAGGGATACAGCCATGAGAAACTATTGTTTATTTTTTTACTAGCAAACTGATTTTTGGGGTGAATTATATGTCTGATTTCATTCATTATAGCCCATCAAAAGTACACTATTAAAAATGAACCCCATAGGCTGGCCCTCCCCTTCATATTGTAACCAAAAAACGAAACAGACCATCTTTTTTACGCCATAAAAAAACACCCACAGATTACGTTAAGAGCTCTAAAGTTACTGTAGAGAAAAAAAAGCCCCTTTTAAGAACCCGGATTCTTAATCGAGGCTAAATGAAGATGTCTATGTGCCACAGCATCCACTTACCATCAGGTAGACTGTGTGCTCTTTTGTCACACTTATTATATATATATATATATATATATATATATATATATATATATATATATATATATTAAAATATATATATATAAACAACATCGGAAGAGACTCATGATCAGTGCTGGAGATTTACGCGCTGATAAAGAAGGAGAAGAAAAAAGCATTTAAATATCATCATCATTACAGTCTATCGAAAATCCACTGCTGAACATAGGCCTCCCCATAGATTGCTGTTATATACGGATATTCGCCATTGTTACCACGCTTGGCAACAGGTTGGCAACCGATGTTTTTTCATTTTCTAGATTTTCTTCGAAAGACACTGCTGCCCATTTCCTGTTTTGTTTCACTCTTTTGACTCTGACGACACCTATTTTCGTTACCTTGACACGCGGAAAATAAGGCATTATACACTACAATAGACAGTAGGCATTTAATGCCAATAATTACTGTGTAATGATTACATTTTTATAAAAAATAATTTAAAAATAAACTATAAAATCGACTTACGTCAAACTTAGCAGGCGGTTGACCGATGGCAGATGACGAAATACTTGTCTGAGCGCTGTTAACTAACTTTCTGTACATCGCATACAGAGCTTCTAGTTCATTTCTGAAAACAAAATATGACGAATCACTCTTTGGTAGTTCCAACAGTTCGCACAATTCGTGAGTAACGTTTACGAAGTAAAGCCACGCTGTAGCTATACTAGCATACTAACAGCTATAACTGCAGAACGAATGGGTCGGCTTGACTGGTAAAACAGTAGAATAAGGCTGTTGTGTTTCATATGGTGAGAGTAACGAACAGGAGTCCCTTTTTACTGGTAACGAGGTACACTCCATCTTATTTCTTTTGATCATCAATCGATTAAAATATGTCTACGGGCTACAGCATCCACTTAGCATCAAGTAAAATGTGTGATCTTTATTCTAAAAAGGGCCGAATTTTAAATGGTCAGATAAAAGTTATCCATCTAATAAATTATAATGTAACTGAATATAAAAAAAACTAACATACACACTGATGCTAATTGAAAAATCGGCCCTAAAAAGTTAAAGTAATATGAAAGTCAACGTCCTTTAAAAAGTATTCAAATTCAAATCGTTTATTGCAAATATAGGTTGATACAAATGGTAATGCTATAGTAGGAGTGGGCTCTTTTTTTAAGGTCCCTAAGTCGTATCGGTCCGGAAAAATCTCTGGTGGTAGTCAATTCCACATGGAAGTTGTGCGAGGAAGAAAACTTCTTTTAAATCGCACAGTGGTGGACCGCCAGTCATCAAGATAGTACGGATGGTATCGCGAGTTATGTCGCGATGTGCGATGGTGAAATTGTGCGGCTAGAATTTTTCTAACAATCCTTCAGAGCACTCCCCGTGGTAGATGAGATAAAATACGCAAAACCAAACCGATCGGAAAGAGCTCGGTCGCTGATGATTCGAACAGCTTTGCGCTGGATGCGATCAAATGAAAGGAGGTACTGGTACTGGGGAGCCACAGCCCAGAGATGGAAACAGTATTCTATGTGCGGCCGAAGTTGTGGGAGGCGAGGTGGCATGAAATACTGTCCCGTTCTGCTGAGCACGCCAACCTTTTTAAAGGCCAATTTGGCCTTCTCTTCCAAGTGACCACGAAACTGTACGTCACTCGATATGTTGACGCCGAGGATTTCGATACTGGCTGAGGCAACAAGGGGAGTGCCTTGAAAGTGAGGAGTTACGACGAAGAGGTTCCTTTCAGCGATAAACGCGCAAACTTGTGTCTTCTGGGGATTGAGCTGGACTAGATTTAGTCGCCTACAGTCCGAGACTTTGTTCTTAAAAACCATTTAACCGCGCTTCAAATTGCTAACTGATTACTTGTTGTCAACCTTAAGCTTTTTAATAATAAAGTAGTATTTGAATCTTTTTAATAATAATGTAGATTGAATAGGTACATAGATCGTAACGAATTTAATATACGAAGTTTAAAAAAGTGTATTTTTTATATTTGGTAAAAAACTAATTTTGAGAACGTCAAGTATTTAGGAAATTATTTGTTGTATTTAAGTTAATATATGTTAATGCGTCATATTGTGAACTATTTGAGTGAATTTAACAACAACTTGAACAAGCAGACAGTCGGTGACGATAGTATTTCAAGGCGCCTAAGCAGATGTGGTAGAGCGATACTCCAGCTATATTAGTACTATAGTTGTAGCACGAATAGGTCGGCTCAACCGGGGAAAAACCACGCTCTCACAGAATACCAGCGTAAAATAGCAGCTTAAAGCTGTTGTGTTTCATATGGTGAGTGTAGAGAATCGGAGACCCTTTTTACTGGAAACGAGGCATTCCATCTTAGTCCTCACGGGTGACAACGCATTTACGTTATGATTCGTAATTGAGGACAGATGTAGATGTCTTTGGGGCACAGCACCCACTTACCATCAGGTGGACTGTGTGCTCGTTTGGCACCTTTCTCTTATAAAAAAGATTATATAATAATATATAGGTTCGTATCACCATGGGAGCACTTGTTTTATTATTTCCACTATTAATTCACGTGCGTAGACATAAATCACACCACTTTTACGTATCAAAATCTACTTCAAACCATTAAGTTAACAATAATACAGATGCCACCATCAATCAAGTTCCCGCCAAAAAACAAGTGTAATAGGTATTTAAAATCAATGAAATAACACGCAACTTACGATAAACACCTAAAAATAAATTAATTTTATTTAATCAACAAAACCATTCGACGTACGACTGAATAAATAAGTAAAGAAAATTTAAATTCAACATTATTTTTTAATTATTACACAATTACCGCGCAAGAAAATATTTAAAAAATACATTTCAAACTCACTTGCTGAAGTGTGTACTTTTATACAGAGACTCTAGAGTCTTTTCCTTCAATTTTCTATATGGCATTTCTATCTAGATTTGTACTCGTATGTGGAGTAACGCGTCTACCCCAATGGTAACTCCACATGTAACTGTTGAGCTGAAGGGCGGTGTAAACACAGCGGCCGATGAAGTAGTACAGATACAAACAAATGAATTTAGTAGTGTATTTTTTTTACATAGTTAAACGCAGAAAACAGTTAAAGCTAAATATATATATATATATATATATATATATATATATATATATATATATATTATATTTTGTAATGCGAAAACTTTTTTTGAAGTATTCATCAGAATATGTAAATTTTATTCTCTGACCGCATTCATTATATTTCCTCATTCTTAATCATCGCGTAAATAGCCTCTTAATCATCAAATAACCAGGGTTGCTCGCGTACTTTGTAATTTAGGGCGAGTGCTTAGCCCGCGAAGTACTACGGCTTTCTGGCATTTATACATGAATATTCCAGTAGTGAACTGCCGCAAAGTGATAATAACGAAGATGATGCAGTACAATTTTTGTATTACATTGCATTGCAGGGCAGCCCCCACTAGATGGAGTGAAGACTTGGTAATAGGCAGGAAGTCGATGGATTGTCTGATGGTCCTTGAATGAGACTTATGCTCACCAGTGTACTTCTTTTGGGCTGTAATGATGATGGTTGTTTGATTATTAAAAATAATATTTGAGTGAAAAAAATCACTCCAAATAATATATTGTACGCGGTGTGTACAAAGATATGGTGCGTGAAGATTAAGGTATGTCCTCTCCAGAACAGAAGACACTTACATCCAGCCATTCCCTTGGAATTTTATAGCCTAATGAATATGGAGTATGTATAAAATAACTTACTTGTTAAATTTAGTCGTCTTTAGCAGCAGATCAACTGTTTTTTGCTGTAGTTTGTGTGTGGGTAGGACGGGCTTGAGACGAGGTTTCCTAGGTGCGGGAGCATGTATGGCAGTGGCAGCCCGCCTCTCGGCGGCCGCCCGACCCGCGCTCAGGAACAAATGAACCCCGCGCAGAGCTATCGCACTCGCTGCCATGCTCAGTTGCTGCTTTTGTTGATGTTTCTTATTTGACGCCATCTAAATGTATGGCGAACTTCACATATCTTCGAAATATTTTAACAACAATACACAAAACATTTCTAAATCTAATATAGGTAAAATGATACATCTTTTTGTTATACTTATACTATCGTTGGTGCGCCTGTTAATGATCATGTACCTTCTGAACGACTACCGATTTTTTAATAGAATAAGGGTGACGAACGAAAACACAGTCCCCCTGCTGGTAAGTTATGTTCTAACCTGTAGGCATCTACATTTATTCTCGATTAAGAATGAAAATGTAGCTATGCGTTGTCACTCTTCAGGACTACGATGGAAAGCCTCGTCCGTAAGAAGAGTCTCCGATTCTCTACACTCATCGTAAGAAACACAGCAGCATTAAGCTGCTATTTTAAACATGCTGAACTATTCTGTGAGAGCATGGTCCTTCCCAGGTCGAGCCGACCCATTCATGCTACAACTATAATATAGCTGCAGCGTGGCTCTACCACGTTCAAAATTATGGCGACAACGTACGCTTACCATCAGTTGGACTGTGTGATAGTTTGTCACACTTATATATTCCATAAAATTAACCTTGATACACCTCATTTGTGACAAGGACAATAGAGTGAGGGGATTCCTGATCCTGATTAAGGATACACATAGACGTCAATGTGCCACAGCTTCCACGTAGTCTCAGGTGAACTCTGTCTTCATTTGTCGCCCTTACATCTATAAAATACACGACAAAATAGTGAATAATAAAAATCGAACAAAACACAGTCTCTACAGTGTACATCACTACAATATTACGAATTAAAATGTCGATAATATACACGTCTCTCATCAGTCATCAAACAAGTAAGTGTGATAGGAATAGCTTTTAGTCAAAAGGAAGTCGGTACTCCGGCACCAATCGGTGGTGCGAGGTACGGACCACGTAAACTTGGTTAAATCAATGCTATGATTGAGTGTTGCGATTATAAAGAAATTAACCACGGATAGCGTACAACTTTGGCAGTTTCTAGCCTTTGCTAAGTACTTTTACTAACTTTAATGTTATAAACTACAGAGAAAGTCGTTAGTCGGCCATTTGTTGTTAATGTTCGGATCTTTCTTTGTTTCAGTATAATATAGGCACTTTATTTTCACAATAGTTATTGGGCTTGTTTTAATAGCGTAGTAATGAGGTGGCCATAGACTCAGGCGACAGATTTTAGGTGATCGCATTTTGGGAAACAAAGCTGTTTTAAAGATGTTAGTAAAAATCTAGTTATTACTCTGTACTATTGAAATAACACTGTAAAATTAAACATTTTGAAAATAGAGGTAATATCACACATTGCCAAGGAAATATATAAAAGTAATAAGTAGGTAAATACACATATAATATTATATGGCTTTTGTAAAGTAAAAAGTATGGATTTGGCACCCGTTTTTGGCAATCTGACTGAACAGCGATACCGACGTACAATATAGACGTGTGTGACGTTATATTCATTATTCAAGTACGACAGTAGAAAGAGTACCTGATACCCGCTCGCTTCCCTGGGCGCACGATAGATAATATTTGATTGCGGAACCTAGATGTAAAATATCAAGAATTTTTTTATAGGACTATCGTAAAATCCGTTCTTAGTGAGCGTCTACATTGCGAAATGAGTAACTGTACTAGAAGTCAGTCGGAAGCATAGTTTTAAAGATCTCGTGATGAGTCAGTCAGTCTGTGGTATTTCGCTTACATACGCTTATATAGATTTACCTACATTTCATACATTACAGTTTCATTCATATTCAAATAATATAATACATAGACTATTGAAGACTTCTTCTTTTATACTTTTTAAGATATAAGCGCATATGATAGGCTGAGGAGCGTTGTTTTTGGTCCAAGCACTTCCTTTTCTGCCTTTATCCATCTAAGTGGTTGTGTCTGGAAGAAATTGTAGGGGCCCAAAAGAAAAGATGGGCGTCATTTTTAAAAGGAGTGTAGGCTTTGAAGCTTCGAAAGTTTGAAGTAGTAGGCATAGTGTAAATGCACAGTATGGAATGAGCGTAACTGCTCAGTGCTCACTGTCATGTGGTCTGTTTGTCTCTAATATTTTATAAAAAATGTTAATTATTAATTCTACCTAAATTGTAACATATTACGTTTAGATAGATAGGTGTGTTTTGACTCGTTGTTAGTAAAAAACCCCGTTCAGGTCGGTTTTACTTAGCTTAAGAAACATTTTACGACAGTATTTTCAAATATCCAGACCCAGAACAAATATTAGTAGGCCATACAAATACTTATTTCGTGCGGGATTCGAACCCGCGGTCCTCAGCGCCGTGACTCAATAATAAGCCATTGAGCCTAGGAGTCATCCCTCTTTATTCCCACTTGTATTATAGTATTTTATGGTCCCACTAAACTATTAGTTCTTTATAGTCTAAAACGCGTCATACATTATTTAGTTTCTTCACGACACTATACGCGATTTAAACAAAAACCAGTATTGTACTCACTATTCCTTTTTAAAGAGGATCGTGGGCGCTTCTGAATCGATGGCCCTTCACTACGAAGGATCACTAGCCAAAAACCTTAACGCTGGCTGTCACAGTAGCAATCCGGCCAGTCTTCCAGTTCCTAACTCGTCACGAACATTAGTTTATTCGTTTTACGCTTGCGACGTTAACACTTATGTAAATTAATTGTACCATTTGCATATATTTACGATATTGCCTATTTATCGACCGATATACATATATTTTTTAACTTAACCAATCCCAATGTTACACTGCAACCTAGCAGTCTTGTAAGTGTTACATCGGTTACGAGTAGCAGAGAAGTCCTTTCACATAGACTAGCTCGAAAGCAGAGCGAATTTGGTTACGAGTAGCAGAGGAGTCCTTTCACATAGACTAGCTCGAAAGCAGAGCGAATTTGGTTACGAGTAGCAGAGGAGTCCTTTCACATAGACTAGCTCGAAAGCAGAGCGAATGTTACAACAGAGGAGTCCTTTCACCGGCGGAATTTGGTTACGAGTAGCAGAGGAGTCCTTTCACATAGACTAGCTCGAAAGCAGAGCGAATTTGGTTACGAGTAGCAGAGGAGTCCTTTCACATAGACTAGCTCGAAAGCAGAGCGAATTTAACCAATCCCAATGTTACACTGCAACCTAGCAGTCTTGTAAGTGTTACATCGGTTACGAGTAGCAGAGAAGTCCTTTCACATAGACTAGCTCGAAAGCAGAGCGAATTTTGTTCGCATTGAAATAATTTAGGGCGTTGAAATAAGTTGCATTTAACATCTTTGTGATAAGCGAATGGCCGAGAGCCGGCTCAGTGTGCTCAATGTAAAACACTAACAGCCGTCGGTCTGCTTTGTTCACCTCCGCCTGATGGTTAGTCGACGCTATGGCCCATAGTCAATTACATTTATTTTAAGTTCCAAAGTACTGGGATATATATAGAACAGTTCTGTGTGTTGGCCCCTGATGTCTTTGATGTCTGGCGAGAGTCGGTGGAGCTGGCTTTGTTTTGCTGATTTGCATGGTTAGTGGACGCTATGGCCCATAGACAATTACATTTATCAAAGTTCCGAAGTACTGGGATATAATATATAGAACAGCTCTGTGTGTTGGCCGCTCCCGGGGTTGAACACCTTGCCCAGCGAGAGATCTCCTCCTTTCCCTTCCACGTACAAAGAACCATGTTGCAGCTATATTATGGTTGGAGCACACAGTCCACCTGATAGTAAGTGGATGCTGCGGCCCTTAGACGTCTACATCTATCCTCGATTAAGAATCAAAACGCAGATGCGGTGTCACCCCTTAGGAATAAGATGTAATGCCTAGTTATGTCAGTAAAAGGGTCTCCGGTTCTCAACACTCATTATATGAAACACAGCAGCATTAAGCTGCTATTTTACGTTGTTATTTTGTGAGCGCGTGGTCCTTCTCCAGTCGAGCCAACCTTTTCGTGCGGTAACTATAGCAATGGCATGGCTCTACCACGTGCGAAGCGAACGTACTCCGGCCGATTTTAATTAATGTACTGCTAAAAAGCTATCGTGAACCAGCAGTGCGACTGCAGCAGTGTACCTATGTCTGGCGAGAATCGGCGGAGCTGGCTTTGTTTTGCCGTTTAACGCTTTATTTCATTGTGCTGATGAATAGATCAATATTGATTATAAGTTGGTTTTTGTATTTATATCTTACCTTCTACCCGACTGCACTAGAAGGTGAGTAATATTTTTCGAGAGTCGGTATGTATGTATGTCTATTTCTTTGGCACTCTCTACAGCCTAAACGGCTTGATGGATTTGAACATATGGGGTCGTTAGATTCGTCTTAGTTGTGGAAGTAATATGGAGTATAAATTTTTTCTCTTTTCAGTAGACGCCTCAAGCTAGTTGACCTAGCTTGTGGCGGCGCTGTCGTCGCGCCACAAGCGAAACACATCGGAGCCTAAATCGCGCTATCAAATTTCCGAAGTAAAACGGTATTTATAAAACAGATCCGTACTACCACTCGGAGCGTTGGCCGCTCCCCGGGGTGAACACCTTGCCCGGCGAGAGATCTTCTCTTTTACTTTCATGACCACAGTGGTGACTAACGGACGCATTCTGAACTGCAACCAACAACCTTTAGATACTACAATTTCAAAACTTCGTCCTTATTCTCAAGGACCCCTTTTATTCGCTCCCGAGAATCGTCTTCTGTAGTCTTCAGCTCCTGCAAGCTAGTCCCAGTTGTCTCCTTGTCACCGCAGATTCATAAGGCAGACTTCTGGCACTTGCTCCGGCATATCGTTCACACCGGCGTGACTTGCCCCTTACACACACAGCATGCATTCCCCACCGGCATTAAGGAATTACCGGCACCCGGACTGCACTATCGACCTGCGGTCTGAGTAGAGGGGTGATGTGGCGGCCCTGTCGTCGCGTATGCTTAGAGCATTCACCACCTCTCTCGCCCGTTTCCCGTAAGGTAGCCATTTACTTTTGCTTCTAAGCGCAAAAAAAAAACTACTCGGAGCATTGATCGCTCCCCGGGTTGAACACTTTGCCCGGCAGGAGAATATCCCCTTTTCCTTCCACCGCTAAAAGCTTGATGTAATAAAATATTACCATAATGAAAAAGGCTACAGTTGCGAAGTGCTTGCTAACAGAATTACACAATCGTGCTGCTACACTGTGGGAAGGCGCTGGTGTCTCTCACACAGTTAATACTAGTTTTACGCAAACACCGACGTTTAAACCATCATAAGATAGCATCTGTTTAATTGTTATAAATATATATATTTTAATAGGGTTGACAAACGAGCATGATGGTAGTAAATGCTGTGGCCCATTGACTTCTACCTCTATCCTCGATTAAGAATCAAAATTCGGATGTTTTGTTACCCCTGACGATTAAGATAGAATGCCAGTACACGGCAATATTTAGTAATAAGTGAATACATTTTCCAACTGATATTATTACGTCGCCACAGTCTTCTTCAACATAGTAGTAGTAAACAAAGTGCATCGCGTGCGTGGCTGTCATTTTTAGAAGTTTTAGAAAGCACATACGAAAATTTGGTATACTGTCTTTTATCAATAGGTAAGTATGAAATATGCTAGTTTTGAGAATTCAAATGTGAAATGTTTTAATTTTTATTTATTATTTTTTAATATATGAAAGTACAAACATGCGGCTAATCTGTTGGTAAGGGACTACCACTGCCCATTAACAATCTGCAAATCTGGTGTTACAGTTGTTCAAAAAAACTTTAAAAAAGAATTCCTAGTAATTTCTATTGAATAGAAAACTATTCTATTCTATTCTATTAGTTTCGATTCAGAAAAATCGCTCGTGGTAGTCGATTGTACATGGAAGTTGTGCGCGGAGGAAAACTTAAGTAACTAACAGCTGATAAAAATAAAGTTTTTTACATAATTATTTTTATACCTATATGAAAATGTGTCAACGAGCACACAGCCCACGTGTTGGCATTGAAGCTGTGGCTCTTCCACATCTATGCCTATCTATAACAGAATGATATAGTTTATGAAATAACAAATAGATAAAAAATCAAAATATAGACTCTTTGTAACAATTATTTTGAGAACTAAGTTAGAATGTTACCAAATAAATCGCTACCAGTAAAAGAGTCTCTGTCTCCCTACATTCACGATACGAAAACCAGCAGCATTATGATGCTACATTTTATGTTTTATCTACTTATCCATAAACGTACAATATATCATCGGGTAAAAAAAAGAAAGAAATAGTCGCGATATACTCGCAACCAAAAGAGCTTATCGCGCAATACCTTGCAATGTATCTGTCGAAGCATATCTGTTTGATATCAGCGCTTACTGTCGATTCGAGCTAAGATTAGAAAGGAACAACAGTATATTACTTACTGCACGCGATATTTATGTCCGTATCACGCCTATTTACACCACACGTCGATGTGGAAGTATGTTTGGGTTTTCGATTTACGGTAAGTCTCGTAACGACGCGTGCCGACTGGCTCCGTACCGCGACGGTTGCCTGGATACAAATTTCGATTGTATTGAATTTTTTTTGGGTGACTAGCTGACTAGCGCAGTTCTGATGACGTAGATAATTATATTTGATTATGCTTGGGTAAACAAGGCGTTTCCAAGACAAAAATTATGCAATCTACCTTTCGAAAAAATCGGCAAAATAATTATTGTTTACATTTACGCGAAAACTCCACGTGAAATGATAGTTTCAAGTTCAACTTTAGAAGTTAAAATTAAACGCTATAAAATACGTAAACTTAGCCTCAATTAATGAATCGGTCAAGTGCAAGTGTATACATAATATGTCTTACGAAGTGCCAAGTCTACTTGCATTTCGTAAGACATATTATGATATACTTGTTAATAAGTACGTGCTACGTTCGCACGCTTTGATCATTAAATTGTATAATACAAGGTTTGGCAGGATTTCTGGATCTTGACAACAGTGCTACCAACTGATTCCAAATATAGCTCACAAACATGCAGGTGATCCTATAAAAATCCAACAGTATCAGAGAAGATCTTTAGAAGACGAAGAATTACGAACACACGCACACCTGTGTTCATTAAAAGATAGATCGTAATTAATTAAAATCCTTTATCCTTATAATTATGTCCAAATATCGGTGATAATGGTGAGAACAATTCCGCGGTATTGTGCCAAGAACGCTGGCTGCGTTTCCTAGCTGTAAGTATTACTAAGCCTCTAAGCACGAAAAGAACTTACCCATATGATTACACCGCATATTTACCGATAGTCTCTACAGGAAATAGCACAAATTATGCAGTCATATCCTAGAAAGATTCAAACTTGCACCACTTACTCAGTTATTTGTAACTAGCTTACGTTAAAAAATTTATTATACCCACCAATGAAGGGGAAGAACGCAATTATAATATCGCCATCTATGTAATTTTCTGTAAACTTTTCTGGACAGTAAAATGAAGAGCTTACACTTAACGTAACCTTAAGGTGGCCCTAGTCGATGGCTCGCACTAAGTGGTGGGCGGGGTTAAAATGCATTCTATCTCAGCTTCATCACGTGCGAATGCGAAAGGGTTTACAATAAAAACGAACGCGCGGAATTTTATAAACTGGGAATATAAATAAATTTGGAATATTTATAAATTGGGAATCTGGATATCATGAAAAATCTATTGAATTTATCTGTTCAAAATAAAGTAATTTGCACTTTTGAATACCTAATCTATCCATGTATAGTAACTGTTTTGCAATTTGCGTTCTTCTTATGGTATTTATTTCCGACCAAAGATGTGTTAAAATTAGCACTCTTATATATTCTTTTTTTACTTATTTGTTTCCATACAGGGCTAGATAATGATGAGACAAATTGAAATCATTTGTTTTGAACGTACACCATCAAACAGTGGAGTAATCGCCAGACTACGTTTGTATGGAAGAATGAGTGACTAGTGTACCCTTAAGGTGGGTCTATGCTAGACGAGCCAAACACGAGGGGAGCATGAGCCGAGTACATAAATTCGTGTGGTGTGGACTAAGTTATAATCCTTAAACGAGCATGTTTCGATCGTTTGGTTCGTGCTCGACTGTGCTCCGCCTATTGTCGGTTTCATGACGAACACAAAGGGATTTGCATCGCATGCATCGATGTGCATGTTGTAGACTCGTTGTACGTCCACACTTGACACCGCGAGTAGAGTGGCTCAGCTTGTGCTCAGCTCATGCTCGGATCCTCTAGCGTAGACCCACCTTTAGAGTATACTTAACTTAGGTATACTCTAAGGTTACATTATTAAGTAACTCTATGTCTTAGGAATAAAATATTTAGACAACATGTGTTAAGTCGGCTAACACGCACTGGGATTGTAACTTTGTTTTCATATAATTATGCAGTGCTAGGTAAATAGTCGTAAAGCCGCTTATTTATTTAAATAATATACTGTAGTAAAAATTCTAACAGTGGTAGAGCCACGCAGCAGCCTTTGCTGTTGCACGTATGGGCCGGTGTGGTACCACGACCTCACATAAGACTGGCGTGAAGTAGAAGCTTTGCTTCGGCATTTCGTCTGTTGAGTGCAGGTGGCCGGAGGCCCAATTCCCCCCCCTCCTTAACATGGTAACGGAGTTAAATATAAAAATATATACTTCTAAAAAAAAAAAAAAAAAGACTACCCCATGAGGGTACCAGCCCCCCGGTGACGGAGAATTCCTCGCTGAGCATCCACGCCCAAATTCCCCTACTCTTCCTGAGCGTGGGTGCTCAGGCTGCCCCTTGTATTCTGGGGGGAGGGGGCGAAATTCCGCTCGAGACTAAACCTGCTCGGGGTAAGCGGAACAATAAGTCAAAGGCGCCCCCTGCCACGCTATCCGTGGATTTCTGCAACATCAGGGGACTTCATTCAAACCTTAACGCCGTTCACTATCATCTGAAAACGACGAAGCCGGCCTTGCTATTTCTAACCGAGACACAGGTGTCCTCTCCGCCTGACACTTTATATCCTCCTACCCGAGGTACAGATTAGAACACTCTTTTGTGCCCCGGGCTGGTGCTTGCGTGTACGTCAGAGAGAACATCTGCTTTCGACGCCTCGGCAGCCTTGAAGGTACGGATCTGGCCACGGTTATGGGACGGGACGGCTACGCGTAGACAGCGACGGCCATCCCCACGTCTACGGGTGCCTATATAGGTCCCATAGCGGTAATGCCGATTCAGACCGACTGATCGACAACGTCCAGATGGTCGCAGACTCCGTGCACATGTTGTATGTCCCATTGTCCCATGTATGTCCCATCAGCAGAGATCGTGATACTTGGTGATTTTAACGCCCACCATGCTGAATGGCTTGGTTCTCGTTTAACCGATCATGCGGGTAGATCTGTTTATGACTTTGCTTTGACACAACTGGTTACCTCGCCTACGCAGATCCCAGATGTCGAAGATCGTGTACCTTCCCTGTTGGAACTTGTGCTGACCTCTCATCTGGACGGCTATCGGGTCTCCGGTAAAGCCCCTCTTGGCTCCTCGGTCTGATCCGGAGTACGGTGCCACTCTCTCATCTGCTCTCATCGCGGTTGCGTACTGTAGGTTGCCACCGTGTTTGGCATTATGGTTCAAGGATCCCAGCGTTGTTGCTGATTCTGTCGCTGATGTGGTGCTAGCTACAGGGAATGGAACTATTTATTCCATCACCGGTGGTGCCCATCGGAGACAGAACCCTGGTTTGGTCGCTCCTGCAAAATTGCATCACATCATAAGCAGGAGTGTTACCGGACCTGGGCTTACGCATCGACGTCTCGGGATGTAAATATCAGCGTTCCTAAAAAGAAGCTCTCGCCAAAGATGTCCAAGGGAACTTCTGCCAGCCATCTCTTCCATCTCTGCACAGAGAGGTTGACTTACTGGCCCATGCCGCAAAGGACAAAGCCGATCTACTGGGCTCTCTCTTTGCCTCCAACTCGACTCTTGATGACGAGGGGAACACACCGTCGACCATACCGCAGTGTGAGTGCTCCATGCAGAATGTGCTGTTTACCCAACGCTCGGTGCGCAGAGCACTCCTCTCCCTGGACATCAACAAGTCGAGTGGGCCTGATGGCGTCCCTCCTATTGTGCTGAAGACCTGTGCTCCGGAGTTGACACTGGTCTTAACGCGTCTTTTCCGGAAATCCTACTCCCTAGGCGTAGTCTCGAAATCATGGAAGACAGCCTTCGTGCACCCGATCCCTAAAAAGATCCCTAAAAAGGTAACTGCTCTGATCCGTCCAACTATAGGCCTATCGCCATCACCTCCTTGTTCTCTAAATAATGGAATCTATTATTAACATCCAGCTCATGCGGTACCTTGAGGATCACCAGTTGATTACCGACCGCCAGTACGGTTTCCGCTCGGCTGGTGATCTTCTAGGTTACCTAACTCATAAATGGGCGAAGGCAGTAGAGATCAAGCGTGAGGCGTCGGCCGTTAGTTTGAACATAGGTTCATACGTGGTAGAGCCATGCTGCAGTTATATTAGTAGTATAGTTGTTACGGCCCTCACTTGCCCCGACAAAAGTCGATTGGACTAGGGTCCATCAGTAATCCAACTCGACGAGCAACCGAGGGTCGGGCCCCAAATGGCCTATGGATAATTAATTTATAATGGCTGGATACGCAAACACAAACTTACCGAGTTCCGGAGGTAGGGTCGACCACAAGGTGCCGTCAGGGGCAAGTAAATGGTATGTGTGAGTAGTGTAGGAAGGTGTGTAATGTAACCTGACGTCACCGATATAATCGGATAGCAGAAGACATGCGTTGCCCAGCTCCACAAGGTGCAATCACTCCAGGGGCGTTCGCCGTTATCGGAACTCAAGTCTAGCACAAATTATAATCGAACGCGATCTTCACCCGGATCACAAAGTTTAGCGTTCAACCTGACAAAGCAAAATTCCTTCGTACAATATTAAAGTACTATACAAGCCACACGTCGACGCAAATTAATGGCGATCGAAGTTACGTTAATCACTCAAACTCAAGGAAAGCCTCGTGTCACGTAGACGTACAAAATAAGACAACACAAAGAAGGCCGTCGTAATGCGACGTAATGATTCTTACGTAACTACCGACATGTAATCGACTAGGCCGTCGCGTCCAATCGAATGTCCTAGACAAATTTCCCGACCTCCCACCGGCACGGCCGTAGCGCACAAAGATTCTTCCAGACTAGCCGGCACCGCCGTAGGCGCAAGCGAATGCATTTCCGCGCAACCCGCCAAACCGGTTCCTCGCCCGGGGCGAGCGCCTTGCAAGTTTCAAGTTGCCACAATTTAGCCTAAACAATAGTTGTAGCAAGAATGGGTCGGCTCGACCGGGGAAGGACCACGCTCTCACAGAATACCAGCGTAAAATAGTACCTTAATGCTGCTGTGTTTCGTATAGTGACTGTAGAGAACCGGAGACCCTTTTTACTGGAAACAAGGCATTCCATCTTAGTCCTCACGGGTGACAATGTATCTGCATTTTGATTCGTAATCGAGGATAGATGTAAATGTCCATGGGCCACAGCAACCAGTTACCATCAGGTGGACTGTGTGCTCGTTTGTCACCCTATTCTATAAAAAAATAGCGAAGGCCTTCGGTCGGGTTCGGCACAAAGCGCTTCTTACGAAGCTTCCTTCCTATGGGCTTCCCAAGAAATTGTGCAATTGGATCACCAGTTTTCTTGCTGATCGGAGCATCAAAGTCGTAGTAGCTGGTGCATGTCCGATTACAAGCCCATTAACGCTGGTGTTCCACAAGGCTGCGTGCTATCACCAACGCTGTTTCTTCTGCATATCAGTGACATGTTGCAAATCGGTAGCATAAATTGCTATGCAGACGACAGAACTGGTGATGCTTTATACACCGGTCGTGCCAATATTTCTCGGGAAAAAGTCGCCGAGTACCGGGACAAATTTGTGTCTGAAGTCGAAACTTTGTTGAACAAAATCTCGGACTGGGGCCAACTTTGTTGACAACAAAAATCGAAACATTCTTGAACAAAATCTCGGATCTAGTCCAGCTAGCGCGTTTACCGGTAAAAAGATCCCCCTCATCGTATCTCCTCAGTTTCAAGGCACTCCCCTTGTTGCCTCAGCCAGTATCGGAATCCTCGGCGTTGACATATCGAGTGACGTGCAGTTTCGTAGTCACTTGGAAGAGAAGGCCAAATTGGCCTCTAAAAAGCTTGGCATGCTCAGCAGAGCGGGACAGTATTTCATATCGGCTCATTGCCTGCAACTTTACAAGCCACAGGTTCGGCCGCACATGGAATACTATTCCCACCTCTGGGCCGCATTTAATCGCATCCAGTGCAGAGCAGTTTGAGTCGATGGCGACCGAGCTCTTTCCGATTGGCTTGACTCACTGGCACTGCTATGAGATGTTGCATCTCTTTGCATATTTTACCGCATTTACCACGGGGAGTGCTCTGAGGAATTGTTCGGACTAATTGCAGCCGCACAGTTTCACCATTGCACATCGCGACAAAACTCGCGATACCATCCATACCATCTGGATGACTTACGGTTCACCACTAAGCGATTTAAAAGAACTACCAGAGATTTTTCCGGACCGATACGAGTTAGGGACCTTCAAGAAAAGAGCCTATTCCTTTTTAAAAGGCCAGGAACGCATCTGGAATCCCCCTGGTGTTGCAGCTGTTCACGGGCGACGGTAATCACTTACCATCAGGTGAGCCGTATGGTCATTTGCCCCCTCTTCTATAAAAAAATCATACTAATTTATCGCACAAAAATAGTTTATACTTCGATATCCTTATTTTAGCTTTTTTAAATAATTAAATTTAAGTTATTTGTTTACATAAAACAATATGCAAATTTATTAGCAATAATTATTTTACATAATTAATTAAATTTATAACATATGGTCGCCGAAATATTTCTTTTTCATTCAAAGGCATTAAGAGAAAATGCGGGCATAGAATTTTGAAAATCTGGTATTTGAAGAAACTACTGCTGTCGCTCTACGAGCGTGAGGTGCGATAAGAAATATTGCAGTAAATAAAAAGGCATAGTTTGAGGCTTGGCTCTCTACCATTTTCCTCTAATATTGGACCAATTTTAAATATACTTCATAAACTAAATAAGAAGAATATACCAGTGTATATCCTTCTTAAAAAAAGGAAAACATAGAGACTCAGTTGTCTCTATGTTTTTCTTTTTTCAGTATTAGTTATCAAACTCGATTACTAGGTCTCTGTTGACAGTGGTCTGAATGGGACTGTATTTTAGTGTTTATTAGTGATATGCCGGATATTCGTATCGTTCGAGGGAGAAGAAAGATCCATATCCTTATCCGTTACTTTTTGGCGCAACTTTAACCGATCTTTTACCTTATATATTTTCAATATATAGATTAAATTCTATAAATAGGTTATTAGGTAGCAATGAAAAACGATTAAATTCCATTTAGATTATTTTTTATTTAATATTCTTGAAATAAAATACAGTCATTGGCACCAAATTGTTCTATTTTATTATTAGAAGAAAGAATAAAGCGACAACGAATCCTTGATGCAATCAAGTCTTTCCTGAATATAATAGCTGGAATTCCAGCGTGTGGGTGAACCTTACAAAACTTTTAAAACTTTTTCATTGATTCAAACATGTATTTTTTTATTTGCCAGTCCTGCAATTTTCCTACATTTTGTAAGTAACACGGAAATTATATCAACTATATACAGCCGATATTATGTATTTGAGATAAATAACAGGTACGATGCATATTGGATCCCCCATCTCTTACCATACAGTGCATAATATTTTATTTCAGGATTCCCCATTCTTCTAACATACTTTGAAATGTTTCCGAAATATAAACTCCCATGTGACGTTTTACAAGAACTTCCGCTTTCAAAACGATATGTTTTCTCAAAATATTTGGTAATGCCATAACATGTTAAAGATAACAATGAAACTCCTGATGAAGATTCTGACCCGATATCTGATGTGAAGGAAATTTTTTCAAAATCTTGTAACATTTTATTTTATTTTTGCTGACACTTTAGTTAAGTTCGTTGCAAAGGTCCGTTAAATATTTTCTGCCTTTTAGTCTACTACTATAGTTTCAAAATCATGCGCACTGACATTGACTGATTAAGTAAGTAAAGATCCGTTTTAAAGGATCTTGAAACCAAATATCCGTACATTTACGATTTATTTTTAACGATCCGGCACATCACTGGTTCTTATAAAGATAATATATCATCAAAACGGAAAACATAGGGCCATGGAAGAGGTTGATATTTATTGTAGTGTAAAACATCATTGCTATAAAGCCATAAACCAGAAAGACAACAGAGGAGAATGTTTGTATGGAGAAAAGACCACCGGCGTTTCCTCTTAAATTATAAACGTCATATGTGAGATGAAAATTTTGGTTAGAATTTAACCGCTGGCAGATTGTTACTCCTGTACTAATTTTGTAGTAGATATTGATGTGTAATAGTGACTTTAGTGGAAACTATATTGTAATGTTGTTAAAAATCGAATGATATTTTCAACAGCTCGGCTTAATGTTTTTATCAGCTTTAGATACTATCGTCTTCAACTGTCCGCTGGGTGAAGATCTCATCGAAGTTTTCCAATAACTTCGCAATATGGCACATCAGTATAATATTGTGAAAAATTTTGTAATTAAAAAACACTTATAGGGCTGATTATTTAATTTACGTTTAATCTTTCGGGAGCCTCCGCGCGGCGAAAAGACTGTGTATCCAAGGTCTTGTAATAAATAAAAAAGTCAAACATTACAAATGTCAATCACTCTCGGGATTCCAAGCTTAACTTTTCCCCCAAATTAGGGGTAAATATTTGGGATGTGCTTTTTTAGCGGCTTTATATTTTTAAGGCTGCTTTAAGAAACTTTTTGTATTTGTTTCCAATTCAGCTAATTTCAATTAAGAAGTTTACAATGATTGCGATGCTGTTGTCTATAAATATTTACAAAACGTTTCAAGATTTTTGGTCTGTACGTTTTGCATTTGCTATAATTCCAACTTATTATATGTCTACTGAAATGCTACAAAGGTTGATGATATAACGATTCACATTGCAACGAAATGATGTATCTAGTATAACATTTAATCCATCAACGAAATTGTTAAGTTTATTTAATGTAACATATAATTTTAAAAATTCTGAACATGAAAGAATGAAGTAATGTTTGAATTATTAAATATTTTATATAACAAAAATATTATAAAGCGTAAATTTACTTATTTTCAAGGAAGTTTTTCAAGTGATTGTTGTGGATTTAGGGGTTTTTCACTTAGCTATAGGCGTAAATATTTTATTGAGTTGGCAACACTGATTACTTTTGACAATTGAGTTGAATAGTACATGAATGAGAAACAATGGATGTTTTTGTGTTTGTTGGTTCCCGCAAAATTTTTGTATTTTGAAATGAAAAAAGCTATATAATGTGTAAACAGTGCTTGGCTTAAGTTTATAAATATTATGTGTTTTCGTGAATGTGATTAACAAAGCCGATTTTCTGTACAAGAAACTATATTTTGGAGTTTGAAAGATATTTGGTTCGTATAGTTTTATATTATTTTTTTGTATTAATAGCCGCGCGATTATCTTGCCGAGAATGGATAAATATATATACTAATATTGGAACCACTTATTGTTAACGTATTGCAACTTTTTAATATTATTATTAGAAAATAACGCTTATATCTAACGAGGAATAGGATTAAGTAAATATTTTATAAATGGTGAATATAAACTAAGTGCCTTTAATATATTAAAGGCATTTAAGTATACGCCTCAATGCCAACCGCAACCACAGGATTTCTGTAATTTCTGGAGTACATTTTTAGTTCCCTTTAGAAAATCTATGTTTCTGATCATAGAGGCCTAGGTAAAACATATAACTTCATAAACATCAACATGGGATGGTCTAGTGGAAGTCTATGACCTTGGCACTTTATTTATTACAAAAAGTAGTAATATTTGAATTTAGTAAGTACTTATAGGTTTTAATAGGTTTCATTAAATGTTTATTGTGTTATCACTTGTGTATCTTAATGACTGTTGTTATATCTTTAAAGTCACACTTATTATTATTACTTAGCGGTCAGCCGCCGTAGAGTGTACATCACCTGACAATGCCTCGTGTAGAGGCGAAACATGTGTTGTATTATTGTCGATGGTGTGTCTTTCCTGGAATATTGGTATTGGGAGTAGTGGTGCAGGGAGTAGTGGTGCTGGGATTAATGGTGACGGGATTAGTGCATGCAATTGAGGGAGGGTGGGACGTGCTCTTCAATCCAGGTAAGACACATCATTGTATTTAATTGAGCGGATGGTTGCAAATTAAATATTAATATCTTTACTTAATATTATGTTTTTTCCTAAATTATTATGGATCTAGTATTTTCGACATTCCATTAGTAGTAGTAGTAGTCAGCTTTTGTCAGAAAATGAAATTATTACCGAGTAGTGGTAGTGTGAGAATATCCACTATCCCATATCATCCATGGGTATTGTAAGTGGCAACATAGGAAAACAATGGGTAGCAGCGACATCCTAATAATGACTGAAAATATAAAAAACTGCAGTTGCAAACCTCCTTGCCAAGTGTGGCAAATATGGCAAAAATCCCTCCTATGAGTTAATTTATAGGGGAGCCCTATGTTCAGCAGTGGACTTTAATAGGCTGTAACAGTAATGATTTAAGATATTCCAACAATTCTAGGCGGTTTTTGTAAGGAGATGAAATTAACTCTAGAATTACTTTCTAAAGCTCACTGCTGTACATAGGTTTCCCCTAAGGATTGCCACTGGAGAATTTGCCTTTTTAGTATGCTATGGATTTGTTTTCTGGATGATGCTGTAAGCCATTTGCTGTTTCAGTTTCACATGGTAGTGGTAGTGAATATTAGGAATATTCACGACAACCAATTATAATTTGGATGCTTGCCATGTAAAATAAAATACGCTTTTGTGAAGCTAAGCCACTGCATTTTTTAGTGTAGGGTAGCATCACCACTTAACATAAGAGAAAAAATAAAAAAATCCTATCATATATATTATTATATATGATAGGATTTTTTTAACATAAAGTAGGCAATCAACCACTGCCTTATTGGGTGGAAATAAGTTGTAGAGAATCATTGTCTTCATTGTCCAGAGAATAAAAGGAGAAAGGGAGTTAGGAGATTTTTTTCTTTCTTATTAAAAAATGTAACCCCCACCCTAGAATTTTCTCCTGTATCATGGAGGCAGTTTACATACATAAATTGCACAAGGACAAACCCAATCCAGACCCAAAACACCTATTTGTCACCCATACAAATACTCATTTGGTGTGGGATTTGAACCCTTTATTTACTCACATTCTTTTCTAAGGTTTTTCTTACAGATTCTGTGAATACAACAATATAATTGGCAAAATATAAGTGTGAGGCGTGTTCACCATTTGAGTAAATGCCCTAACTTTTCCAGTTTGTGTGTATATGTTATATAGGTTTAGTTTGATTTCTCCATACTTGGATGGACATATTAGTATTAAAAATACATTGAAACATTGATATACAGCCTGTCCTATCTGACACCACTCTTAAGAACACACAATCTCCGATATTCTATTTGTAAAAGTAATTTAAGGATGTGACTCCAAAAAAGCAAAATTATCTGAAAATATTTCAGTATGGTCATGGTTAAACAACTATGCCTATTTAACCCTACAAGGCTCAATTAGGATTCAAACCCACGACCCCCAGGGCAGCCACTCATTGCTAAGCCACTGCGCCACAGAGCTGTCAAAATGCACTGTTCATATTAGCAGATTTGTACACAGTACAAAAACATTTAAATGTATAAATGTGGAAGAATAAAAATTTGAGGTTGACTTCATCTGCAGTCAACCAGTGGCAAGTGTAGCCAACTTATGGGTACTACATAAATCGCATTAAATAAATATTTAAACCCCAATAAGAAGTGTGAAAGCCAACTATGTTCAAAAAAAGTTTAGTTAAAGTGCCACATTGTGTGGGATGAAATAATATAGTTATTTGTGTCATATTATCTCCTAGAAAAAGTTCAGTATACCTTTAATGGTACTGACAACTTTGGACAGAGATATTTAGTTCTGTATGTGGATTTCCATGCCAAAACCCACCATGTCTGCGTCTCCCGTGCAAATCTTGTATATGTGGCTGTCTGTAACACCAATGGTGAACCGACTGTTACAGCTTAATCATTCCACTGCTGAACAAACCGTAAACCGCGCGGGACTAGCGCTGGACCCTGCCCCTCGCTCCCCCGCCACACCTGACATGTTATTGCATCATCTAATACTGAGCAAATTGCCGGCACATGCTTTTGTTTTGACTATTTTTGTAAGAAAAAAAGTATTTCCTTGTTGTTATTCTTAGTGAAAATAGATAATTTTATGATAAAAAATAGTGGCAAGAGATCTACTATTCGGACTTATTTTAGAGAAACTGACGGCCAAAGTAAAGTGAAATGTACTAATGTAATGTAATGTTTCTTTTTTGATTTAAATTTTTTTTTATCAAGCTTTTCATTTACTAATAATAATATTTCTATTATCTTTCCATTTACTAGAAATAAATCTACAGTGCCTTAAAAATATAATGCTATACAAATAGATTTTGTCCATAAATATAATATACTTTCAACAGTAAAATTATGAAAGACATAGCATCACTCAATTCCTACATTTCAATACAGTGGACACTTTGAGTATCACTTTAAATTCGACTTTGAATATTATTCGGTAAAGTTGCCGAATATGCAAAATACCAAATATGAAACAAATATTTGGCCTATCTCTACTACATATTATGTTTTTTTTTATGAATGTGGTGCAATATCTTCGTTAATTGTTAACTAATATTAATACCGTTACTGTTACCATTACAGCCTGTTATAATACATTGCTAAACGTAGGCCTCCTCCATAGATTGCCTCATGGGGGGTATATTTGCCATAGCTGCCACACTTGGCAAGCGGGTTGGCAACTGCAGCTTTTTATTTTTAGTTGTTAGGTTGAAACTGCGGCCCATCTCCTGATGCCTCCTACGATGTGCATGGGTTGATATGAGGTAGTGGATATTCTTACAATGCCACTACTCTGTAAACCAACAACCAGTATTAATGATTTTTCAAATTAAATAACACTACCCTAAGAGTGGAAAAAAAAGACACGATGTTAAAAGATATTGTAGTTGTTACCTGGAGCTGGTGACCTTGCTTAGTCCATACAAAAGATCAAAGAAAAAAAGCGAAAACTGTGAAATTTAAATAATTTCCACATAGTTTAATAGCTTCTAAAGTCCTGCGAAAACTAGTACATTGTAAGAAAATTATTTTATTCTTTTTAATTTTTAGCCAACTTCAATAAGAGATGTTACATTTTAATAAAAGTATTAATTACTTTGCAACCTTCCGCTAAATAAATACAATGATGTGTCTTACCTGGATTGAAGAGCACCTCCCGCCCTCCCCTAATTGCCTGCACTAACTCCTATCATTTTGAGAGTGTGTTTATTTTTTGTATATTACGATATCTTCGTCAATTCGGTTTTTTTTGTATAAAATTGAAGTTACAATGGAACTTCCAGTCCATCTTATTGTAATCATGGCAAGTAGGGAACTGAGATGTTTGGCATCCCGATGTCATAGTTAGCCCGGCTCCCTTAAGTTTTTGAATATTAATTTTTGTTATTTTTTTTTAATTTTGTATTTTACTTACCTTTTTACTACTACTTTGCTTTTTATTATTAGTTTTTTAAGCCTTAAATCAATACCCAGGATGCCTTAGAGTTAGTGATGCCCTCAATCGATCGTCATTTAATCATTTTACTTTTTTATAGCATTGTTTGACAAACGAGTACACAGTCCATCTGATAGTAAGTGGATGCTGTCCACATTTATCCTCAATTAAGAATCAAAATGCAAATGCGTTGTCACCCCTGAGGACTGAGATGGAATGCCTCCAATCTAGTAAAAAGGGTCTCCGGTTCTCTACACTCAACATACGAAACACAGCAGCATTAAGCTGCTACTTTACGCTGGTATTCTGTGAGAGCGTGGTCCTGCCCTGGGCATACCGACCCATTTGTGCTACAACTATAATATACCACGTAAAACTTACCTTTTACAATGTAAAACTCATATCATGAGATCTTTCAACATCCCAAAAACAACTTATTTGCATTTGTACATACAAAGTATCAGTAAGTGAGTTACTGGTTACTAGGAATTGAATTTAGGAACTGCGATTTTCATCATAGTTTAACCAATAAGCCATACGGTATTCCTTTCACGGACTGTAGTCCGGTTCCGGCTAAACAGGTAAAGGGCACCGCGGTCTTTGATCCCTAGATTAAAGGAAGCGAAAACCTGTCCGCTCTTAGTACCTAATTGTATAGTTACGGCTTTAAGAATGCTGTGGGAGCTCTCTTGAACGAGTCCGCGTCTTAGTTAGCACGCGATTTAAATTTTAAACGTTACTGCTATCCAGATTCTATTCTATTCAGACGATTATTTTTTATAGAAAAAGGGTGGCAAACGAGCACACAATCCACCTGATGGTAAGTGGATACTGTAACCCATAGACATCTACATCTATCCTTCAGTAAGAATCAAAATGCAGATCGCTGTCACCCTTGAAGACAATGATGGAATGCCTCGTTTCTAGTAAAACGGGTCTTCTGTTCTTTACATTGACCATATGAAAAACAGCAGTATTTACGCTGATATTCTGTGAAAGCGTGGTCTATCCCCGGTCGAGCCGACCCATTCGTGCTACAACCATACAATAGCTGCAGCACGGCTATACCACGTAATATGATGCAAGACGAAACTCGTTAATTCTGTTATGCGATATAATTTCTCGTGGGGTGGCAGCGTAATATTATTCATCGAAATATTTAGCTCCGCAGATGACGTATCAGGTGACTGATAAACGTTTTTAAATGCAGCGGTGAAGAGTTTCGTGAATATTACGTCACCCTGTCTTACACCTCTCTGCAGAGGGTAAGGTAGGGGTCTTGGGTAGGTTTCGAACTCTGGTTCTGTACTCGGATAGCCATCGTAGCCCTACTGTACAAACACTTTAGCACTTCGATATACCGAAAGTCAACTTGGCACCTCTGTGACTGTAGCACCGCCCACATTGCGACGGAATCAAATGTTTTCTCATAGTCCGTACACGCAAGACAAAGAAGCATATTGTACGGATTGATACGGATTGACACGGAGAGTATATCATCCCACTTAATAAAAATATCTAGATGACGGATCCTATTATCCCGACACAACTCGCAGATTTTAAAGTATTAGGATAGGACTAATCTTGGATTACCTTGTATTGGTCCATAATATCCATTGCTCCACATGGTCCCGTAGGTGTCGTAAAAGCCGACAGAGAGACCGTTTTTACTGGAAACGAGGCATTCCGTCTTTGTCCTTACGGGTGACAACGCATCTGCATTTTGATTCGTAATCGAGGATAGATGTAGATGTCTATGGGCCGTAGCAACCACTTACCATCAGTTGGACTGTGGGCTCGTTTGTCACCTTATCTTATAAAAAAAGGGAAACTGAAACAGGTAGATGGGCAGCTCCAACTTTCTGATAACAATTTCAAATAATAATAAAAACTGCGTTTGTACCCGACAAGCGTGGCAACTTTAGAGGCATAGACAGTGGACTTTGATAGGCTGTAGTAGATGGAATTGATGGAGTCCTGGATTAGCCGTCTTGTTGTCTTTTTATCTCCGCTTATGCAAGTGTACGTATATACTATTTTTCTTTGGATACTGGATGAGCCGTTGTAGCTCAGGTGCTAAGCGCTCGCTGTAAATTTCACACGGTACGCGAGTAACCCGGGTTTGATCCCCACCGGCACCAATGAAATTGAACATTGCAATTTTAAGTGCTGATTTACCATATGCTCGGCGCAGAAGGAAAACATCGTGAGGAAAGAGAAATACGATAAAAAAATATTTTGAAAACATGTAAAGTTCGCACTGGGGTAGTGCGGCGGACATTTCCTTGCCCTACAACCCTCTCAGAAATGAGAGGAGTCCTGTGGGACGTATATACATAGGCTGTAACTTAGACTTCAAATTTTAACTTTTTTCTTTTACTAAAATATTAGCAACGTTTTTATCATTTCTAATATTGTCTTTAACTACTGGGTAAGCTTACAAGTAAAATGCTTGTGACTTGTGTTAAAAGTAGATAGAACTTTTGAATTCGAGGACCGCACCCTGCCGTTAGACTATTGCCGATTACGTTATATACCAAACGTTCATTTACAAATTCAAATGACCCAACAGACAGGATGTAATTGACTTTAGTACTCTTGCGATAATTGAGTAAGAAGTGAACGCATACACCACCGGGCAATAACGGCGTTGTATTTCATACTTCACCATTTATAAGTAGCTTGTTCTACTTGTTGCTATGAGACTTCCGCCCCGGAGTCGAACACCGCCTGCCTTTGTAACTGCTTATTACATGAAAATCCTGTTCAATAAATGCAATTTGACGGACAACTACGCCGTAATACTGGTTATAGCGGCGTCCTGTGAGAGCGTATTAGAAGCCAGAGAATTTTTATTTTTATGCAATCTATATCAAAAACTGATCTCGTGGAGTTTTATTGGTTTATTTTTTTATAGAAGTAAGGGCGATATTATGTGAATGGTGTCGTCCATAGATACCTACATCAATCTTTAATAAAGAATTAAAAAAAATACAGATGCGTTTTCTTCAGGTCTCTTCAACCATTCACAATACGAAAACAGCAGTATTGTGTTAGTATTTTGGGCTGGTATTGCGTGGTCCTTCCCCGGTCCAATGTGGATAATAAACAATTCATCATAATTATGATTCTATATCATTTAATAATCATTAGATATGATTTCTAAGAAACTGATAAACAATATCCTGTAATATTTAACAATTTTAGTAACGACTTCCAACAACGTAAACCCACAAGCAGAGCCGCAATTGACACAAAATAGACTTTCCAATGCATATGCGTAATTGCGTGTGTGAAAGGGTGCCAAACTACTCTACCAACATCAAGACATGATATTAATTTTTTGAATAAGAATGCAGACAACATAAGCGAATTATACTAGTTCTGTAAATGTCTATCATCAAATAATTTTGTTAATATAATGTTTATCGATTTATCGTTTATCGTAATTTTTATATAATAAAAGTTAGATCTCTATATTGAGTTATAAGAAATAAAAAATTTTACGTGGTGATTAAGTAAAAATGCCGATGACGATAAGAAATCAATGTAACTTTACACACATATACACTCGGCAATTTGTAATAATATCTCTACAATTATAAGGTACAAAAATATATATATATAAAAGAAACATAAAATAAGCAACGCATACTTATAATATTAATTAATTAAGTAAAAGATAAATGACGAATCCGTAGCGCGGTGGTTAAGCATTTGGCTGCAGCACTGCAGGACCAAGGATTCGTTCCCGCACCAAACAAGTGTTTCTATGCCGATAAATAAACAGCCTGCGTCTGCATGCATGCTTTTAGCATTAGTTTCTTTTAAAGGGTAAAAATACTGGTTTTCTTTAACATTGGGTGGATTAATTTGCTTTTAATATACCATAATGTGGGAGCGTGGTCCTTCTCCGGTCGATCCGACCCATCAATGGTGCAGCCATAATAAGGTGCAGCGTGGCTCTAGCACGCATCTTCCAATTTCACAATCAAAATAATTTTTGTTTGGCTGCGAATTCTAATTTCAAATAATTAATTTCATTTTAAAAACATGGATTTCGTTTTAATTTGATTTAAAAATTCGAGTAATTAATGGAGTATGAGTACCGTCGTGGCAGCAAAGCGGCCCAAGCGGCACGGAACATCAACGACGTTTACGGAGCGGATACCACAAACAAACACACCATCTGTTATTGGTTTGCCCGCTTCCTTTCTGGAATTAGCAGCAGCTTTCGACGTTAGCATCAAAACAATATTGGTCCATTTGTGTCAAATTGGCTAGGTAAAAAATCTTGACAATGGATGCCTCATGGACTCAATGATCGCCAGCGCGATGCACGTGTCCAGACGTGCCTTGCACAGCTTAACAGGCAAACAAAAGACGAATTTTGAACCGCATTGTTACCTGCGACGAAAAGTGTGTTCTGTTTGTCAATCGCTCAGCAAGTTGGTTGGATTCTGGTTCAGTATCTAAACAATGCCCAAAATAAAAACTTACCCTTAGAAAAACACAGCTTCTGACCAAACGCGATGAGCATTACTGTAGATGTGAAGAACTGAACGCAATGATGGAGAAGCTCGCTGGTCTCCGACCAGCTTTGGTCAATCGCTCGTACCCGCTGCTCCTGTACGACAACGCACGACCTCATACTGCACAACAGACGGTTCCCAAGTTACAAGAGCTGGGGTTGGAAGCTCTCCGTCATCCGCCGTACTCACCAGACCTTGCGCCTACAGATTGTTAATTTTTCCGTAAATTGGATAGCTTTTTGGTGATGACGATTTTTGGTAAAGAAAATGAATACCCGAGAGGCAGCACAAAATGCCTATGAAGAATTTATTGCCTCCCGTCCAGCTGATTTCTTCAAGAAGGGGATTAATAAACTGCCACTGCCTTGGCAGAGATGCATCAATTGCAAGGGTGATTACTTTGATTAATAGAAATAAAAATATAGAAAAAACGTCAACTTATTTCATAAAAACCGGCCAAGAGCGTGTCGGCCCATGCTCAGTGTAGGGTTCCGTAGTTTCCCGTCCGACACAATAAGTGTTGCCACTTATGAGTTTAAAGCTGGGTATCCATTATGTTCGCGCTCCAGCAGCGCTCCGCGCTCCTGCAACTGCTCCCGGTAGTGGGTACTGTTGTTTCCATCCAAGTTTAAAATGATTTTCCTAGAAAGTCCTTATAAAGTTCTACTTTTCAGATTTTTTTCATATTTTCTAAACTTATGGTTCAAAAGTTAGAGGGGTGGGGGGGACACATTGTTTTTTACTTTTGGAACGATTATTTCCGAAATTATTGACATTATCAAAAAATGATTTCAGTAAACCCCTATTCATTTTTAAATACCTTTCCAACAATATATCACACGTTAGGGTTGAAATTAAAAAAAAAATCACTTCTCACTTTACATATAGGGGGGCTTCCCTAATAAAACATTTTTTTTCCAATTTTTATTTTACCACTTTGTCGGCGTGATTGATACACATATTAGTACCAAATTTCAGCTTTTTAGTGCTAACGGTCACAGAGATTAAGGGAGGACGGACGGACAGACATGGCGAAACTATAAGGGTTCCTAGTTGACTACGGAACTCTAAAAATCGGCAATTTCACAAAAGACCTAATTTAGGAGTATTGGGTTATTTAAATTCAAGACAAAAATGTCTGTTATTCCATATAAATGCAAAATCGGCCTAATTTCATTAATTTGTATCTTAATTTTTTTTGGGTCGGCTCGACCGGGAAAGGACCACGGTCTCACCGAATATGAGCGCGACATAAAATGGCAACTAAATTCTGACAGTTTTTCATACGGTGAATGTACAGATTCGCAGACCGTTTTTTACTGGTAATGAGGTATAATATCTTGGTCCTCAGGGATTACACCTCGTCTACCTACATTTTAATTCTTAATCGATGATAGATGTAGGTGTCTATGGACCACCCTGCCTACGGCATCTGTTACCGACAGGTGGACTGTGTGCTCGTTGCTTACCCTTATTCTATAAAAATAGATTATACTTGTAATATTCATTATGCACAGAATTCTAATTTCTGTTCGATATTATTTCTTTCCTTGGCGTTCCAATTAAAAACCTATATTGTAAAGAAAATTAACTTTTTTTTTTTACAAAACCACGTTTAAATTTAATTTTAATTTTAGTACCGCAACTGAATGAAATATTCAAACGAACCCGTTTGACCTACATTGCTCAAACTCCTGCATCAAAGCAAAGCCAGCAAAGCGGTCAGGGCCATTTAGTTGCACTCCTTTTTGTAGCGCTAACGTCGCTAACCTTATTTAATTTTGAATAAACGGTATATTTTCCCTTTATGAATTAAAGCGCTAAGTGTCCTCGCTTTGGTAAACGTTAGTCACAGAGTCATTAGTGCAATACGCCGCTCTAGATTTTTGATATAAAGGGTAACTGAAGAAAGGATCAATGGGTATTTTAATATTTTTATATAAACACAGTTAGTGTTTAGTAAAAGTAAAATTTTGTTGTTGTTTATGGCTGCACAAAAAGGTATCGGATTTTTTGACATCTCCTGCAGTATCTTCTAACGACACCTGACTAATATAATACACATTATATATTATGTATGGCATCTAATATTATTATATACTAGTTAGCCGCCCCGGCTTCGCCTGTGAATGATTTATCAATGTGGTGTTATGTAGATGTAAAAGATAATTATTTCGATATTACACATAAACATTAAAATATCCTATACCTTTAAACGAGCAATTCTTGTATATATATATATATATATATATATATATATATATATAATCGGACTCTCGGAAATGGCTCCGTAGAATTTCATAAAATTTAGTGTCCAGGGAGTTTCGGGAGCAATAAATCGATCTAGCTAGGATTTATTTTTAGAAAATGTTTTTTTGTCCGTGTTTACAGGCAATGAAAAACTGCTACAATATAAGAAGGTAAATTTTGACAATGTGTTAATAATGGTAATAGCTCAAGTGAATAGCGAGTGGTTGCGAAATCGTAATGCCTTGGTCGTAACGTCCCGTCAATTTTTTCAAGTTTTTTTCAAGTTAACTTCTTTTTTGAGAAAATCTATTATTTCGAGCCCTTTTTTATTATTTTTTAAAAATACGAAACTTTTAAACTAATTGCACTCATGATTTTTTATTCAAATAACCAGTTCAGTTTTTTTCTATTAGGTATGTCAATAAGATAAAAAATATTATATTCATCAGTATGTAATTTGTATCTAAATGTAATTTCAAAAAAAAAAAACCGAGCAAAGCTCGGTCATCAAGATACTTTTATTTATATGCAAAGATCTTTATATTTATAAGATTCTAACCAATCGTGTGATTTTTTTAGATTTAGTAGACAATAACGGTGTATAACGGTTGCTTCCTGAGCTATAGTCGATCCGAAAACGATTATTTCGTTATTGAAATACAAGTAATGCGTCTCTTAACTTACTTACTACTTACTTTTTTACTTAATTTTCTTTTACCTTCATAAGCTATTTAGAATGGCGATATTTTCTGCGTAAATTGAATAGTATTACCACATATAAATTTAATTAATCTTAACTGACTTCAAAAAACACAAACATGGTTCTGATTTCTTACGTTTTTTTTCTGGGATAATAAATTCGACTTCAATTTTCTTATTCGACTGGCATACACCGTTTGTTAGAATTTGTTGGGATTAAATTAAATCCAATCTAATTTTGACTTCATCCTTGGATTGATAGTCTAAATTTTATGGTGAACTAGCTATTATCCGACGCATTGCTGCCCCAGAAGAAACAATTTGGGAAATATCTGTGAATGATAATGATTATACAATAATTGAATCTCAATGATAAATGACTTTCAAATAAATTTATCGGTCCTTTGTACGATGTGTATGGATATTACAGTCCTATTAGATATTATTAATCTTCATAAAACATTTAACTTCTCATTAAGAAACTACGAAATTATTTAAAAAAAATCTGAAAAAAAAATCTATGTTGACGGCTAAGATTAACAAACAAAAACAGCGCCATACAATACCTACATTTTAATTGACTCAAAAGCGAAGCTAAAGCCATGTTCAACTTAATGTAAGAAAATGCACTCGCATACACATAAGTATTAAATCAATTTGTCATTGATTGGCAGTATTAATAGTATTTTATCAGACCCGTTATCAGATGATGCCAAAAAACTTTATGTGTTAGTAAATAAGAGATTAAGTTATTATTAAGTTTAGTGGATGGTGTGCCCCATAGACGTCTACATATATCCTCGATTTAAAATCAAAATGTAGAGCCTGGGGACTAAAATGGGCATTGAATTTCTCGTTTCTAGTAAAATGGGTTTCCGGATCCCCTACACTCACCATATGTAGTCCTATTTAAGAATTTTGTTGTAACTACCAGGGAATCATAATCGCTTCAGTGACAAAGCCCTTTTTCTAAGAATAAAACAAATTAAATCATTCGCAAACAACAACATGGTTTTAGGTTCATATGTGTATATGTGTGCGTCCAGGGATGAACTTTTACGGGGTGATACAAAAGAAAGAAGTATGGAGCCTGGTTCCGGAGGCACTAGAACAGTATGTAGCTATAGCTATATCTATCTTCCTTTGTTGGTCTGAGGTTGAAAGTTGATAAGGAAATAATAACAAAATTAAAAATTCTATAGAAGTTGTTTATGGAAGGAAGTTAGCGCAGGTTATTTTTTTTTAAATTAAACTTTATGCCAATTAATTGCTCTCTATTGATCTCTAAACCGAGTTTTCGAAAAAAATCTTTTTTTATTAGACAATAGCTACGACATTTCTCGATCTTACTGAAAAAAGATTAGAGGTTTTGCAACTTTGAATATACTTACTTAACTCTGATTGGCTTTATTTTGGTATATATATATATATATATATATATATATATATATATATATATATATATATATATATATATATATATATATATATATATATATATATATTTCAACCTATCATCATTATAGTAAGTTTTATGTTTTAATAGCAAAATAAAAATTTCAAAAATTGAATTAAAAAAAATAATTTAACTAATATATTCAGAGAGATCATTTAAAAAGCAATTAATGGTCAAGCAGTTTAATTAAAAACAGCGCTAACTTTTTTCTGTGAATTTGATTAATTTTTTATGGGGTACTTAAGGGGTCATCTGGGTTGTTGTTAGCTATAGTTGGTCCCGGTAGATGGCGATGTTGTCGAGATACGGAAATCCCTCGTGCCAAGTCGGGGCGGATTGCTAGTATCTTATAAATAGGAGTAATCAATGTACAATCTCGTTCTTCGGTTTTGACTCGATTCAGTTGACATGTTGGTAGAGCCATGCTGCAGTTATGTTAGTAGTATAATTGTAGCACGAACGGGTCGGCTCGGCCGGGGAAGGACCACGCTCTCACAGAATACCAGCGTAAAATAGTAGCTTAATGCTGCTGTGTTTCGTATGGTGAGTGTAGAGAACCGGAGATCCTTTTTACTGGAAACGAGGCATTCCATCTTAGTACTCGCGGGTGACAACGCATCTGCATTTGGATTTGTAGTCGAGGATAGATGTAGATGTCTGTGGGCCACAGCAACCACTTACCATCAGGTGGACTGTGTGCTCGTTTGTCACTTTATCCTATTAAAAAAAATCAATCCCTTAAAGATCCTCTGATGGCCATGGGTTTCTTCATAGTTCAAGTAAAATACCATAACTGCCCGCAGCATCGCAGCCATATACTTCAAGTTTTGTTACGCTACTCCTTTCTCTTTATTCTTTTGTCTTTTATCTATTGAGCGCTGATGGTGGGGCACCCAGTTTTTACAGTCGTATGATTTGTCAGTTGTTTATTTAAAATTCGACCTGCATGTTCTAGTAATTGTAAGCGCATCCTGTTGTCGTATTGTCAACAGTAAGAATTTAAATAAGAGAAACTTCGCGCACAGACTGCTGTACAAATTGTCCACTCCAGTCAAAACGATAGATTGCTTTCTAAGGACCACAAATTTCTAAGGATCACAAAATAAATTTCGCGATATCAGTATTTGTTTACTAACTGACTCGTTGGTCTACATGTAAACGCGACTGCTGATCATGTAGCCTTGGGTTCGTATCGCGGGTCGGATTAAAAAATTGTCTTATTGGGGTTTTCTGTCAAGAAATTCTTATTAGTAGTCTGGAGTCAGGAAGTAAACACCCGTGTTTCACTCCCGTGCCTCGGAAAGCACGTAAAGCCGTTGGTCCTGCACCTGATCTCTTCTTGGTTGTGTCGGATTACCGTCCTACAGGACATGAGAGTGGAGGGTATAGGATGGGCTCCTGTTTTTACGAACACAGTGGAGTACTATAATCCTGTTCTACGCCCAAACTCTCCAGTCGTGTCCGATTACATCCCATTGGACGATGAGGATGAGAGGATTTAGATTGCATTTGTTCTTGCACATACACTTGGCCATTGTAATGCTGTCTTGCGCAGATGGCTAGTTTCTGGTGAGACTGTCCGCTGTGACGGACGTTCTTGTTGTTATCATCTGTGAATTATTATATGAATAGCTATTTGTATTATAAAGTACATTTAGAAAAGTTACTTCCCATATACCGGATGTATACTAAGGCCTAGTGGAACATATATGGGAAGTAACTTCCGGCAGCCAGCAGGGATCGAACTATATTTTTGTAATAACGTTCATTTGTTATTGAAGATCTTGTCAACATTAAACATCAACGTGGGGTATCTTAAGAGGTGATATAGTAAAACTGAAACAAGGGATGGTTCGGCATTTTCATGATAACAATTAAAAATTAAAAAAAATATCTGTGGTTGAAAACCGCTTGCCCAGCGTGGCAATATATATGAGGCAACCTATGGGGAGGCTTATGTGCAGCAGTGGACTTTTATGGGCTTTAATTTATTTGTGGATGGATTAACGAATATATTGTGTATACACCACTATCACTTTTTTAAATAAATGCAGATGCAGTCCAAGTAAAAATAAACTTTTACGAAATATTTCTTTTTTACTTGCACTGCATCATTTTGTAAAGGTTTTGCTAGATTTAGACCTCTTTCCTTTTGCAGAGGGTTTTTGCATAATCCCTACGCTTGGTAGGAAAATAGGCGAAGCAGTACCAGACGTCTCGTAACTTATTAGTCGGAAACCGTAAGATTTTTTCTTAAAATTTCCCCTAGTTGCCTCCACGACTCCAACCGGGTGAAATGGGATGATGGACAATCGTACGAAACTACTACACGACGCTATATTGTATTAACTACTACCCTCTTTCCCTATTTATTGCACGGTGGCAGAGCCATGCTGCAGCTATATTATGCTTGCAGCATGAATGGGTCGGCTCGATCGAGATAGGTCTACGCTCACACATAATACCAACGTAAAACACCAGCTCCTTAATGTTGCTGTGTTTCTTACGGTGAGTAACGAAGCATTGCATTTTAGTACTAAGGGCTAACAACGCATCTGCATTTTAATTCTTAACTGACGATAGATATAGATGTCTATGTGCCACATAATACTTACCGTCAGGTGGAATGTGCGCTCGTTTGTTTTATGTAAAAAAAAATAAAAAAAAAAATCATTGTCAATTAAAAGCTTTTAACATATTCCGGTCGGTCGGAAACCGTAAGATCTTTCTGGATATCATGTAATATTGGGTTTATGATTATTTAAGGGATGGGCTAACCATCGATCACATCTTTTATATTTTTTTTACCTAAACGTAGACCGAGTAGCTCGCTGCTTTTAGATTCTGCCAGTAGTTATAGGTGTGAGTTACATGTTCACCCAAAAAAAAAAAAAAAAAAAAAAAAAAAAAAACCAAAAAAAAATAAATTAGTTAATTTATATAACTTTAACCTAATCTTTTTTTAAAAAATTTAATTTTTAAAAATAAATTTTTTTTTTTTTTTTTTAATTTTTTTTTTTAATTCCTTTTTTTTTTTTTTTTTAAAATTATAAAATGACGGTTCGAAGCTGCAACTCGAGAACCTTTTTTCCTCATCGGTTGTCAGTTCTTCGAGCTATATGAACGGTTCATCGCCACTTCAGCTCATTAATCAGTTAAGCTATGGCTGTACAACAATTAACGTTGTACTTTGTATAAGGTACGTGAGAGTAATTTGGTCACCTTAAGCTTTGCCGCCCTGTAAAACCAAAACTTGGAGCAGGACAGAGACAAAAACACAAAGTCTTATACTATCACTAATAAATTAGGAAAAAAAAACACACAAGCTCTGGTAATAATTAGGAACACTTTGAAAAATCGACCTAAAAAAAACCAACGACACCATGACTGAAATATTTACTATATAATGTCAACTGTCAAAAATGTAATAGACGAAATAGTGTCATCGCATACCAAAAAAGATTTTAATGCTTTTTGGAAAAACATTAATAAGACGAGGATTCGGCCTGGCCTTCCGGTGAGTGTGGGCGGGGTGAATAACCCAAAGGATATTGCCAACCTCATTAGGGAGCTTTCTCCTGTAAAGTCCCCACTAGGGTCATATCCTTATGAATCGGTGCAAGATGCTGGGACAGTCATTGATGGAGTAGGAGACAGAATAAGTGTTAAAGATGTAGCAAAAGTCATAAAATCTATGTCTAGGGGCAAGTCTCCACGTCATGATAGTCTAAGTATCGAGCATTTGCAGTATTTTTTATAGGATAGGGTGACAAACGAGCACACAGTCCACCTGATGGTAAGTGGTTGCTGTGGCCCATAGACATCTACATCTATCCTCGAATACGAATCAAAATGCAGATGCGTTGTCACCCGTGAGGACTAAGATGGAATGCCTCGTAAATATGCATGCTGGCCCACATATACACCGGGTACTGGCTGTGTTCTACATGTTTGTGAGACAATCGCAGCCGAACATGGGCTGAAATACAATGCACAAAAAAGTTAGTATATGATCTTTGGGGCTGGACGGGATCGTACGAGTAACGTGCCTCCTATTAAAATGAATGGCACACTATTAACTAGGGTCAACTCTTTCGAATATTTGGGTCATTTAGTTATGTCCGACCTCAAGGATACTACTGACATAGAAAGGAAACGCAGGGCTCTGTCGGTTCGTACAAATATGATTACTCGTAGGTTCGCGGGATGTTCAAGGGCAGTTAAACCCACTTTATTTAGAGCGTTTTGTACATCCCTTTACACGTGCAGACTGTGGAGGGACTACACGCAACGGGCCTACGGAGCTCTCCGGATCCAGTATAACAACGCGTTCCGGGTGCTGATGGGGCTGTCACGACGCTGCAGCGCATCAGCGATATTTGCTCAAGCACATGTAGATTGTTTTTACGCAACTTTGCGTAAAAGCTGCATCGCTGGTGCGTAGGGCAAGGGCCAGCCCCAATTGGCATTTTTAAAATGACAGGTGACAGAGTGAATTGTCCCTATCTGCAACAGTGTTGTAGACTGCATGTGCCCAGCAGCTAATTGACTGGTGTTTATGTGCACTACAGCATTTAGTTATAATTAATAGTTTAAATATATTTGTCCCATCATATTTTGTTAGAGTATTTAATTTTTAAATTTTTTATTTTTTAATAATTATAATTAAAAAAAATGTTAATTTAATGTAAATGTAATGTAATAAATGAGTCCTGCATACTTGAAATTAAATAAATAATAATAATTGTTAAAAAAAAGCGTCGATAAAGCAGCGCCCTTTTGACCCTTTGATAATTGATTGACTGATGAAGAACTATCGTATGACAGAGTCATCTATGCTAACAAGGCTGTAGTTTTTGAGTTATAGGAAAGTGACCATATTAACCGTATGACCATATTACCCTCACATACTATACAAGATAATACGTGGAACATTTATTCAAAGCAAATTGCAATTGTGTTGTACCTAAGTTCAACTGAATATTTCGATCGTTGATCAAGTTTTTTTTTTTAAATTCATTTCAACTTCTTTAGAAGCGTTATGATTTGTAAACTTGATGAAACGAAAAAGCGACACCAAAATGGGACAAATGTATACTCATATAAGACTTAGCCTGCGAGAGAATGGGATAGATTACAGTATGCAGTGTTTCCTATTTACTCCTTTTCTCAAAGTTTCACTTCTACCGCGTGTGAACTGCATACATTTCTACATCTACACTTCTACACTAATATTAAAAAGAGGAAAAATTTGTTTGTTTGAATTGAATAGGCTCCAAAACTACTGGCCCGATTTGAAAAATTCTTTCTCCGTTGGAATCCTACATTATGTTATATTCGCAAAAATTGTCCTCTTGGTAAATTACTACAAGACGCCTCATTGATTATTTGGGATGAATCCACCATGAGACATAGAGCACACATATAGAGGCCGTGGAAAGAACCGCGTTCTCGGGCACTTTCTGGGGCGTTCATCCAGTAGGGGGAGAGAGAGTGGATAAAATTTAACTTTGCTGTATAACGTACGTATAGATAAAAAGTATTACATTAATTTTGCCAATTTTTTAGCTAAATGAGCGAGGTGTTATGTCATGTCGCGCGGCGTAAACAAGTGATACACGCGGGTGAAACCGCGGGGCACAGCTATATGAAATATTTTTAAAACTAAAAACAATTTTTAAAACCTATTTTGTGTGTGTTTCTGTTGTTTGTTGTTTGTTCCGGCTAATCTCCGAAATGGCTGAACCAATTTTGTTAGGACTTTCACTGGCAGATAGCTGATGTTATAAGGAGTAACTTATATTATTTTTATTTTAGAAAAAGAATTGGGGTCATTCTCAAAAAATTAAATCCAAGAAATTCAATCGTAATAAATTTCACGCGGACGAAGTCGCGGGGAACAGCTAGTTTTTTAATAGAATAAAAGTAAAAAGCGTGTACACAGTCCACCTGATGGTAAGTGGATGGTGTGGCCCATAGACATCTACATTTAATCTCGATTAAGAATCAAAATGCAGATGCGTTGTCACCTGTGAGGACTAAGATGGAATGCCTCGATTCCATTAAAATGGGTCTCGGGTTCTCTACACTCACCATACGAAACAGCATTCATAAGCTGCTATTTTACGCTGGTATTCTGTAAGAGCGTGGTCCTTCTCCGATCCGGTCGACCCATTCATGCCACAACCATAATATAGCTGCAGCGTGGCTCCATCACGATATATATATATATATATATATATATATATATATATATATATATATATATATATATATATCGTTTCCAGTTTCCGGTTCTATACATTCATCGTACGAAACACGACAGCATTAAGCTGCTATTTTACGCTAGTATTCTATGAAAGCGTGAAGTGCAATATTTTTGCAGTAGTTACCCTATATAAATTCAACTATTGAGACAAAATAGTTGAATTCGAACCACCTGATTAAGCAGCGCATACGTACAAAAAAGACTACATATGAGTTGCGCTGTCACGCTTGAGGACTAAGATGGAATGCCTGTAATTATACTAGCTCTCTAGACCATTCAGACATGGAACGCAGTAATGTATGCACTGTTAATAGCGGCAGAAATAGGTAAGGAGGTGGTGTCTACCCTGACGGGTTTTAGGCTAAAATGGAGTCCACCTGGAAAGTGAAAGTAAATTAAATCATAAAATGAAATTTTATCGTAGTCGTATTTTATATAAGGTATTTTAAACCGGAAGTTATTTCGGGAAATACGTTATATTATAATGCGTATTCGATTTCTTCGTGGCAATCTATTTTTAATCTATAGAATCAAAATGCAAATGTGTTATCACCCCTGAGGACTAATATGGAATTCCTCGTTACCAGTAAAAGGGTATCTGGTTCACATCACAGACCATACGAAATACGAATGCTGGTGTTATGTGAAGGTATTTTTGTTCAACTAAGTACTTAACATGAATTTTCTGCAACAAATCTAGCATAATATATCTGATCTGACAAGTTTCTCACATATATATCTTGTGTATAATGACTCGTTTATAACTGTAATTAGTGTTTTAATTGACGTATCGTGTTAAAGACTCGTGGAGGTATTTATTGCTTTTTTGTTTATTAATTCGTGGTATTAAATGCACAACATGTACATTGATTTTCTCGTCCACTGATTTTCTAGTTAAAAATTCATCGTGGGTGGTATTCTGTAAACCATTACGTAATTTTTTTCAAGTATTTTAAATACACACAAGTTTTCATAAATAACCTTATTACTTCTAATTTTCCGATAATTTTATGTCAAACGTCAATAAAAAGTATGGAAAATCCATAAGTGCACGACTCAATGCTCATATGATTGTTACGCGCTCAAGTCGATGGCACTAGCGCCATCTAGTCTCGAACCGAAGAACTACACTTCTTGAAGTTGAATCACGAACTCTCGGTACCTTACGCGTGTTTACTTGAATATTCTGGATATTTCGCTGCTAATTTATATAAATAGGCGCTGCAAGATGCGATCGGGAAGTATTGAAGTAGGCGAGCCAAGCGAAGCTTCGGAAGCGGAATAAAGTGAATCAGTGTGATTAATTATTAGTGTTTTTAACTTTAATTAGTGTAAAGTGAATTAAAGTGTTAATTTAGGTAATTCTATCGGCAATTTTTATTGTCACGAACCTCAAGCTCGTAACATGATAATGAAAAAATTTAGAAAAAAATTCTCAATCAACAATAGAAAATATTTATTTTTAATTTTACTACGTTATTATTATTGAGATTAATTTTTTTTATTATTGTTAATTGAAAAAAAAAACAACAGAATTTTCTTAAATCGATCAGAAATCAATTTTAATATTACTTTAATTTCGGTGTTTGTACTCAGGCATTATAGTAAAAACTACTAACTAGAACTAACTAGACTTTTCTACCTGACTCGTTAATATTTTTTTTCTCATCAACTTTATTTCGTTTTCAAAATGTTTTTCATCTATTGATAACCAGTATTATAATTTAGCATTCACCAAAGTACATCTTCAAGTCACTCCATAAAGTTCAAGACGTATCACACTTACGTGCAGCTTGAAAAATGAATTTCCTCGAAAAATTTAAGCTGAGCCAACCGGACTTAACAAAAAAGACCTCCTCATAAAAATTATATTTTTTGTATACATTTTTTTCATAATTGTAATAGCACACACATGCTGGGCACATTTCAGCACAATTTATTTTAATTAAAAATTAAAAAAAATGACGGGGTCATCATAATGGACTTACCGAATCCATAGATTTCCTCATAGGCGAGATATTTGACACGCTTAGTAGGCATAGGGTATTTTTTTTATTTTCTAGTTATTTGGAGGAGGTGCTGTCCATCTCGACCAGCATAAAGTAGGATCAGCGTATAGTAGTGGCATCATGATGCTGCTCTTTAGTGGCAATGACAATCTTGGCATCTCAGTCCTCAGATGTTAACGCATCTATTTTTGTTTTGCAGAAGAGGGCCATAAGAGCTATTTACAACATAAAACCGAGAGTCTTACAAAAAAATTAAGAAATTAATATATTGACTTTGGGGTCTAAGTATATTTACGAAAAGTTAATGTATGTTCAATAAAAACAAAGGTAGTTTTAGTAAAAAATGTTTTAGTAAAAATCATGAAATACACTCTGTAAACTCCAGGCAAACACAAGCTAGTGATACCAGTATCTCGACTCCACAGAGTCAATAACTCATTCTTAGGGTGATACGCTATTATAACAATTACAACAAAGTCCTAGAAAATTATATACAAGGTCTCTCTATTACCAAGTTTAAATATTTAATTAATCAAAAACTGTATAAAAAGGGTTATTATAATATAAATGAATACATGGTTGATAATAACCCCTGGGAAAGAGGTGGTCGCTTCCAAGCTGTTTTTAAAATAAATTTTGTAAATATTTTGTAATAATTGACATTGTTTTAAAAAAAGTCCCGCTGGGTTTCTTGCTGGTTCTTCCCAGGACAGAGGTTTTTTTCCGAAACAATGGTAAAGGTAAAAAAAGACCATAAGAATTACATGTAATCTATATTTGATAAAAAATTATTCTATTCTATTCTGTTCATCTGCGTTTTGATTTTTAATCGAGTGTCGATGTAGGGGCCTACAGGTAGACTATAGGCTGGAGTATCCACTTACAATCGGGGAACTGTGTGCTCGAGTGTAATACCTACTTATTGTTATAAAAAAAATTAATGTGAAACTAGATCAAGTTTTCCTTTAACGCGTGTCACTTTTGTCACATATGACCCGCATCCGCTTGTTACAGTTTTTTCGAGCTAATTTCTTGCCATGTACCTTATACGTACAGTCGGCGGACAGGAAAACGAATTAGAGTAACCTTTCTCTTGTAAAATCGTATATTGTTCGAAATCACTGCGCGGAACTAAAGATAATTGCGTACATTTGTCTGTTGTTCTTCTGAAAATTACATACACAATACAACGAGTGCTTTTTTTCTTATATTTGTAGTGGTATAGTGCCACGCTACAGGTATATAATATATCATGGCTACTCTGGAGTCAAGCTATGGAACTCCTTACCATCTTAATATAAAAATATATATATATATATATATATATATATATATATATATATAATAGTTTAGGAGTCCTAATTTCCATTTTTACCAAAATATTTTTTCCTACATCTACCACCTCATTTCACATTATTTTTTATTATAATCATACTATTCAGTTATATACTATTATATTATACTATTCTATTATATCAATTATTCATTGCCTGTGTAAAACAAAGAACACTAAGATGGCTTTAGACATTACCACATTACTTAAATTAATTCCCTCATTCGACACAGACAATAACGATCAAGTGTATAGATTCGTTAGGTCGTGCAATTCAGCTTTTGACCTTAGTTCAGCGGACCAGAAGTCAGTACTTTTAGTATACGCGTTGAACAATATTACTGATTCGGGTGCGGCAGATGTTCACAGTAAAGAACATGCTTCATGGACCGACTTAAGAACATTCCTTATCGAAAAATTCTCTAACGTTAAAACCATAGCACACCTTAATCTCGAACTGCAATCTATGTTTCAAAAACCTACAGAAACACTAAGTGAATATTTTCACAGAGTCGACCTTTGTCGCTCTAAAATAATAGAGAAGTTAATCGCCGAAATATGCGATAAGACGTTACTAGGTCGCTTAGCCACGACGGAAGAAACGGCTCTTAACGTTTTTGTCAACAATGGTATTAGCTCCGATATCGGAGCAATGCTAAGAACAAAAGAATTCCCTACCCTTTGCGAAGCAGGCCGATTCGCACTTCAAGAAGACAAAATTCGTGCGATGAACAAGGCTAGGCAATCTCTATTTAAGTTAAACACAACGCGTCCACCACCTTTTACAAAACCACCATACCATACCCATAATTTTTATAATAATAGTAATACAACTAAGCCTATAAATCGAACTCATCTACCATATACACAAACCACGTACAATAATGCCAACACACCGCAACAAATTACAAAATTATGTAGTTATTGTAAAAATATTGGGCATAATATTACAGAATGCCGTAAAAGAACTTATAATAATAATATAAGAAACAATCAAGCCCAACGCGCACTTATATATATATATATATATATATATATATATATATATATATATATATATATATATATATATATATATATATATATATATATATATGTGTGTATGTAAATTACGTGTCACGTTGTTTGTCCGCGATGGACTCCTAAACTACTATTAAACCGATTTTAATCAAATTTGCGCACCGTGTGCAATTTGGTCCAACTTGAGAGATAGGATAGTTTTTTTATCCACAATTTTTTTGCGAATTTAGGGATTTTTAAGAGGACATGACAAATTGTCGTAAAAGGGCAGAACAACGTCTGCCTGGCAAGCTAGTTAACTATATAACGTGCTTAGTTAAGAAACATTACTTTCTCTCTATTTTCTCCCCCTTCCTTTCATCTCTTCCTGTCGCTTTATGATGACTAGTTCGTCACTTAAGTAATTTTCGGCATGTTTAATTATTTATATTTTATACTTTAGATTATAATATTATTTATAGTGCACTCTACCCATTAATTAACTTTTCACTTATTTTTATTTCCTGTTTAAGTTGTCTGGAAAAGATTGCTGCATAACACTATGACGCCTTTTGTTTATCTCTTATTGTTTCTTGTTATTTTTTTAGTGTACAATAAAGGATATTGTGTTTTATCTATACTGCCTCGTTGGTCTAGCGGTTGTAAACGCCACTACTGCTGCTGCGTTTGACATTTTCTTGCTCAATCATTTGCTTTTTATTGAATTAGGATTAATTTTATAGCTCTTATGACTCTAGGGCGAAGGTGATAAGTTCGGTATCACAAAACCTGTCATACGTAAATTGGTTCGTCCTACCGTTATAGTCAACCAAATCTAAGAAATACCTTTTGACGTTTCACATTAATCATACAGCAATAACTTTGCACAAACGCTTGTAAGACGACTTAACATTTTCAAGATACCAGATTTATCGCACCTTTGATTAACTCTTGATTAGATAAATCGAAATTTCTTCAATACTTTTAATATTTGTTACGTAAGAATGTACCAATAAAATGTTGCACATAATATACTTTTAACAAATGGATAAGCACTCCGTTACTGTTAGAGCCTATTAAAAGTCTAGTGCTGAATATATGCAATTCCCTATAGATTGCCATTTAGGATATTAATGTTTATAGTAATATTTTAACGTTATTATGATTTAACAGAAGTATTTATGTTCTACATAAACATTTATGAGTTTTATTATTGCGACAATTCGCGGTAATGCGCAGTAATTTATTTAACTTCAGGAAGTCGCACATTCTAACTGCTTTAAATACAGTTTTTGATCGTTCTTTCCGGTCCAATCGTGAATATTTCATAAGTTATTTAAGTTAATCTAAAGTAACTACAAACAAGTTGCAAATAATTGTTTATAAGTTGAGTATGAAGTTAAGTAAAGAATTAGAACTAGTTTGTTTCCAGTCTAAAACCTGCTACTACTAGGTGGTAAGATTCCTATTATGTCTAGAAGTCCGTCTAGGATAGAATAGGGTATGGGATGGTCTGGTCCCAACCAGACCATCCCATCCCCTATTTTGCAGGCCAATGCGTGCAGTTTTGTGTTCCGGCCTATAAAATTACAGGCTGCAAGTCATTATATCTTAGCCCTCAGAGTTTACATCGCATCTGTACGATGGCGCTACTGAAAATTTCGGGAATCAAGGAAATGACACATCATTACTATTTAAAAATGTATTTATTGCTTTTCGAAGTAATCTACGCGAAATTAGACACATTTTTCCATACGACGGAACCAATCATTGAAGCAACCATTCCATTCGGAAGTTGGGGTCTCCAAAATGGCCGTTTTGTAGGCGTCCACAGCTTCTTCAGGTGATGAAAATCTCTGTCCACGCAATTTATTCTTTATTTTAGGGAAAGTATAGAAATCATTAGGGCTTAGATCGGGGCTGTACGGCGGATGGTCTAATAATTCTATGTTTTATTGCTCCAAAAACTCTTTTGTTCTGTGTACGGTGTGAGAACTCGCATTGTCGTGATGGAGGATGATGCGGCGGTTGCAGTTCTCTTTACGGAGTTCAGAAACGACCTGTGGCAAACAAATGCTAGCATACCATTCTGCATTAACCGTTCTTTGTCCCTCAAGAGGAATAGTCGTAACATGGCCGGTTTTGGAGACAAACGTGGCCACAATTTTTTTTGCAACACTCCGTGAACGAACAATTTTTGTTGGCTTTAACTCATTTTCGAACACCCAAACTCGTGACTGGTTTTTTGTTTCGGGTTCGTACGCGTATATCCAGGATTCGTCACCTGATACGATGTTGTATACAGCATTTCAGGATCCTGCGTGGAATCTTTCGAGAGTTCTGACGCACCAAGTAACGCGAGCCGCTTTTTGCTCTTCACAGAGCGAATGCGGTATCCATCGGGAAAACAACTTTTTTACACCTAATTGTTCGTGCAAGATTATTTGTATTTGACTCATGCCAATGTCTAAAGTTGCCTGAATTTCGCGGTATGTCACATCTCGATCTTCTTCAATCAGCTTACGCACAGCATCTACGTTTTCTTGGGTGGTTGCAGTTTTTAGACGACCTTGACGGGGATCATCACTGAGCTTGACACGTCCACGTTGAAATTCAGCAAACCAGCGATAAATTGTGGTTTTGGATGGGGCTTCATCACCAAATGCAGTAATCATCCGGTCAACACACTGTTTTTGTGTTAAACCACTTCGAAAATCATAATAAATCATCGCTCTTGATTTTTCTCGAGTCAATTCCATTTTCTCAACGACTAAACAAGTTTGACAAAACCTTGTGACAAGACCGAGAATATTTTTTTGAATAAATAAATGGTATTCGATTTTTAAAACCAACGAGTTTTCAATTAAAAAGATTTTAATATGACAGGAACAGTGGAAATATTCCATTCCCGATACTTTTAGTGCAGCCTAGGTAACATTTTTGCATAAATTTAGCTGTTATAAGTTTAGTGGAACATGCGATTGTCACTTCAATTTTGTAAAAAAAAAACCTTCCAGAATAACATATTGTGGGTTTCGTATGGTGAGTGTAGAGAACCGGAGACCCTTTGTACTGGAATCGAGGCATTCCATCTAAGTCCTCAGGGGTGACAACGCATCTGCATTTTGATCGTTAATTGAGGATAAATGTAGATGTCTATGGGCCACGGCATCTACTTACTATCAGGTGGAATATTTGCTCTTTTGTCACCCATTACTAAAAAAAACATCAAAAGCCTTTTAAAATCCACTGTTGGTCATGACCTTTTTAAGATTTGTGCACACTAGTAGTAATTTCTTGGAAGATTTGCTCATCATCACTATGTGAACTTCTAGAGTATCATCCTTGTACCGTCAAGTGGACTGTAGGACGGCTTTTCACGCGATGTATTCAGGTGTCTCAAGAGCGTGCTTTGTGACATTACTTGTGAAAGACCAGGCCTGCCTATGTTCTGCTGGGTTTGTGATGGCACGTACTAAATCCCGTTTGAAATTCAAGTAAAACTTGGTGATATAGTGTATCTGAGCTGTGAACCTTTTAATGAAAAATAGAAATGCGTCAATTTGCGCACTTTTGGCGCATTATAAAAAGGCTTACGTCAAGCAGTCGATTTAAACGTATGACGCTGGAGGATAGTATAAAAAACACTCCGTAGAAGAGCCGTCCTTAATACCGACGGTTGTAATATCCTCGAGAATTAAGATCACGGCGGCCAGGCTCTACGGAGTCTAGCCATCTGTGCAGGACTATACAGCAGTGCGCGAGTATGTGCGTACAGGAGCACTCTCTATTTCCTCACTCTCATGGTCCGAAGGGATAGAGATCAGGCTCTCTCTCTTCTAATCCTGACTTTTCTACTGAGAATTTCGTGACAGAAAATTGATTTTGACCCGACCCGGGATTTGAACCGAAGACTTCATGACCAGCAGTTGCATTTACGTGGCAGTGAAGATGATTAATAGAAATAAGCGAAAGCGAAAGGAGGCGTCCATTACTTTCGATTGTTCCGGTATAATCGAACTATCGTCGGAGCGGCACTGAATTGTAATCAGTTGCATATTGATTGACTGTTTTGTTTTGCTACCCTAAAATACTAACTATATTTATAACTAGCTATAACTAGCTCGCCCCGGCTAGCCTGGTTTAGGATCTATCCATGTGGCATTATTTAGATTTAAAATAATCATCAAATACAATTCATTTTATACATTGATTACCAAAAAAAAACTTAGTTTTTCGGGTGAAATACAGCCTAAATCACTCATGGCATTGCTAGTTGTAGGTTAGTTAAGTTTCTTTTCAATTGGTTCAGCTATTCTGAAAATAACTCGCACAGACAGACGAAGATTAAAAAAATGGTTATTCATGTCTTATTGACGTGCAAATAACCCCCTCAGCTCAATATACAATATGAAACATAATTAACGCACACCCTCAGACACCCCAATTAGTATATTATGTTATAATCATAATACATACACTGAATTTTTAGTTAAACATTTTTATGTATCGATTATTTATCAAATTAGTTATACTAATTCCGGAAGAATGTTGTGGTCTCAGCACAAATCCACGAACGCAAAGACTTTAATGTGCTTGAAGTAAAGTTCATTTTTCTTTATTTTTATTTAATGACAGAATTAGTAATATTACAAATAAAACTGCACTCCTAAAAGTCTTATTGCCGTAAGTTACAGTCCATTTCAGTTTGTTTTGACTGTATAGATTTAGTGTGACTGTAATTTACATAATTGTAATTATTTTTGGGATAAAAATTACCTATATTAAAAATGATAGGAAACGATTCTGAACAAACTACTCTCTCAAAGTGCGTTAATTATGTTACGTGTTGTATATATATATATATATATATATATATATATATATATATATATCTATATAACTCTATATATATATATATATATATCGAAATACCTCTCTATTTCGATATTACGAAAAGAGACTTTAATATTATTAATATTATAGATCTAGATATACAAAAATTCAAGAAAAATGTCTTAAACATTGTACAATTGTGACCTTATCGCTTATAGCGAGGTCTTCCACAAAGATTTAAAATCTTTGGTATTCCACGCAACCTTTGAATGGACAGAAACTTAAAACACCTAAGGAAAGCATTACATGACTGTCATATGTGTATTTTTCTGTTACACTTAATAAATAGAAAGGAATACGTTATATATTTTAGGATACTTTAAATTTTAAAACAAACCCTTAAAATTATCTTCCTTAATTCACCTGCGCTTAGAAGATGCTTCTAGGATGCCACCGCTCAAAGCTCCCTGAAAATAAAACTTACTTTTGGAAAAAAGTTGTTCCATAAAAACATTACCTTATTTTTAATACAAACAAATTATGAAGTTCTCAAACTCGTAGTGAGTTGTGCGTTGTGTCAGTGGAAATTACTTTTCATCGTATAGTTTCAAAATTTATACAACCAGTACTTAAAAAGTCACTTGTTGACTCCATTCAAAGTCAAAGACATATTTTTGGAGCGTTAACTACCAGATACACGAAGCCATTTTGACCGTATCAGTGCATTTACTTCGTCATCGCTAATTAGGGCTGTCAATCATAGCATTATCTCCTTTAAATAAACTCTCTCTTCTTAAATAACTTTTTATTGTATCACCGTGTAGTTACGGCGTAAAAATATATACTGTCGCCCAAGTCACCCAGTGGGTATCATAAGAGCGGGCAATTTTTAGATAGTTTATAGGTATATGTACGTGCCACTTCCGCCATTTTGTTTTAGTTCCTTTCGAACCACGCTAATACGGTCCACTTGATCGTTCGCTCCTCCAAAACTTTTGGTCCTTCGAGCCGGATGGGTATTGTACAGCAGGAAACAGATCAGGAGATACTGACTGTAGTGTCTACCTAATAACAACTAGGCAATAAAATCTGACATTTTAATAATATTTCGTCTGTGACAACTATGGCAAATATCCGCATTACAAGGCAATCTATGGGGAAGCATATGTTCAGAAGTGGACTTTGACGGCTAATGTAAAGAAAGAATGAATGAATACTTTTTAATGTAGAATGCTAAAATACGATTTTATAACATTCTGTAAACGAATCCTAATGGGATATTCGCCAACTTTAAAAGGGCGTTAGTGAGATGTAACAGATTGAAATGAGAACAGTATGGAGTCATGAGTACGCGGTGCACCCGGCTATCTAATGAATGAAGTTCTGGTGAACTACAAGTGGCGGAATATTCATTCATGATTATCAAATCAAAATCCCATAAGTTGGTAACGGGAGATTATCAGTGTGAGGATATTGGCTCAGCGCTCACCAAACCCACCTATTCCAGCGTGGTGAATTTGGGAAAATCTTTCATAGTCCGCGAATAGCCAACAATTGGGTAAAATAAAAAAAAAATAAAAAGCTTCCTCCTCACGGATTTGCAATAAGCTCAAATATTTTAACGTTTAATTATTTTAAAAATAGATATATTTATGTAGTTATTATTATATAGTATCTGGCGCTTATAATGGCAAAAAAGGACACTTGCAATGTTTCTTTATCTGCTTCTTCTACGGTCACAGAAAATTTATTTTAAAGTAGTGAACTTAAAATATGACGTTAGTCTAACGAAGTTTTAATTTCTTAGGCTAAAATAGGTAAATATATATCTTTAAAAAAGCGATAAAGGTATAATTTTAAATCAAAAATTTTTTGTTATTGTAAAAAAATCATATAATTTTTGTAATTATTTTCAGTGAAAAATAAATAAGTGCACTATTTTCAACTTAGCACTAGCTTCAAATTGCCAACCCTACCATTAATTACACCGCCGCGATATTTCGCGCATTATGCTCGCTGTAATGACAGTGCTCAGGAGCAGATCTGCGTTGCGAATTAACCCGTTCAAAAGCGCATTATTGTCGGCGTTTGTAGAAACAGCCGCAGCGGGGCGGCTGTTTCTAACGACTTCTTTATCCAGTTTTGTTCTATTCTTAAGTTATTATATGTAGTCGTTTCAAATGCACGTTTTTTGTCGCCGGCCATTAAATTTAAATTTGATTGCGCTGTGTCGTATTTATTTGCCATTTTTATCGTCTTAAAGTAGAGACGTTACGCTATGTTGTTTTTTTTAAGCTATTTGGCAAATCCTCTATGTCATAGGAAAAGTCAATGTTCGTGCCGATAAAGGAGGCACATAGAATTGTCAAAGAAAGTCAAATTATCAACTCTCATGTGAATTGACGATTGGAATCAGTTGCTGTCAGAAGCTGGAAATGCCAAAAGGCTGACAGCACTAACGTCACAAAACAAACAAAAAAAAAACTTGATTTATTTTAAAGTATTGCGACATCTTGGGTATTATTAGCCGCCACTACTGATTAACAAGTCATTGCATGAAAATTACCCCATCTGGTGGTAATTGGTGATGTAGCCATAGGTGGTAAATTTCACTGTCTCAGCGTTATGAGAGCCTATTCACTCTTGAATTGAAGACACACATGTGAACATATTTCGAGACGTAATGAATTGTTTTATGGTTTTCGAATACTTCAAACAAAAGGCTGTAACATAAAAGCACTTGTACTTGTAGTCCTTTGTGTGTGTGCGTATAACAAGTGACAAAAACGGTTTGTATTGTCATTCATAATGCGTATAGCAAAGGAGTGAAATAATATGCCAGCATCTGTCTTTCTATACAATGTAGGTCTCTTTCAAGGCTTTTGTTGTTTTAAGCTAAATCAGGGCGTTTTACCATCTTCCGTTGCATCACTAGTTACCATCAGGTGGGAAAGTAGTCAAGTATTGGCTTATGATAATTAAAAAAAATCTATATCAATATCCATGTAATGTATATATGTTATGCTAGGGTATTTCGGTTTGTTATACAATTAAAAAAAGACATTAACCGTAAATTTTGCTTCATTATTTTATTAACATTTAATCTTGTATTTTTGTTATATCAATACATCTAACGGACGAACGCGCAGGCGCAGGAACGTACGCACATCACACACACAACACACTTCCTTTTAAATAGTAGTCACGTACTCTATGGGGTTCCAAACGTATTTTCGAAAACGGACTCTCAAATATCGGACCCCTGTCGACATGAGGTATGATGCGGTGAAGTATATCCAATACTTCACCGCCACTACACGGTCCATTTTATTTATTAATATGTGTTGAATTATTTCAAATATTTTTACGTGGTAGAGCCACGCTGCAGCTATATTGGTAGTATAGTTGTAGCACGAATGGATCGGCTCAACTGGGGAAGGACCATGCTCTTAGAGAATGCCAGCGGAAAATAGCAGCTCAACGCTGCTGTGTTTCGTATGGTGAGTGTAGAGAACCGGAGACCTATATTACTGGAAATGAGGCGTTCCATCTTAGTCCTCACGGGTGACAACGTATCTTGCACTTTGATTCGTAATCGAGGATAGATGTAGATGTAAAGAAAGATATTTTTCGGAACAATAATTTTTAGGAATGCACTTGTTCCGTGCGGCATCTACGGCCCACTGCCGCACCACTGCTAAGCCACTGCGTTATGCAGCCGTCTGTACTGTATTGGACTGTACTGCTGGAAGTGAAGCTCTCCCGTTATAGGGCTATTTTGCAAAGTAGTTAATATCGCAATACTTCTGAGACGGGTGAAATTCATGGACTGCCATTTTTAAATTTATTGAAATTCATTATGTCATAGATAGCAATAAAACTAATTGTTCCTTTTTTCGTCCCGTTCGTATCGTCCATTTTCTTCTGTCGTCCAGGTTGTACGTACGTCTGCTGATCATGAAGTCCCTGGTTCAAATACTCGGTCGAACCAAAAATCTATTATTGCGTATTTCTGTCCAAGGAATTTTTAGTAGCAGCTCGGAGTCAGAAAGTTGGCAAGGCGTTCATTCCAGTGCCTCGGAAATCACGTGAAACTGTTGTCCTGTGCCTGATCTCTCTCCGGACGTGTCGAATTGCCGTCCCATCGAACTATAAGCGTGAGGGAATAGAGCGTGCACCTAGGCACTATAAAACTGTCCGGCTTAGATGGCTCGCCTCCGTTTAGATTGGCCGCCGTGACCATAATTCAGCCAAGAGAACGTTATTATCGTAGAACTAATATTAGAAACTGGGTGGAAAAACTCACATCGACGTACGTACAAACATGTCCAGAAAAGTTCTAATCAAACAGTAATGTCACACTAGAGTTATGTCCGTAGGCTTTAACTGCCCACTGTATTTGGCTACAGTTCAACGCCCTAGGAAACAATGCCGTGTCAATGACATGGTGAAAACGGGAGATGATATTTGCGTGTTAAAATCGTTTTATGGTAGCTGAAAACTTTATTGTACGTATTGCCGTGTATTTTGTCGACGACACTACGACAAAGTGGGGATAGATTTAAAGTATAAAAACGTGTGTTTGACTACAAGTTTTATTACTAACTAGACCTACATGCAGTTTTCATCAACAGGTCTGTCGACTAGGGTTGTTATATATCGATTTAAATTCATTGATGATGATTCTGTCTAAAGTGACGCGAAAGTAACCTTTAAATGTCTTGCTTAGCGTATTTACACACTATAGTTTGTCTTGTACATATTATCTATGTATGAATTTAATAAAATTTTGAAATTCAAACGTTGGAATAATCTGAAATTTTGCAGACATACTACGAACCGATGATAATGGAATAATGTTTATACGTGGTAGAGCCATGCTGCAGTTATATTAGTAGTATAGTTGTAGCACGAATGGGTCGGCTCGACCGGGGAAGGACCACGCTCTCACAGAATACCAGCGTGAAATAGTAGCTTAATGCTGCTGTATTTCGTATGGTGAGTGTAGAGAACCGGAGACCCTTTTTACTGGAAACGAGGTATTCCATCTTAGTCCTCACGGGTGACAACGCATCTGCATTTTGATTCGTAATCGAGGATAGATGTAGATGTCTATGGGCCACAGCAACCACTTACCATCAGGTGGACTGTGTGCTCGTATGTCACCTATCCTATAAAAAAATGTTATGTACTAGTTATTCTTATCTGTGATCATTATTTCAGCTCATGATCGATGCGTCGTTTGTGTCTTCTTGAACTCTAATACTATTTTATTATTAGCTTGACCTGTATGTGGACATGTATGTACGTATACATGTAATTTCATAATTCAGTGCTCACCCGTTTTCGGATGTCTGAATTCTCTTTTATATAATAAGTAACCGAGCACAAAGTACACCTGATGGTAAGTGGATGCTGTGGCCCATAGACATCTTTTATCCTCGATTAAGAATCAAAATGCAGATGCGTTGTCACCCCGACGACTAAGTTGGAATGCCCTGTTTCGAGTAAAATATGGGTTAGCTCGATCGGTGAAGGACGCTCTCACAGAATACCAGCGTGAAATAGCAGCTTAATACTGCTGTGTTTCGTATGGTGAGTATAGATATCCGGACACCCTGTTTTATTGGAAACAGGGCATTCCATCTTAGTCCTCTGGGGTGACGACGCTGAATCTGTATTTCTGAATTTTTATTCATAATCGAGGATCAATATACTATAAGGTGGATTGAGTGCTCCTTTGTCTCCCTTATTCTATAAAAAAGGGTTTCCGGATCTCTACAATCACCATACGAAACACAGAGGCATTAAGCTGCTATTTTACGCTGGTATTCTGTAAGAGCGTGGTCCTATCCCGGTTATTCGTGCTACAACGATATAGCTACAGTGGGGCTCTACCGCGTATAAATAATCTGTAGCTTTGCAAACTTATTGACAATACAATAATTTTATGACTATACCGTGATATTCTAACAAGGATCATTTGAGCTCATGATCAATGCATGTCGTTTTAACTCTAATTTTCTTTTTTATAAATTTTCAAGAAGAGTACTTATTGATGCTCGTTTATTATTTCGAAACTACTAATTATCCGTTTAACAAAGGAATCGTCATGCATTGACAGCCTTTTTCTAACATTTATGGTTCAACATTCGTAATCTAACTCTTTGACTTCTCACTACATCCGATTGTCCTAATTAAGTTTTGGCGTTTCAAGCGGGTACTTAAAATTAACAGGAGCGTAAGTTGAAGCATGGAGTCGGCACGTTCTACGCTTTGAAGTGACAAACTGAACCAGATTAAGTCAGTCAAATTAATACTTCACAATAATTAATTAAACATCGCAGCTAATCCATAAATATATAATTAATACATCATTATCCATTATGTCATACATTACAGCCTATAAAAAACCATTGCTAAACATAGTAATCTACCAAAATATTTCCTCTTTGTGGATATTTTGTCATAGGGTTGGCAGTCGCTTTTTCTAATTTTATAGTTATCAGAAAGTTCTTATTCTTTAGTTCTTGACACCAACCCTACCTATATATTAGTGGAAATTCTTACACTAAATTAAGTAAATATAAGGCCTGTGCAAAATATGTTTCGTATCAATTAATAATTACAACGCATACAAACACACTGAATGATGTTATATTATTTTTAAAGTTTATAAAAAAAGAACGCCAAGTCACATGTTCATCCTTATTCTTATCTATATCCATTACCGAAACGTTACGTGTTAAATGTTAATCTATACGAAACATTTTAAAAGCTGATAAGTGATAACATAAAGAATGTTAAATACCGCATACACTTTTATTAAAAATAATGCTTTATGTTTTATATAAGTTATTTAAAAATAAATATAAATTATACGTAACGAAGATACAGCTCGGGTAAATATTTTTTTTAATTAATTGAAATATGAATTGATACATTTAAGTTAAGACGCACAGGGTGAATATGCCCTAGGTTAAATCATGAATACATTTTACAATAGGAAATTAACGCTACCGCTGGTGACCGTGGTCCTGTTTCCGAAGGTACGAATCCGCGGAAATGTATGAAATTAGTTAATTTCGTGATAAAAAAGTAACTGTTGGATTTCTCCCTTCAAGGTCGACGTCTCGGGGCAATCAAGAGCGAAGCGAGCAGACTCGCTTCAATTATTGCCTGGTTCTTTTGATCATCAACCGTCACTAAATGGCAACTATTTATTGTAGAATTGCTTGAGAGTTAAGAAGAACTCAAAAGCATATTCATCTAAATTGATATTGAAGAATCCACTGCTGCTCTTGGCGTTTCCCTACCTTGAAGCAGTTTTGGTTTGATTATTTGATTATTTATATTCTATTTATTTCACACATCCCTTATATAAGTATATATTACTTCAGTTATTACTCAAAAAGTGCATCTACTCTGTATGTTATAAGTTTTTTTAAGCTATTGCATAGCTTCTATCGCGGGCCTTGAGCGCGGGGACCGAATCCAGAAATTCCGTAACGAAAAAAACCTCACGCTCCCTACTCCGACGGGCACGGAGGTGTGGCGTTGAAAGCCGTGCATCGTCTAACGTCGTTTCAGTTCGGCAGACTTCGGCACTCGGCAGACTTCGGCACGGTGTTTGTGTGCGTGCGACTAGACGTATGCGTGTACAGTAGCTGCTAACTCAATGTAATGTAAATAAAAATTCCTGAATAACCTACATGTATTGTAAGATATTAAAAATATTTTAAACAATATTAACTTCTCATTTATTCAATAAGAGAAAAAAAAATGTTTTCTTATCGGTCACCACGCTCAAAAAGTGTAACTTGATTTAATATCAAAGACTTAACTGCATAAATAAAATAAATAAATAATTATAATTGCATAAGTTGATAAAAAATGCTATGCAATAGCTATTGCAACCGCGGCAGTCACCGAGTGCCACACGTATTTTTTTATATTTTTGTATATTTTGTCATGTGGTGTGATGGAGTATGGGTATGATCCATCCTATGTCGTCCCGTTACGTACGGGAAACGTCAGAAAGACCACTTGGTCTTTGTTAAATGTTGCCATTCGTATATGCCACTTATAAAGTACCTAAGACGGGTAAGGGAACCTGATGAAGAACCTATAACCATGTGGTGGCCCATTGCCTCTTCTTACTGATCCGTTGGGCTATGGCCCAACTTGATTTTTTTTTTGATTTTTTTTGAAACAATTGAATTAATTTAATTTGATATACAATACATTACATGGCCTACTTAGCAATTTATTTATGTAACATTAAATAAAAATAATAATTAAAATTATAATATTTACAATTAATACTAATTATACACAATATAAAAAAAGAAACTATAATATAGAAAAACTAACACTAAACATTAAAATAGTCAAAAAGTCCTGCTCCCCGTGGTATAGTGGCAAGAACGCTGGCTGCGTTTCCTCGCTGAATAGCTATACTTAGCCTTTGAGCGAGTAAAGAACCAGCCCTCTTATCACCAGCAGCGACGACCAGTCGTGGATACAGTTCCTTTAGGAACTTCACTGCACGTGGACCCCACGGACTGATAGTCTCTACACAAGAAGAAGAAAGAAGAAGACACAAGAATTATATAATTGTATTAATATGATCTATTTATTTTTCAGGAAATCATCGTTGCCACCGTTCTAATTACAGTAAATCGCTATTTCAATCGGTACGTTTATTTTTTTTTAATATTTTATTTCTACAAAACCGAAGTGACAAATGACACAGTTCACAGTCCACCTAATGGTAAAAGGTGACTGCAGTTCATAGACATTTGCAGCCAAACTTCAATCAAAGTAGGCTAGGTATGTGGCTTTCTATACCTTTTCCACCGGAACAAGCACGTACTACTTTGTTTTACGCGTAGGGTCTATGTTACAGTTATATTATGATTGTATCACGAATGAGTCGGCTCGACCGGGGAAGGACCACGCTCTCACAGAACATCTGCGTAAAATAGCAACTCAATGCTGGCTGTGTTTCGTACGGTAAGTGTAAGGAACCGTAGACCTTTTTGAATTGTACCAAGGCATTCTATCTTTGTCCTCAGGTGTGACAACGCATCTGCATTTTGATTCTTAACTGAGGATAGTTGATGTGAGCTGTGTGCTCACTTGTCACCCTTATTCCATAAAAAATGCTATTTGATGACGGAACCAGACAAGAGTGGACAAGTGGAAACTATCCATACGGACTCCTATGTAGAAACGCAGTCCAGCACCTTGTATGATTATTCATAAAGGCTGAGTTTAGACACCGCCGCTGCTAGTGCCAACACGTAAAAAGGTCTACTCGACCGGCGCAACGCAACGCACGAAAATTGCGTCATGTCGTGAATGACGTAAATACATTAGTCCATAGAGGTGACAACGAACCTACTTAAATTATAAATATTGTATAATAGCGTGCAGCCTTAAAAGTTAAATATGTTTTTATACAACCTTATGCTATTTTGGAAGTACTTGTCGAAGTACACAGGGTTACAGAGGTTATACGTGTCACATTAATGAGTTCGCTGTATGTAGGTATACTTATTTGTCTGTGACTATGTTTCATGCTGTGGCTACACTAAGGAGAAATGCCCTTAATTATCGCGTTGATGGACGTTGAATGTAGGTGTGGCCACGAATTAACGCCATAATTTGACAACGGCGTAATTTAACAATGCCGTTTCCCGTTTACTGATAACTTGAGTGGCGGTACATCAAAGGATTAACGCGCGAATTATCGCGTTGAAGCGGCCACACTACACTACGTTTGTCTCATTGTGCACGGTGAGTGCCACGGGGTTGCACGTATGGCTGCGATGGAGTGGAGTAATGAAAAAGCTTTTCGAGATTGAATTAAAAAATTACTTCAAAAGTACTTTAATTTACGGTATGAAACTAAGAAAAATAAGCAGGAGAAAAAAAAAACAATTTTTGCAGGTCAAAATTCATAGTGTACAGTGGTACGAAACCCTGGGTCCGTGTATCTAATTCGCACTTCACCAGTATTTATGATTGGCTTATTAGTTATTATTTAATTAAAATATATTTACGTTTGTCTTATTATTTAGCTTAAACCATTTGACAGTCTTTCTAGTGCAATTTGGGTGCGGGAAAAAAATAAAACATAAATAGATTTACGGTGTACGTTTCCTGTGCATTTGTAGCATCCACCATCTTCTTTTTCTTTGTATTCTTTTTTTCTTTGTTTATTTTTTTATTCTATAGGATAGGGTGACAAACAAGCACACAGTCCACCTGATGGTATGTGGATGCTGTAGCCCACAGACATCTACATCTATCCTCGGTTACGAATCAAAATGCAGATGCGTTGTCACCCGTGAGGACTAGGATGGAATGCCTCGTTTCCAGTAAAAAGAGTCTCCGGTTCTCTACACTCACCATACGAAACACTGCAGCATTAAGTTACTATTTTACGCTGGTATTCTGTGAGAGCGTGGTCCTTCCCCGGTCGAAACATTTGACGCCGTTCAACGGCAAATTTAACGCCGTTCAACGGCAAATTTAATGCCATTCAACGGCGTTGAAATTGAAACAACGTTGACCGTTCAAGTGTAGCCACTCATTTTATCGCGTTAAACTTAAGGCTATAATTAATAGGCATTGACGTTGCTCGTTAGTGTAGCCGCAGCATCACAAAAGGACAGTACCTATTTAGAGCATAAAAACCGAGTTCAAAGAGGTTTTTGATAATTGAATACTTATCGAAAGACCACTATTATAGATCTGCAGGTTTATGTTTTAAGTTCTACGCGCTCAATGTCGAGAGAAAATCTTTGTATGTAATAAAGATACACCAAAATTGGTTTATTTCAACTATTTTCATAATGTGATGTCTTAGAGATTAATCGGCCGCTTATACTGATGTTGTTAAAGAAATTATTGTTTTAAGCGTCGCATCTTAATTAACTTTGATACTTACTTACTTACTTATCTTCACGCACAATCCCTAACGGGGTCGCCAGAGAGAACCGATCGCCAAGTGTCACGATCCTTACATACCTCTTTCGCTTCTTTCAGGTTCATTAACTTCTTCATACATGCACGTCTAGGTATCTGAGTACTCTTGACCTTCCCCTCTTCGAGCAATTTGCTCACATGGTCTTCGAAAGTTAGTCTCGGTCTACCTCGACACCTTTTAATATTTACTTTCGCTCTATATATTTTCTTCACCATTCGGTCTTCAACTCATTCGCTCAACGTGCCCAAACCATTGGAGTACGCCCCTATCAATTTTTGTGATAAGGTCATCTTTCAATCCTGCCATATTGCGAATCTCTTCGTTTCGCTTTCGATCGGCTATGGTAACGCCACACATTTTACGAAGAGATCGCATCTCCACTGCATTCAACTTGCTTTTATGCTTCTTCTGGCATACCCAGGTTTCGCTGCCATATAACAAAGTCGGTACCAACACTGCGTTATGTATTGCAAAGCGTGCACTCTTCACCACGCCTTGCCTTTTTACTAATGCATTCAGGGCACCACTGACTTTGTTTCCGGCAGCGACGCGCCTATCCACATCTAAATCACATCTTCCATCCCGGCTGAAAGCACTCCCCATGTATACAATTTCATTTACCTGTTCTAGACGTTCCTGATTTACCCATATTTCACTTTTCATTCTCTCTTCGTCCTTTTCAAATACCAGAACCTTAGTTTTATTAGCATTCAAACGGAGACCTTTAATTTCACATTCCTCTTTCATACACGTGACTAATGCCTGCAGTTCTGCTTCTGATGGTGCAATAAGCACTGCATCATCAGCATACAGCAGACAATTTACTTTTATGTCACCCAATTTCACACCCAAACAGCTATTTTTCAGCTTCTGTAAACAGCTGTCGAGATACAGTATGAACAGCCAGGAAGACATGACACAACCCTGTTTTACGCCCGCTTGGACGCTAAACATGGGTGACAGGTCATGCCCTACCCGCACACAGGCTTTACAGTCATAGTAAAGTCACTGCACAGCCCTTAGCAATCGACCATCCACACCATATCCCGGCAACAGTTCCCACATTTTCTTCCTTATAACCTTATCAAATGCTTTCTCCAGATCCACAAAAGCACAGAAAATCCTCTGGTTAACACTCAGAAGCTTTTCCGTGATCATGCGGAGAGAAAACATTTGATCCGTGCATCCTCTTCCAGGTCTAAATCCGCATTGTGCCTCCCATAAGAATCTTTCCGATTTCTCTTGCATCCTACGTGTCAAAACCTTCGAGTAAACTTTACTTGCTAAACTGGTCAAGCTGATCGCCCGATAGCACCCGCAGTCAAAATGTGAACCTTTACCTTTATATAAAGGCACAATGACCGCGAATCGCCAATCATCCGGGACATCTCCCGTCCGCCAGTACAAGTTGTACAGCAGACGAAAGCTGTCCCAAACGCGAGGCCCACCGTACTTGACCATTTCAGCAGTAACTCTGTCTAGTCCCGCAGCCTTACCACATTTCAAACTTCGAATCGCACGTTCAATCTCTTTCATGCTGATGACCTCAGTGTCATCGAGGTCCGTGTCTGGCGTGCCAGTCATGGCGTTACCACCGGATTCTTCACTAAGATCATGACAGGCATACATTTCTCTATAAAATTCACTCCATCGCTGCATGACGTCCGATTTTTCTGAGAGGACGTCATTGGTTCTCGAAAGCACTTTGTTCATTCTTAAGGCTGTCGCACCACTCCGGTACCCTCCAACCTCTTTCCAGAAGAGTTTGGAGTTTTCATTAAAGTTGTGCGACAACCTCTCGTCCGCTTCTGTTCTACACCTTTCACGTACTTCCTCAATCAATGTTTTCGCATGAACTTTCTGCAGCTTATATCTTTCTTTCATCTTCTCTCTCATAAGCTTATCGTTACTAGAGGCCAAGTAGTCTAACCATGCTTTTTTCTTCTTTTTTACAGCTTCTCTCACTTCATCATTCCACCATGCATCTCTTCTTTTACTACTACCTCTTTTTGTCGTTCCACATACTTCTTCCGCTGCACTTACCATTCCATCCCTAAGGTTCTGCCATGTTCTCTCCACACATTCTTTCCTGCCATCGATGGTGTCAAGCTTTTCGGCTACCCTCGTGTGATATTTGTCCCTAGTATCCGCTTCCTGAAGCTTCCAGCTTCGGATGCGACAGTTAAATAATAATAAAAATATAATTAACTTTGATAATATTATTTATGTGAAAATATATTTTAATATCATCGCGTAAAACTGCATGTGTAAGAAATAAAAATACAAATATATGACATTATAATATGTCAAGTCTGATCGCGACCAACACACGGTAAAGTATAATTTCTGCTAACTTTTTAAGGCGTATTTCGCTGTTATATAAAATATATTGAAACTTCGTACCACTCTTTTTTGCGGCTTTAGATGCACTTTGGCGACATTGGTTTTTCAATAAAAGTAGCATAACAAAAAATCGCTTCGGAATTCAATAAAATAGCCCTCTAGCTACATTTTCATTACCTTAAGCCAGTGTTTCACTACAACTCCACCTGGTCGTAAGTTGTTGTGTGTAGTAGCCCGAGGCAGCACAAAGAGCGGGTCAGTACGAGTTGGATCGAGTTTCTTTGGGCTTATTTAGCTTACCAGAAGTTTTCCAAGGAAAATTAAATTAATTAAATATTTTAAGATGTTCAGTGTAATCCAAATGTAAGTAATTACTTTATAATAATATCAGGTACAAAAGTAAGGAATATATTATTTTAAGAATAACGGGGCTCCACAGTGCCAGCTCACTTGACCACATCCAGCGTGGAGCAACTCGAATCGTCGACGATCGAGTTCTCTTTGCTTTGCTCGATTCATTGGCAAGGGATGTAGCATCCCTTCGCATTTTCTATCGCATTTACCAAGAGGAGTGCTCTGAGGAATTCTTCGGACTCATTCCAGCCGCTAAATTTCATCAACGCACATTACGACAAAACTGTCATTACCATCATCTGAATGGCAAAATTGGCAGTGCACTACCGTGCGATTGGAATCGTGCGTAGTGTAATCGTTTACTACCGGCGATTTTTCCGGACTGATACGACTTTAACGCGTCTTTTCTCCTACTCGCTAGGCGTAGTCCCAAAATCATGGAAGACGGCTTTCGTCCACCCGATCTCTAAAAAAGGCGAGCGCTCAGACCCGTCCAACTACCGGCCTATCGCCATCACCTCCTTGTTCTCCAAAACAATGGAGTCTATTGTTAACTGCCAGCTCATGAGGTACCTTGAGGATCACCAGCTGATTAGTGACCGCCAATACGGTTTTCGCCGTGGTCGATCAGCTGGTGATCTTCTGGTCTACCTAACTCATAGATGGGTGGAGGCAGTAGAGTCCAAGGGGGAGGCATTGGCCGTTAGTTTGGACATTGCGAAGGCCTTTAGATCGGGTTTGGCACAAAGCGCTTCTTTCGAAGCTCCGTTCCTATGGGCTTCCCGAGAAATTGTGCGATTGGATCACCGGCTTTCTTGCAGATCGGAGCATCAAGGTCGTTGTAGACGGTGCAAGCTCCGACTACAAGCCTAATAATGCTGGTGTTCCACAAGGCTGCGTGCTATAGCCAACGCTGTTTCTTCTGCATATCAATTATATGTTGCAAACCTATAACATTAATTGCTATGCGGATGACAGCACTGGTGATGTTCTGTACACCGGCCGTGCCACTATTTCTCGGGAAAACGTCTCCGAGTACCGGGACAAACTTGTGTCTGAAGTCGAGTCTTTGCTGAACAGAGTCTCGGATTAGGGGCGACTAAATCTAGTCCAGTTTAACCCCCAGAAGACACAAGTTTGCGCGTTAACCGCTAAAAAGAACCCCTTTGTCGTATCTCCCCAGTTTCAAGGCACTCCCCTTGTTGCCTCAGCCAGTATCGGTATCCTCGGCGTCGACATATCGAGTGACGTGCAGTTTCGTGGTCACTTGGAAGAGAAGGCCAATTTGGCCTCTAAAAAGCTTGGCGTGCTCAGCAGAGCGGGAAGTATTTCATGCCGGCACACCGCCTGCAACTTTACAAGGCGCGGGTTCGGCCACACATGGAATACTGTACCCATCTCTGGGCTGGGGCTCCCCAGTATCAGCTCCTTCCACTTGACGGCATCTAGCGGAGAGCGGCTGGAATCGTCGACGACCGAGTGCTTTCCGATCGGCTCGATTCACTGGCGCTGCGAAGAGATGTTGCATCTCTTTGCGTATTTTATCGCATCTATCACGGGGAGTGCTCTGAGGAATTGTTCGGATTAATCCCAGCCGCCAAATTTCGTGAACGCACTACGCGGCAAACGTCTCGATACCTCCCCTCTTGTGCTTACTCCACCACTGTACTTTCAGAAGGAGTTTTCTTCCGCGTACGACCTCTCTGTGGAATAGTTTACCACCGGCGATTTTTCCAGACCGATACAACCACCTTCAAGAAAAGAGCTTACTCCTTTCTAAAGGGCCGGCAACGCACCTGCAATTCCCCTGGTGCTGCGGTTGATCATGGGCGGCGGTAGTCACTTACTCGTACCACTTCACTCGTTTTCCCCCTTTTCTATAAAAAAAAACTTAGGCACCTTCAAAAAACTACCTTACTCCTTTTCTAAAGGCCGGCAACACACGTGCAGTTCTTCTGGTGTGATAGTTGTTCGTGGGCGTGATAAATAAGTGAGCTAATGATGCATTGCCATCCAGTTCAGACACTAAAAATAAAAATAAAAACTGGATGCCGACGCGCTTGCCCAGCGCTGCAAGTGCGGTAAATGTCCACCCTATAAAAAAGGTGTTTGCTTATCTTAAATTTATATAATTTCATATTAATAGACCCTACCCAGGCGAACCCGGGGCGGTTCGCTAGTCACACAATTAAACTGTATATTAGCTTTGCTTTTAGACCAGCCTGTATGTACAAATGGCTGTGCTGTCGGCTGAAGTTGAGATATTACTGTGTAATGTCAACACAATGATCTAGGAATAGTAAATGTTATTGCTGACGAACGGATAGAAACAGTACATCGGCCTCCGGCGAAGAGGCGCGGAGTTGAAGTTGAGTAGATTTATCGACGTTGATTGCCAGTATGAAGATTTGCATTTGAAAATAGATCACAACCGTTTCCTTATGTTTATTATGCACGCCACATGTAAATGCAAGCGGTGTTGATACATTTATTTCATTGACCGAAATCCTCAATCCAATTATAAGAATATAAATAGAATTCAGTAAATACTGGATCATTAGTTTTTGCGTTTTCTCTTTTTTATACGAAACTAATCGCTAAGTGAACTCTGTGGCATATTTTTTTAATATGATAGGGTGACAAACGAGCACACAGTTCACCTGATGGTAAGTGGTTGCTGTGGCCCATAGACATCTACATCTATCCTCGATTACAATTAAAAAGGGTCTCCGGTTCTCTACACTCACCATACGAAACACAGCAGCGTTAAGCTACTATTTCACGCTTGTATTCTGTGAGAGCGTGGTCCTTCCCCGGTCGAGCCGACCCATTCGTGCTACAACTATACTGCTAATATAATTGCAGCATGGCTCTACCACGTATAAAATTCTATATTTAACATCTAGTGTATAGGTTCTTCGATACAGGCTTGCCTAGTGGGGAAACCAACAGATATTACCTATTGTATATTTTTTTCTGTTAATAAAACATTTTTCATTTTCGTTTACACATTCCGCTAGCTGCATTAAATCGTACCAAGCTGGCATCGTCCCATTCAAAAATTAGTTTTAAAGTGATCTTATCAACGACCTCAAACTGCACTTGCTCGGATTAGCACTCCCCAATTACGTTATATTATAAAACGACTCAGTGCAATAACAATAAAGAAAATATAAGATGAAAGATGTGTAAAGAAGCCAAATAAACCGCACCAACAAATAATACAAGAAAAGTTAAAGATATAGACTAGAGATAGACTGGGAGAGAGTATCGATGATATCCGGGTGGCGTTTTATTCATAGAATTGTGTCGTTTTCTGTCTAGATAATATTACTGGAGCAAATATTTAATTATACACTCAATATTTACCTGCTATGTTCCTGTGTTTTTTTTTCTATAAAATAATAATTATTTAAAAAATGAGGAACTTTCTAAAATGACTGAAACCGCCCAGATGAACCGCCATATTTATACAGCGGCATCTTCCTGGAATTTTAATTAAAATTAAATCGTTAATTTCGTCAACACTACTGTTTCTCGCCGCCAATACCATTTCGAATTAACTCAATCTATCACTTTTTCTCCTAAATCTTATCAGTATATTTTCAAAATGAGGTACTTTTCCGTCTCCAATTAACAGCCCAAAATAATAGAGAACTGCGGTTGCCAACCGCCTGCCAAGCGTGCCAACCGTGTGAAATTTGCTCTATGAGTCAAACATTGGAGGAGTCTTATGTTCAGCGGTAGACTTTTGATTGGCTGTAATGATGATGAATGATGCAAAATCAGGTCTTACTCTCAGGTTCTTATTTTAAACAACCTTCTCTACGTGGTAGAACCATGCTGGACCTATATTTTGTTTCTAGCGCGAACTTGGAAGGGACCATGCTCTCACAAAATTCCCGTGTGAAATGGGAGCGTAATGCAGTGTTTCGTATGGTGTAGAGAACTGAAAACCTTTTTCTACTGGAAACGATGCATTCCATCTTAGTCATTAAGGGTGAAAACGCATATGTATTTTGATTCTGATTCCAAGACGGTTATAGGTGACTATGGACCATAGCAATAGCATCCTTATATCATCAGGTGAACTATATGCTCGTTTGTAACCGTTAGTCTATAAAAAAAGTGATAAATCGTACCTTTATATAGTTAGCATTTATCACGAAACAAAATAATAACCATCCTTCCTCCTTTAGCTTTAATATAAATATATTACGCTGAGGCAGTGCTAGGCAATATTGTGTTCTTGAGAAACAACTACCGTAGGTACTACTCCCCAGTTGTTTCCTCAATCTAAATTGTTTACTAACTATGTTTAGGGGCATATGCGAGCAATCCGGGTTCGATCCCCGCCGGCGCCAATTAAATTTACAATTATACTATAACTAGCCGGCATTGTAACGAAGGACCATAATTATAATTAGAAATACAACCAGATTCCGGCTATTTTAGATCGACTATCTAATGCTCTAATATCTATAGAGAACCACATACCCAGCAGTGGAGTGTTCGTCTAATTGTATGAATGAACTTTATAACATACTATAACTGTTAACATAAAACTATCAATCAATACATTTTTGCTGTTCACCAATACATATTTAAACAATAAAGTTATATATAAGTAACGTAATAATATTCAGGTAGATGGCCGATGAAGAAGAAGTCTCGAGTGACAGTGTCGTACCGGTACGCTAAATATACGGCGGCGTTCCAGCAGCAGGACTGTCAATCTAGTTAGAGATTCCGGAAATCCATGGATGGACGTCGCTCGGGATCGTGATTTATGGTATTCCTTGTGAAGGCCCGTGTGCAGCAATGGACTCGTGATCACAAAAACCTTTTGTTTTCAAAGAATAAAGAAGAGGAAGATTACTTAACTATACAATAAAATTAATTTAATAAAAATCAAACAAGTTGAAACAAAATTAATTTTATTGTAACAAAAATATACATTTTTACGTCTTGGAAACTTACGAGGGCGGCACTGAAAATTTCGGGAATCAAGGAAGTGACACAACATTACTATTTATCTATCTATCTCCGCGAAATGTGACACATTTTTCCATACGATGGAACCAATCATTGAAGCATTTCCAAATGGCCGTTTTGTAGGCGTCCACAGCTTCTTCAGGTGATGATAATCTCTGTCCACGCAATTTATTCTTTATTTTAGGGAAAGTATAGAAATCATTAGGGCTTAGGTCGGGGCTGTATGGCGGATGGTCTAATAATTCTATGTTTTCTTGCTCTAAAAACTTATGTTCTGTGTGCGGTGTGGGAACTCGCATTGTCGTGATGGAGGATGATGCGGCGGTTGCAGTTCTCTTTACGGAATTCAGAAACGACCTGTGGCAAACAAATGCTAGCATACCATTCTGCATTAACCGTTCTTTGTCCCTCAAGAGGAATAGTCGTAACATGCCGGTTTTGGAGACAAACGTGGCCACCATTTTTTTTTTGCAACACTCCGTGAACGAACAATTTTTGTTGGCTTTAACTCATTTTAGAACACCTAGACTCGTGACTGGTTTTTTGTTTCGGGTTCGTACGCGTATATCCAGGATTCGTCACCTGATACGATGTTGTATACAGCATTTGAGGATCCTGCGTGGAATCTTTCGAGAGTTCTGACGCACCAAGTAACGCGAGCCGCTTTTTTGCTCTTCACAGAGCGAATGCGGTATCCATCGGGAAAACAACTTTTTTACACCTAATTGTTCGTGGAAGATTATTTGTATTTGACTCATGCCAATGTCTAAAGTTGCCTGAATTTCGCGGTATGTCACATGTCGATCTTCCTCAATCAGCTTACGCACAGCATCAACGTTTTCTTGGGTGGCTGCAGTTTTTGGACGACCTTGACGGGGATCATCACTGAGCTTGACACGTCCACGTTGAAATTCAGCAAACCAGCGATAAATTGTGGTTTTGGATGGGGCTTCATCACCAAATGCAGAAATCATCCGGTCAACACACTGTTTTTGTGTTAAACAGCTTCGAAAGTCATAATAAATCATCGCTCTTGAATTTTCTCGAGTCAATTCCATTTTCTCAACGACTAAACAGTTTGACAAAACCTTGTGACAAGACCGAGAATCTTTTTTTTTAAATAAATAAATGGTATTCGATTTTTAAAACCAAGGAGTTTTCAATTAAAAAGATTTTAATATGACAGGAACAGTGGAAATATTCCATTCCCGATACTTTTAGTGCAGCCTAGTATGAAAAATGCAATTGATACACTCGCAGCATCATTGAATTTCATTGTTTTAAGGTGTTCCGTTATGTCGAGGACCGAGGACGCTGAATATGCAAAACAGTAAAAATATTCTCTCGTCCAATGTCCTATGGTAACAATCTCAAATACAAATAGCAACCGGCCAGTCGTAAATCGGGGCGCACTACTGATGGATGTGCGTGCTACTCGCTCTTTTGTCAGCATTTTAGCCCGTTTTGTGATTATGGGATTCATTTATAATAAGTTATGATCTGGTTTTTGTTTGGACTTACGTTACAAATTTTAACGTAATTGTGACTTCTGAAAACTTTTAAAAAAAATAGAGAAATTGAAAAAAACAGAGTTTTCTCTGTAATTTTAAGTTAAAACGCTTCAGTTTTTAGTTATCTTTCAAAATATTATATTCAAAATATAATCTTTCAAAATATAAATTAGTTCATAAACTGATATAATATGATTTTAGTTTCAATTTGCTATAAAATGTTAATGTGGTCGTCTATTATTTCAACTTTCGGAATTATCTTGTTGGTTACGCATTTTCACCTTAATCCACGGTCTTTGCACACCTTTATATTTAGAGAACATAATATTGTCCCTTAAGAATAATTTTCCTTTTATTTCCGACGCTTATATGTATTTTGAAATATTTTCATATTCCGTTCGTAATCAGCAACCAACACCGGATACAAAAGATGCAGGTGCTTTGTAACCCCTGAAGACTTCTTAGTGTGTAATGCATAGGTAATATTTTACACTAATACAATATCTCACTAATCAGCGTTAAAATAAACAAGATCCAACAGTTCAAGCATTCGCCCAAAGATTATCGTAGTTGGTTTTTCTAAAATCCTACCGCTTTACCACTAATTTGCAAATCGTACTACAAGAAGGCATTAAGATATTTCTTTAGATAGGTAAGCACTGTTTTATATTTATGCATGTGTGGCTAACGTTTCTTTTGTGCGACAGTTGATTTCAAAATTAGGACAAAATTTTACTTTAATAATCTTTTACGTCTCGTCATTGTGATCTTTTAAAAAGATACGTATGAGTGTCGCACCTAAAAATTCCTTTACGAGCGTTTTTTAATATTATCGTATATTTTGTCGAATTTTGATTCCGTTGTTAAAATTTTGATATCTTTAAAATATTATATGACAATTTTTTATAGAATAAAGATGACAAAACAGCAAGTGGATGCTGTGCCCATAGACTTTAACATTTGTCCACAATGAAGCATTAAAATGCATACCATAATTCAACCCTCTACACTCACTGCACGAAACTTAAGCTACTTATTTTACGATGGTATTTTTAGAATACCATCTATTTTGTGAGAGTGTGATCCTAACTCAGTCTAGCCGTCCCATTCGAGCTAAAACCATAATATTGCTGCAGCGTGGCTTTACCACTTTGAACAAGATAAATAAAATGTGCCGGCGCGGCGGTATTAATTGATTACAAAAAACTATAACAATTATTAATAAACAAAGGGCTACAATAGTTAAATTCAAAAGGGGCAACTAGACAACATTCTAAAAAAGAGTAAAAAAGTCAATACAAGGTTCGCAAGATAATAATTTTCAAACGAACACTGCAATGATAAAAATGTTTCATAAAATTATGACTATGAATGCTCTACAGAAATTAGTACATACCCACCTACATTTGTTTAGCGCCAATAATTTGACAACTCATACGCCAATAATGAAAACAATAACGGTGATGACATGCATTTTATTGTTGAAATTTTCAACCGACTTCAAAAAAAGGAGTTCTCAATTCGTCTGTATTATTTTTATGTGTTACCTCAAAACTTTTTATCGATTTTGATGATTTATTATATATTTTATCATGTGGTTATCATATATATTTGATCAAGATCTGACCAGTAGTTTTTGAGTTATTCTTAATAATACATATTTAATTGACTTCGACTACATTAATGATGTTATTATTTTATTTATATTGAAGTAGGTTGTACTAAGTTTTTAATTTTACCACTTCCTAAATACCAAAATCTCTACGCACGTGCACGTTGTTCTTGTTCGTCTTTTCCGCCACATAGCAACCTTCGCAGCTCAAGTGTTACATTGCGTGAGCTATTTATTCAGATGAGGTTTCCAACATGTATACTTAACCTCATTATTAACGAACACTTTATTTATTCTAAAACTATGAGTATATAAAGTAAAGTAAAGTTACAGCCTATATACGTCCCACTGCTGGGCTCAGGCCTCCCCTCATTTCTGAGAGGGTTTAGGGCAAGGAAGTGTCCGCCGCGCTGCCCAAATGCGTGTTGACGAACTTCACATGTCTTCGAAATATTTTTTTTTCTTATTCCTCAGACATGCAGGTTTCCTCACGATGTTTTCCTTCACCGCCGAGCTCGTGGTAAATCAGCACTTAAAATTGCAATTAACAATTTCATTGGTGCCGGCGGGGATCGAACCCGGGTTACTCGCGTTCTGTTATATTTACAGCGAGCGTTAACCACTGAGCTACCACGGCTCTTTGCCTCATATTTGCCAAGCGGCAAATGAGTATATGAAACATTGTATTTTCATTTATTTCATAATCAGTAAATATAAAACTTGGCTAATAACTAATTTTTAGGTTGTTGTTTTTTATATGTGGTAGAGCCACGCTTCAGCTATATTATGGTTGTAGCACGAATCGGTGGACTCGGCCGGGGAAGGCCCATGTTCTCACAGAGTACCATCGTAAAATAGCAGGTTAATACTGCTGTGTTCCCTATGGTGTGTGTAAAGAGCCGTAGACCCTTTTTTACTAGAAACTGTAGTGACGATGAAACAACGGAGTTCAGATGACAACTGTTTTTTTTAATAATAAAGGCGGTTCTTAACATACAATATTTTAAGACTACCCACAAGCCCACAACAGAAACGAGGCATTCCATCTTAATTCTCACGGGTGAAAACACATCTGCGTTTTGATTCTTTATCGAGGATAAATGTAGAATACTATGGGCCACAGCACCTACTTACCGTCAGGTGGACAGTGTGCTCATTTTTTTATAGGATAGGGTCACAAACGCTCGTATGTCACCCATATTCTATAAAAAAGGTGGTTACCGTTACCGTGACCGTTACCAGTCTATTAAAGTCCATTGCTGAACATAGGCCTCTCCCATAGATTGCCTCACATTTGCCAAGCGGGTTGGCAACTGCAGTTTGATTTTAGTCGTTATTAGAGAGACGCTGCGGTCTCCCGCTGTCTCCCTCTGTCCCCTCTTACGACAACCATGGGATGATGATATAGGGATTATAGGGTATTGGATATTCTTTCACGGCCTCTACACGGAAAAGGAATTCTAAAACCGAATCAGATGATCTGATTGAAGTTTATCCACCTTATTATTTAAAAAGTTGTTTATAATAGTCTCAGATTTAATTTAGAATCTGTTTCAAGAAAGAAGTCCCGCGGAACATCGAATTCGTAGAAATATATGAAATACGATCTTCTTCTAATTTTGTAAGAAAAATGGCTTCACCGTTAAACCCATGATTTTCTGCCAGTTTCAAAGTTAAGAAGTACAAGGGGATATTACCAAAAAATACTGTCAAAGCTTATTTAGACTACTAGTTTTAGAGGAGACTGTGCATAGTCCAACACGTTGAGATATTCTGAGAAATAAACACCACAAGATTATGATATATAGGCTTCCCAACTAACCCTACAGGCCCTATAGGCTGGAAACGAGGCATTCCATCTTAATCCTCAGGGGTGACAACGCATCTGCTTTTTGATTCTTAATCAAGGATCGAGGTATCTATGGACCACGGAATCCACTTACCATCAGGTAGACTGTGTGCTTTTTTTGATACTTATTCTATAAAAAATATATACGAGGAAGGCCTATATTTAGCTGTGGACTTTTATATGCTGTAACGGTAGCTCACAATTTTATACGTGGTAGAGCCATGCTGCAGTTATATTAGTAGTATAGTTGTAGCAGGAAAGGGTCAGCTCGACCGAGGAAGGACCACGCTCTCACAGAATACCAGTGTTAAATAGCAGCTTAATGTTGCTGTGTTTCGTATAGCGAGTGTAGAAAATCGGAGACCCTTTTTACTTGAAACGAGGCATTCCATCTTAGTCGTCACAGGTGACAACGCATCTGCATTTTGATTCGTAATCGGAGATAGATGTAGATGTCCATGGGCCGCAGCAACCACTTACCATCAGGTAGACTGTGTGCTAGTTTGTCACCCTATCCTATAAAAAACTCCTTTTCTGCTTGGACGTTCATCTGTGTTGGTACTACCCTCTACTGATCTCCATCGCTATGCAGCTAGGTCTGTATTACTTAGTGTGATCCAGTTGTAAGAATAACTACAATTGCACTAAATATAATTGTACTGGTTCATGTTAGTATAATATGTATAACAGACTCTAATTTTATCTTTGGCTTTAAAAGTATTTTGTTATAAAAATTTAAAGTCCATAAGTACACAAAGGAGTCAACGTACACACACGTAAGTCGTTTATGTAATTAAAGCATTCATTAAAAATCTGAAACTGTCTAACAACCGCTAGTAAACGCAATTTACATTTGAAAATATTTCAAATTCGATAATACTTACAGTATTTCGGTTAACTCTTTCTACGTATTTTCATGCACGTGAATCCTAACTTAGTAATCGGCTTGTTTGAAACAAATAAAACAATTTACACTACAAATTCTTCTATTCTAAACCATTAGGGTGATTGAATCTGGCCTGCGGAAGGAAACGTGCATGTATAGCATAGATTTATTACAGCTTCCTTTCACATGTCTCCCCTCTCAGTAACGCTCAATGAATCGCCCTGAATTTAATTTTCTGTTACAGCTGCTAACTTACATCATATTATTTGGTCGAGTGGTCACATCCTTTATCGATGACAGTTCTAATCGATTATATTTGTAATCAGAATATTCGTTTATCCACAGTTGACGTTATTTTTATTCGATTCAGCTAACGACTTGTTCAACTACCGTAGTGTATGGAATAAGATTGTTTAATTCTACGCAATCCGTATTTAATAATGCGAACCTGATCCGACCCTTCATATCCTTTGTGTTGTGGCCACGTTGCCATGGTCTTTATTTATACCTCACTTTGTATGTGTGTGTGTGTGTGTCTACAAACATAGGATAAAAGAAGTAAATAGTGTTAGGATTCCGGCTGATTTCGATTATGGCCACAAATTTATGTTGAAATTCTGATTTTATAGAATAAGGGTGACAAACGAGCAAGACACACGGTCCACCTGATGGTAAGTGGATGCTGTGGACCGTAGACATTTATCCTCAATTGAGAATCAAAACGCGGATGCATAGTCACCTCTGAGCTCCGGATCTCTACACTCACCATACGAAACACTAGTATGAATTACAAAACAGAATTCATACTGTCGGACGTTATTAACTATGCTTAATAAACAGTCCCAGAGTGTATACGTACCGTGTCCGTACGTCCGTTGTGTCGATAGAGGTGACAGAGGGAAACTAACTAATATTGGCAGCGGCGTCTTTTACTATGCAACTATGGCAAATGAGGCAATTTATGGTGTACAACCATCTTCTGTTAACCTTCGTCCTCGGAAACAAATTATCCAGACAAATGTATGTAAAACTGCCCTTATGAAAAAAAGTTGTTGAATTAGCCCCTAAATTATATAATAAATTACCTGATCACATAACCTGTGTAAAAACTTAAATCTATTCTAAGTAAATTTCTTGTAGATACATTTTATTATAATGTCAATGAATTTCTATTTACCTACTAATAATTTAAATGTGTAATTTAATAATTTTATTTTGACTCTACTTAATTTGTTATTTTGATTTGTTTTCATAATCATATACTTAATTTTATGATGTGTAGATATATGTATTCGTATTGTAATGTACTTGGGGTTCGTGACAATAAAAACTGCCGATCGAATTACCAAAATTGACACTTTAATTACAAAACACCAATTACAACTTAAAACACACTAATAATAAAAAACAACTGTAGAAATATATAGAATGTTCGAGTACATATCGGTTTCGACTGACTACGTGTAGAAAGTTCTAGTATGGAATTTTCTAGAGAGATCTTGACTCTCCTAGTTCTGCTACTCGATACTAGATGGCGCTATTGTTAACTCGCCATGTCATAATAGTCATCATCATTACAGGCCTTCACAAGTCCACTACTGAACATAGACCTCTCCCAAGAAATGCCACAAAGCACGGTACTGAGCCACCTGCATCCATTGACTTCCTGCATGTCTTACTAGGTCGTCACTCCATCTAGTGGGGGGTCGCCCTACACTACGCTTACCGGTACGAGGTTGCCACTCGAGAGCCTTTTTTCCCCATCGGTAGTCGGATCTTCGAGTTATATGGCCAGCCCATTGCCATTTCAGCTTACAAATCCGTTGGGCTATGTCGGTTATTCTGGTTTTACTGCCGATATCCTCATTTCTAAGTTTTTCACGCGGAGAAACCCCGAGCATAGCCATCTCTATAGCTCACTGAGCGACCTTGAGCGTCCTCATACGGCCAGCAGTGAAGGACCACGTCTCTGACCCGTAATCCGCCATGTACCAGGCATTAATTGTGGCGCACAACAGTATGCTGTAAAGCATTTTACGGAGGGACTATAAAATTATAACATTGACAATCCTGTTACCTGTGAAAACGAAAAAATAAATTGACTGATTGATTGATTGATTGATAGGGCTACGTTCAGCAGTGGGCTTATGATAGGCTGTAAGCTTTTAAGTGCACGTGTTAACTCGTTGGATCTCAGCCCGTGGAACCTCTTTATACCTTTATTCTTCAGCCCATAGATGTCCACAGCTAGATATAGGCCTCTCCCGTTATAGGCAGGACTTATCTCAAACATCACGCTTTCAAGAAAGGTCGGCCTTTATTCTTCAATACTCTATATCTTAGACCGAGTTTAGAAACAACAAAAAACAGTTTGAAGTCAGTTTTTACTTTTCATTAAGTAAATTTTTATAGCTTTTGAATAAACTAAGCAATATCATAAGCATAAGCTCAAGGTCAAAAGACTAGAATGTCGTCTTTGTAGTTACAGTAAAAGAGTCATTTCCGATGTTTCCACGCTCAGTGGTGGGAATTTTTTCTTTAAATTTATAATAGGATTCTTGAGCTATAGTTTTTTTTTTTTAAATGAAATAGAATCGTTTAAATCGGTTCAGCAGTTTCCAAAACATCTGTTAACGTACCGAAAAAAAACACAAAGTTGATCAAAACAGGATATTATGTAGCGTTTTAACAAATATTATACAGAGTTCCCTGCGTTCTTTTAAAAAAGTCGAGTTGTTAGAACTAAAGGATAATTATTACGTCCTTCACCTGAGATAAACTGATAAAATTCCGCTGTTTGGTTACATTGGATAAAACCGGGTAATTCATTATTTTAAATAGTAGTGGGTGATAAACGAGCACACAGTCCACGTGATGGTAAGTGGATGCTGCGGCCCATAGACATCTACATTTATCCTCAATTAAAAATCAAAATGTAGATGCGTTGTCACTCCTGAGGAATGAGATGGAATGCCTCCATCTCATTCCTCAGGAGTGAATTTCCAGTAAAACAGAGTCTCCGGTTTGCTACACTTACCATATGATACAAAGCAGCATTAAGGTGCTATTTCACGCTGATATTATGTGAGAGCGTGGTCCTACCCCGGTCAAGCAGACCAATTCGTGCTACAACCATAATAATATGGTTCTAGCGTGGCTCTACCACTTAGAAAAATGCTTTTATTATTATGATTTCTGCCACTTTCAAAAAAGGACCAAGCTCTAAATTCGATTCTATATTTTTTTAATGTATGTTACAAGATTAGATTTTTTGTAAACGTATGTAGAAGTTTTATATCAAATAAACTATATCTTTATTACGAATAAAAAGCTTTTCTAGTAATTTTCATATAAGATTGACATACGTTCGCGTAGTCCCAGGTAATAAAGCATATAAAAAACAAAAGAAAGGGCCAATTTTCGTCTCTCGTCACGATAGAAAATTAGCATTATAATGCTTTTTCACACTAGTGTTCTTTGCGAGCTTGATCTTTCGCTAATCGATTAGTATTATATGTGTGTGCACACACTATGTGTACATACATACATACATAAACACTCACGCCTGTCACCCAGAGGCAGAGACTACAGACTTCCATTTGGCACGATGCTGACACACCTCTCTCGCCTCCTTCACATCCATACACCTACGCATACATGCTCGTCGGTTAAGGGTACTCCTAATTTATAAGATAGTTAAGGGGATAAGTCGATCGCGTCCGTAGGCTTTGACCACCTATTTCTAGACCCACCCTACACGTGTCCCCCGGGTGGTGCTAAATGAGCGACAAGCCGATAGCACAGACTTGGCTCCAGGCCGTGGTAGTGGCGCAAAATATACTACCCCATATTTCGCACCATGAGGAACCAAAGAAAAGAAATGGCCCCGAGTTCCCGGCGCCCCTTAAATGGGGCAGGGGTGCGAAGAATCTCCGGGAGAAAACCGGCGACGAGGTTCGCCACCCGTCACGTTCTGTCTCCCAAAGAGGCGAAAAGTGGATTGCAGAGGCCCGTCTGGCTACACCATGTGTAACGCATTTTAATCCTTATTTCAGAATATGCGCAGGTGTCTATTAGTTACGGCATCCATTTACCATCGGGTGGACTGCGGGCTCGATATACAACCTTACTTATATAAAAAATATAATGTTTAAATTCAACGTAACAAACGTATTGAAATAATACTAGTTTTTACGGAATTTATCGCGTATATTTTAACTTTTTAAATACCCGACGTTTCGAACGCTTTACAGCACTCATGGTCACGGGCAGGACTGAGATGTTCAACGTCCATATGACATAGTTTAGACTGCAGACTTCCCAGAGTCTGTGAACACGTACAGGATCGCCCCGTCACTACATCAGATTTGATAGACCGCAAATCCTCGCTAAAGAACACCGATTCCTTCCAAGGATGATTCGCGAGGCTATTGAAATCAAAAAACATCCTAATTTCAATAGAGAAGATGGCTGGGTGCTACCATCTGCTTGGGATCCTATAATAAATAAAATTAAATCCCAACCCAAGCATACAACTGTAAGACTTCAAGATACCATAAGTTCATACTGCATAGATCGGAACAAAAGTTAAATTTTAATCTATGGTAACCGCGGTTAACTATGACATATGGACGTTGAACATCTCAGTCCTGCCCGTGACCATGAGTGCTGTAAAGCGTTCGAAACGTCGGGTATTTAAAAAGTTAAAATATACGCGATAAATTCCGTAAAAACTAGTATTATTTCAATGTGTAGTGTTCGCGTAAATATAAGAAATCATTATGTAACAAACGTATGCTATATTCATCATATACAAATAGCGTAAGGTATCGTTGACACAACTGCTGTAACCTACATTTTATGCTGTTTGTTTAACAAGTCGTGTCCGTTTTAACATCACTAGCATGTATTAGAATCAGTGTGTTATTCGTGTTACGCTTAGAAGCGGCCACTAATTGGGAGGTGGGTGAATGTCCAATATTTGTTTATAATCTGTTCGTATTTTCTTTTGAGTCACGATCAGTATCGTACTTACGAAACTTGTTTTATTTCCACGGTAAGTGGATACTAGTGCCCATAAACTTCTATCCGTTACAGCCTATCAACATTCAAATGCTGAATATAAGCCTCCCCCATGGACATATTTCCCCCATAAGGGAATAGGGGGTATAATAAGGGGATTAATAGGGGGTATAATAAGGGTATAATAAGGAGATAGGGAGTATATTTGTCATAGTTGCCATGGCAGGCAGAATTCAACATCCGGATATAACCACACATTTGTTTAGGGCGATGGATGTAATTACATGATAACACCAAAATATATTAGGTGCAACACTGCTTATCTCGATGTGACTCACAGCGGCCTCTTAGTAACGTGAATTTCTTTACTTGTACTAGAAGAATCGCCACAATAAACTGAATCACACCAATTAAAACTCGTAGAATGAATGACACAAGGTAGCTTGTGCCATTCTTTATATTCCTCAAACGGTGGGGATTTCAAATTGTACCCTCTTTGTTCCGTATTTTCTTTTATTTTCGACCCTCATTCTCAATCACAATCGGCCTTCTTTTGACAATTCACATTCTTCTGAATACCTACTTTAAAGCATGAAACTAGATATGATCATGTCTTTGATGCTACATAGTTACGTCGAACACTAATGTTTGCTTACGAACAAGCGCCGAGTCTGTGGGCGCTCGCTCGTAATTATCGTAAGTTTTTGATTACCGCAAACAAAATTAAGGAAATTTCATTAGTTAAAAATGTTAATTAGTAACACTGAGATTTAAGTGTTAGTTCATCATCATCATTACAGCCGTTTACAAGTCCAATGCTGAACATGGGCCTCCCCCAAGGAATGCCACAAAGCACGGTCCTGAGCCTCCTGCATCCATTAACTTCCTGCATGTCTTATCAATCAGGTCGTCACTCCATCTAGTGGGGGACGGGGGACGCCCTACACCTCACCTGCCGCTACGAAGCAGTTACTACACTAAATACAATAGTGTTAGTTATACTAAAATAAAAGAAATGTCGTAATTTAGAATTGCATTTTCTAGGATTTTGTTAATGAAACAAATTCATCATTTAAGTTCCCTTTTAGTAGCCTCGAATCACCTGCTAAATATCCTTTTAGTAGCTTCGTTCATAACAAAAATTGTCTTGCCGAACAACAAATTATGGACAACTAAGAAAGTGAAGTACTCTGCTTCCTCAGTCATGTATCGGACCAATAGTAGATGTTAAAAAAAAATGAGAATCTGTATGCGTTGATGTGCGTGAAGCTATTTAACAAATCACACGCGAAGTGAGCATCTACAGCACTCTCTATGTCGTTGACATCTCGCTCTGTGAAAGAAGGTGCGTTGAACTGTAGCCAAATACGTCGGACTATAACTGGCCGTGTCGATCGCCGTGCGAATTACTGTTTGACTGTTCCCCGACATGCGGAACTAACGACTTTAGTATGTAAATACATAAATAGTGATCCTGATGACTCGCTAGTGCTGCTGAGTTGAACGAACCATCGTGTAGCCTAGTTTTTATTGAAAGGATTAGTTTTACTTTGTGTGTACAATAGGCGAACTTGCGGTCCAGCATATTACTTCTGGCCGTCACATCTACGTTATTAAATCGTCAGTGACGATGTCCAAAGACCAAGACACAGAAATGGGAAGCACGTACTGTAGTCTTCATCTATCTGTCTTAAAAACTATCACCTTACTCTTTGACGACAATCAAACTTAGGTAGTTGGCTACTGCAGCTCGAGGATACCTGAAAATAACTTCAAATAAAGGCTACAATTGCGTTGTCATAACTAAGAACGGCGATAGTTTTTTTTTTATAGAATAAGGGTGACAAACGAGCACATAGTTCACCTGATGGTAAGTGGATGATGTGGCCCGTAGATATCTATCCTCGACTTAGATTCAAAACGCAGATGCGTTGTCACCCCCGAGGACTAAGATGGAATGCCTCGTTTCCAGTAACAAAAGGTCTCCAGATCTCTACACTCAACCATACAAAGCACAGAAGTTTTAAGCTGCTATTTTACGCTGGTATTCTGTGAGTGTGTGGTCCTTCCCCGGTCGAGCCGATACATTCGAGCTACAATCTAAAGACGACGATAGATTGCCAACCTGTGATTATATTGGCTCCTTTTACCTTTCAAACCGGACCACGCCAGTGCATAGGTAGGAGGATGGTTGCTACCCAGGTGTACACCTAGGCTAAAAAGACGTCGTACCACCTAGGTAGTCAGTCGGTGTCATACATTTCAGTTTTCTAGAACACACGTTTCTTGACGTTGTTCACCGCCGAGCACGGTAAATGAGCATTGAAAATGGTAACAGTTACCGAATTCTTTTGTGTCGGCTTAAGTCACGAATTGAAATAGGATTTTTTTTATAGGACAGGGTAACAAACGAGCACACAGTCCACCTGATGGTAAGTGGTTGCTGTGGCCCATAGACATCTACATTTATCCTCGATTAAGAATCAAAACGCAGATGCGTTGTCACCCCTGAGGACTAAGATGGAAAGCCTCGTTTTCAGTAAAAAGGGTCTCTGGTTCTCTACACTCATCATACGAAACACAGCAGCATTAAGCTATTATTTTACGTTGGTATTCTGTGAGAGCATGATCCTTCCCCTTTCGAGCCGACACATTCGTGCTACAACTATTCTACAAATACAACTACAGCATGGCTCTACCACGTATATTGGATATTTATAGGATGTCAGTTCGCAATGCAGTCGCTGTCAGTTTTAGTAAAACCAGGAGTGAGGCAGATGAAAAAGAATAAAAAAGATATAAATATAAAATCGTTTTGATTGCTGGCCAGTATAATATTTTAAGGCAAACATTTATCCGCTGATCTAACACAGCTCTATAGTTATGATTATGTAAACACATTGCAAAAAAAAACACGCAACGTTCGTCTCGGTGTAACGACAGACCTTGAAAGTGAATCTGCATCGCGAATTAGCTCGTCTACGAGAGCATTACCGTCAGCGACCATTTTAGTTTTGTTAGGAACGCTGAACAACTTTATGATTAGCCAATCTATATATTCATCAATCCTTTATGACCGACGAAACAAATTGCTAAATAGACATGAACAAAGACTTTGATAATTTCGGTTTAATATTTGTTCTTGTTCTAGCATATGTAAAGCCTTCGTTTTATGTATAAAAACTTAAAATCATCATTCATAATCATTATAGCCTGTCAAAGTCTACTGCTGAACATTGGCTCCCCAAAGATTGCCTCATGTGGGGGATATTTGCCATAGTTGCCACATTTGGCTGGCGAGTTGTCAACCGCAGTTTTTTTTAGTTTCATTAGGAAGACGCTACTGTCCAACTTGTGCTTTGTTTCCCTCTGTCTCCTCTTAAGGTAGGTCTGCGCTAGAGGAGCCGAGCATGAGCTGAGCACAAGCTGAGCCACTCTACTCGCGGTGTCAAGTGTGGACGTACAACGAGCCTACAACATGCAAATCGATGCATGCGGTGCAAATCCCTTTTTGTTCGTCAAAACACCGACAGTAGGCAGAGCACAGTCGCGCACGAACCAAACGCTCGAAGCGCGCTCGTTCGAGGCTTGTATGTCAGTCCACATTACACGAATCAGTGCTCGGCTCATGCCATGACATGCCACCTTTACAATACAGATGGGGTGCCATGGAGTAGTGGATATTCTTACAACGCTACTACACTGTACAAACCTAAAACATGTTTATTTTAACACTAATATGGATATAGGAAAGTACAACTTGTGAGAATTTAATACTCGTATTCTATGAAAAGAATACTAATAAATTACTATTTTAGCATGTGGTATGATACGAATGTTGTACGTACCTTTAATTGGCAAACATATCAGACTTATAAAATCTATAATCTCTCTTAATTTTGTAAATATGTAAAAGATTATACTGAACTCGCCAGTAGGTTAATGCATTAACCTACTGGCGAGTTGATGACATTGTCAGGCAGGGTCAAATTGTCAGTGTTTTTGATGAATCTATAAAATACATCAAAACACACCAGCTGGTGCATTTTGGAAGGGTCTTTAATCCAGCTGTGGACTTGGAAAAGCTGTAAGTGGGATGTGATATAAAATTTATATAGTGGAATTACCCTCCAGAGAAGACTGGCTGAATGGCCAGGTTATCTGTGAGGTCGGTAGCCTCATATGGTATACCGATCGGCCTATAATGGGCTTCGACGTAGCCTTTGGAATTTACGGGGAACGCCCCAAATTCAAACTTAGCATGAATTTGGGTAGATAGACCTCTATCTTCCAGGCAGAAATTTTCGCCATATTTCGGTGTGAAGAAATCAATCTGCAAAAACACTACGTCAACCATATTATTTATATAAACTCTGATAATCAAGCAGTACTGCTAGCGCTGGGGTCAAACTTAGTGAACTCGAAGCTAGTTGGAGACTGCATGAACCGTTTAAACGCCCTGGGATGTAACAACAGGGTCGTTTTAAGATGGGTTCCGGATCACGAGGGTATTATAGGCAACGAATTTGCCGACAAACTTGCACGGGAGGGCTCACAGTGCACACAATTTGGACCTGAGCCATTTTGTGGAATCCCAAGAAGCCTAGCCCGATTGACCCTTGAAACTCTTTATCACAATAAATCACTTAAGATCTGGTCTGACACACCAGGCTTAAAACATTCTAAAACCTTAATCCGGGCTTTTGATCGTAAATTCGCTTCAGAAGCCCTGGGATTAAGTAAAAATAAACTGCGCATGCTGGCAAGAGCCCTAACTGGACACTGTTGTCTTAAAAAGCACATGTCCATCCTGGGACTAAGCAACTCAAGGATGTGTCGGTTCTGTTCCATAACGAAAGAAACGCCTCTGCACATCCTAACTGATTGCGGACCCTTAATGCGCAAACGTAACACTCATCTGGGAAACTATGTACTCCGCCCAGAAGAAATGGAATTGCTAACGGCTAAGCAACTCCTTCTATTCATTGAAGACATAGGGCTTAGCAGTGAACTATAGCCATAGCAGCGATCACAATAGATCTATTAGGTCGCACAGATACTGGTCTCTTTCCCATGACCTGCATAGCTGCTCGCACTTAATAAAAAAGTGGTATGTGAGGTGACGTCCTACTTATTTCGAGCTACTCTGTTGTTAGTCTTGTCACATTAGTTTTGTTTAAAATACTTTTTACCGAATTTCAATGTTATTTATTTATATAAGTCCAGAAACCAAAGAAGAGGAATGATGTAAGGGAATCATTAAGTGATGGTGAAGTATAATGCACTACGTAATAAATAATAGCTAATGTTCGTACATTAGAAAACAAACAACTTTAGCTGATCAATGTCAACTGTACTTATGATACTTTTGGCTTGTATTTATAAATAAAATACATCGTAATTTTTAGAACTGTTTTTGAGAATGCTTTAAAATTCAAAAATAAACAATTACGTACTTTTGCTTAATAATGATATATTATGTATGTGATACTGAACGGATAACGCAACCATTCAGCTACAGTTCCTGTCATCATACGCCGTAAATTGGCCTAAATCTGTCACTAACACCGCTCCCTAATGTGAGTCCACAAAGCGCACGTAACAGTTACGTATATTTAAAGTCTTTTGTGTCCTAACTTAATTGTAATAGGATTCATTTTAAATTAACCTTAATATCGTCCCATGCTCATTGGATGTACGTTGGTTTGTAGTGTATTATCGGTGTTCTGTGATGCGATAGCCTACAGCAACAATGTTAAGGATGTGGTAATGTGCAGCATTGTACGTAAACGTATCAGATATCTTGTTATAAAAGAAAATAGTGAGTTTTAATATCAACATCAATTTTAATCAGTCCTTTGTTATGAAAGAAAGCTTTTTAAATGTTATATTTTTATTTGTTTCTAGATGCCTCGATTTGTTCCTCTCTGTACCTATCTCTTTTGACTCTTATGTTTACGTTTACCGAAAACAAAAACTTTTTATTCAATGTAGATTAGAAATAATACTAGCTTGCCGGGCTTAAAAATCCTTAAATTCGCAAAAATATTGTGTGGGCAAAAAACTATCCTATCTCTCAAGTTGAACCAAACTGCACACGGTGTGCAAATTTGATCAAAATCGGTTAAGTAGTTTAGTAGTCCATCGCGGACAAACAACGTGACACGTAATTCATATATATTAAGATTATTGAAAGTGACTCTTTTGTTTAATTTACCACTGGTTCGCCTTAACCTTGTATCTAACCTCCGATCTCTTTAATGTTTTTAAACGATTATAGGCCTAAATTTGACCAAGATCCTAATGCAGTAGCCTCAGGGAAGCCGAACTCAGGTAAAGAATTCCAATCGAACTGTGTGCACCAAAAATTTTTGAAGCAGAAATGCTTTGTACTAGTCCGAGGCAAGTAAACATTGTAAGCATGAAATATAACCATACCTCGAGTCAATACGATAGCAAAATGGATAAAGGGTTGTGCACATTCTAAGAAATGTAACCTGTAATACCGGAAGACAGGCGACTGTGCGCTTGTGTTTGAAACTTTGAAACTTAGCTTCAAAGTATGAAAAATATCCTATAAATCTTATCGCACGTCTTTCTAACGCTGTCATGGCGTCTAGATAAGTTTTATACTTAGCGAATCGAGTCTTATTTTATTTTAGTGACACTGACAAGCAAACTCATACTCCGCATAATGGGAAATGGTAACTGCAGCGCATGAACACCTGCAACTAACTTCTATAAAGGCTACAATTGCCTGTCACCCATCATGAATAAGATGGATCGCCTCACGACCTGAACACAGCAGCGCAAGTATTATTTGTCGGCAGAAATAGATGTGAGTGTGGTACCCTATCCAGACGGACTAGGCGGAAAAACAGCTAGAATAAGTAGTATTAGTAGTAGTTACTAATACTACTTATTATTTACACCCCTTATACGGCCCTCTGCTGGGCACAGGCCTCCCCTCATTTCTGAGACGGTTTTAGGGCAAGGAAGTGTCCACCGCGTTGCCCCAATGCGTGTTGTCGAACTTCATATATCTTGGATACATTCTTTTTCTTATTTCTCAGACATGCCGGTTTCCTCACGATGTTTTCCTTCACCGCCGAGTACGTGGTAAATCAGCACCTTCGAACAATTTCGAACCTGGGTTGCTCGCGTACTGTGACATTTACAGCGAGAGCGAACTATCTGAGCTAGCGCGGTTCTTATAATTATAATAAATACTACTTATTCATGTTTTATAATTACCCAAATGCAATACAACCTGATTAGAGCTGATCAGTAAGCAAGTTGCATAAGCTTGGACAAATGCAGCTGTTTGTAGTATTAGTAACTTTAGCTTTGTTTTAATTTGAGCTAATAGTCATATTCTGGCTGCCTACGTATATTCAAACTAAAAAAGATTTATCAATAAATAAGGAAGTAATTAAGTTTGTTAGCACTTAGGACTTCCTAAACGAACCGCACGAACCACGATTCGTGATGCAAACATTGTGTAGATGATAAACATCGTGCGAAGTTGAGTCAGCATTCATTTAGATGAGCTCACATTGTGGTGAGGTTTGTCTTACGTATGGAGATGACGCATCTCGATTGTCCATGCAAATCTTTTTATTACTATTTACTTTTGAAACTCAGAGTAACAAGAAAAGAAAGATACACACTACATTTCCAATGACGCAAAAACTTAGTCAAAACCATCCTCTACTTATTGTAATAGCAAGCATGTTTTTCGTTTTAGAGCCATGCTGCAGGTATATTATATTGAAATAACACGAATAGTTGCTTTACGCGGAATTTATCGCTTATATTTAACTTTTTAAATACCCGACGTTTCGAACGCTTTACAGCACTCATGGTCACGGGCGGGACTGAGATGTTCAACGTCCATATGTCATAGTTAACCGCGGTTACCATAGATTAAAATTTAACTTTTGTTCCGATCTATGCAGTATGAATCTGTCTTGCAGTTGTATGCTTGGGTTGGGATTTAATTTTATTTATTATCGGATCCCAAGCAGATGGTAGCACCCAGCCATCTTCTCAATTGAAATTAGGATGTTTTTTGATTTCAATAGCCTCGCGAATCATGCTTGGAAGGAATCGGTGTTCTTTAGCGAGGATTTGCGGTCTATCAAATCTGATGTAGTGACGGGGGCGATCCTGTACGTGTTCACAGACTGCAGACTTCCCGGAGCGTCGTCTGTGAAAATGGAAAACAGTTAAGTCGATGGATGCAGGAGGCCTATATTCAGCAGTGGACTTGTGAAGGGCTGTAGATGATGATGATGATGAAATACCGACTTCAAAACCAAAAAAGAATAATATAATTTACATACATACATAGCTTCTGCAGTCGGTGCTATTGATACACTATCTCTTGACTGACTGGTGCTTGTAGTCGTAAGCGCGATTGCTGATCATAAGGTTTCGGGTTCGAATCCCGCGACGGGTACGTTATTGCGTTTTTCTGTCAAGAAATTATCTGTAGCAGCCCAGGGGCTTGGAAGATGGCGGTTTTTCAACCCTGTGCCACGGAAAGCACTTAAAGCTGTTGATCCTGCCTAATCTCTATCCGATCGTGTGGAATTGTCGTCCTATCGGACTATGAGAGTGGGGGAGTAGAGAGTGCACCTGTGCTTGCGCATACACTTGGGCACTATAATCCTAACTAGCGCATATGGCTAGTCCGACCGAAATTCAGTCTGGAGTACATTATCACACTATCGTTTAAGCACTGACTTCAAAAGCTATTACGTGCAAATGATATTGTTCTTTTTAGGTTTTGAACTCGGTTATTAATTTTTTAAATCTGTTTTGAAATTAGGTAGTGAGTTTGCTTTTTAGATTTTATTTGTCGTTGCGGACAATCTAATCTGACAAATCGTGGTGAATTGAATTCGAGGCACATTTTTTATCATCTGTTCTTTGTATACAGTCAAAGGCAATTACTTGGAAATTCCGTCGCCTTTCTGTTCTCAAGGTCGGCACATGTAGTTTTTTCAACTACGAAACAAGTAATTTACTTTAACTATCTGTGTTTCTGTCTGTAGTATCATAGCTCCTGAACGAATTTGAACCGATTTTGATAAAAATTTTTTTGATTGTAAGGTATTTTAATCGAAAAAAGATATTTTAATCGAAAAAACCAAGAAGATCTCTTCAGCTCTTTGTTTCGGGATTGTTTTTTTATTTATTTATTTTAATTTATTTATGCATGTTTCTATGCGATTTCTAGGAAATGTTTGAACCGATTTATATGATTCTTGTTTTTTAAATATTTCATCTGAAGTATAAAGTATTTGGTAAAATTGGGTAAGAAAACTTTATAGTAACTATTTACACGACATTGTAATTGTTACATTTTTAAAGTCGGTTAACAATTTATTTTAAAAGTTTAATTTGCTCCTTGAATTGAATGTTTCCTTTAAACTATTTCTTATTATTACGTATTTTTCTATTCAATAGCATTAAAGTAAAAAGTCACGAATCTTACCATTTTTTCAACAGTTAAGGTTACGTAGTAATTATTATTTAATCTGTGGTTTGGGGCCTAATTCAGTAAAATTTTAAGGATTGTAAAATTCATTAAAACAAAAATTTGTAGATTATTATCAAAATGGAACTCTTTAAAAGTAAACAGTATATCTATATATCTTTAAAAAATAAACATTAAAATGAAAACAAAATTAAATAAATTATATAGGTTACATACGTGGTAGAGCCACGCTGCAGCTATATTATGGTTGTAGCACGAATGTCGACTATCGAAATGCTCTATCGGGGTGGTCCCACGTTCTCACAGAATACCAGCGTAAAATAGCAGCTTAATATTGCTGTGTTTCGTATGGTGAGTGTAAAAATGGAGACCGTTTTTGACTGAAAACGAGGCATTCCATCTTAGTCCTCAGGGGTGACAACGCGTATGCGTTTTGATTCTTAATCGAAGATAAATGTAGATGTCTATGGTCCACAGCATTCACTTACCGTTAGGTGGACTGTGTGCTCGTTTGTCACCCTTATACTATTAAAAAATATAGAAGGTACAATGGTTAGATCATAGTTCTGGAAGCGCGTTTCCAGACAACGTTTTTACGCAAAGAACGTTGTTAAAGAATTGCGAATTGGAAAGGTGTTCATAAATTAAACAAATAATTTATGGGATTTTTTTTTTCAAAACACAAGATGATGACAGTTGAGGAAAGGTAGGACAGATACAATTAAGGACAGGAATAATGATGCGAAATATTATATCTCCAAGTAATAAACTTTGAGTTGATTTTTGACGTTAAAAAAGGACTGATCACCTTGAATATATAAGGGCAATGAGTCCTACAAGCGTACAGCTAACGCCGAGAATGATTTATTGAAGAAAGAGGATGAATGTGCTGGAATACGAAGTTAAAGGTTGTTAGTGGAACGTAGTCGAACGATGGTGAGAGGATGAGATGATTTCAAAACAGTTTTTCTGGTAACGCGGAGTGGAGGGATTGAACAGTATGCAATATACAGCATAAAGGATGTGAGTATTCTTGCGAAGGCGAACCGGCAGCCACTTGAGACGTTAGAGAGCGACGCGAGATCTACGAGTATTTACAGTTGCGGAGGCATTGCATATTATTCATGAGAAGGGACAATCCTAATTATTCATATAGATTGTTTACACTCATGCGGTCATCTATAGGCCATGGGTTGTCGTTCACGTCAGGTGTATGATATTATTTGATTGCCTTGTTCATCTAGTAGCCGTGAGCGTGACTTACTGATCTATGAGATCCCGGATTAGAATACTCGTATCGGGTCAGGGCAGAATAAGTTATTGGGCCTTTCTTTTTAGAAAATGTACTTAAGTAGCAGCACTAACTCACATAGTTAACCTATACTATCTATCTTTTTTGAAACTAATTTATTAATTATAACTCCTACAGTAGAAGGTGGAATGACATTACAAAATAATTTGAAAAAAGAATAAAGAAACAACACAGGAATTTTAATAAAAGACGTCTCCTGTTCTGTAGTTCTTAATTTTTAACGAGCGACTTTTTGCACAACGGGGTAGGTAACAAACGAATGTATGAAGATAATTATTATATAGAGCCGTAGTAGATCAGGCTAAGAACTCGTTAATTTCACAGTACGCAAGCAGCCCGGATTTGATCTCCGCCGACACCAATGAAATAATTAAATTTTAACCACGTGCCTCATGAATAAAATATTTTAAGAACATATAATGTCCGCCGACATGCATTTGAGCAGTAGACTGTTCTATTAAGCCCTTCTACTTTAACAGCTCGTCTTGTGAAGCCAAGTTCTCTAGACAGCCGAGATAGAATGACCATGATGTATAACTTCTAATAAACTAAGATTGAGTAGAAACTAGCACACAGTTCACCTAATTGTAACTGGGTGTGTGTCACTGACAACTGCATGTGTGTGTGTGTGTGTGTGTGTGTGTGTGTGTGTGTGTGTGTGTGTGTGTGTGTGTGTGTGTGTGTGTGTGTGTGTGTGTGTGTGTGTGTGTGTGTGTGTGTGTGTGTGTGTGTGTGTGTGTGTGTGTGTGTGTGTGTGTGTGTGTGTGTGTGTGTGTGTGTGTGTGTGTGTGTGTGTGTGTGTGTGTGTGTGTGTGTGTGTGTGTGTGTGTGTGTGTGTGTGTGTGTGTGTGTGTGTGTGTGTGTGTGTGTGTGTGTGTGTGTGTGTGTGTGTGTGTGTGTGTGTGTGTGTGTGTGTGTGTGTGTGTGTGTGTGTGTGTGTGTGTGTGTGTGTGTGTGTGTGTGTGTGTGTGTGTGTGTGTGTGTGTGTGTGTGTGTGTGTGTGTGCGTGCGTGCGTGCGTGCGTGCGTGCGTGCGTGCGTGCGTGCGTGCGTGCGTGCGTGCGTGCGTGCGTGCGTGCGTGCGTGCGTGCGTGCGTGCGTGCGTGCGTGCGTGCGTGCGTGCGTGCGTGCGTGCGTGCGTGCGTGCGTGCGTGCGTGCGTGCGTGCGTGCGTGCGTGCGTGGCGTGCGTGCGTGCGTGCGTGCGTGCGTGCGTGCGTGCGTGCGTGCGTGCGTGCGTGCGTGCGTGCGTGCGTGCGTGCGTGCGTGCGTGCGTGCGTGCGTGCGTGCGTGCGTGCGTGCGTGCGTGCGTGCGTGCGTGCGTGCGTGCGTGCGTGCGTGCGTGCGTGCGTGCGTGCGTGCGTGCGTGCGTGCGTGCGTGCGTGCGTGCGTGCGTGCGTGCGTGCGTGCGTGCGTGCGTGCGTGCGTGCGTGCGTGCGTGCGTGCGTGCGTGCGTGCGTGCGTGCGTGCGTGCGTGCGTGCGTGCGTGCGTGCGTGCGTGCGTGCGTGCGTGCGTGCGTGCGTGCGTGCGTGCGTGCGTGCGTGCGTGCGTCGTGCGTGCGTGCGTGCGTGCGTGCGTGCGTGCGTGCGTGCGTGCGTGCGTGCGTGCGTGCGTGCGTGCGTGCGTGCGTGCGTGCGTGCGTGCGTGCGTGCGTGCGTGCGTGCGTGCGTGCGTGCGTGCGTGCGTGCGTGCGTGCGTGCGTGCGTGCGTGCGTGCGTGCGTGCGTGCGTGCGTGCGTGCGTGCGTGCGTGCGTGCGTGCGTGCGACCGTGCGTGCGTGCGTGCGTGCGTACGTGCTTGCGTGCGTGCGTGCGTGCGTGCGTGCGTGCGTGCGTGTGTGTGTGTGTGTGCGGTGTGTGTGTGTGTAGTGTCACCCTTGAGAAATAAGATGCTGCGTGCTTCTTTACAGTTAAAGCAGCATTATTTAGATTCTGTTTTACGCTAGTATTATGTGAGAGCGTGGTCCTTTACAGTCGCGCGGGTTTTCACGAGTTTGTACTTTCGGTCACGTCTTCTCTTCGACTACACGGAATCTTAGCGTAATTGTTGAACAAGTAACCCGAATTGCACGATTTATAAATTTCGATTATTTAAGATTAGTGTAAATGACAACAAATGGTGGATTTTTACGTCGAGTTGAATGAACTGACTTGTTTGACTATAGTTAGTTTCACTAAATACGAATTATAGAAACTCGAGAAATGCCATAGTTAGGAATAGAAAATTCAAAAAATGCCATATAATTCGTAAGTTTCAGAACATAAACAAGTATAAGCGACAGTAGCCTAATGGCAGGGCGCGGACCGCGAACTCAAAAAGGTCGTGTGTTCGACTCCACCATTCGACTACTGACGTGAACCACTCGTAACACAAGCAATTTAAGCTTACCACGAGTAGTTAAGGGGAATATTAGTAATGTTTATAGCATTGTTTATATTCTTTGAAAAAAATATACAAAACATTGTTTTGTTCCTATTTACCTAGCAAATTGCTATTAATTTATATTAATATTAATTGCTTTATATTTCTTTTAGTTTAGGCATATTAGAATGTTCAACTCTTCACGTTTTGGGGTCCATAGCATTCAATTATTTATCTTTTAAAAGATGTCTGTGACTATTATTTCGTAAGTTAGTGAAATTTGTACGTGGTAGAGCCATGTTGCAGCTGTATTGTGTTTGTAGCACTAGTAGGTCGGCTCGACAGAGGGAGGGCCTCACTTTCACAGAATACCAGCTTAAAATAGCAACTGAATGCTGTTGTGTTTCGTATGGTGGGTGTAGAGGACCAGAGACACTTTACTGAATACGAGGCACTCCATCTTATTCCTCATTGGTTACAACGCATCTGCATATTTATTCTTAATCGAAGATAAATTTAGATGTCTCTGGGCCACAGTATACTCTTACTTTGAATTGTGTGTTCGTTCGTCACCTTTATTCTATAAAGAAGAACCTCGCATATCCGATTCGACGAAATTATGATATTATCCTCTCCAATTTCCTTGTCCGATTTCCTTCGACGCATCATAGCATAATGAATATCTGATCAGCTTCATTAAAATCTATTTTATAGATTTTTCATTAGTAGAGTAGTCACAAACATGCAAGTTGATAGAATAGACAGCCCAAATTGCTTCCACATCTACTTTTTACACCTGTTTTTATTAAATGCTTAAAAAAAATTGCCATTGGTGAATATGAAGCGAGATAGTCCGATAAATGTGTTCTATTCTAACGACGGAACCATTTACAATAATAAATAATTTTATAATAAGCTATGGGTAATATTTATATTTACTGATTTCAACAAATTACATTCGGCGACAGCGATTGTAATGCATTTACGATTTGTTTCACTGCGTGCATTAAACTCTAAATCTTTGAAATTAATTTAAATTTTAAAATAAGATGAATTAAATTTGCATCGTAATTTAGAAAGTAAGCGTAGTGTCAAACCGAATGTGTTGTTTACTATCGATACTTAATTTATGCGCAATAAACGAATTACATGATCTTTTATTACAATCTATTTTAAGACCAGATTAAAACGAAATTACTATTATGTAAATGCATAATATGTCCGTGAGAGGATGTTACATAATGTCGTGATGTGATGTTGTTAGAGTACCGGTCTTTTGAGACCTGCTGTAGATTCCTAGTCATAGTCGATCTACGACGTTCCCAAATACGAGATGAATAATCTACCGTCCCCACCACAGGTCGAAATACATAGGTTTTGCCCATTAAATAAACCGTGCAGTGTCAATGTAAGAATATACACTACCCCATAACATCCCATCGGGGTGTCGTAAAAGGCGACAGAGGGAAACAAAAACGGGAGGTTGGCAGCTTTACGGTAACAACTAAAAATTATAACAGTACTGTGTTTTTTTTTTATAGGATTGGGTGACAAACGAGCACACAGTCCACCTGATGGTAAGTGGTTGCTACGGCCCATAGACATCTATATCTGTCCTCGATTACAAATCAAAATGCAGATGCGTTGTCACCCGTGAGGACTGAGATGGAATGCAACTATAGCAAAGTCTCCCGCTATCAGGCAATCTATAGTCAGCAGTGGACTTTTACAGACTGTAATAGAAATGGATGGATGACCCACTATACCTTTCTTTACTTCTCCGTTACGCTCGTTTAAAAACAAAACCATATCGTTCCACAATAGCAGGTACAGTATGCAAACAACTTCGATAACAAGAAAACAACATGCTCAAAGTACCGTTTACAAAACTTTGCTCTGATTACAATATGTTCCGCGTGCGTGTTTCACTTTTAAATGAGTTTATTTCCCATTTCGCGGTGAAAGTTGGTAGAACTGCTAACGAAGCATTCCATATTGTCCTCAGGGATAACAACGCATCTTTATTTAGTTTCTAATCAATAATATAATATATGTGTCTATGCTATGCGACATCCAGTTACCATTAGGTAGACTCTGTACTTGTTTCTTGCCTATACTTACATTTACACTTGTGATCTTTTTATTAAGTTCCCATCGTAGACATTCATAATAAAAACAATATTTAATCATAACAGCCCCTAAATATCATTTATTTAGGGGCTGTTATGATTAAATATTGATTAAAAAATTTAAAATAGAGATTAAAAAATTTACGGCTTCCGTCACACTGATAACTTCTATAATAATGAAGTAACAAACGAGCTAACAGTCCACCTGATGGTATGTTACTTCTGCATCCCATAGATACCTCGCCTGGAGCCAACTTTAAACAAAGAACGCTACGATGCTAGATGCGTTGCCACTTCTGATTTTTTTTTTCATAGAATAGGGGTTACAAACGTGCACACAGTATATCTGATAGTAAGTTGATATCTTTGGCCCATAGATATATCTATCCTTTTTACCCTCGATTAAGAATCCAAACGCAGATACGTTGTCACCCCGGAGGACTTAGATGGAATATGTCTCGTTTTCAGTAAAAAAGGGTCTCCGGGTATCTTCACTCACCATACGAAACACAGCAGCATTAAGCTGCTATTTTACGTTGGTATTCTGTGAGAGCGTGGTCCTACCCCGGTGGAGCCGGCCCATTCGTGCTACAACCTTAATATACATAGCTGCAGCGTGGCTAAACCGCGTACTAAAATTGTGTAAGAATGAGCTCGTTTATCACAGAAACAAAAGATGGCCGCCACTATCCGGCATTTTGAAATACATATTTTTATTAATTTACCAAAAAATTTATATAACTTAAAACCTTTATATAAATATAAAGGTCTATATTATACCTAATAAGATATTCTTAAAATATTTAAATAATAATAAAATTTTATAAAATTTTTAAATATGTATTCGTATATGAAACAATCGTGTGCACCATTTGTTTAATTTCACACTGCAATAATAATTTTAATATATATATATATATATATATATATATATATATATATATATGCAATTTGTCTGTCTATATTTTATCGTCGTTGTCGATGTCTTTATTTGTATCAATCAATAACCTATTGCACTGCATAAACTTGTAGTTATTTTCTTTTTAAAAACGGCTTACGCAACTTTGTTGACGTCGTCTCTGTGACGGGCCTTTGAAGTTTTGAGTAGTCTTTTTGCGTAATCTTATTTCTGTACTCGTTTCTTTATAATTGTTTTCTTAATTGCGTTTGGAATTGGATTTCATCGAAAGAAACATTTTTTTTTGTATATATGTAATAATGAAGAAGGAAAATAAGGCAAAAAAAACGTAAAAGCCGACACCAAAGTACGAAAAACAATTAAATAATAATTTACACATAACCGTTTAGCTTTCTTAAATGTCTCATAGAGGGGATTTTTGCCATCGTTGCCACACTTGGCAAGCGGGTTGGCAACCGCAGTTTATTTTTATTTTTAGTCGTTATTTGAAAGACGCTGCTGCCCATCTCCTGAGTTGTTTCTTTCTGTCGCCTGTTACGACACCCACGGGACGATATGGGGTAGTGGACATTCTAACAGGACACTACTAATTCACACATAATACTAATTTACACATATTTTTTTTTTATCTTAATTTTCAAATTTATGTACACCTTCCCTATTTACAATTCGCTCTAAATAACAGTTCTTTGCTAAACAATGGTTGTCTGGAAGAAATCGCTTCCAGAGCGATAAGACCGCCTGTTGTACTTTCTACATATATATTTCATTTCGTCTCTTTCTTATGTGTATTAGTGTACATTCAAGAAATATATTGATTGATTTATTGATTGATTGCTATTGTATACATACTTATTAATTCTTTAATTCGGCCTTAAACTTGTTAGTCGCGCTATTGCAAAGTATTGCGGTGAAGTTAATGTAGCGACTAATTACTAAAACTACTGGGATATAGATTAGTATTCTAGCTAAATGTTAAAGTAACAGTCTATACGGTTCATCTCTGGGCACAGGTCTACTCTGTGACGCGCGGCCTCAATGCGTGTTGACTGAGTTTACATGCCTTAGAAAATTTTACTTTGCTTTCTTTGATCGCCGGTTTCCTCACAATATTTTCCATTACCGCCGAACACGTGGTAAATGAGCTCCCGGATCGACGCTAGGTTGCTCGCGCACTGTGAAATTTGAGCAAGCGTATATAGCCCCTGAATAAAAATACAGAAGAGGGCCATTAAAGCAATCTATGACTTAAAACCTAAAGAGTCGCTCAGACAAAAATTTAAGGAAATTAATAAATGTATTAATTAATCAAAAAAAGTACTTTTACAAAAATAAGTGATATTCATTCTGTAAATACTAGGAACAAACACGTCAAGTAAAGTAGTACAAAATGTGACATCCACTGAGTTCAAACTAATTAATTTTTGAATAAAAAGGGCGATCTATACGCTTTTACGTCAAAATCTCAAAAAATATATACAAAATTTGACGTACACAAAGTTCAAAAACTAAACAAATTTTGAATATCGTAAAAGTGGTTATTGTATAATTTGGTAAATATAAGAAATCATTAAGTTTATGTATCATAATAACCCCTGGGAAAGGTGATCGCTACCAAGCTATTTCTAATTTGTCTTTTGTTTCTAATTGTAACTGATTGTAAGCTGTTTTTTTAGTCCCGCTGGGTTTCTTGCTAGTACGTCCCAGGACAGAGGTTTATTCCGATTTCCGAACCAGTGGTAAATTAAAAAAAAAAGTGACTTTCAATAAGTATTATTTATAATCTATATTCAATAAAAATGCTTCAGTTTTTGTTTACTGAGGCAGACTTATGAATTAATTTTAAAAATGGACTTGTTGTTTCGTATGTTTTCGAACTAAATTTATTTATTTGGAAGACTTTCAAAGAATTTTGCGAAAAACTCTGTAAATTATGAAAATGTCTTAAATTTTAATAGATTAAGGATTGAAAATATGGCTATAATGAAATATATATAATAATTATAAAAGGAAAAATAAATAAATTAAAAAATCAATGATAAAATTATTTTTATGCCTTTGTTATTGTCATACCTCTTAAACTGTATTACACTTTGAATTCTCATATTTTTTGTTTATTTTGATTTTTTATATTTTTTTGTTATTTGCCATAAAAAACAGGTACTTCAAAAAAATCACAAAATATTACAGCTCCCATGGGCTTTTCCACTCTCTTTGGTTTGTTTTAAAGATTATGGGAGGCAGTTAAATAAGATGATGTACTAAGGCATAAGAGGGCATCTTGTGGTCTTCTTCAGGAAGTTGATTGCAGGTGTTCAAAGGCTATAGGTATATTACATCTACATGTAGTTTACCAGGTAGACCGTCATCTTGTTTTTCACAATTTTTTTTTAAGAAACAATAATAACCCTACAGGGTGCATTATTACCATCATCATTACAGCCCTTTACAAGTTCACTACCCAACATAGGCCTCTCCCAAAGAATGCCATCCATCGACAGGTCGTCACTGCATCTAGTGGGGGATCGCCCAATATTTCGCCTACGGGTACGAGGCCGCCTCTCGAGAACTTTTTTCCCCTTTCGGTTGTAGGTTCTTCGAGCTATATGGCCGGCCCATTGCCGCTTCAGCTTACTAATCCGTTGGGCTATGTCGGTCACTGGTTCTACTGCGGATATCCTCATTTCTAAATTTATCACGCAGAGAAACCCCGAGCTTCCTCATACGGTCAGCAGTGAAGGACCACGTATCAGATCCATAAGTAATCACTGGCAACACGCACTGGTTGTACAATCTCGTTTTCAAGTTTCAAGGTATCCCTGACGAAGAAGATGTGTCGTAATTTCCCAAACGCTACCCAGTCGAGTTGCATCCTACAGGGCTAATTTACAAATATTGTTCTCCTTAATCGTTAGCCCGTAAAGTTCTCTTCTAAATAAGACTCTCTCGCTTTAGGGATTTTATACATGGTATAACGACGCTGCAGCTACCTTATGGTTGTAGCTCGGATACATCGGCTCGACCGGGATAGCGCCACGCTCTGACAGAATACCAGCGTAAAATAGCAGCTTAATGTTGCTATGTTTACTATGGTAAATGTAGAGAACCATATACCATTTTTACTGGAAACAAGGCATTTCATATTAGTTCTCATGGCAACGCTTTTAAATTTTGATTCTTAATGGAGGATATATGTAGATGTCTATGGGCCACAGCACTTACCATCAGGTGTGTGCTCGTTTGTCATCCTCATTCTATAAAAAAGGAGGATTTATTAACCTTAATCGTCACGGGGTTTAGACAAGTTGAATTAATGAAATTAACAATAAAGAATGGAATAGAATAGAATTTTTTTGTTCAATATTAATCATTACATAAAACTTCTACCCTGAAAATACTTTTGTTTCGGAAAATACATCTATCGTGGAAAGAACTAGAAAGAAACCCATCGGAATTATTTAGTTATTTGAGGAATATAATATAATTAAAAAAAATCATTTTAGACAATTATTTATATGAATTTTAATGGACCTACTTAGTGTACATTATATTAGACCACCATATTCCCAGGGTTTATATTCGTTCATGTTCTATAATCGACGGCTTCGTGGCGCAGTGGCTTAGCAATGAGTTACAGCGCTAAGGGCAGCGGGTTCGTATCCCGCACAAAATGAGTAATTGTATCAGATCTGGATGGATGTCCTTGTGAAATTTATGTTTGTAAACTACCCCTACGATACAGGAGAGAATCCTAGTGTGAAGATAACGTTTTTTTAATAAAAGGTTGAATACAAAGAGAAAGAGAAAATTAGAGTTAATAATCTTTTATACAGTAATTTTTTTATAAAATTGTTGTTCATTGACAAACTGAACTTTTCGGAATTTTGTTCTAAAAGTGTATAAGTACATAAAAATACGTCATTCTTATTCATGTTTATAGGTAGTAAATTATTTTTATCGTCCACCATTGTAGAAAGGCAACTTGTCTAAGCCCGCTGAATATTTTACACCTAGCGTTTATAAGTTAATAATGCATCTATCGTACTCAGATCTTTCTAGAATTTTAAATAGTCGCCTTTTAAGACATCTAGTTGCGGAAATTGGCTGATAGATTATCTTAAGCCGCCAATACATGACAACGAACGAGTATAATAACAATAATTATTTGTTAGGAGTATCAAGCTAATGCACTCTGTAATCACGGAGCGTGGAGACGCAACGTTGCTCAATTGTCTTTCAAGTGAATCGCAGCACACATTCGTAGCCTTCGTCATAAACGTGAGTTCATCTGTTTGTCCATTACGAGCATTGTATTGTCGTTGTGCTGTGATGCAACAAATTCAGGCATTGGACTTCACCCATGTAAACCTTTACGTGGTAATTATTATTATTTCTCCTTTGTTCATTTGTCTTTATTTACAGTTATTTTATTCTCTTTTATTTTTATAAAACTGAAGTAGGAAACGACCTGGTAGTAAGTGGCTATTGGAGTCCATGCAGCCTGCTTCAAATAAGAAAAACCACAGATGCGTTGTCACCTCTGAGGACTAACATGACATGGCTCACGACCTGTGTTACTCTGGCTCTCTCTAACCCTCAAACCGCTACTGTACTGCTATGCATGCAATAATATGGCTGCAGAAGTGGTCATGAGTGTAGTGCCTAACCAGCTGGACACCTGGGCAGAAAAGAAGTCCTGTTAATACCTGTGCTAAACACTACACACACCTAGGTACAGTGTACACACTTATTACTTATGTTATTATATATATATATATATATAATAGATAATTTGTGCATTTACATATAAAAGTAAAAAGTTAAAAGTTTTTTTTATAGGATAGGGTGACAAACGAGCACACAGTCCACGTGATGGTAAATGATTGCTGTGGCCCATCACACATCTACATCAATTCTCAATTACGAATCAAAATGCAGATTACATTCAGGCCTGTATCGCATAACAATTGTTTATTATAGAAACGACAGACACTTAAATTTTATCTATATAATATATAGACTATATAAAACAATTTTGTCTGTCCGGGCTAATCTTCGGAGTGCCTGTATCGATTGTAATGAAACTTCACGAACAGATAGAGTGCAATGCCTGGCGTGATCTAGTCTATACAATATATAGACTATATAAAACTTAGATTTTTTTTAATTGGCCTTTGATCTTTGAAAATTTAGGTAACACCGCATTAATAAATCCTAACAAGGAGATATCAGGGCGGGTCGCTAGTCTCATAAACTGATGATTTTCTCAATATTTTTATGTTTATCTAAATTATAATATATTTTAATAAAAAATAATTTGTTATGTTTTAATAACAACTTATTTCTAATTAAAGTTAAAGTTACAGCCTATGTACGTCCCACTGCTGGGCACAGGCCTCCTCCTTGCCCTAAAACCCTCTCAGAAATGAGAGAAGGACTGTGAGTGTCCGCCGCGCTGTCTTCACGTCATCGAAATATTTTTTCTTATTTCTTAGACGTGCAGGATTCCTCACGATGTTTTCCTTTACCGCCCAACGGGTGGTAAATGAGCACTAGAAATCGCATTTAACCATTTCATTGGGATCGAACCCGGGTTTTTCTAATTATTAATTTTCGACGGATCCAACTCGGCTGAGCAGTGTTCGAGAAATTACGACACATCTTCTCGTCCTCAAAACCTGAAATTGAGGACGCTTAAGGTCGTTCAGCGAGCTATGGACAGGACTATGCTCGGGGTTTCTCTGCGTGATAAACTTAGAAATGAGGATATCCGCAGTAGAACCTAAGTGACTGACATAACCCAACGGATTAGTAAGCTGAAGTGGCAATGAGCCGGCCATAGAGCTCGAAGAACCGATAACCGATGGGGAAAAGGTTCTCGATTGGCAACCTCGTACCGGTAGGCGTAGTGTAGGGCGACCCCTCCAGTAGATGGAGTGAAAACCTGGTAAGACATGATAGAAGTCGATGGATGCAGGTGGCTCAGGACCGTGCTTTGTGGTATTCCTCGGGATTTCTCTGCGTGATAGTCTTAAAAACGAGGACATCCGAAGTGGAACCAGAGTAACAATAAAGCCCAATGGATTAGTAAGCTGAAGTGGCAATGGACGGGCCGTATAGCTCAAAGAACCCACAACCGATGGGTAAAAAAGATTCTCGAGTGGCAGCCTCGTACACTAGATGGAGTGTCGACCTGATAAAATAGGAAGTCGATGGAGGCAGGTGGCTACTCTCTTTTAGTTAAATACAAATATGTCTTCAGCACGAATGGTTCCGCTCTCCTATGGAACGAGCATGCTAGTACAGAAATCTTATAAAAAAATAACGTGTGGGCCAGTACTTGACTATAGTAGTTCTGGGTTAGATTTTCTGTTGGAACCAACGTTTGTGCAAGAAACAATTCATTGGTTTTTGGCATGGTTTGTGGATGTGATTGTCAACGTGTTTCTCGCTCTCCTAACCACTTCCGATCTTATTAAAAGAACGTAATATTGGCCATAGTAATTTTTTGTACTGTGTCGCGTGGAAGCGTTTTACATACATAAATTATACATGGACAAAAGTCCACACTCGCAAAATTATAAAAATGAAGTTCGAATTAAATCCAGCTGCCGAATTATACCAATGCACATCGTAACAAACTTCACGTTACCATTCACATCACCTGGATTCTTGGCGGTCCACTACTGTGCGATTTACTAGAAGTTTTCTATCTCGCACGATTTCTTTATGGAATAGTTTACCAACAGCTATTTTTCAGACCAATACCAGTTAGAGACTTTCAAGATACGAGCTCTCTCCTTTTTAAAAGGCCGGATCATCATCGTCTTTATAATTACAGCCCTTCAAAAGTCAACTGTTGAACATAGGCCTTCCATTCCTCTGGTGGTGCGGTTGTTCATGGGCGGCGGTCGACACTTACCATCAGGTGAACCGCATGCTCGTTTGCCACTCTTCTATAAATAAAAAATATAAACACTTGTTATGTGCGATTATTCGAACCAGAGGCGTCACTGTATCCGTGTTTTCTATATTAGGCGCCGTTGGTAGTTTCTGATTATTATGGAGGTGTCAACATTATCGTAATTCGGCTAGGCAAACATCAATAAAAAAAGTTGTAATCACTTTGGATTTTTTATCAATGAAGTCCAATTTTTTGAATGCACGACATTATAACCGTCCGTTGTCATTTCATCATCATCATCATCATCATTTAGCTTATGAAAAGTCCACTGCTGAACATAAGTTCACCCCATAGATTACCTCATAGAGGCGATATTTGCTATATTTGTATTTTTAAGAGTTTGACCTCATTACAGGAAGACGAGACGCTTCTGCCCATCTATAGTTTCACTTCCCTCTGTCCCACAGGACGGTATGGCTTATTCACTTAAATTCTTCTACTACATGTTGGCTGCCAGGCTCGAATATAATAAAGATATTAATGATAATGATGTGTGGTGCTGGGACTAGTGGTGACGGGATTAGTGAACGCAATTGAGGGAGGGCGGGAAGTGCTCTTCAATCCAGGTAAGACACATCATTGTATTTAGTTAGCAGAAGGTTGCAAATTAATTAATATCTTTATTATAATGGATTTCCGCAAAGTAACGCCTGATTCTATCAATTACGCTCGAATATTTTAAATCATGCATATTTTATAGAAAATTCTAAGAACTAAGTTAAGTTGAGTTTTGAATAGTTGACCGTATGTACATTATACCGTATATTTGGTATAAGGCATGTTATATATTGCCTTAAACCAAAATAAATATCATATGGGGAAATCTATTTTTATAAGATGGGAATGGGTTAACGACGAGTTTCGTTTATGATAAACCGATCGTTATTTCTTAACAAAAGTCATAGCGATCGAAAGACGTTGAGTCAGCCACCTGAGCTGACAGACTCGCGTGGCGGAGACAGTTTTATTACTCAGACGAGGTTCTGTAACTTGTTACAAAGTTGTAATTTAATTGTTGATTTATTTAACTTCACAGTTGTGGTGAAACAATTTCTAGGACAAAGAATAACCTAAGAATTCCACCCTAGGGTGGATACTCAAAATCGTGTGTTCGTTTATCCACCCCAGGCGGAGTGGATAATCGGAATTCGTATTTTCTTCTGATTTTCCCCTCGGATGTATACAGTCGTTTCTAAAAATATGATAAAATCTGGCCTAAGATTGCTTAGTAGACATTAGCATACTTATGAAAATACATATATACTTATTGTTTGGTTACATACCATTCGATGTGACAAAATATACGTCATTTTGGAGATTTCTTATGACGAAATAAATGATTATTTTCAATTATATTACTTAGATAATTAATTTCAATTATATTTTTATTGAAGTAGGTATTTAAATATTATAATGGAAATTTATTTGAAAATAGTACGGTACTTAACAAATTTTAAAATGTCTTTTATTGAGTGACGACGTTATACAGGATATACAATTACGTCTACTCAATAATGAAATTAGTGTTGGTCATTTCCTGGACATATTGCAGAATTTATAAATTACTTATTATTATTATTTAAAACAATGAAGTTTAATTTGGTTTAAAATACAATACGTAATATGATTTTTGTTTGTGGTTATTAAAAATAATTAATAATATGTTAAAGTATAAATATATTTTCTTTTGAACTGTACTTGGAGTGGAAAAGCAGCACAACAATAAAAAAATGAATTCCGATTATCCACCCCGTCTAGTGTGGATAAACGAACCCTAGGGTAGATTTCTTAGGGTGGATAAACAGAATACCCCGATGCAAAGTGTGTAGAACTAGGTTGGGCTATACCATGCTACCGCAATGTTTAGAAACTAGAGCCTCCATCGAATCATCTACTTACCATGTTGATGTATAGTTTTGAAACGTCCGTAAGTAGAATATTTTTTTAAAACTTCAGCAATATGCTTTGATCATGAGGTGTGATGATCTTAGTCAGAATACTAAATTATAATGATAAAATAATTGTATTGTCATCGACTCCAAACACTTTTGCCAAATTTCAGTGTATTTAGAGGTCTGGAATTAAGTGAAAACTGAACTATAAAGTTTCATTACCTTCATTTACAGACTACTAAAAGATACTAAGCGACACACGCGTCACTCTGAGAGACAAAATTCCAAATAAGCAAAATCTACAAGAACAATTAAATCAAGTAAACTGAAGAAATCATTGGCTTGTCAGGGCTAGCACAGGATATAGTGCCGCGCCGGAAACAAAATAAAAACAAGCGTGTATTGGAGCTAACACAACGTTTAGGCAAATCATACAATATTTGTTTATTCCTTAAGAGCCAAGTCTTTCAGAGCAAAACAGAAAAATTGCGTTCTGGTGACACATCTACACCCTCCCTGCCCCGCCACTTCATGTACCGCCACCGCAGTTATCTTTCTGGCCGTAGCGTGGAAAGTTGCTCTACTAAGATTTTCCAGTATCAATTTATCTAATATACAGGATTATTGATAATTAGCTAACAAATTTTCACATACAGATTTTCTACCTCGTATCTATTTTTGTTCCATGCTTTTATTACAAAATTCGTTACACAAAAAAAATATTTTAAGTTTGTATAATTTTTGTTGTTTTGTTGAAAAGGTTTCTAAAAGATAATCATCTAGAACCTGTATAACATGTACTCGTATTATTGATTATTCAAATGAATCTGGCAAGTGCTAGAATGAGTCGTGCACTGAGGGTTTCGTAATAAGTCGATGACACTATCGAAAATCCGTCAAGTACGTCAAGTAGTTCTAAATACTAAAATAGATTAAAAAAAAAACTCAAAATAATTTCTATATAAGTACAAACAGTCCACTATCACACATATTTATAGTTTCTCATTAAAGTATAATGTAACTTTGTATAGCATTTACCTATATGCATTACAAATATGCAACTTATTTATAAACTATTCTTAAAAGTACCTACCTAATTATATACCTAATATTTAACCAAGTGCTCACACATATGCACGTTGTTAACTATTTTACTATGAAACACAAAAAAACTTACCTTTGAATTCTATTTCTGTTCATTGCTTCAACGTTTGATTTCAATTTTCGTTTTCTGGTACAAGCATATTTTTTACGTTTATGGTCCATATCGAAATTAAAAGTTATAAAACAAATACAAAATGATTTATAAACCCTTAAAGAATTATATGCAAAAAATAATAAAGTAGAGCAACTTTCAATTCGTAACAATGCGCAACCAAGATTAGGGAAAGAGAGAGAAAGAGGAATGTTAGAGCGAGAGGAAGTGCAAAAATTTGGCACAGACAAGACGTCTGAACGCTACAGCCGCTCAGCGGCTACTAAGGAATATTGCCCGCAATTATTGTTTTTTTTTTTTTTTTGCGCCCGAAGCAATTAAAGGGCTACCCTGTACGTAGGGAGGCGGAAAATGCATTACGCATACCACGATAGCCGGTCTATCGTGGTTATGGGGGACTCACTGTCCTACCGGGGACCCTAAGTGATACCCCCTAAAAACCGCCTTTAGGGACAGGCAACCGGCTGATTAAGCTCTATTGTGCCTTATCATGAGCGACCCTCTTTTGGGAAAAGAGGGCGCAGGCGGCTAAGTGCCGCTGAGGGAGTGCCTACGAAGGCAAATTAATGTCAGATATTACAATAATTTTATTTAATTAGAGTTGGCCTGAGCTGCCAGGAGACAGTTCAGGTCGTTTGAAAGTTTATTAGGCGGGTCCGAGAGAGAGTTTCTCGGCCTGCGGACACGATAGCGAGAGGGGGGTGGGGCTGCATAAGAAGCTGCCTCACGAATTAAGTGGTTTGGATGCGACTCTGAGGCTTTGAAGAAGTTCTCAGAGAGTTTTTTAAAAAATTGTTGAATTGTTGGGAGCTCTAAGTCCCGATGAAGGTCGGCATTGCGGACGTACCACGGTGCGTTCGCAGCTCGACGACAGAATAGGTTCTGAACTATTTGGAGTTCATTTAAAATGTTAGGGTTTGCGTGGACAAAGACGGGGCCCGCGTAGGACATGACTGGTCGTATACATACCTTATAGAGTGTACGCTTGTTTCGAAGGGACATTTTACTGTGTCGGCCCAACATACTGTTGAGCCTACTCAGATAAAAACGTGCGTGACGGGTTACTCTTTTGACGTGGGGCTTGAAAGTGAGCCCTGTGTCTAGAGTGACACCTAAATATTTGGCGGACGTATGCCAGGGGACAGGGGTTCCTAGCATACGTATTGGTGGAGTGTTTTTGAGACGGCGTCGTTTATAATCGAAGTGAACGGCGGAGCTCTTCTCCGGGTTCACATCGATGCGCCATTTTTTGAACCAAGCTCCTAGGTCATCAACTGACTTTTGGATCTTGTTCCGTATGAAGGGTAGTGAGACACCTTTGCAGTAGATGGCAGTGTCGTCTGCAAAGAGGGAGAGTTGAACACCTTTCGACGGGATGGGAATGTCGTTGGTGAATATGATGTACAGCAGAGGAGCAAGTACTGAGCCCTGAGGGACACCAGCCTTGATAGTTCGCTGTGAAGAGAGCGTAATTCGTGTCTGAAACGAAAGGTACGATGTTTTAAATAGGAGGCCACGAGACGAACTAGACGATCGGGGAGACCTATTTTATAGAGCTTGTAGATAAGGCCTGTGTGCCAGACTCTATCGAAAGCTTTGGCTATATCGAAAAAGACCGCGATGGTCTTATGACGACGAGGATAGAAACCGCTGAGGATATATTCCACAATGCGGTGAACTTGTTGGGGACATGAGTGTTTGGCTCGGAAGCCGAATTGATGGGGAATGATAAGAGGGTCGCCGTCTGTGGGAAACAGGTAGCGCCTCATACGACTTTGGATGACTCTTTCGAAGAGCTTGCCCATTGCCTTGAGGAGGCTAATGGGGCGATGGCTGGAGGGGGAGGTTGAGAGGCTTGCCTGGCTTGGGAATTCCAATCACAGTAGCCTCTTTCCACGTAGTGGGAAAATAACAAAGGTTGAAGCAGGCGTTGAAGATAATAGATAAAAAGGTTAACACCTGCTCGGGAAAGTGTTTTAGGGCTTGGTTGGAGATGCCATCCGCGCCCGGAGCCTTTTTTAGGCTTAAGTCCTTTGATGAGGGATGAGATCTCATCATTGGACACAGAGATAGGTTCAGAGGCCGTGGGGGGTGAGCTCCGGCGGCGGACCTCATCCTCCACTGCCTGGACGTGTGAGGGGTCGACGGGTTGAGAACTGGGAGAGCATTGAGCGGCAATGCTATCTGCAAAGCACTCAGCCTTTTCCTCGTCCTCGAAGGCAACCGTGCCGTCGGGACGGGAGAGAGGGGGAGTGTGGGTGATAGCGTCTATGCGGAGGGCTCTAGCCATCTGATAGTACGCTGTGTGAGATGGAGAGATATTCTCCATGAGCTTACTCTTTTCGAGATCTTGAAATTCAGAGAGGCGGAAGCGGAGTTTTCGTTGAAGACGATTGGCCGCGCGCCTATATTCGGGGGTGGGATATTTTGCTGCTCTCCGGAAAGCAGCTTTTTTGGCTTTTATTAGGTTGCTAATATGTAGGGGAAGCCCACTATTGTTAGCAACCGGGACGACCCTTTCGTTCTCCTTAAGGGAGGATTTAATAAGGGTGGAGAGTGAGTCGACCGCGGTGTCGATTTTTTCGGGACTATCTAAGTCCGACGATAGGGAGATGGTAGAGTCCTGTGAGTCCAGGGCTTTAGCTAGGGACTCCTTGAATCCCTTCCAGTTAGTGAAGGTTTTCGTGTGTGTTGGGGGAGGTGGCTGATGGCCAAGAATGAGGGAGACCGGTCGGTGATCTGATCCTAGATCGTCTAGTGTCTCGATTGCTCCGAGGTTGAGAGAAACTCCTTGGAGTAACGCAAAATCTAACACATCGGGGGCGTGATCGGTGTTATCGGGGAAGTGAGTAACACCGAGAGGACTATGGACGGTAATATCAAGAGACTGCGTGATATCGAGCAGTATCTTGCCACTAGGGGGACGTAGTGCGGCATGTCCATTCAGTATGCTTGGAGTTAAAATCTCCAAACATAATGACTGAATTGCCTAAATATAAAATGGCCTCAAAATCCTTTTTGAGGGGATAGGTTCCTGAGGGGATGTAACAGGAGGCTATGAGGATGGACTGATGTCCAGTCATAGCTAGCCTGCATACCGTGGCTTCCATGTTGGTAAGCTGCGGAGTAGAAATGGGCGAGCAATGAAGTGTCTTCTTGTAATAGATGGCCGTTCCGCCGCCTCGGCGGTCGGGTCTGTCGTTACGAAGAAGAGAGAAGTTTTTAATAGAAAGGCCTCTAGTGTCCTTAGCTTTGAGATTAGTTTCCTGTAGGAGGAGGAAATCGACTTCACGATTCCGAAGAAAGAGCTTGAGTTCTGGGAGGTTATTTCGCAAGCCGCGAATATTAAATGATACAAGCGATAAACCCTTAGGTTTGATACGACCGTGAGATCTAGGTAGGTTAATTCTCTCAGTCATTGAAGTTAAGTTAATTAAGTTAACCTAACTTACAATGCTAACAAAAGGTTATTGTGCTCCGCAAGAACGAGGAGACGTTCTTGGGGGGACTTGGCCGCGCGCAGTTTGCGTGATACAACTGTTATTTCCCTAACGTCGATATTCCTAATAGCGGAATATAGCGTGTTGTAGTCGTCGATTGTGGGCTCTGCTTCATGAGCGTACGAGGTTGTCCTCGGTGGGTCTGCCTTTTTGGGCCCCCAGGGAAAGACTGGAGGCTGCATTGGCTTGGAGAAGCCCGGAGGGGGGCCGAATTATGCCCTGAGGGGGGCCTAGGGGGACCCTGAGGGGGCCTAGGGGGACCCTGAGAGGGTCGAGAGAAGCCCTGGATAGGCTGAGAGGGGCCCTGACGGGGCCGTTGATGGAGGGCTGGGAAAGTGCGGTCATTCACCGGCGGTGGAGCTTTCCTACTGGGGCGAGGTTGAGGTGCGCGTGGGCAACCCTTGTAGTTCGCCGGGTGTCCTGTCTGGTTGCACAGGACACAGGCGGGCGGGGATTCGGCGTCTTTGGGCCGGGGACACTCTTTAGTGTTGTGTGGCTCCAGGCACTTCACACACCTGGGTGGGGCGGAGCAGTTGGCCGCCGCGTGACCATAAAGTTGGCAGCGGTGGCACTGCGCCGGGAAACCGGGCCTATGTGGGGGCTCTACCTTCACCCTTGACAGGCCGCACACTGTGCGCACCTGCCGGAAGATGGCTTTAGCCTCCGGCACGTTGGACAAGATTACGAGGGCAAGGTTGTATCTCTTGCCCGTACGGTTGTGCATTTTGTGCACTGCTTCCACTGGGAAACCTTGGGACTTAAGGTCCTCGAGGATTTCCTCATTGGAGAACTCAAAGGGGACGCCTCGGATGACGGCCCTGACTTTACGCTCTTCAGGGAGAGCGTAAGTGTGGAATTATTGTTTATAAAGTCAATATTTTATAGGTCGATCGAAATAATTATTAATTTTGAAATAAAGTGGTTTAAATTATTATTTTTTAATATTTGTCTAATTAAACACCTGCCCTTGAGAAAAAAAATAATTATAGCATAAATATTTTCAGCTATTGCTATGAAACAAATAGTTTTTTATGAGGCGAAAACAGCGAAATTTAACGAAATTGAGACCTCTTATTTAAGACAATGAAAGATATTTAGAAAAAAAGAAACAGCGCATTTTGGAGATGAAGATGTTTAGCTATTAACGCGCTGAATAGATTTCGCCTTTTTATTATCGATTGCCTTATAATGGTACACGAACAAAGCTCGAAATTGCGTTGGGTGCGAGAGAGCTCTATTTACCGTTTGATTTATCTAACATAGACCACATAGATGAACCAAAAAAAAATTTAGCCATTACTTATAATCTGGGTATTTATGTGTTATCAAAATATTTTACTCTGAAACAATAATTTGCTGTAAAAAAAGAAATCAAAGTGGCGCTAATGATTCGATGTGAGTCAACTTTAAAAGACTGTAGCCTTAAGGGGTTTGAACCTGTACCACAGCGATAACGCTTTACCAATATGTAATATTTTATTAATCTGATATTTCGTAATAAAGTCTACTATTATGACACAAGTGACGCTAAAACTTAAATATTATGTTATAATTTAAAATGATGAGCTAAAGTTTACGTCAATTATAAATTATAATGCAATTTATACAATCCTTAATGAAATTCTAAGGAACTAGTGTAAGCGCTTCTATCATGTAACGTTCATAGCTCCGCGATATCAGCGAAGTTTTCCCATTAGTCTGTTATTCAAACTTCTGTCGATTGTGAACAATGTGACCCTTGGGACCACTCTCGGTCTATGGCTCTTGCAAAATTTCAAATTATTTAATTGTTTTATTATCTTAAATCACAAATGTTCTAAACTACTCAAAACAAAATAGGGCTCATCATCATTTATTTTAATTTTCTGTCTTAGAATAACTCAAGAGGTAATGGTCACCAAAATAAATCATTTGATTGTGTAAGTAGTTGACTTGTTTATTAGTCATTATCAATTTTTCGAGCGACAACTTGAGCGTTTTATTCAAGTGGGTGGGCAAATAAGTGAAGTGCTTGAAAAAAAAACATATATTTTTTTTCTGTCTGTATCTGTCTGTCTGTCCGGGCTCCGGGCTAATCATCGGAGCGGCTGAACCGATTGTAATGAAACTTCACGAACGTATGGCAATAGCCAGAGCGATGGAGGCTAGAACCATCGATACACATGTACTACGCACTATTTGGCATTCCGAACTCACTACATTCAACAGAACGGTACTGCAATCCGTACACCTGTTATTGTTGCATCGATATTCATGCAGTGCAAAGCGGCGCTAATAATAATTTTATATTAAATTAGCACATATGCAAAATAAACGAAAATTTTAAAAAATGCACTCGATTAACAATACAATCTAAATAAACAATTGTTTATTATTACAATTTTCGCGCGTTTAAATATCAACTGTACATGCGCGACTCTATTTTATTGTTTCCCGCGCATGTGCGGATACAGAGTAGTGCACATTTTTTGTTTGGAATAGCTTCTCTAGTACGTAGTACATATAACTCAATGGCTAGAAGATATTTAAAAAAAACGAAAAATTCTGTTTTAAGAAATTTCCTTTTCATTAAGACAATTGTCATTTACATGATAACAATAATATCTATATTATGATTAATAAAAATTAATAATGTAAATTCTCACACCTGTCACTCAAAGGAGTACCTTGATACTACGGACTTCGATACGGCACAAACCTGACTCACTTCTCTTGCTTCTTTCATTTACCATTTACTTCTAAGCATACATGCTCATGGGTTAAAGGTACCGTCAGCCCATCTTCAATACATCGCCAAATTGGTCGAAACATTCATCTAACGCGTCCCTTGCTGAATCTGACACTTTGTATCCATGGTGCAGAGGGGTGCCTTACGAGTCACTTTAGGGAGGTACTACCCTCTTACGTGTTAACGTAGATAAGCAGAAAATAGTGTATACCGGTACCCTGCAGCATTCCGTTTTATCTCATCTGAAGCCTTCTTCAATTGAGGGCGGCTGCAGGTAACTATGGACTGCAATAGACACTTATAGGTCGTGCCACATAGGATGAAATTAAATAGAGTCCACTGCGCATGTACAATCAAACAGAAAAATGAAAATTTTATAATGGCATTTTAATATGTAAAAAGTCAAAGGTCAACATTATAACTACACATCAAATTCTCCACGAAAACTGAACGATATATTTATATATCATCGTTAGATTTTAACTGCTTCTAAATAATATATTAATATAATCTGTATTTTATGTTCACTTAGTTAAAGAAATAAAATATTTTGTATTTGTATTTTTGTATTTGTAATTGCTGTTTAAACTATACTATGCGATAGCCTTCGATTATAAGGATATTTTACATGCAATAATTTGCAAAAAAAATCATCTTGTAGAAAATAACAAAATATTTACAACTTTATATAATATACTACGAACTACGCTATTTTAAATAGTCCCAAAATAATTTATGAAGTAATAAATATTTGCACACTTTTTGAAAATATTATAGAACAATATTTTTAAAAGTACAAAAATAATCGCAAAAATTAAAAATTTTATAACAGGTAGTCGCTAACACTTTCGATATCGATAGTACACAAGACGACACAAGAAGGTGCGCGGGCGACGGGACGCAGGAAGAAACGACGTAGGAGTAGCGCGTCACCCGTTGCTATGGTTTCGCTTCCCCGTATCTCACTCTCACCGTGTCGACACCTATTTTTCGGTTCTGCACACTTCCATGACTCGTGGAGTTGCCTATACCATATCAGGGACTGTAAATTCGTTTGTCTATTTTTATATATAGAATAAAGGTGACAAACGAGCACACAGTCCACCTCGTGGTACGTGGATGCTGTGGCCCATAGACATCTATCCTTGATTAAGCATCAAAACAAAGATGCCTTGTCACTCCTGAGGACTAAGATGAAATGGCTTGTTTCCAGTAAAAAAGGGTTTCCGGATCGAGCCGAGCCATTCGTGCTACCACCATAATATAGGCAGCATGACAAAAAAAACCCAACCCCACAAAAAAAGCAGGCCCAAAAGGAAAAAAGACCACCTGCAGCATGGCTCTACAAGGTATTTTGAATAATATAATTGTTTACAAGTGGAAGTTAGCAACGTCACGTTTTCTTGTAAGGTTTGCCGCCGGGACTGCATGTGTATACTATTATTTAACCTATATTTATGTAAAATGTAAAATAAAAGAATAGTGATATGTCGTAAAGAACTCAATGATTGTGTGTACTCAATAATTAATGACACGCACACACGTTCGACTAACGAAATTTTTTTTCTTACGTCGAAAGGTTTGCAATGCGTTTTTATGGCAATCTAACGCATAGAAACTAGAAACCGATACTGAGTTTTCAGTATTGGTAAGTGAATAAATTCGTTAATTAGCTGGCGTCGACAGAATCAATATGTCGCAGCCGGAACTTTCTACTCGCAAGGTCGAGACCCGAATCGCTTATCACTATTGGAGGGAGGCGATGGAGTTTACCAAATAATCAAGTCTATTTGTTCGACATTAATCAATTACGTTGAGTTAACGGTATTCGTAGGTCGGTTTTATTCTTTAAGGTTTATTCTTTTAAAAATGTATAAAGGCTCGTTCTCTATTAATATAATCAAAAGTACTTTTATATGTGCCTAATACATTTTAACTGCTTTATTGGTCTAGTGCTTATAAACGGGATTACTCCGATTGGTCCTATTTAATAAAAATACAGACTTCCTATCTATATAACAGACACTTTAAAATTACATATAGAATTATCAGCGATCTTTTGTAGCAGTATTTGTATATGTTATATTAGGTTTTTACCTATGAAATTGCCGTTCTAAAGTACTGGTTATTTTAAATCAAAATAATTTTTGTTTGGCTAAGAATTCTAATTTCAAATTACATACATAAACACTCTCGCCTCTTACCCAGAGGAGTAGGCAGACAGACTTCCATTTGGCACGATCCTGACACACCTCTCTCGCCTCCTTCATATCCATATACCTACGCATACATGCTCGTCGGTTAAGGGTACTCCTAATTTGGCCCGTTTTCAATAAATCCCCAATTTGATCGATAAAATTTCGCCTAGGACGTCCCTTTCCGATTCTGCCATTCACTTCTGCACCATAAATTTTCTTTGTCACTCTTTCCTCATCAAAACAATATTGCTCCATTTGCGTCAAATTGGCAAGGTAAATAAGGTTTACGAATGGTTGCCCCGCGAATTCAATGATCGCCAGTGCGAAGTACGCGTCGAGACGTGCCTTGCACTGCTCAACAAGCACACAAACCTATCTATTATAAATGTCTATAAACGTTTGACACAACTTTTTTCGTGGTAGAGACAATTCAGTAACAATTCCTCGAGGATCAAAAAAAACTTTTAATACGTAACGAACATTCTTCTTCTAAACACTCTTTTGATTTTCAAGATGTCCATCACCATCAAGTGGCGTGTGTGCTCGCTTGTGACCATTATTAGAATTTCAAAAATGCTTGATAGGATTAAAAAAATTCACCGAACTTATTGTGTGACTTTTTTATTAATTTTAACATTAATTTTTTTAAAGCAATATTCGATCGACATTTATTTTACTCAATTTATTATTTTTTATGTTATAATTTTATACAAATATAATAAACTTTAATGTATATTAATATATGGTAATAGTAATAGCTGCTAATACGAACGCTTTACTGATACTTTACTGTAATACAAGTTTTATTTTTACTTCCAGAACCCAGTTTATCAAAACTCACAAGTCTACTTGTTCACAAGTTACACTTTACAAGCAAGTTCGTGTAAGTTACGTTTATCAAAAAAAAATTACAGGGCTTGTAAAATTTACCACTTGTAGGTTCTACTTGTAATTTCTAAAATCAAAAAGGTGTGCCGCATCCTTTTCCCGCCATTTTTTTTTTTGATTTTATTGAATATCCGTATTTAAACGCATGGCTGTATGGTGTTTTGTCTGTGCCTAATTTTGATGGGAAAATAACTTATTATTCTTTCGAGACTGCTCCGTTCGCTATTATCTTGGACGCCTTCAAATACATTATCAGAATCAGAGTTGTTTTCATTATTCGAGACCTCTTCGTCTTCGTTTTCGGTTTCCCTAATAAAGTTACACAAGGTCAATTAAAAATATTGCAAGCAATTCTAGGTTCAACTCTTAAATAATTTAAACATGGAAACTTTTCTTTCGGAATTCCTATATCATTTTGAATAACTCGCCGAGTCGATTTATGAGCATTAAGAAATCTAATAAGTTTGCTTCGTCGTTGCCATCTATTACTGTAAGAATAATCAGCCGTTCCTTCAGAGGGTACACAGTCAGTGGCGAAGCTTCCATTAAAGCCGAAAAGCCGGGCTTGCCTTATTAAACCCGAATCAATCAATAATATCAATCAATAATATCAACTAATAAAATAACTCGTAAAATGTTTCAAGCTATTTCAAATTTCCCGCGCACCCCACTGTTCGACACATGTCGACCGATGACCTCGTATTGCCTTAGCGATACTGCTGCTGTCATAAAAAATGAGTTTTAATAGAGCTAATAGTTGTCTCCTTCGCTCGCGTGGGCTTTTTACGGGGCTTTCGAGAAGACGATCGCTCTCTTTCTAACCTATGGCAAAATATTCTATAATGAAATATAACTACGATTGTATATATAGCAATTAGTATAGAGATTTAAAGCCAGGCTTTTGGGAATAAAGTTGAAAGCGGAGGCGCGCGGGCAATACGTTTGCAAGTTCATTTCACGTTTCAATGTTTATTTACTCTGTGTGCTTATCTTAAGCGATGTAATATTACGAGTTCAAAATTTATGCTTTTTTTAAGATTTTTAATTAAAATGGAGGATAATAGCGTTCCTTGTGATGAATTGAAGTGTGTTAAAGTGATAATCGGAGAGGAAATCCTTAAACTTTGTTGAGATAATACACAAGGTTAAGAGTGTATTTCAGACTTATCAATTATCGCAATTAAAACCAGTTATTGGTACAATTAAAACGTTCACCAATATTTTACGTGGACGTAATTAAATCTTTCCATTAGAAAGCGAGACGATTCCACTTATCTTATCTCTTATCCATTAGAATGTAAATATTTTTTTTTAATTTTGTACATAGTTTGTTTGTACTTTTTTCGTGTTTTACTTTTGTTTATGTATTGTATTCGATGTAAATATTTTTTTTTCTTTCGCTTAAACAAACCCAAACGGCTTTCTTCAAAGCCACCGAAGCTATGCAATTGCTGATATGTAATACAATCTATCTAGCAGTGGTATGCCTTCTGTGTGCTTTGTTAAACACGTCCTTGACAGCACTGAATATGAAACTGAAGCGTGGAGACAGATCAAGATTGGTGTATTTTTATAAAACTGCTAAAAACAACAATCTATATTTTTATCAATTTATATCTTGGGCTTGCCCTAGCTTGGAGCTCTAGCTTCGCCACTGTACACAGTGTCGTTAAGGAGAACCCCTTGTGCAATAGGTCTCCAGACATTTTGAAATTGCTCATTTTACTGACTATTTCTTAAAACTCTATTGTCATGGGTGCTTCCGGGCCAATTAGCATAGGAATAGTAAAACTTTTTGTCAGGACCGCACACAACTATACAGTTAATGGAATGATTTCCGTGTCGGTCTACGAATACTTCTTCATGTTGAAGTGGCGCATCAATTTTTATCAAGGTACCATCTAGACAGCCACAAATTAATGGCATTCCTTTCAACATATGAAACTTCTGTACTATCTTCTGCATTATATTCCACCATTTAACGTAGTTTTCAAACATTACGGTATTGATGGCTGCTAAAACACTGTGGACTGCATTGCATACACTACTGTAATATAATGATGTATTGTAAAAAATAATGTAATATAGAGCTATTTGCAATATTTATTTAGTTGTCAGGGCGTGGTTTTTGTTTGTATTTCTTTCGAAATGGTTTCCCAAAATGTAAATAATTGATCCAATTTTTCAGCTATAAGTCGAAACCTTTCATTAAATTATCCCATATGACTGTAATCAATTCTTGTTCTATATGTTCTTGTAATTCTAATATTTTCATCATCGCGTGAGTCACTTGACCACATTTTAAAAAGGACAATCAAATTTAAAAAATATTACAGTACTACATATTACTCTTGTAAGACGGAATGGAGAGTCGCCGGACACTCTTTGGATTTGCTATGAGTTTCTACAAATTGTAACTTACAAGGGATTTTTGATGAACAAAATCACGAATACAAGAGTAAAAATATACTTGTGAAATAAATAATGACCCATGTAACTTGTAGTTTATACGTGTAGTTTTGATAAACACATGTTTGTAATAATTAAATTTATTACAGGAAAATTGCTTGTAATACAAGGCTTGTCAGTTTTGATAAACAGGGCACAGTTGGTGGCGATCGCTTGATGTACGTGACAATTCATTGATTGCGACGAGACGGTAAGTAATATAACATGTAAAATTTTTATTACTGAATATTAAACAATGAAATTGTAACTACCTTACGTTGTTTCTTAATTAATTTAACAATAATCATGCTGTAGTGGCGGTGTAACAATATCCACTGCCGAATATCGTTATGGGGGGTGTCGTAAGAGGCCCCAGAGGAAAACAAATCAAAAGATGGCCATCAGCGTCTTCCTAATACGAACTAAAAATAAAAAATGTGGTTGCAAACCCACATCATATCATATATGGCATATATCCCCTATGAGGCAATCTGTAGAGGAAGGATAGACCTCAGTTCAGCCGTGGACTTTTCGTAGCTGAAACGGTAACCACGTGGGCCGTCGCGTCGCATGTAAATACGAACCGAACAGTGTTAATGAACTAAAGTTGCGTACACACATTTTGCCTACGCTTTATATTACATAATAATAAAAAACATATATATACATTTAATATGTATGTATGTTTTTATTATAATTACATTATAAAAAAAATGGTCTTAATTTTCATATATCTACGAAATGAATGTTAGTTGCTATATGTATAATTTAAGTAAACGTAACAAAATGATAATGTGATCTAAAGCATCAGCGCAGAGCGTTCGATGGGTGTGTGACATGGAGACTCGTAAACTATCAACTCGGAAGTGGCTACTAATGCGGCTCACCTGGTTAATGCAATTGAAAAAGTGACCACCGTCACCCAAGAACATTCGGCCTTTGTATTTATTATATCATCATCATTATTCACTAGTACACTGTTCAATTGTCCCTCAAGGAATGCTTCAAAACCCAATCCTGAGCCACTTGCTTTTTGAAATATGTTATCTTCGACTGGAACTCAAAACGATCTAAGGCATTTAGATGTTCAGAGTTTTAAGCCCATGCCGCGTAGATTTCCGTACTTTAAAAAAGACTACGTGAACTCCGGGTTTTCAATAGAAAAGATTGAAACAATACTAGTTTTTACGGAATTTATCGCTTATATTTAACTTTTTAAATACCCGACGTTTCGAACGCTTTACAGCACTCATGGTCACGGGGGGGAACTGAGATGTTCAACGTCCAGATGTCATAGTTAACCGCGGTTACCGTAGATTAAAATTTAACTTTTGTTTATTTTGTCAGCGAGATAAAAGACCTACATCTGACAGACAATGAAACTATGGTCAGTTTTGATGTGCAGTCATTGTTTACATGCTTACCTGTTGAAGACTGCATCTCAATTGTAACTAGAAGGCTGGAAGAAAACAACATGCCCGTAGAATATGCAGTATTACTCAGACACTGCCTTACATCTGGCTACCTATTGTGGAAGGAGGAGTTCTACAAGCAAGTAGATGGTGTGGCGATGGGCTCACCTGTATCTCCCATTGTCGCCGACATATTCATGGAAGACTTTGAGGAGAAAGCCCTGTTTACTTCTCCCATAAATCCAAGATTCTACAAGCGGTACGTAGACGACACTTTCACAATTCTACCTTTAGATAAAGTAACTGTATTTTTAGAGCATTTTAACTCCATAAATTCTAAAATTCAGTTCACAATGGAGTTAGAGGCAAACAATTCCTTAGCTTTTCTAGATGTGTTAGTAATTCGGAATCCTGATAACACCTTGAGCCATACTGTGTATAGAAAAACGACCCATACAGATAGATATTTAAACGGTGATTCTCACCACCATCCTTCACAGTTAGCTACCGTGGGTGAATCATTGTTTCATAGAGCACGAGGGATCTGTGATAATAAACACCTGGCTGCGGAGCTCCACCATGTCAAGCAAGTTTTGCATGACAACAAGCTTCGGGTCCCGCGCCTACGTCACAGTGAACGAGTGAAGCCGGCCACGGTCGAGCGTGTACCCGCTGTACTGCCATATGTTAGAGGAGTCACTGACAAGATTGGCTACATCTTGAAGCGCGCTTCCATCAAAACATACTTCAAGCCGCTGAAGAAGATTGGTCAGTTTTTACCATCAGTCAAGTGTAATGTCCCTCTGCAAGATGCAGGAGTGTACAAGCTTGATTGTGAATGTAGTCTCTCCTACATAGGACAAACTAAAAGATCAATTAAAACCCGCGTTAAAGAACATATAGCTGATGTGAAGAATCGACGCTCCGGGAAGTCTGCAGTCTGTGAACACGTACAGGATCGCCCCCGTCACTACATCAGATTTGATAGACCACAAATCCTCACTAAAGAACACCGATTCCTTCCAAGGATGATTCGCGAGGCTATTGAAATCAAAAAAACTCCTAATTTGAATAGAGAAGATGGCTGGGTGCTACCATCTGCTTGGGATCCTATAATAAATAAAATTAAATCCCAACCCAAGCATACAACTGCAAGACTCCATGATACCATAAGTTCATACTGTGTAGATCGGAACAAAAGTTAAATTTTAATCTATGGTAACCGCGGTTAACTATGACATCTGGACGTTGAACATCTCAGTTCCGCCCGTGACAATGAGTGCTGTAAAGCGTTCGAAACGTCGGGTATTTAAAAAGTTAAATATACGCGATAAATTCCGTAGCAAACTAGTATTATTTCAATGTGTAGTGTTCGCGTAAATATAAGAAATCATTAATAGAAAAGATATTCCATTGAATAGTTTAAGAGTAACGATCAGTTCTACGTCTGGCGTCCGGCCTTGACTCGCTGACCAATGGAGCGCGAGGAAGCTAAAAGCTTACAGTAATTAACGCGCATTTTTTCCGCTTTGATTCATTTCGGTGCCGGCTGCGGTCGCCACCGTTACTGTTACAGCCTATTAAACTCCACAGTCATTACAGGCAATCAAAAGTCTACTCCTAAACTAAGCCTTTCCCGTAGTTAAGAGGAATTTTGCTTCATAGAGTTGCCGTAGTTGTTAACCGCAAGTCAAATCGTAATTTATTCAGCCTACGAAAAGTCCACTGCTGAACATAGACCTCCTCCATAGATTACCTCATAGGGTGGATGTATGCCATAGTTGCCACACTTGGCAAGCGAATTGGCAACCTCAGTTCTTTTTGTCGTTATAAGGAAGACGCTGCTGCCGGCCTGATTTGTTTCCCTCTGTCTGCTCTTACACCCATGGGGTGATGTGGGGAAGTGGATATTCTTACTTTGCCACTACACGATTGCCACATGAACAACTATTTGCGGCGCGTCCTAATTAAATGTGCGGGAACACATTCATCTCCTAATTTGAAATCTTTGGTATTCAAAACTGTTTGATCAGTTGTCAAACTTGGCTAGAGAGGCATCTGCAGTAACATTTTGTCTTCTACATATAACTGGCGATCTAAATGTATGCATTTTGAATTATATCTAACGTGGGATCATACAAACACAAATGGAACCTCACCAACTCTGTCCCACTTAGTTAGTCACCTTCAGTATGTTATCCTCAATGTATCAAGACATTCATACATAGATGAACTTTTTAGGTTATTTTATTTTCGTAGTAATACCCATCATGTGTAACGCAACAGAAAGAAAATACCAGAGAAGACGACTTGCATTTGCTGCAGATAATGATAATCCTGAGGCACATATACCAGATGTTACCAACTCTAGGATATACAGTGCTCTTAGTAACAGCGTTCGGATGTATGAGAGAGATGTGTTCTAAGGAGGGATAATAATCTTCCGCTGACCGGATATCCTTAGTTTGGATTGAGGTGTACTATTTTAGTACTCAGTGTCACGTCATTGAAAAATTTCGTTTTAAATATAAGTTTTTCAGTTCCTAGAGATTGTATGTACAGTGTACACTAAACTATACACAGTGGTGATCTCTTTAATTTTTTGAACATTTTTTAAATCTTTTTTCAAATCTTTTACTTTTGAAAATCTAAACAGTTGTACTTGTACGTGGTAGAGCCACCCTTTTTTTTTGCGGATGGAAAATCATCTAATGACGCCTTTCGCTCTGGGCGGAGCGTAAGGGAGTGTCAGACTTTTACTAACTAAAAACCATCCGTGTTCCTTCAGTGCCCTTACGTTCCGGAGCCGCGGTATCTCTTTCGAACAGCCCGCAGCCCCGGCAGGCGTCGGCCCTTGCGGGCCCCTTCACGCTGCTGACAGCTCTTTGAGGCGCGCGTGGAACAAAACGCGCCGTCGACACGGCCTGTCGTTAGACGGACGACCGCGAGCTACCCATTGCTCGCCGTCCACAGGCCCGCGCCTACGGTGTGGTAGAGCCACCCTGCGGTTATATTATGGTTGTAGCACGAATAGGTCGGCTCGACCGGGGAAGGACTACGCTCTCAAAGAATACCAGCGTAAAATAGCAGCGTAGTACTGCTGTGTTTCGTATGGTGGGTGTAGAGATCTGGAGACCCTTTTTACTGGTAACGAGGCATTGCATCTTAGTCCTTAAGGGTGACAATGCATCTGCGTTTTGATTCTTAATTGAGGATAAATGCAGATGTCTATGGGCCACAGCATCCACTTACTATCAGGTGACTGTGCTCGTTTGTCACCCTTATTCTATAAAAAAAACTAAGCATAGTTTAGATTACACATTTTAATCTTATTAATATAGAATATAACTAATGTTTGAGAAAGAAACTCTTTACACTTTTCCAACAATTTTACTTCTCTGCCATGAAATCATTCAATTTTCTTGGCAGAAAAAGTAGTGGAAGCTCTCATTATTTATAAATATTCGATGAAACATTTTCAGCACATAGTATTTTGAACTGGGGAAAGTGTGTTTACAATTTACATATTCGGATTCGGAGCGCAATTTGAACAGCGACACGGCTGGTGAATGGTAACGTTCCGTGGATCGTGTTTGATAATTATCTGGTAGATTATAATTTACGTCTGAGCTGACTCTAATTTTGTACAATTTTGTACGCATTGTTTTTGTTAAACCCCGATTTGTTTCTGTTTACTGAAGCAATGGCGTGTCGGAATGTTGTAACACTATATCGTTTTGATTTTGAGCTGTGAATGAATGTAAATATCCTAAAAAACATTTATTTTTCTACTAAGTATTAAATTCTTATACAGACGGATTTTCGGAAAAGCAACTTCAGGTACGTAGGGCTAATATGCACTCCCTAAGCTTTGCCGCGCTATAAAACCAAAACTAGGAGGCGGACAGAGGCAAAACAAAAAGTCGTATACTATAGCTAATAAATTAATAAAAAAAACAAACAAGCTTTCGCAATAATTATGAACACTTCAAAAATCAACTCAAATATAACTAACTAACCGTAGTTAGTTTTTTTATGGTGTACCGACGCCATACTAAAACATTGACTTATATATTACTAGCGTAAGGACCGGGCCGACCGAACAATTAAAACGGACCAATGCGTTGGCCCTAAAATTACAGTTTAGGGCCAACGCGAATCGGTCGACAGTGGTGCGCGCGCATGACAGATCTGCCTGTCACAAATATGTCTAGTTGCGTGGTAAAAGAATGCAAAAATTACGATACAAAGAGAAACATGGGATATCGTATCATCGGTAAATAACATTGTTACAGTTAAATTATTATATAAACATATTTATAAAGTTTTATTTTACATTTACTCGTAGTTTAGTTACGTTATACATACTGAAGGTGACAACTAAGTGGGACAGAGTTGGTGAGGTTCTATTTGTGTTTGTATGATCCCACGTTGGATATAATTCAAAATGCATACATTTCCATCGCCAGTTATATGTAGAAGACAAAATGTTACTGCAGATGCGTCTCTAGCCAAGTTTGACAACTGATCAAACAGTTTTGAATACCAAAGATTTCAAATTAGGAGATGAATGTGTTCCCGCACATTTAATTAGGACGCGCCGCAAATGGTTGTTCATGTGGCAATCGTGTAGTGGCAAAGTAAGAATATCCACTTCCCCACATCACCCCATGGGTGTAAGAGCAGACAGAGGGAAACAAATCAGGCCGGCAGCAGCGTCTTCCTTATAACGACAAAAAGAACTGAGGTTGCCAATTCGCTTGCCAAGTGTGGCAACTATGGCATACATCCACCCTATGAGGTAATCTATGGAGGAGGTCTATGTTCAGCAGTGGACTTTTCGTAGGCTGAATAAATTACGATTTGACTTGCGGTTAACAACTACGGCATCTCTATGAAGCAAAATCCCACTTAACTACGGGAAAGGTTTAATTTAGGAGTAGACTTTTGATAGCCTGTAATGACTGTGGAGTTTAATAGGCTGTAACAGTAACGGTGGCGACCGCAGCCGGCACCGAAATGAATCAAAGCGGAAAAAATGCGCGTTAATTACTGTAAGCTTTTAGCTTCCTCGCGCTCCATTGGTCAGCGAGTCAAGGCCGGACGCCAGACGTAGAACTGATCATTTCTCTTAAACTATTCAGTGGAATATCTTTTCTATTGAAAACCCGGAGTTCACGTAGTCTTTTTTAAAGTACGGAAATCTACGCGGCGTGGGCTTAAAACTCTGAACATCTAAATGCCTTAGATCGTTTTGAGTTCCAGTCGAAGATAACATATTTCAAAAAGCAAGTGGCTCAGGATTGGGTTTTGAAGCATTCCTTGAGGGACAATTGAACAGTGTACTAGTGAATAATGATGATGATATAATACAAAGGCCGAATGTTCTTGGGTGACGGTGGTCACTTTTTCAATTGCATTAACCAGGTGAGCCGCATTAGTAGCCACTTCCGAGTTGATAGTTTACGAGTCTCCATGTCACACACCCATCGAACGCTCTGCGCTGATGCTTTAGATCACATTATCATTTTGTTACGTTTACTTAAATTATACATATAGCAACTAACATTCATTTCGTAGATATATGAAAATTAAGACCATTTTTTTATAATGTAATTATAATAAAAACATACATATATATTAAATGTATAATTATTATGTACCTAATATAAAGCGTGGACAAAATGTGTGTACGCAACTTTAGTTCATTAACTCTGTTCGGTTCGTATTCACATGCGTCGCGACGGCCCACGCGGTCTGCTTCATTATGTCATCATTGTAATTTGTAATCATTACATGGCATTGCGAAGAGATGTTGCATTTGTGTGCTTATTTTATCGCATTTGCCACGAGGAGTGCTCTGAAGAATTGTTCGGAGTAATTCCAGCCGCACAATTTCACCATCGAACATCGCAACAAATCTGTCGATACCATCTATACCATCTGGAGGACTGGCGGTTCACTACTATTTAAAAGATTTTTTTTTCCTTGCACAACATCCTTTTGGAATCGACTACCACCAAAGATTTTTCCGGACCAATACGACTTAGGGACCTTTAAGAAGCCTACTCTTTTCTAAAAGGTCGGCAACGCACCTGCAATTCCTCCGGTGTTGCAGTTGTTCGTGGGCGGCGGTGATCACTTACCATCAGGTGAGCCGTATGCTCGTTTGCCTCCTATCCTATAAAAAATGCTATACAAAGTCCACTTCCAAACTAAGCCTATCTAATATTTCATTTTTTCTATTTCATTTTTTCTTTTTAAAAAACGTTACCCCTACACTAGGATTTTCTCCTGTATCGTGGTGGCAGTTTACAAACATAAATTGCACAAGGACAAACATCCAGACCCGGAATACAAATCCCGTACAATACCCGGCCATACAAATACTTGTTCCGTGCGGGATTCGAACCCGCGACCCCCAGCGCAGTCACTCATTGCTAAGCCACTACGCCACGGATTCGTCAATAGATTAGAGGGATTTTGCTTCATAGGGGTATTTACGTCATTGTCAACCGCAAGTAACATCGTAATTTATTTTAACTATTACCGTTTCAGCCTACGAAAAGTCCACGGCTGAACTGAGGTCTATCCTTCTCTACAGATTGCCCAATAGGGGATATATGCCATATATGATATGATGTGGGTTTGCAACCACATTTTTTATTTTTAGTTCATATTAGGAAGACGCTGATGGCCATCTTTTGATTTGTTTTCCTCTGGGGCCTCTTACGACACCCCCTCATAACGATATTCGGCAGTGGATATTGTTACACCGCCACTAGAGCATGATTATTGTTAAATTAATTAAGAAACAACGTAAGGTAGTTACAATTTCATTGTTTAATATTCAGTAATAAAAATTTACATGTTATATTACTTACCGTCTCGTCGCAATCAATGGATTGTCACGTACATCAAGCGATCGGCACCAACTGGGCACAGTTTATCAAAACTTACAAGCCTTGTATTACAAGCAATTTTCCTGTAAAAAAATTATTATTACAAACATGTGTTTATCAAAACTACACGTGTAAACTACAAGTTACATGGGTCATTATTTATTTCACAAGTATATTTTTACTCTTATATTCGTGATTTCGTTCATCAAAAATCCCTTGTAAGTAACAATTTGTAGAAACTCATAGCAAGACCAAAGAGTGTCCGGCGACTCTCCATTACGTCTTACAAGAGTCGTATGTAGTACTGTAATATTTTTTTAAATAAGATTGTCCTTTTTAAAATGTGGTCAAGTGACTCAAGCGGTGATGAAAATATTAGAATTACAAGAACATATAGAACAAGAATTGATTACAGTCATATGGAGATGACCTATGAATTTAATGAAAGGTTTCGACTTATAGCTGAAAAAATTGGATCAATTATTTACATTTTGGGAAACCATTTCGAAAGAAATACAAACAGAAACCACGCCCTGACAACTAAATAAATATTACAAATAGCTCTACATTGGTTGGGAACCGGAGCTCAATACCGTGCTGTTTCTGACATGCACGGTGTAACAAAAGGCAGTGTATGCAATGCAGTCCACAGTGTTATAGCAGCCATCAATACCGTAATGTTTGAAAACTACGTTAAATGGTTGAATATAATGCAGAAGGTAGTACGGAAGTTTCATATGTTGAAAGGAATGCCATTAATTTGTGGCTGTCTAGATGTATCATGTTTCATCATTAATATTAGGCCAGGGTTGGATTCAGACCCTCAAAAATATTGTACATGGAAAATAAAATTATACAATTAAAAAAAATATATTACGTTTGAGGTTTCATGTTTCTTTTTACCCATTTGCCGGGATTTTGGAGTCAAGCATTTTTTCTGTTTAAATTTTGTCTAAAGAACTTAGTGTAAGTTAAATTTTGAATATTGGTCACTAATATATTTTATGTTCAATAAGGGTAAAACGAAAAGAGTTCAAAAGAAAAGGATCGATCGAGTATCGATTGACCAGAAAGGGAGCTAATTCTAATTTTATTTAAAAAACGCGGTACTCAAGTACAATACAGAAATTCTCGATATCGTAGAGTTAATATAAAAAAGTAAAAAAGACCCAATAATAATAAAAGTCAACCTTTAGGTAAAATTATTGTATTTTCGCCTAGTATTATTACGATACTATGTACTACAAACTATGAAACAATGGTACAATTATTTATTTAACAGATACATCATTGGCTTATCACTAGACATTGTTAAATATAACATAATTGGTTTTGTTCAAAATGATTCGCCTTTAAAGGTATATACAAAATTCACAAAAATAGTGCAGCTACAATAAGACAGTTGTTAACTTACTTAACTAGAACAATATCATTAATAAATTTACAAGTAATTTGCTTACAATAAAACTAATGCTAAACTTAAAGAAGAGAGAAAGAGTTATAAATACTTATAATACAATTAGGATAAATATACTACGAAATCCGACCCTGGTTACGTCGTGTTTTGATATGACGTTTGTATTATGACATATGCGCTACTTTTTCTTGTATGAAAAAGTTATGAGTAAAATATTTAGATGGGCCTATCCTTCCTTTTGAAATCATTGTACTAAAATCGATTAAAATATTTATAATAATGTCAACCAACTGTCATAATGGCGTCGATAAAGAACTTTCGACCCTTTATTATTTGATTACCTGATGAAGAGCTATTGTATCACAAGGTCATCTATGCAAACAAGGTTATAATTTTTGAGTTCACACTCACAGAATACCAGCGTGAAATAATAGCTTGATGCTGCTGTATTTCGTATGGTGAGTGTAGAGAACCGGAGACCCTTTTTACTGGAAACGAGGCATTCCATCTTAGTCCTCACGGGTGACAACGCATCTGCATTTTGATTCGTAATCGAGGATAGATGTAGATGTCTATGGGCCACAGCAACCACTTACCATCAGGTGGACTGTGCGCTCGTTTGTCACCCTATTCTATAAAAAAAAATTTTTTGAGTTATAAGAAAGTGACCATATTAACCAGATGACCATATTACCCTCACGTACTACATATATAAGTTTTCTTCTTTCCCGATTTCACTGTTTTCGAAAGGATATCTGCGTGTGTACATTTGTGACGTATATTAGTTCGTTCGTCAGGGAAGTTTTTTGTCCCGCATATCTCGAAAAAAAAACTATGATATCGACTCCAACCCTATTCTACCTTTACCATTGCATCCTACTAACTTTTAAGAAAAAAAACACTGCTGAACATAGGCCTTCCCCATATATTGCCTCATAGGGAAGACGATTGGCGTAGTCTATTTGCTTGGCAAGCGGGTTGGCAACTGAAGGACCGGTTCAAGATGTGACAGAGAAGACTGAGGCAAATGAAACAGTAGATGGGCACCAGCATCTTCCTGATCAAAACTCAAAATAATTAAACCCTATTTTTGTCGACATAACTGCATAATGGACCTTCATAAAAAAAAATCCTATCGTGGTGACAACGTATCTTTTTTTTTGTAAATCGAATTTTGCACAATTTTCACAATTTTTTTTTTAAATTTTATTTAATAAATAATTTCGTTCACTCTGTATGACATAATAGTAATATTATGTCGTTTATTTAATATTTTATTTTTGAAATATCTATTTTTTATATATTTCATACTCAATTGCAGTCAAACAAAGAAAATTACACGGACTGGAGCCTAAGTCCTTTCAGGATAAAGATGAAATGTTTCACAGTTTCTCATTAACTGATTCTCTGGCCTATCAGACTAGAACGCAACCTTTGTATTTGACTATTACTTGCAAGGTTCTTCTCTAACGACGGATTAATTATGCAATCTAATCGGAAATATTTATAATACAAATTATTGCATAACGTTAATGCAGGTAATTCCTTCTAGTCAATTAAACTAAAAATGTTTTCAGTAAAACATCTTTATCGACGTAGTGGAGAAATTTAGTACGGTTTTTTTGCGCCCGAAGCAAATATGGGCAACCCTCCGGAAAGCGGGGGAGGGAGGCGGTGAATCCTCATAGCATACCACGCAGCCGGCTGCGTGGTTATGTGGAGACTTTTACCCACTAAACACCGCCTTTATGGATTGGCTTACCGATCTGACGAGAGATTTCTAAGCCGTATAGGGACGCGACCCTCCTTGGCAGAAAGGAGGGCGCAAGCGGCAAAAAGCCGCTTAGAAGTGTGCCTAACTAAGGCAGATTAAGGGATGTGTTAAGTAGGCTCGGCCTGAGCCGCCAGGAGGCAGTTCAGGTCAGCCGAATGCTTGTTGGGAGGGGTCCGAGAGAGAGTTTCTCGGTCTGCGCACACTATAGCCAGTGTGGAGAGGGGCTGCATAGGCAGCTGTCTCACGAATAAGATGATTTGGGTGGGACTCTTAGGCTTTGAAAAATCTCTCAGAGAGTGATTTAAGGAACTGCTGGATTGTTGGGAGCTCTAAGTCTCGGTGTAGGTCGGCATTACGGACATAATAGGGTTATATATAGTTAGTGGCCTTACGACAGAATAGATTTTGAACTATTTGAAGTTTATTTATAATTTTGGGCTTAGCATGTGCGAAAATGGGGGCCGCGTAGGTCATGACAGGTCGTATGCAGACCTTATATAGGGTTCGCTTGTTGCGGAGGGACATTTTACTGTATCTGCCCAACATGCTGTTGAGCCTACCCATGTAAAATCGCGCGGTGCGAGTTACCTTCTTGATATGGGGCTCGAAGGTGAGCCTTGCATCAAGGGTGACGCCTAAATATTTGGCTTTTGTTTGCCATGGGACAGGGTTCCTAACATCCTGATTGCCGGAGTGGTGGTGAGACGGCGTCATTTATATTCGAAGCAAACGGCGGAGCTCTTCTCCGGGTTTACGTCGATACGCCATTTTTGGAACCAAGCTCCTAAGTTGTGAACTGACTTTTGGATCTTGTTCCGAATCTGTGGCAGTGAGTTGCCTTTAGAGTAAAGGGCTGTGTTATCTGCGAAGAGGGCTAGTTTAACACCGTTCGACGGGATAGGGATGTCGTTGGTGAATAGTATATATTGGAGGGGAATTTAGTACGGTGTTGAAAATCAAAAACGTCACGTTTTCTTAGTAACGTTTCACCGCCGGGGCTGCGAGAGTATACTATCATTTAACCTACTTATGTAAAATATAAAGAAAGTTTTACTTCGTACTCGTATACACAATTGCACGCACAATTTTTTTACAGAATTTCTGTAATATTGTTCACTTTAAAAAATTTACATTTAGAGATATTAACTGGCAGATGTTTAGGCACCTGATATTTTTCGTGATGTGATAAAGGTGTCTAATATTCCAAGATCGCATTCTTTCATTCTTCCTGATTTCATTAATTATAGTGCGAATGAGTCGCCTCGAAAGGGAACGGACCACGCTCTCACAGACAATCAGCGTAAAAGAACAGCTTAATGCTGCTGTGTTTCGTGTGGTGAGTGTAGAGAACTTGCATTTAGATTCTTACTCGAGGATAGATATGGATGTCTACAGTATCCACTTAACATCAGGTGAACTGTGTGCTCGTTTGTCATTCACTCTTATTCATTAAAAAAAACGTCCAAACATAGCACTTGTTCATAACGTTATCTTCAGGAGAACCGTCAACGAAATAGTACTTTTAAATAACAAAATGTCCATGTTTACTGTATAGATTTAATGCAATATCAATGATGTAACCGGAATGACTCGGCTCAATCGGAAAAAAGACCTTTTCCCGGATATCAGAATAAAAAAGCAATATAATGCTGCTATGTTTCCTATGGAGAGCTTCGAGGAAATAAGATTTTTCTATTTACTGGTAAAGAGGCAAAGATTTCAACTCATCTCCATTTTGATTTTAAATCGAGAATAAAATGTCGGTATTTATGGATCACTGTAGCCACTTACTATCGGAAGAACAATATGTGTTTGTCACCCCTTTTTGTAAAGGGAGATTACGTTTTAAATTCATAGAAAATTCGTTGAAAAATGTAAATAAATAAAAATCTGCTATTAGTACATGAAGAATCGCAATACCATATTCGTCTTCGAATATTATTCAATTTTATTTTTTGCTGGACTAATATTGTTCTCTGAAATTTTATAATAATAAGTATTTTTAAAATTTTATTTTATAACACAAACGTTTTATAAAAAAAATTCCCACAATACAAATTTCTAAAAACAGAATAAAAAAAGTTTGTGTGCTTGTGTAAGTATTTTTAAAATTTTATTTTATAACACAAACGTTTTATAAAAATTAATTGATTCCCTGCGACTGGTTCCTGAAACACAGTTATACTAGTTCAGCGGATTATAATTTCTATAAAACAGTTACAGAAATATAAATAAGAAAAAATATTATTTTAAGCGCTGTTTTTTAAGTGTGTGCGTGCGTGTGTTTGTTTGTGTGCGTATGCGTGCGTGAGTGCGTGCATGCGTGTATAACTTATTGTATAAATGCGGGACAGTGTAACAACCTAGAGCTTATTTGCAAAAACACTTTATGTTTTAGTTTACTTTTCTTTGGAAATTTTATATAATTATGGTGTTGTTATACCTTTATCTTACTATGCATTGATAGATAAAAAGTTTTTTAACGCTGAGAGCCCTACAAGATCGTAACTGTAACTTTGTACTTTCTACAAACCCAATACACAGTGATCTATGTACAAACCTTAGTAATTTAAAAACATAGACAAGCTATGTTATCTTTTTACTAAGTGATATCATTTAATATTTCCACAGAAGCTTTTCACAATAATAATTCCCAAATATTTTATTGTGTTAGTTCTAGTTATGTAAGGGCAGTTGCCACTTGGTTTGAACTTCATCAAGCCTGTTACATGTACTTGTATGAATCCTTAATTTAAATTTGTCATTTGATACACATTTTATGTTGATTTTCAACGCCGCTTATATAGGCCATTAAAAGTTAACACTCATTTATGAGCGCTCGATTTAGCAAAGTAAACAAAAGCTGAAAACAAAGCACGTATAACAGTTTTTGCCCTTGGTCGCTGGTGGGTAAGCAAAAATCCAAATATTTTTATTTCACGACGGCATACATACGACGTAAAGTTTTAATACTCGTAATTCATTGAATCGGGTCCATCGTGTAAGACCCTTTCAGTAGTTAAAATTCACTACTGAGCATTTTTTAAATACGTAAAGTGACACATCGCGTTACTACGTTTACGTAGAAACATTGTTTTTTTAATCCGTGATAAAGGCATAACATTACTTAATTTGTGGTAAAGGTTTGCTCGTATTCAACTCATTGAGCAAGTAGGTAGGGGAGCAAAGACTGCATACTCGGATATTCTTTAACTGTCGGTCAGGATTTCAGCCTGGGGAGCAATCAATAGTCCATATGATTTTTGATTGTTAGATAAAGGCCTAATCGTTCGGAAATTTCAATAGCGTGATTTAGGTTTGGATTGTTGTTCAATCTGTTTACGCTAATAGGTGGCGGATTTATTTAGTTAAATTTTCTGTCATGAGTCTGTCTTCAGAGCAAAATTTATTTTTAAGCATAGGTATATATATATATATATATATATATATATATATATATATATATATATATATATATACACTCACCGGCACGGAAACTTGGCCAAGCGGTTATCTCGCGATAGCAAAAGCTTTAAGTGTTTCTGATGAATGTTTGTTATGCAAGTATGTCAAAAAATGTTTACCCTCAAGTTCAAGAGGGTAATTCATTATGTTTAAGTGCACCATGACGAATTCTTTAATTTTTAGTTGAATCGGGTCATTTGAGCGACTAAGTTCACATTTTAAATTTGTGTGTTGTGAAAAGTTTACTGTAAGGTTATTCAATTATTGTGATCTTGTGTCTTAATTAAATAACTAAAGGTGCTTTAAAGCCAATAAAAATGCCATTAACACCAGCACAAGTTGCACAAGCAGTAGCATTAATTGACCAAGGGCTGACACAGCGTGAAGTTGCTATTGTGCTTAACGTACCACGGTCCTCAATGCAGTATTCACTGAAACGATACCAGGAGACAGGCCGCTACACCCGCAGGCCAGGCAGTGGGGGCGTAAGGTGCACATCGGCCCGGGACGATCGTTTTATTGTTATGGAGATTTTGAGAAACCGCTACCTGACCGCTGTTGAGATACGCCAGCGGCTCCAAATCGCAAGAGGCGTTAATGTTAGTGAGCGTACGGTGAGAAGACGAATGGAGGAAGTGAATTTAAAAGCTCGTAGACCAGCACGAGGTCCAGAACTTCTCAGACAGCACCGAGTAGCCCGACTTCAATTCGCAAGAGAACATGTCAATTGGACCCACGAGCAATGGGCTAGAGTGTTGTTCACAGATGAGTGTCGAATAGCTTTACGTGCTCCAGACGGTCGAGAACGAGTGTGGAGAAAAAGAGGAGAGAGGTTTCTACCCATTACCACCACCCAAACTGTGAGTTTCCATGGAGGCTCAATAATGGTATGGGGAGGTGTAAGTTCCGACGCACGTACAGAGTTGGTCATCGTCGATAATCGGCTTACAGCTACTCGATACATCGAGGAAGTTCTTCAGGAGCACGTAATGCCTTATTCGGGATTCATTGGACACGACCAATTCCTCCTCATGCACGATAATGCACGCCCGCACGTCGCACATTGTGTAGAGGAATATCTCTAAGAGGTTGGAATACAAAAATTACAGTGGCCAGCTCGTAGCCCGGACTTAAATCCAATTGAGCATGTATGGGGTATGCTCAAAAGAAAGATAAAGTCCAGCTCCAAACCGCCACAAACTCTAAATGAGCTCCGAAATGCAGCGCTGGCCTCTTGGGACAGCATACCGCAAGTTGATGTCAGAAACATCATTCAAAGCATGCCAGATCGAATGCGAGCGGTTATCAGGGCTAGAGGAGGAAACACCCGATATTAAAACTGATAGACAATAAAGAAACAGACTTAATTTTTAACTTTGTAGTGTTTTAAAGTGACAATGGAAAGATGTTAATTTTAGTGAAAACATGTTATCTTGAAAAGAAAAATTTCGGTGAAGTAAACATTAAATTTCTATGTTCTAAAACCATTAGAGACACTTATTGCATGCATCTACCCTTAATTTACTGTTAAAAAAAACGTTTCAGTGCAAATAATCAGCAAATTCACGAGTGGCCAAGTTTCCGTGCCGGTGAGTGTATATATATATATATATATATATATATATATATATATATATATATATATATATAATAGGTTTCCTTTTTTAACTTGGGGAGTCCATCTAGAGGTATCCTCCTAATTACTTCTTTCGCAGTATTATGGTTCGAAAGATAAGAGTGGCCATTATAATTACAGGTTGTATGACATACCATCTCAGTCCCCATGCGATTTATACGTGGTAAAGCCATGCTGCAGCTATATTATAGTTGTAGCACGAATGGGTCGGCTCGACCGGGGCAGGACCACGCTCTTACAGAATATCAGCGTAAAACAGCAGCTATAACTCCTGTGGTGAGTGTAGAGATCTGGAGACCCTTTTTTACCGGAAACGAGGCATTCCATCTTAGTCCTCAGGGGTGACAACGCATCTACGTTTCGATTCTTAATCGAGGATAAATGTAAATGTCTATGGACCACAGCATACACTTATCATCAGGTGGACTATGCGCACGTTTATCACCCTTATTCTATAAAAAAATCAGAGACAATCTTGAGTATGAAACTTATATTACACAATATCAAAATTTGAGTCCTCCTTTACCTTTACAAATCCACTGTTTTACAAAGGACTCCCCCATAGATTGCCGCAAAGGAGGGACATATCTTTTTCGGCGGCTTGTAGAATGTTCTAATAGTACCTCGTCTCAAGATGTAGCCAATCTTGTTTGTGACACCTCTGATAGTAGTACAGCAGGCACTAGCTCGACTGTGGCCGGCTTCACTCGGTGTTTGTAACGTAAGCGCGGGACCCGAAGCATCTTGTGCAGAACCTGCTTGAGGTGCTCGGCGGACAGGTGTTTGCTGTCACAGATACCCGTGCCACGGTAATATGGATAATATTACCGTGCCCGTGCTCTCTGTAACAAATATTTGCCCACGATAGCAACTATCGGTTTATATGTCTATTTAAACGGTGAATATCACCACCATCCTTCACAGTTAGCTACCGTGGGCAAATATTTGTTACAGAGAGCACGAGGGATCTGTGACAACAAACACCTGTCCGCCGAGCACGTCAAGCAGGTTCAGCCATAGTTGTCACACTTGGCAGGCTGGTTGTAATTTTTTATAATTTATTTGTTACTAAGAGGACACTGCAGCCATTATCCTGGTTTGTTTCCCTCTCTCGCCACTTACGGCGCCCACGAGACGATAGGGCTAGGGGATATTTTATCTCGCCAGTACACGGTCGTTGTATTTTGAGTGTAAGTCATAAATAACTATTTACACAAATTTTCATATTGCGAATTTTGAGTTCCAACTCGAAATTGTCTGTGACTACCGGCATAACTTTACAGTACGCGAGCAACCCAGGTTCTGTCCCCGCCGGCATCAATGATATTGTTACTTGCAATGTTAAGTGTTAATTTACCACGTGCTCAGCGCTGAAGGGAAATATCAGCGGACACTTCCTTACCTTAAAAACCCTCTCAGAAACCAGAGGAGGTATGTGCCCTGCAGTGGGATGTATATAGGCTGTAACATTGCCCAGCAAAAGACAAGTAACTTTACTTTGTTTACTTTTTATTTATTTTGAAATTGGAACGAACCACATTTCAATTTTCAATTTTTTCGATTTGTGGAAACAAATTAGTTGATACCAGTATTACATAAAAATCGGGTCAAGGATACCTACCGCAGTGTCAAAACGAAAAACGTATGAAATTTTTCACATTGAAACTACATTTTTGTTACGGCATGAAGCCACGAGAGCGTTTATTTTACTTTTTTCTTTGTGATTTATTAAAATTATAATGATTTGGTTTTCCGTGTAATTATTTAACTGGTACCTAACGATGTCATAATGAGTAGTGAATGGCCCACGATTTATTTTACAAGTATATAGTCGAAGGATCCTAACTTGTGAGTCATTGGTTGTAGCTCATAATTGTGAACAATCTATATACAATCTCTCTATATAGGATACACCTAGAGCAGCAGTTGCGAGCCTTTATATATCAACGTGCCATTTTTCGAAAGAAATGTTTAATTACTAGGTATTACCTAATTAAACGAACCGTAAAATAATTTTGACCTCGTGATTATGAGGAAAATTGTACTAAAATACTCTCGACTCAACACTATTTGTTTACTACGAAAAATAAATAAAGAGTTTTGAGTTGAGAAATTTGTTATTATACAAAATGCATTTTGCAATGTATAATATTTAGATAATAATAAATGTTTCAGTTATACGCATAATTCAAATGAAAGTAACATCAGTGTGACTTCTGTTGTTGCAGATTAGATGACAAATGACTTATATTGTGGTTGTAAAATCCTAAATATAACACAAATGAATATTTAAATACAGTTGTGTCAACGAAATTCTATTATGCTATGCGTAAACGAACTATGCGTTCCTTGGAGACGGTGTGGACTTGTGAATGATGATGATGATGATGAGGATAAAACGAACAATGCGTCATTAGCAATGGTAGTCCACGATGTAACAAGGATCACTCACGATCGTTCGTAATCTAATACTTCATAGTGAACTTTGTGATCGGGATTGGTAGCGTGCCCAAACTTTGTGTGCCATTGGTTTGCCGTCTCTAATCTAGAGAAATGAAGCCGTTGCCTGAATGCGTTTTAGCGTTCTTGAAATGCCCTCCAAATATTTTCCCCTAAAAAATAAAACATATTCAGAGGTGCGGGTGTACTATTTTTCTTAAACGCGGAGCAAGCAATCGGCTTCAAAAGTAAACTTGAAGTTATTTCAATGTGCCGGCACCGGAAATAGAACGCCCCGAAAGCAATCAAAGCCTCTTAAATCATACATATGCATGAACACATGAACTAATATGCAAGCTATTACATGGCGTGATCGCTGCTCGCAGTGTCATTAACATGTGTAAGTGACAATGGCCTATATTAAACAGTTATTGCACAGGCCTGGAATAACTTACGATTACGGAAAATAAAATCTTTCCAACTTGGATGAAATCTTTGCTTAAAACTGGACAGATATAAGCTGATTGGAAATTTGTATTTAAATGTTCCAAATTAATGTTTAGTTTACCTATTCGCTTGTCTCATTGAAAATTGGAAGTATCTGCGGGAGGACGAAGACGACGTGTCTTTGTACCGCAGCCGCAGGCCGCAGCGGCCACGGCCAGTCGCGGTTTGGCGCCTATTGTAGGTGGACGTGCTCGGTCTACGTCTGTCCCTGCCTATATTATCCTGGTACTTGTGCGTTGTGTGCGATAGTATATTGTGATCAATTAGTTTTTGTGTGTGCTGCATAGTTTTAAAAGTTTTAGAAAATGGATACTAAACCTGCATTGAATATTTAAGGTAATTCTAGTAAGAAATATTGTAAGATTATACATTTATATAAGTACATGTATTTGACATCTTTATGTTGTTTATTTATATTGAGAAATAAACATAAAACTGTTTCAGCCATTTTAGTACGCCTATTCTTGAAATGCTTTTTATTATAATTTTTTATTTACAGACGTTAAAAAGATAAGTAAATTATTTTGAATACAATTGTAAATGTATATATTCTTCGAAAATATGCAAGTATTTTTAGCTCACTTTACCTAATGCTATCAATATTACCTTCATGAAATAAAGAAGTCACCTTTGACCGAGATTGAAAATTAACTCATATAATATATTTTTATCAAGAAATAAAACGAAAATGGGGTATACGACGTACGTATGAATATATTTTTAGCTTTAAAATGACAATAACCACTGTTTAATATAGATCTGTTACGTTAGTTCCCGGGCTTGGGGAAAGTTATTACAAAAGCGTCATTAAAAGTTTATAAGAGCGTTGATCTTAAAGGATGCAATATTTCAAGTTCCGCTAACATTAGTATAAGGTAAAGGAATTTCCGAATAAGTGGAATGAATCATAAATTTAAGACAAAGCGCTGGCTTTCGGGATAATTTATACTGTAGACGAGTGCGGGAAAATGTAAAGGAAAATTATAAGCGAGAAGTAGGTAGTGTAAATAACATTTAGCCTTGCTAAATTCGTCAAGAATTAATTACATTTATCCTCAGTATATGTTACGTGATGGAAATTATATTTAAAAACATAACAAGTGCAAGTAGGACTTAAACCCCGAGGGTTCCGTATAAATTTAATTATATATGTAGATAGTTCGTCCAGCTTGGTAATTAATTAGAAGTAATGTAAGCACCAAACATTGCCTGTTCCAATTCTGCCGAAAACGTGAGTCAAACTAATGGACAAACTTAACTTTGGATCAGGTGGACAGCATGCTCGCAACCTTATACCTTATACTTAAATGTTAGTGGATACTATGGTCCATAGACGTCTACATTTATCTTCGATTAAGAAACAATATGCAAAATGCGTTTTCATCCTTGAAGACTAAGATGGAATGCTTCGAATCCAGTAAAAAGTTCCGGAGGCCCTACCGTTCTCTACACTCACCATATGAAACACACCAGCTTAAAGCTGTGAGTGGTTTTACGTTGGTACTCTGCGAGAGCGTGGTCCTTCCCCGGTCGAACCGATTCATTCATGCTTCAACCATAATATAACTGTGGCATGGCTACCACGTAAACGATGTCTTAGAAGTCTGAAATTTCAAGGTATTTGATATTAATTTCAGCTTGATACCTCTACCCCATCCTGTGATAAAGGTTTTAGACAGACTAACAAAAAGCCAAATCCTACAAGAGTTAAGTTGTTCTCAATTAATGCAATTTGACATACCCCACATGTCCCACACACACATAATTATAGCTTGACATGCTTAAATCAATTTATAAATGCTCCAAACCCTAACAGCATGAAGATCGATCGCCGTATTTTTTTTAATTAAATATTTAAAAATAGTGACCAAAATAAGGATACCTGCTGAGTTTCTTTCTTAACTTCTTCTCCTATCTGAGGAAACTTATTTCGATATAGTAGATTTGAAAATATGGTATTTGACAAACGAAATTTTTCTTTCTTACATCAAAGTAATAAATATTCATTTCATTACATCGTGCGGCTCTTCCCGATCGGCGTTTGCATTAAAACGCCTCGCACTGGAGTAATAATGCGCATTTTTTAAATGGGTTAAGCTTTTTAAGCCCCCTGATAAATGGATCAAATATACTCTTTCCTATTACTGAGATTATAAGCGATTAAAAATGTATTAACTGAACATACCACTTTATCCAACAACTTAGCGTGCTTTGAAGTTGATTTGAAACCTTATTCCGTGGTTATAAGGTACAAAAGCTTTCCACCTGTACACGTCGGGTATACGTAATACATAAAAGTATACAACAATATCAGATATCGCGATGACCGCGGCCTTGGCAACTTGTAATTAAATATAATTACTCGCGTTATAACTAAGATCCACGTAATATTGTAAAAAACTTCCGATATTCACGGAAAATATAATATTTTATAAGTTGCAGGTTCGACCACATTTTTTTTATAGGATAGGGTGACAAACGAGCACACAGTCCACCTGATGGTAAGTGGTTGCTGTGGCCCATAGACATCTACATTTATCTTCGATTACGAATCAAAATGTAGATGTGTTGTCACCCGTGAGGACTAAGATTCCATCTTCGTCTCATTTCCAGTAAAAAGGGTCTCCGGTTCTCTACACTCACCATACGAAATACAGCAGCATTAAGCTACTATTTCACGCTGGTATTCTGTGAGAGCGTGGTCCTTCCCCGGTCGAGCCGACCCATTCGTACTGCAACTATACTAGTAATATAACTGCAGCATAGCCCTACCACGTACAATACTTATATATGGAACATATGGAATACTGTTCCCATCTCTTGGCCGAGGCTCCCCAGTACCAGCTCCTTCTTTGACCACATCAAGCGCAGAGCGGCACGATTCGTCGACGGCCGAGTCCTCTCCGATCGGCTCGATACACTGACGCTGCGAAGAGATGTTGCATCTCTTTGCATTATCTTTCGCATCTACCACGGAGAGTGCTCTGAGGAATTGTTTGGATTAATCCGAGCCGGCAAATTTCACGAACGCACATCGTGACTAAACTCCCGATATTGTCCACACCATCTGGATGCTTAACGGTCCAACACCGTACGTTTTACTTGGAGTTTTCTTCCTCGTACGAATCTGTGGAATCGTTTACCACCGACAATTATTTCGGACCGATACGACTTAGGGACCTTTTAGAAAAGAGGTTTCTCCTTTCTAAAAGGCCGACAAGGCACCTGCAATTCCCCTGGAGTTGCAGTTGTTCATGGGCGGCGGTAGTCACTTTCCATCAGGTGAGCCACATGCCCGTTGGCTCTCTTTTCCATAGATAAAATGTACCAGCAAACTTAGAGGCTCAATCGTTCTAATCTACCCGATCCCTATATAATGCCCATGCGATAAAATCGAAGTAAAGCGCATGCAGCGTCAAAGTCTCAGAATAATCACAACAAATAGAAATACAAAAATATCTGTAAAAATATTTTTCAGTTTTTGCACATATTGTCCTGGTCCTTATTTTGCCGATTTGTATTTAAACCCAAGACCTGCGACAAATTAGGCAAAACACAGTACACAGCTAAACAGACCAAAAGACCACACGGACATGCTGACGATACGAGTATCATAAATATTTTACAGCGGATCCAGTGAGAGTGTTTCCAACTGCCACTTAATTCACCATATCACTGCACGCTGTTGGCGTGAAATTGATTACTCCGCGGATACTTAATATCACGATAATAACATGCACAACGCATATTTTAAGTATGCTTTAAAAATATTCTACTTCTGTCCCTAGTACTGAAAGGTAAATAAGTGTCGTAATAAACACCGAGATGTGATCAAGGTCAAAGAATTATAATAGAATCTCATTTATGATGGAAATGTAGACAATCGAAGGGGAGCAACGTTAAAGGTGAGATGCCTGGGGATGTCATGATCAGTCTGCCAAGCTTGCTGATGACGACAAATTCTCTACTAACCGTAGATACGAATTAATTTATTTATTTAACTTATAATGCTACTTACCTGCTAAACTGAGCTGTAACATAAGAGTATCCAATAACCGTATCCCGTGGTTGTCAAAAGTGGCGACAGAAGGGAACTGAAAGGACTGGGACATTTGAGAAAATTTTACGAATGGATGATAAAAAAGTCCTTCATACATGAGGTATCCTGTACCTCTCTACACACTAAATAAAATTTAAATCATGTTAAAAACCCGAATCTCCTCTACCTTATACGAATATCTTACGCTTGGGGTCATGCAGTAGACAGATGTCGTGAAGCTCCTAAAAATATTTTTTTTGTCCTTACTACTCAACAAATTTATTTCATCTAAAAGAAATTTAGGTAATTTTAGATTTAGGCTTAAATTTTCTCGATTTGAAATGCCGATTTGATCCTAGGACTATTTAAATGAAAATTTCCAATCCAAGAAACTATTTACTCCAATATTCCTTGATCCATAACTGTTACTCTTGGGCGCTTCTCGAAATCGTTAAAAGGCATCTGACAGTATTTAATAATGAAGGTGGAGTGTCGTCATACTTTCTTGAATTTAATTAATTTAATGACTGAAGTTTTTAATTAAGCAGAAAGTTTTGCCTCCAATAACTTTTTCTTTTTCTTCTTCATGAACACACAAAAGTCGTGGGCCTCTCCCGTTGCTGGGAAGATTTTAGGCTTTAATTGTAACGGTTGTCTGACAGATTTATACGTGGTAGAGTCATGCTATAGTTATCCAGATCAGCTCGACCGGGGAAGGACCACGCTCTCACAGAATACCAGCGTAAAACAGTAGTTTAACTCTGTGTTTCGTATGGTGAGTGTGCAACCGGAGACCCTTTTTACTGGAAAGGAGGCATTCCATCATAATCCCCACGGGTGACAACACATCTGCGTTTTAATTCGTAATCGAGAATAGATGTAGATGTCTATACGCCACCGCAATCACTTACCATCAGGTAGACTGTGTGCTCGTTTGTCACCCTATCCTAAAAAAAAAAACAGATCTCTCTACCACCAAAACTAGATATCTGTACAATGCAACCTCCAACTAAACTGCCATAAAGATTAATTGGAGAACAATACCATCAGTATAAGTATTACCGTTTATTTACAATAGCAAATTCTCTTTTCCAATTCCATTTTATCGTACTACTCAATAGGTTTCTCTTTAAATAACATCGCGGTAATATTCTTAATCTCTTAATCTAATGGATCATCTTAAAAGTAAGTGATAACTTAGCATACTGGACACAAACGTTATTAGTGTCTATTAAAACTGTAAATCGCCTTAAGACCCTTGAGTGCCGCAGTCAAAGATGCGTAATGGACATTATCTTTTTGAAGTCTACTCTTAATTAATAATTTTGGACGCCTTACAACGCGCCAAAGTGCCCGTGTGGGAGTGCACTACTCTCGACATGCCTCTATTAACAATTTTGCAATACAAAATTGTTAGTATGTTTCAATTTAGTGCAATTTACACACTAAATCAATAAAAAATCTTTTTTTAATTTTTTTTTTGGTTATTTTCACATTCCATCTTAGGCCTCAGGGGTGACAACGCAAAATAAATATAGGTACACTTACCATCAGGTGGACTGTGTGCTCGTTTGTTAACAATATTCTATATAAAAAAGTGTTTAAAATTAGAATGGTAATAGACTTATCTAATCTATAATCCTATGCTAATTTATGCTTCATTGTATTTTCTTGAAACCTAAACTGTATTCTTGTGTTTTTCACAACGTTGCTACTCGTATCTTGTTCGTTTCGCAATCACAAGGCCAGTGGAAATTAAACGTTTGTGTTGTTTTTGCATACTAAAAGAACACTAATTGGGGAGTTAATTACCTTGGGCACTTGGTATACAATTGTGTGTCCTTTTAAATGTACCTAACTTCTCATAAAGTTTCTTTTGTTGTTATATTGAGCCTTAGACAATTTATCTAATGTTTGTAAGTTAAAAGTATATTACCTACTAGCGACGGGCCCTGAGTTTGCCTGGATAGGATATATTAATATTTTTTTATAGGATAAGGGTGACAAACGAGTACACAGTCCACCTGATGGTAAGTAGATGCTGTGGCTCATAGACATCTACATTTAACCTCGATTAAGAATAAAAATGCAGATACGTTGTCAGCCGTGAGGACTTAGATGAAATGCCTTGATTCTAGTAAAACGGGTCTCCGGTTCTCTATACTCACCATACGAAACACAGCAGCATTGAGCTGCTATTTTACGCTGGTATTCTGTGAGAGCGTGGTCCTTCCCCGGTCGAGCCGACCCATTCGTGCTACAACCATAATATGGCTGCAGCGTCATTCTCCCACGTTTAGTATAACGTTATTTATATTTTTCGACTGCCTCGTAGTGCGACTGCTGAGCATGAGGTCCTGGGTTTCAATCCCGGGTCGGGCCAAAAAATTAATTATTGAGTTTTCCGTCAAGAAATGCTCAGTAGTTGCCTGGAGTCAGGAAGTTGGCGGTGTCTCACCCCCGTGCCTAGGAAAGCATGTAAAGCCGTTGGTCCTGCGCCTGATCTCTCTCCGGTCGTCTCGGTATAGGCTAGACCTCCTGACTTTGCTCTCTATCTGTTTGTGAAGTTTTATCACAATCGGTACAGCCATGCCAGCCTGGACAGACGGACAGACAAAAACTTTTAAAATGTTTATTTACGAGTATATGTTAATAGCAATTAACCCCCTGAGCTTAATAGAAGCCTGTTATTTCAGTGTTACAGTCAAACACTTCAGTTTCATTTATATGTATAGAGTATAGGTTGTTCGGTTATGTGTACATGTTAGCTTTGAATAATTTTTAGTATTTTGCTTCTTCTATAACAGCCCGTAAAGTCCACTGCTGGTCATGGGCCTTACAGTTGAGGCTTTGCCTTAATTGTCACGCTTGAGGCGGATTAACGACCGCAGTACCAGACGCCACACGCACGCGGCAAAGCCATGGGTAAAAGCTAGTATGTAAAATATTTGTATTGGCATACAGCTGCTTATAACTGAGCGTGGGATCAATGCTTCTTTGTACAACGTTCTTCGTTCTACACATGGTAGAGCCACGCTTCAGCTATATTTATGGTTGTAGCATGGAAACGCATAACACCGTGCTTAATGACTCGGCGTGCGTAATCGAATCGCACCGCACCGCGGTATTTTATATTAGTAGTATACTTAGTTGTAGCACCAATGGGTCGGCTCTACCGGGGAAGTACCACGCTCTCACAGAATACCAGCGTAAAATAGTAGCTTGATGCTGTGTCTTTCGTATGGTGAGTACCGGAGACCCTTTGTACTGGAAATGAGACATTCCATCTTAGTCTTCACGGGTGACAACGTATCTGCATTTTGTTTCGTAATCGAGGATACATGTAGGTGTCTATGGGCCACAGCATCCGCTTACCATCAAGTGGACTATGTGCTCGCTTGTCACATTCATTCTATAAAGAAAGTTAAAGTCTACACGTCCCACTGCTGGGCACAGGCCTCCCCTCATTTCTAAGAGGGTTTTAGGACAAGGAAGTGTCCGCCGCGCTGCCCCAATGCGTGTTGGTTGACTTCACATGTCTTCGAAATATATGTTTTTATTTCTCATACATTCCTCACTATGTTTTCCTTTACCTCCGTGCACGTGGTAAACACTGCTGTGCTTCTTAGCAAATACTACAAAAGTATGCGTTGTTGCCCAGAGGGCTGTTAATCTTTCTGATGTAATCAACATAGCTTCGATTTCTTCCTTTTAAACTTTGTGCTAATAATTGCAGTTGCACCATAAATTTACATCACTTTAGAAAATCTCCTCGATCACAAAGTGGTCACGTCATTATGAATGTGGCCACAACGAAGTACATATTCAAAATTCATTCTTCTTCTTAGGTTAGTTTTTTTTGTAGTTGGAGCTTCCTTTTAAGCAAATGTTTTGCTTGTGGTAGGAAGCAAAGCATTTTATTAAAGGTAAGTATTAGATATTATGTTATGGCTTTATGTAATTTATAAAACTGCTGCAGGAATACCACAAATACTATTCTAAGCCATCTACATCCGTCTACTTCATCTAGGTGCAATCTAGTTCGAAATTGCCACTCGAGAGCCTTTCTTCCGCATCGGTTGTCAGTGGCCCTTCACTGTTGACCACGAGGGAGCTTAATATCACTCAGCGAGCTATGTCAATTTTATGATAGGACACGGTTTTAAAAAAAATGTAACCTAAAAAAAATTTCGGCGTGATAGCCTGATATCTTGAATTAATTTTTTTTTGGTCGCTTTAGAACGACGAACGGGCATATATACCTAGATATAATGTGAGTGAAGCGGAAGAGGTGTGTCGGGATCGTGCCAAATGAAAGTCGGTAGTCTCAGCCTACCCCTCTGGATGACAGGCGTGAGAGGTTATATGACGGATGTTAACGACAAACGAGTGAGCAAATTACAAACACATAGACACACAATTATATTTGCTTATTCAAAAGAAGACCTTTGTTAAACACAAAAACTAACAGTGACTTCTTCTGAATGCACACTAGTTTTACAAATACATAATTGATTTATCTTGGTCAAAACTACCGCGTCGTGACTTTGACCTCTGTGTACATAGTTGGCACTCGGACGTGTATCAAGAATACATGACCACGCATATAGAGGAAGCGAACCGGTCCTCTGTAGGTCATTATTTTGTTTTGGTTCATTGTATTGGGTTTTGTGTTATAGTGATGTTTTAGTATACGAATGTATTTCTTTTCAATACAATGTTAATTAAGTGTGTTTCTTCCAATGATATTATAAGAAAAAGAGGCACCTTTTTACTTATAATATCATTGGTTTCTTCTAATAACTGTCTTCCACTAGTCTAGACCTGATAATTAAAATATCACAGTTAGGTTTGCCAGTTCGGTAGACCATAATATCCGTACAAATTGTGAAAAAGTCGGGGATTTTTGGGGTTGTTGTCGGGAGAAATGAATACTTAAAATAAAAAGGTTATTTTTTTAATTAATTGGCTACAAAACGTACTTTAAACAAAACTAATTTAAGTACATCTAATATTTAGATTGCCACATGTATTTTGGCATTGGACTTTAGTAAAGTCCACCAATTTAGATCCCTTCGGAAAATATTTAAAATTCAAACAATTTACTTCAAAGTTCAGTCAAATTACTAACTCAGCTTTTATTAAATAAAAGGCCGAGGAGCTTTTTGTCTGGAGATTTTGAGTTTTGTCGGGAGTCTGGAGATTATTTAAAATGTCGGGAGAATCCAGACGAATCCCGACCATCCGGCAACTCTTCACAGTAGCACTATTTACTAATCCGTGACAGTAGTAGCGCAAGAGAATCCACTATCCCATATCATCCTGACGTATTGACGATCGATCGTTGATCGCAGTTCGGATCGGTACCTCTGACGCTGCTGTTTTAACATATGTTACCTCTCCACAACCTAGATTGACTATAATATTAAACCAAAAGGTATTAAGTCCGCCCTTTGTAACCCTTGTAACGAGGTAATAACGCGTAACACAAAGTAACCATTGCCCTTGTTTTTTGCAGATCGCGAAAAAGTGCCATAAAGTTTACAAGGCCTGTTACTATTACCATTACTTACAGCCTATTAAAGTCCACTGCTGAACATAGGCCTCCCACATGGATTGCCTAATGGTGGGGATATTTACCAAAGTTGCCACGCTTGGCAAACGGACTGTCACGGTTTTTTCGTCGTTATTGCGACTGCTGATCAGGAGGTCCCGGGTTCGAATCCCGGGTCGGGACAAACAATTAGTTACTGACGTTTTCTGTGTAGCAGCCCGAAGTTAGGAAGTTGGTAGTATTTCACTCCCGTATCTTCCGAAAGCACGTCCTGCGCCAAATCTCTCCCCGGTCATGTAGGATTGCCGTCTTATGGGATAATGTGAGTGAAGGAATAGAAAATGCACCTGTGCTTGCGCACACTCGCACACTATAATCCTGACTTGCGCAGATGGCTAGTCTTCGTCGAGAGTGGCTGCCGCGACCGAAATTCGGTTTGGAGGAGATTACTAAAATTAAAACTGCCACTTACAATGCCTGTGTATGGACAACCATATTTATTTTGTGATTAAGGTCGTTATGACAAAGAAGAGTCGACCTTGATCCTTGAATACGACTTTCGCTTTGAGAATGAAGTGACGATATTTTATTTATCCTAAAATATTTTTAAGAAAATAACTTTTATACAGATTCAGTAGCTGATTTTGAACCTATTTCACTCCACTGAACATATTTTAACAGTGGGTGTCGTTTTTTACTACTTACACAATTTTTGAATTTTTTTCTTCCCGTTAACTAGGATCTAAAGAAAGAAAATTATTATTTCGCCATATAAGTAATCATATATACATATATTGTACATATTTCTCATTTTGAACGTTATTAATAGTACCTATGTATAGTACTAGACATTGTCGAACGTGACGAAATGGGGTCGCACACCGCATGCGGCATGAAGAACCACAGCCGCTGTTTTTAAGTGGTTCGTTTCATCTCTTGAGTAGCTCGAGCAGTGGTCTATTATAATAAATTTTTAATGAATCCTAATAGTAAACAGAAAAAGAATAAACACGTGCCTAGACTACATTATATACGAGGGGTGATCCAAAAGTAATGTTAATGAATATTAAACACGGTAATAATAGTTAAAAAAATATTTTTCTACATAGTCTCCTAGCAAGTCAATGCATTTAGTCCATTCTTTTTCTAAACCCTGAATTCCTTTAGAAAAAAAATCTATCGTAACCCTCCAAAAGAGCCTTCGATCCGTCACTTCGTTATCGTCTGCAAATTTTTTGCCTCGAAGGTGTTCCATGAGCCGAGGAAATTGATAGAAGTCTCTGGAAAGCTAGATTTGTTCGAGCAATTCAAACCCCGTTTCTTGAATGGCAGCCATCGCAACATTTTTCCTAAATAGCTTTCTACAATCTTCGTATTAGCTGCGTAGTAAAAGGCCGAAACAGTGGCTCCCTTTTCCAAAGATTCCACAATAATTATGCTTTCAGCGTCCCAAAACACTTTGAATTTCTTCGGCTTCGGTGAGGAGGCTCGTTTCCAAACCATTGATTGTTGTTTGCTTTCAAGATCAAAATGGTGGAGCCAGGTCTCATCCATGGTCAAGAAATGTGACAAAACTTTTTCCTGATCTGCTTAGAACTTTTCGAGATTCACCCTCGAAATGTCGACTCGTTTTTCCTTTTGCTCCGTCGGTTTACATTTTCGGTTCCCAACGTGCAGAGACCTTTTTCATATGCAATTTAAGAATTGCATATGAAAAAGGTCTCTACACAAGCGCAAGAATTCTTTTAACACTACCATATGAAATCCCTGTGCCTGATGGTCACTTTTCGATCTGTCAATATGACATCTTCGACTTATTTCACGTTATCTTCAGTGAGGGATGTGGATGGGCGTCCTTCGTGATTTTCATATTCCGTGGATGTTCTATAGAGGAGCAGAGTCCCCCAATTATTCCACTAAGTCGTGGTGGATGTCTATTGTAGACATTTTTTTTAAACAGAGGCACTCGATGATAGCTCTAATTTCGTTTTTCTCCATTTTGATGTAATCTCTTCGATGATTCGTATTCAAATAAATGTACGTCTGGAAAATCGTAGCCTATTTATATGATTTTTATGCTGATCTAGTGGGTACATGCAAGCAAATTTTTTTTAATTTTTATGTGCACTGGAAGTAATCGAATATCATTACTTTTGGATCACCCTTCGTATAACTTGTGTTTCAATTGTTATGCTTAAAATCTAAACAACAATAAAATTATATAGCTATAGAGCCTTAATACAATGCATTGGAATTAAAAAAAAATTATACAAAATTTTGACTTGGAATACAAACCTAAGACGCGTACATACTGTTGCAACAGTATAGCAGCGTAATGCTACTGTGGTCCGTATAGTACCTAAGTGATTAGTGCTCAGGGATGACATCGCTATATGTATAGTTGTCTATAGACCACAGGCGGGACTTTTCTTCCGCTAATGAACCTTTATTGCAGAGTAAATCATTCAACATTCGCTCGTGTGTAATACTAAACCCTACTCTCAATAAAATCCGAACAGTGTTGAATTTGACGTAATGGGCAAACATTGAACTAACAAAATCGATATTTCACAGTTGTGCCTTTCCACTGACAAGGTCGGGACCCGGATAGCCAATCAATGGTCTAAAGAGGCTAGCCCATTGAACGCCCAGTTTGTTAACTTGAGAATCGAGATCAACGCATTGCGTATTTGTTTCTGCCGATTGTTAACGTAAGAAAAAACAAACTGGGCTTGATTTAGTTGCAAAAGTACAGGTAAAGGATTTCAAGTCGATAATTATGAGAACAGGCTAACCTATCTAAGCTCAATGTAGGTAATTCAAGCACCTTTGAATATTTACAAATTAATGTTATGTGAATGATCAACACTCTGATAAAGTTCAGGATTATAGTAGTATTAAGCCATAAGTCCGTAGCCCGTTGGACGTATAAGGGTTGATTATGTTTTCCAATATGTTGACAAGTAACTTTGATTCCATAAACACGCAGCATCAATTTGATATGGTGTGCTATAAAGAGCAAACCATACAATTTATATAAAAAGCTAACCGACATAACTTTACTGGCCCTCTAATCTCCCTTGCTTATGTATAGCTTATTTTATAGCTTGTATGTGTATACATGCTTCCTTCGTCTCCTTTGATTCGGCAAAGACAGACTCACGTTTCTTCGCAATGCCGAGCACATAGAAATTTGCAAATAAAATTTTAGTAAGGGTAAATTCAAACGTCGTGCACGGAAAAGGAGAAAATACGAATACTATCTTTGCCAGCTCTGGTAAACATATTAAATATATATTAAAATTATGAGAACGTAGAATACATAGGGAGTGCTGGGACCGGATTTAAGTCAATTTGGATAAAAAATCCGATTTATTGATTTATCTGTCAATATTTTTTTCTTCGTTAACGAATGCTCAATTCAGCTAACAGTAATTTTATTATTTCCAGGAGGACCTTTCATCACCACCGATGAACTGACTGAAAAGCTCCAGCCGACTGTATTCGGTAAGCTCGCTCTTTAGCTATTCAATATACTTTTATTACGGTGTTAGTTACAGTCATGTTAATTCACATTTAGTCATAACAGCAATCAGTTGTTAAGAACAATGCAAATGCGCTAGTCACATGCTGGAACATTGCCTATATCTAATATATAAAAATTAATGTTTGTTTGTTCGTATTTTATGCGCTGCCATAACATTCACCAGATTGCGGTATAACTTTATAAAGTTATAGGCATAGTTAGAACCGGTAGGTGGCGCTGTTGTAGATTATGGATATCACCCGTGCGAAGTCGAAGCAGATCGCTAGTTTACTAAAAAAATCGTCATAAAAGCATGTAGGATTGTGTGCACGAGATCGTTCAACTAATCACATAGGAGACTAACAGTTCGTTGACTTTTGGAGATGCGCCAGCAAAGTCAATTTAATCTTACGACTGCGTTTATTAGGCCTCGTTATGCTGATTATCCAGTGTAAGCTTTGCTGTAATTAAGTTAGAATATGGTATAAGAAGCCGTGTAGTGGTGGCCTAAATTAATCGACTACCCAATATCATCCCGTGAGTGTCGTTAGAGATACACTGTAACAAGAGATGGACACCAGCATCTTCCTTATAACTTCTCAAAAAATCTAATAGCTGCGGTTGCTATCACCCTATAAGAAAGGTGTTAGTCCAGCAGTGAACTTCTATAGGCTGAAATGGTTGAATAAAATATCTATAGTTACAGTGAATAATTACCTAAAGTAAGTTAGTTTTAAGTTTGTTTTTAAAATATTATAGTAAGTGAGGGTAATATTGACCATATTACCCGGCCAATATGGTCACTTTCTTCTCAAAAACTACAGCCTTGTGTACATACATGGCTTTGTGTTGCGATAGCTCTTCATCGGTCAATCAAATAATAAAGGGTCAAAAGGGCGCTGCTTTATCGACGCCATTTTGACAGTTAACATTAATGTAAATATTTGAGTTGATTTTAGTAAGGTGTAGTGTAATTGAGTTTTTTAAATAATTTTTCGAAGTGTTCCTAATTATTTCCAAAGCTTTTTTGCTATTTTTCTCAATATATTAGTTATAGTATACGACTTTGTGTTTTTTTTTTGGTTTTATAGGGCGGAAAAGCTTAAGGTGGCCATATTACCCTCACGTACCTTAATATTAATTTAGTAGTAGAGAGATTTATTTCAAAAATCTTAGTACTATGTTTAAAAACGCAATGTTAAAAGATTCACAAGTATTAAAAGTAGGAAATACAAAGGTATGTCATACTCAAGACTACAATAGAGCATTCGTTTGTGGTGAAGTAGTGCAATGTTGTCTACGTCCACTATAGGTACCGTTTTACGGCTTACGAGACGCGATACTGTGAAGTGCCGACCGCACAAAGGATGTATTTCTACAGTGATCCTACTACGCTCTACTCTTTGGAACAAAATCTTAAATATGATTTTTCTATGTTTTATTTTTTTATAATATGTAACGCTGCCTATGAGACCGTAGAGTACAACATGCCACTTTGTCTTGCGCATGTGGCCTTTGCTCCATTGAAATTTGGGGGTGCTAAAGTCCCTTCAGGGGTGCACGATGGACTGCTGCTACAGAACCAGAGTATGAAATCTATCCAATTGCAGAGAAGTGTAAGACAAGGTGACGTTATATCCCCAAAACTTTACTGCTACATGCATTTTATCATAATCGCTAGAGGATCTTAGCACTATGCTGAATGGCCTCAATATGGCACTATCCTGAATGGCCTCAATAGCATGTGCGTTAATAAAATCCCATCAGCGGTACAAGATTGACTGTCGGTATATCGAAGTACTGAAGTGCTTGTACAGGTAGATCGTAGATCTACAATGGTTATCCGTGTACGAAACCTAGAGAGGTGTAAGAAAAAATGCTTTTATATCACCGAAACTCTTTACCGCTGCTCCCATTACAGCAGAATCGCTGGAAGAACTTAGCACTGTTCTGAATGACCTCAATAGTGTCTCCAATGCAGAAAAACTGTCTAACAACTTACAAATTGTCTTATTGTCTTATAGGGTTTGGAATATTTATTTATTTATGTAATAATAAATACATGTTAGTCGTAAATTCCACAAACCACTTACGAAAAGCTTCTAAAAGCATTAGAAAGATAAATCAAGTTGAATGTAGAAATCTGAGTATGTAGATAGTAGACGTAGTCCTTGAAAGTACGCTTTTGAGACTTACCTACCGCTTTGAGAGATTACAGTGATTGCTGTGCCGAGAGAGAATGTACGTCAAGGCGAACCAAAAGAAACTCTTTTATGTATATGTTCCCACATTCTTATTTACCTTCTGAAGGAAAATTTAGATATTTCGGATAAAAATATAATACGTGAAGACAATACCCAGCAACAGTAGCCGTAGCCTAATGGCAGGGTGCGGACCGCGAACTCAAAAAGTCGTGGGGTCGAACCCACCATTCGACTACTGTCGTAAACCAATCCTAACACGAGCTTAAAAAATTACCAGCTACCAGAAGTGGTTAAAGTGAATATTAGTATACACTTTATACGTGGTAGAGCCACGTTGCAACTTTATTATGGTTGTAGCACGAAGAGGTCGGCGCGAACGGGGAAGCACCACGCGCTCACAAAATACCAGCGTAAAATAGCAGCTTGATGCTGCTGTGTTTCGCATGATGAGTGTTGAGAACCGGAGACCCTTTTTTACTGCAATCGAGGCATTCCATCTTTGTCCTCAGAGGTGATAACGCATCTACATTTTGATTCTTAATTGAGGTTAAATGTAGATGTCTATGGGCCACACCATCCGCTTACCATCACTGGACTGTGTGTTCGTTTGTAACCCTAATTCTACAAAAATAAAGTCAAGTGTCCACCCTTCTCCGTCAGCCTGTGGAAGTTCACAGCTGGTGCATGGGCCTCTCCCGTTATAAGGGTAAATCATCTGAATTGTATCCATCCGAGTCGGTAACATACTCTTACTTATTTAGTTCAAGCAACAGTGCACTCCCTGCCTGTTCTGGGTAAGAGGGCTATTGTGATTACATCTTGTGATGATTTTATCTTTATTTCTGAGAATAATTATATTCCTCGTTCAAAGTTATCTCCATAGATTGTCCTTCTTCAAAGTTGCTTGCCGGTGTCTATGGGTGGTAAAAGTCACACGATAAAATGGCCTTATAGCTCATTTTTCGTAATATTGTAAAAAATCTGAACATCACCTTTTATCGTCTGTTAAAGTTAAAATTATGTACAGTCCTATAAGCCGAGTTTTTTTCCGTAATTGCAATGTTTGATAGATAAATTACTGCCACAATACCAGTCTTTCTGCAATTAAGAATTTGTATTTAATTTTTTTAAACTATAATAACCTCATAATGTTATATTTACGCGAACACTATACATTGATTAAAACTACTTTTACGGATTTTATCGCGTTTTATTTATTTTATTTTTAATACCCGACGTTTCGGGTGCTTTCCAGTACCCATGGTCACGGGGGACTGAGGTGACTGACGTCCCGATGTCAAAGTTAACCCGGAGTACCTTCAGCTTTTTAATTATTGTCTTTGGTCCGATCTACGCAGAATGAACTAACTGTATTTTGAAGTCTTGCAGTGGTATGCTTGGGTTTAGTTTTAATTTTATTAATTATAGGATCCCAAGCAGGTGGTAGTACCCAGCCTCCTTCTCTATTGAAATTAGGATGTTTTTTAATTTCAATAGCCTTACGTATCATCCTTGGTAGGAATCGATGTTCTTTCGCGAGGATTTGTGGTCTATCAAATCTGATGTAATGGTTGGGGCCATCTAGAATATGATCGCAAACTGCAGACTTCCCGGAACGTTGATGCTTCATGTCAGCTATGTGTTCTTTTACGCGGGTTCTAATTGATCTCTTTGTTTGCCCTGTATATGAGAACCCGAAACCGAAATTTTCGAAACCGAAATTTATTTTATTTTTAATACCCGAAACGTCGGATATTAAAATAAAGTAAATAAAACGCGATAAAATCCGTAAAAGTAGTTTTAATCAATATAATAACCACACTTTATTACATAGTAGAGCCAAGCTGCAGCTATTTTAGTTGTAGCACGAATGTGTCGGCTCGAAAGGGGAAGGATCACGCTCTCACAGAATACCAGCGTAAAATAGCAGTTTAGTGCTGCTGTGTTTTGTATGGTGAGTATAGAGAACCGGAGACCCTTTTTACTAGAAATGAGGCATTCCATCTTAGTCCTCAGGGGTGACAACGCATCTGCATATTGATTCGTTTTGAGCATTTTGAAATGAGGATAAATGTTGGTGTCTATTGGCCACAAAACCCGCTTACCATCAGGTGGACTGTGTGCTCGTTTGTCACCCTTATTCTATAAAATTAAAATTGAACACTTGGCTGGGAGATTGTCGTAAATCCAGTTGTCCTAACGTTGATGATGTTGCTCTCCATCGCTGGTAATATATTTCATATCTGGTTCATATATTAATTAGTTCTTCAGCGTTCCAGTAATGCAGCTGAATTACTAGAATTCTGCCTAAGTTTATTATTACAACATCGACGAACTGAGAAGGGCGATGAATTTGCAAACTGGTCTGCACTACTGGAGAAGCTTCGCTCCCACAGTATCCTCGCGTGAAATAGCAGAATAATGCTGCTGTATTTCTCGTGATTAACCACAAGAAACGGTAACCTTTTATGCTTGTAACTAGCCATTGCATCTAAGTCATAATGTCTTAAAGGTGATAATGTATCCGTATTCTGGTTCTTCCATCGAGGATATTGGTTTATATGGACCACTACGTCCACATAAAATCATGTAGACTGTGTGCTCGTTTGTCACATTAACTTCAATAAAAAAAGATGTTTATTTCAGCAAGTTCGGAGTATACTCCATAATACTGGAAGTGCGAAAGCCAATAGTTTCTCGTACACCGACGCTATTTTACAATGTTGTTTATATATTAACATATCAGTCGAGAAATAAATTCAGTAAACCTCGTTCTTTTAGCTATACTTTCATCTTCGAAACTTTCACTCATAAAGCACCAATAATGCCATTAGAAGATATTAAAACGGACAGCGACCGAGATGGAGTGAGTGCTACGTATCGTGTGAAGCAGAGTGCGACACGCACGTATGAAACCCGATAACGATTAATTACCAAACCTGATGAAAAATGATACGCTTCTTTAAACAGAGCTCAAAAGAAGTGTTTTTTTTTTAGCTAGTTCCGCTCCATAACTTCTACATTAGTCTTTGAATTTTGACGAATGATAATTTACCTAATTGTTTTGTTATAATTGAGCGCGTTTAGTAATTTTTATAATATTCTTAAACCTTCGCTACTTATAATACCGCTGAATATATAGTATCCCATATAATTCCCATGGAATTGGTGTCGTAACAGGCGACAGAGGAAAACAAATTAGCAGATGGACAGCAACGTCTTCCTAATAACGACTAAAAATAAAAAACTGCGGTTGCCAGCTCGCTTGCCAAGCGTGGCAACTATGGCAAATATATCCTCTATAAGGCAATCTATGGAAGACGCCTATGATCAGAAGTAGACATAAGCTGTAGCGCTAACGGCAATATTGGTTGACTTTTCCATTTATAATATATATATATATATATATATATATATATATATATATATATATATCAAAAAAAAACCCAATATATACTAGCTTACCAGGCAGACGTTGTTCTGCTCTTTTCGATACCCTTGTCATGTCCTATTAAAAATCCTTAAAGTCTCAAAATAAAAAAAAATTGTGGGTCACTCATGGGTGAAAAAAAAACTATCCTATCTTTCAAGTTGGACCAAACTGCACACGGTGTGCAAATTTGCCGTGCTCCCCAACAGGGTATTAAAATCGGTTGAGTACTTTAGGAGTCCATCGCGGACAAACAACGTGACACGTTATTTATTTATATTAAGATATCTACAGAGACATTTTGTATAATTTCGTTTCTAGTAACAATATTCATCACGAAGTATCTCGAGAATATAATAAACGTGCGATTACATTAACCTTCACAATAATTGCCGTGTACCTCCTTCATTAAGCAGCAAACGGCGCTCGTGTCTCCAGACGCTATGTCTAGTAATTTTCCCTAATTCATTCCTCATCCCTCTAATTTACCCAGAAGATATATGACTTGTCTCGGATCGACGAGCACGACGCCAGCTTCTTCTCAAGTGCCGAGGTTGCAAAAATAATGTTTCACTACATATATTTTAAATTACTGAGAAATATACTTTGTTCTAATTTGTTTTTAAAATGCGTTGTTGACTAAAATGGTTCTAAGACTGCCCTTCAATATTTTAAATCACAAACGGCTGATTTTTAAAATATACTATAACCACATGTTTAATTTGTTTATGTTGTATTTTATCATAAATGAATAAATTTTATCTGAGTATCGATAAATTTGTCACAAATATTAGATAATAATCAAAATTTCTCTTCTTATTCGTGTGTGTATTAAGTCAATATCAATATGTTATTTAAAAACTTTTAAACTGCTCAAAAAATTCTAATGCTATTTAAATTACCATTTAAAGAATTTCTTAAAGAAGATTTTCGTCTATAATACGTACATAATTTATCTAAGTATAGTGAAAATGTGTTGACGTTTTGTGATTAGGTCGAAAAAAGACTGGCATATTAAATAATAAAAAATCTTAGAAAAAATAATCGCAAGTTATATGCACCATGCGTTTATTGTTACAAGCAAAACAAGGTAATTAAAAACAAGATAATTTAAAAAACTGTTCTGGGTTTGTGTACAGATATCAACTTAAACATGTTGGTTTGTAGGCTACCTTCATAATCACTATCAGCTAGCAAACCGCCAACGTTTATTAACCCCGCATGAAAACCAATGATTTTCAAAAAAGGACCAGTTTTCTAAATAAAAAATTTTGATACCTATTTACAGATACTGAGGTGTCATTAAAAGATAGGAAGAGCTTAAATTAGAGTATATGGAATATATAAAAACTACAAAGCAAGATCAAAGGAGGTAATACGCCACCCTGCGAGACGCACGTGCTCGTCTATACGTCTGTAAAATTTCTGATTATTCAGACGTCAGGAAGTGGGTGAGAAGTGAAAACTGAACTACAAAATTTCATTATATTCATATACATGTACTTACAGGTCAAGCTAATAAAAGCCTGTAAAATGAGCTTCAGATCGTGCAAGTTATAGCTCTATGATTTGACCGACTTTTATATTTGGTGAAAGCTCTCTTATCTGTACATTTAAAAAACCGAACAATTAAAAAAATTTTTTTATCGTTGAATTGACGGATTGTAGATGGTAACCCTAACCGTGCTTTTGTTATACCTAGCTTTCAAAGTTTAAATTAATAATTTTAAAATCCACGCAAAAGAAATCGCGGACACTGCTCTTCCTAAATAAATAACAATAAAACGGAGAATTCGGCATCAAGGAAAGGAAAATCAATCTTTCATTGAAGAATTTTTGTAGCGTGACGATACTCGGCTTGATCTGTAATCGAGATTTACGTCGCACTTTCGTTTCTTAAAAACCATGTCAAGGATAAGAGCACCACGATATGTAAAAGAGACAAATAATTAGGTACCTAAAATGTTTTTGTTTTGTACTTAATGTACATAAACTTAGTTTTTTACGGACCAGCACGACAGGCAAGTTTATTAAAATTAAAAAATATAGGTATAATAATTATTCCTGATTCCACAAATTATTGTAATTTTTAGTATGCAAGAATATAAGTAAGGGCGTTAAGACAGCACCGTCCATTTGATGGTAAGTGGAAGCTGAACGCCCATGGGAAGAAAAGAGGTTATGGGTATTCGCAGAATACTATTCTTGATTCTTGTTCGAGGATAAATGTAGATGTCTATGGAATTCAGCACCCATGCTCCGATTGCAAGCCTATTAACGCTGGTGTTCCCCAAGGCTGCATGCTATCACCAACGCTGTTTCTTCTCCATATCAATGATATGTTACAAATCGGTAATATTCATTGCTATGCGGACGACAGCATTGGTGATGCTTTATACATCGGCCGTGCCTATATATATATTACGGGAAAACGTCGCTGAGTACCGGAATAAACTTGTATCTCAAGTCGAGACATTGTTGAACAAAGTTTAGGATTGGAGGTTGCTAAATCTAGTAGAGTTCAACTCCCATAAGGCACAAGTTTGCGAGTTTACCGCTAAAAATAATCCCTTTGTTGTATCTCGTCAGTTTCAAGGCACTCCTCTTGTTGCCTTAGCCAGTATCGGAATCCGCGGCGTCGACATATCGAAGGATGTGCAGTTTCGTGCTTGCGGTCAGCAGAAAGGGACAGTATTTCATGCTTTTAACCATATCCAACTTAACAATGCACAGATTCGGCCACACATGGAATACTGTTCCCATTGACCGTTCCTTCTTTCTTCCATTTGGCCGCATCCAGCGCAGAGCGGCTCGATTTTTCGACAACCGAGTCCTCTCCGATCGGCTCGATACACTGGCTCTGCGAAGAGATGTTGTATCTTTTTGCATTTTCTATCGCATCTACCACGGGAAGTGCTTTGAGAAATTGTTCGGATTAATTCCCGCCGTCAAATTTCACGAACGCACATCACCACAAAACTCACGATACCACCCACACCATGGGGATGTTTGGCAGTCCACCACTGTACGTTTAACTAGCAAATTTCACCCATATGTGGAATCGTTTACCACCGAAGGTTTTTCCGGACCAATACGCCATAGGAACCTTCAAGAAAAGACCTTACTCCTTTCTAAAAGGCCGGCAAAGCACCTGCAATTCCCCTGGTGCTGCAGTTGTTCATGGGCGGTTGTAGTCACTTTCCATCAAGTGAGCCGCATGCTCGATTGCCCCCTCTTCTATAAAAAAAACCTACAGTACCATCAGTTGTTAAAATATGTCGCAAATATCATTATTGTTACAGCCCTTCACAAGTCCACTGCTAAAACTAGGCCTCCCCCAAGGAAAGTTTTAAAGCACGATCTTGAGCCACCTGTATCCAACGACATCTTACCAGGTCGTCACGCCATTTACTGAACCACCTTTATCCTATTCTTTGCTTACCGGTACGAGGTTGCCACTCGTTAACCTTTTTTTTTTCACTGCTGGCCGTATGTGGCCAATATACGTACTACTAAATTGATTCGTAGTCTGAAAAATAATAATTTTAATTGCTGTGTCCTCCACAAAAGAAAATGTCAGTAGTTTTTTCTTCTCGCTAGTTTCTTATCGCTTGCACTTAAATGTAGATAGGCCGAGCTTTAATGAGTCGAGTTTCAGCGAAGCGTCTTAGGATTGTTTTACTTCTTTCAGCAGTCACGTTCTACAGTGTTTATTAATTGGGGTATTCTAGTAGGTCTCTTGTATTTCTTGAATGCGAAAAAATGGAAAATGTCACAGATAAGGATCCTAGAGTACTTTTTTATACGTAGCGACCCACTTTTCTCAATTGTTTTTATACTAAACTCTTGTATGAGATGTTGTTTACAACAAAACAACATCTCATCATTTTATTTTGTTTTATTTTATAATGTGAAGCATTGTATTGGTGACGCACGAAAATCTCAATTCATCTCACGAGCGAAGGTGACAAAGAGAAATATGTGTAATGAGTTTTTTTTTTTATATAGAAAAGGGTGACAAACGAGCACACAGTCCACCTGATGGTAAGTGGTTGCTGCGGCCCATAGACATCTACATCTATTCTCCATTAAAAATCAAAATGCAGATGCGTTGTCACCCGTGAGGTCTGAGATGGAATGCCTCGTTTCCAGTAAAAAGGGTCTCCGGTTCTCTACACTCACCATACGAAATACAGCAGCATTAAGCTACTATTTCACGCTGGTATTCTGTGAGAGCGTGGTACTTCCCCGGTCGAGCCGACCCATTCGTGCTACAACTATACTACTAATATAACTGCAGCATGGCTCTACCACGTATAAACGTTATATATATAAACGTTAACGTATATAGCATGAACATTGTGTGGTAGCCGACTAGGACCAAATTTCGTTCATAAGACTATCAACTAATTTCTTTTTTCTTTCTTTTACTTTCAAATTTGAATACTATTACGTAAATACAACGTTGCCGTTTCATAATATAGTATCACTATATGGTATTTTCTTCAGAAAGAAGTAAAGAAGTAGAACTTTCTCCTGTATGTCCTTAATGATTGAATAGATTTGCAAAATGATGCTAACACAATTGCTGACTGGTGCAAACAAAACTGTATGTGAATGCATGATTGTAAAACCCACCTCAGACCAAATGCGAAAGTTTCGGAAAATTAATGAAAACTGTCTGGTATAAAAAAAGTCCATGTTTTACCTTTTTTACTAATTATGTTGAAAAATATTTAATATATGGTATGTTAAAAAGTGGGTGTATAATATATTCATAGATTTTTTTATTTGATGTTTTTAAGTTTTGGGATGAGGTGGATTTTTACAGTCATCATGTACAAGGTGTGTTTTTACAATCAAAGTCCAATTTGTACGAATGTTTAATAATATTTATTTTCATAAAAAACTAACAGAATTAATCTAATCCTTCATCTTCGACATTTTCAGCTGTTCGCCATTGCAATATTTCGTCCCAGGTTCTCTTCGCACAAACTGAAGTCTTGCATCTTCTTTGCATTAATGCAGAGTTGCCTTGGTCCATATGCAGGTTCATCGGTAGCGATACGGTAATCTGTGGCCTTATCTTCAACAAAAATGTATCCGTTGTCAGTCCATCAATGAATTCCTGCGTTTTTACCGGCACTTATCCGCCCGATCTTTTTGAATGTGAGGTGATGGAGTTTTAAGATACTGAAGCTTACTTTCTCCGTTCTCGGAAGTCGCTGATCCTTTGATCAATTGATTCAAGGGATAGTGCAGTCTTTTTGAAATGTAGAACCCACCATTTTTTAAACTCAGTCACATCCTCTCCGCTGACCAAGTGAACTATAAAAAAATCACTCTGCCTGCTCGAAGATACGATTAATTCCATAAGTTCCTGTACACTGTACAGCCTCTCTTTACGACGAAGGCTTCTTTTTGTAATCCCGAATGCTCTATCACACGGAAGAAAAGAATGGCCTTTCTTCCTTTCATCGGAAAGATCTGTTGAATTTCTTTGAAACGTCAACTGTCAACTAGGGCCATATGCATTCGTACTGCTGTATTGTTTTTATTCTGCCCTGCGCAGTTATCAGAAAAGAACATTAGTTCTACCACTTTTTTGTCGACGTACTCTTTAATGTATGTCATAATAAACGATCATACTTCGTTTGGTCCCTTCTTTGCTTGCCCTTCATGATATAAGAACAGGACATTTTTACCTATTTTCAAATTGTGGATACAAAAAATAGAAACGCTCAGTTACCGCAAATAAAATACTTCTTGCACTGGAATTATTGGCAGTGACACATTCTGTATGTAATCGTAGCAAATTCCCAAAAACGTTTTATCTTCTTGGGATCTTTGCCTTGCTTCTTAAAGTTAATTATAGAACTTCTTTGCCCTCTTTCTGTGTACTAGCTTTCGGCCAAAGCTACCTTTTTAGCTACGTAATTCAGGGTTTTCAAATTGGTTTTCAATTCTAGACTTCCGCAGAGGCAGCACATATCTACTGCTGGCCGTCCAAAGCGAAGAGCGAAGTTCTCCCTGTATATTTTATTATAATATTCGTACTTAATCCTAGTTCCTGGGTATTTTTCCTCAAAACGTCGAAACATTTTTTACTGACAAGTCAGCAGGAATTTACTTTATTATGCCAGAAGAGTAGTGGCTCTCTTTTGTTGTAAAACATGATAAATGAGAGATCACTGTTGTACGAGGGGTGATCCAAAAGTAATGATAATCGGTTACTTCAAGTCCGCATAAAAATCCAAAAAAAATATTTTTTGCTTCGTTATATACTCACTACGTCAGCCTAAAAAAATCATATAAATAAATCACGATTTCCGGGAGATACATTCATTTGAATACGAACTGTGAAAGAGATAACATCAACATGGAGAAAAACTAAATTAGAGTTGTCATCAAGTACCTCTGTTTGGGAAAAAATGTCTTCAAAAGACATACACAGTGACTTAGTGGACACATTGGGAGACTCTGCTCCTCCATATTCTACAGTTGCACGCTGGGCCAAGGAGCTTAAACTTGGCAGAACATCTAATGTAGATGAACATCGCGAAGGACGCCCATCCACGTACCTCACTGAAGACAACGTGAAAAAAGTCGAAGATGTTGTGTTGGCAGATCGAAGAGTGATTATCAGGCATGTAGCTGAGGTCACAGGGATCTCGTATGGCAGCGTTCAAAGAATCCTTGCGAACGAGTTGCATATGAAAAAGGTTTCTGCGCGTTGGGTACCCACAATGTTAACCGACGAGCAAAGGAAATATCGAGTTGACATTTCGAGGGTCAATCTCGAAAAGTTCCAAGCAGATCAAGAAAATTATTTTTTCCGTTTTGTGACTATGGACGAGACCAGGATCCACCATTTTGATCCTGAAATGAAACAACAATCGATAACTTGGAAGCGAGCCTCCTCACCGACGCCAAAGAAATTCAAAGTTTCAAGTTCGGCGGGAAAGGTTATGGCATCTGTTTTTTGGGACGCTCAAGGCATAATTATGGTGGAAAAAAAGGGAGCCACTATTACGGGCTCTTACTGCGCAGACCAAATAAGAAGATTACGGGAGGCCATTAAGGAAAAAAGACGCGGCAAACTGCGAGCTGGAGTGCTGTTTCAACAAGACAACGCACCGGCTCACAAAGCCGAAGTTGCGATGGCTGCCATTCAAGAAACGGGATTCGAACTATACGAACACCCTCCCTATTCGTCAGATCTAGCTCCTAGTGATTTCTACCTCTTTCCTCGGCTCAAGGAACGCCTCCGAGGCAAGAAATTCGAAGAGGATAGCGAAGTAATGGCCGCTGTTGAAGCGTTTTGGGAGGGTCAAGACAAAGAATTTTTTTCAAAGGGAATCCTGGGTTTAGAAAAAAGATGGACTAAATGTATTGATTTGTTAGGAGAATATGTAGAAAAATAAATTATTATTTTAACTTTAATTACCGTGTTTTATTTTCATTATCATTACTTTTGGATCACCCCTCGTAATTTCATCACCGGACATCGCATTCACGGAGCCTCTTAACACGGTCCTTCCAACTCTTAACACGGAATACCAAACAAGCTAAGAAAAGCATAATGGCATACATCTTTCTTCTCATTACCAATTTGAACGGTGTATGTAAACATTTTTTATGTCCTTACAGGACATTAAAATTGATTCGTAAAATTGAGACCATAGAATAGATAGACCATAGAATTCATTTTACAGCCCTTTAAAGCGAATGTGTCGCTCTTATAATGATATGGTTTTGACGGAGTCAGGTAAGGATATGGACGTCTTTGACAATAATATAAATGAGCTTCGCGCTCAACTGTTCCACAATTCCACTTCTTCAAATCAACTCCACATTAATTATTTATCGTCTTAATAAAACTTTCACTAAATTGTCGTTAAATTTGTTAAAGTTATAAATTGTTTTTTTTTTGTAAAATTTATACATAAATATGTTTAAGGATAATGCGTGTTGCAACTGTATGAATGCGTTTTTGGTTTGCATTCCAGGTCAAATCTTTGTATATAATAGGTTTTTATGCTAAGTAAAACTGTTGTGTGCATCCAATAAATAAATAAATATCGTAAAGCGTTTTACATACAGAAATTGCATATGGACACAAATCCAAACCCAGTTCAAATTCTTGTAGTCCATACAAACACTGTTTCTGTCTGGAATTCGAACACGCAGTCCTGTAGCACCGCAACCAAACGGTTGGCCAATGCGCTACTAAACTGTCGAACGTATCAGTACTATATAGGAGAGTATAATAATTAGAATGCCATTAATTTTATGGTAACAAATTTCTAATATATTTTTTTCTTCCAGTGCGGGTATAACAGACCTCGTGACGCTGCTATCATGACGCTGCACTGGTGGATGCACTGGTTCTGGGTGACACTGTTGCTGTCTTTAATAGGTATGTTTAAAATATGAACACCTTCATGAAACCTTTTTTCTTTAGCAGAGTACGGTTTGTAATGTGCTGTACCTTCGTATAGTACATCTATGAGCTGTTGCTGACTTGCAACCCTAACGTCGCCGGCTTGGATCTATGAATATGGCGTCATATATACTTAATTAAATTATATTCTTTTTCTGATGGACCAGCACCTAACGTGACGGCCTTTTCTCTGTCATCGAAATATATTTTACTGTCGATCCCGCGTAAATTTATTGTTCATTCACTACCAACTTCATACAGTTTTAAACTTTACAACTTCTGCCGCAGCATACACGCAATCTTGTTGCACAAACACACGCTTTTGATATGCTCTGACCTTTATTGGGTATAAGTAGTTAGTTATTTTAAACCTTCATTCGATAAAGTTTTCAATAGTATACAATTGTCCATTCTCCGCCGTATCTTTTAATGAGAGTTCTAAAACAATATTACTGATAACCTTGATCTTAACAAGGTTATATCGCGAGCTTTGAAGGTTGGGTAAAGAGACGTAAACCTGACTGTGTAACTTATACCGAGTTTATATATTTAAAAACGGTTACTTTTTCATTACGAGCCGATTTCAGTATCTAAAATGCATTTAAGAGTGTTTTAAATGAAATATAATTATTTTGTTTAATAAGTTTTAAACCCAACCCAATGTATTACAAACCGTATAAAGTTGTTTCAATTTAAGTAAACTTATGCTGCTGATTGAATAACATACAACCTCGAATGAAATAAAACGGACTATTAATTATTGTGGAGAACGAAACATTTCTTGAAAATAAAAATCTGGCATTAGTCAGAGTCAGAGAGTACGTGGTGGATGTATCGCAGGTCATAAGTGAGCCAATATATGAGAAAAAAATTCGCCTTTGGGAATGTTTTACTTCTTTTCATGACATTCAATAGTTTTCCCTTGTCTCCATCTCCTTGTGTATCTTGATAAGCGTTACATCGGATATTGCTATATTACAAGGAGTGAGTGCTATTGTGCCTATCGTAAAACTTTTGGCACTAATTATGTCATAACACTCGTCACCTTGTGACACACTATTTACCTGTAATCTTTATGGAGGAATACACAAACACGGTGAGTGCATGCACACTCACTACCAATTATTTCATTCCTAGTAAATGTCTGAGCCGTGGTAGCTCAGTGGTTAACGCTCGCAGTAAATATAACAGAACGCGAGTAACCCGGGTTCGATCCCCGCCGGCACCAATGAAATTGTTAATTGCAATTTTAAGTAAGCAAGTTTACAGTGCTCGGCGGTGAAGGAAAACATCGTGAGGAAACCTGCATGTCTGAGGAATAAGAAAAAAAAATATTTCGAAGACATGTGAAGTTCGTCAACACGCATTTGGGCAGCGCGGCGGACACTTCCTCGCCCTAAACCCTCTCAGAAATGAGGGGAGGCCTGAGCCCAGCAGTGGGACGTATATAGGCTTTAACTTTACTTTAGTAAATGTCTACGCTACAAAAGGTACCGGAAAATTAACGGTTTCCGGAGGTGCCAGAAGAGATAGATATGGCCTGTTCCTTTTAAATGTTATTTTTTGTTTGTTGATTTATGTTAATATTTGTGGCAAGAGTGCAACTTTTTTTTTATATAAACAGTTTTTCATGGGCGGCGGTATGGTGGTGGGTCGTGTGCTCGTTTGCCCCCTCTCCTATAAAAAAAAATCAAGTGCCAAACGGGAGAAATTGCTGCAAATGGTTTAAGATTTGGAGGCATATAGCTGTTTAATCAAAATGTATTCACTGAAGCTGACGCATAGCAGCTGCTGCTGCAGATTTTGAATAACAGGAACAAAAGGCACCAAACTATTCCAATGTTACCCGCCTCACCCTTAGTGGATACTACTCAGCGACTGGAGAATTTCGATGAAACTAATCATGGACCGTCAGCTACTAGGACAGAAATTCACTTTCTTGTTACTCCCTTTTTTATATATCTCCCGTGCCAACTGTAAAAAAGAGAACTAGCTTTAGAGGCTATAAGCCAGCAATCACTTCAAGTTCTGCTAACAAGAAAGAGCTTGAAACAGTACGGTTGAAAAAGTCCGATAAAGGGAACAAGACACAGAATAAAACAGTAAAGGAAAAATTCAAGAAGAAAATAATTTAAAAAACAGGACAAATATGACAGAAAGTGAATCATCAGATTTGAATCCTGTTGATATTTTTGGAAATAACACAGACTCGTCTGATGATGTAGCAACGAGAAAACAGACTGCAGCCCCTACTGAGAAAGATGCAGATGTTTTTATATAACTGAGTTACATGGGTACAGCAGCGCTTAATATGCATGCGAATCGTGGGTTTACAGTGCTTTTGTATGTCTGTAATGACTGCAGTTCGTACCTAACTAAAGACTATACGTGAAAACTAAACACTGATCGGTGATTGTGACTGATTACTAACTAACAATTAATGTAGGCTATTTAAAAAGTATTTACATTTCAGACTATATATGATTGATACATTGATCACTGGCAATTTGCCAGTGATGACTTATGGATCTGAGACGTGGTCCTTCACTGCAGGCTGTATGAGGACGCTCAAGGTCGCTCAGCGAGCTATGGAAAGGGCTATGCTGGGAGTTACTCTGTGTGATAAATTTAGAAATGAGGATATAGCGGTAGAACCAGAGTAACCGACATAGCCCAACGGATTAGTAAGTTGAAGTGGCAATGGGCCGGCCATATAGCTGAAAGAACCGACAACCGATGGGGGAATTTCCATCATTTACTTTCGTACATCTATTTCTTATGCAGGATTTGAGGGATAAGAACCACGCAAACGTTGTCTGGAAGAGATCACGTCCAGAGTGATGAGACCGCCTGTAGTTCGGTGTACACTGTACAATAAAGAATAAATAAATAAATAACTTATATTTGACATCTACTTTATACTTGATAAAATACGTGTTTACGTTTTTTATTTTAGCACATTGTTAACAACTTATGATAAATCAGTATTGATTAACATACCCGTGTCAAATTTAACTAGTTATTTTAACATGAAGAAGTTAAATACATAAATAATTATTTCGCATGATTAGTACGATACAAATATAGAGCTTTGTTTAAATAGAATGCGTGTTTCTTTACTTATTCTGGCTTTATTCTTTATTTACTTATTAAAGCGATAGTAACGGTATCTTTCATTCCATAAAAGCGATGTTATTAGAATAACCACTATACCACTAAACCAGAATATCCACTACCCCATATCTTCCCGTGGGTGTCGTAAGAGGCGACAGAGGGAGACAGACAGGAGATGGGCAGCAGCATCTTCCTGATAACAACAATAACATAATAAAAAACTGATGTTGCCAACCCGCTCGCCAAGCGTGGCAACTATGGCAAATATCCCCCCATGAGCAACGACGCAAATAAACGGCCCCCAGTCCCCGGCGGCCCCGCTATTCCTGGCTACGGTGGCGACCATGGTAACGGCGGGGCAGGGGGTGCTAAGAATCTCCGGTGGAGGTTCGGTTGCCACCTACGACGACTCGACCTGGCAACATTTAACGCACGCACTCTGAGGACTGACGAGAAGGTCCTGGAGCTGGAAGAAGAGATAGACAAGTTGCGCTGGAATATTATAGGATTATCCGAGGTCCGAAGAGAGGGGGAGGACACGGTGATTCTCGAATCCGGCAACTTGTTCTATCACCGGGAGGGCGACCATCTGTCCCAAGTAGGTGTCGGATTTATCGTCCACAAGTCTCTCGTCAACAACGTTGTAAAGATTGAGAGTGTGTCGACGAGGGTCGCGTACCTGATACTCAGAATCACCAAACGGTATTCGCTGAAGGTCATACAGGTTTACGCACCTACCTCGGCACATCCCGATGAGGAGGTGGAGGAAATGTATGAGGATATTTCCAAAGCCATGCATTCCTCCAAAACCCACTACACGGTGTTGATGGGAGACTCAGACTCGACGACTTCCAGCCTTCCGAACAAGCCGGTTTCCGAAAAGGCTTCAGTACCATAGACCACATACATACCCTGCGGCAGATTGTACAGAAGACCGAAGAGTACAATCTGCCACTTTGCCTGGCGTATGTGGACTATGAGAAAACCTTTGATTCCGTCGAAATTTGGGCGGTGCTACAGTCCCTTCAGCGGTGCCAAGTTGACTGTCGGTATATCGAAGTACTGAAGTGTTTGTACAGTAGGGCTACGATGGCTATTCGAGTACAGAATCAGAGCTCGAAACCTATCCAACTGCAGAGAGGTGTAAGACAGGGTGACGTTATATCCCCGAAACTCTTCACCGCTGCATTGGAAGACGTTTTCAAGCTACTGGACTGGAAAGGATACGGTATTAACATCAATGGCGAGTACATCACTCACCTTCGATTTGCCGACGATATAGTCCTTATGGCAGAATCGCTGGAGGACCTTAGCACTATGCTCAATGACCTCAATGGTGTCTCCCAACGGATAGGTCTTAAGATGAACATGGACAAAACAAAGATCATGTTTAATGTCCATGTCTCACCTATGCCGGTGGTTGTTGAGAGCACTATGCTCGAAGTTGTTGACGAGTACGTTTACCTGGGACAAATAGTCCAACTAGGTAAGTCCAACTTCGACCGAGAGGTCAATCGACGGATTCAACTCGGCTGGGCAGCGTTCGGGAAATTACGACACATCTTCTCGTCAGGTATACCTCAATCTCTGAAAACTAAAGTGTACAACCAGTGCGTGTTGCCAGTGATGACTTACGGATCAGAGACGTGGTCCTTCACTGCTGGCCGTATGAGGACGCTCAAGGTCGCTCAGCGAACTATGGAGAGGGCTATGCTCGGAGTTTCTCTGCGTAATAGACTCAGAAATGAGGATATCCGCAGTAAAACCAGAGTGCCGACATAGCCCAACGGATTAGTAGGCTGAAGTGGCAATTGGCCGGCCATATAGCTCGAAGAACCGATAACCGATGGGGAAGAAAGGTTCTCGAGTGGGAGCCTCGTACCGGTAGGCGTAGTGTAGGGCGACCCCCCACTAGATGGAGTGACGACCTGGTAAGACATGCAGGAAGTCGATGGATGCAGGTGGCTCAGGACCGTGCTTTGTGGCATTACTTGGGGGAGGCCTATGTTCAGCAGTGGACTTGTGAAGGGCTGTAATGATGATGATGATGATGACCGTTACAGACTATCAAAGTCCACTGGTGAACATAGGCCTCCCCATTGCCTTATTATTATTTATTATTTAGGGTTATATATGCCATAGTTGCAACGTTTCACAGACGGGTCGGTAACAGCACTATATTTTTTATTTTCAGTTGTTATTAAGAAGACTTTGTCCATTCCTGGTTTCTTTTTTCATTTTCACACCCACGGGACGATATGGGCTAGTGGTATTCTTAAACCCACACCACAAGCTCATCTATAATAGTAATTAAAAAAAACCAACTGCATAAAAGAACTTTTTTACGTAGTAGAGCCATGTTGCAGTTATATTAGTAGTATAGTTGTAGCACGAATGGGTCGGCTCGACCGGGGAAGGACCACGCTCTCATAGAATACCAGCGTAAAATAGCAGATTAACTGCTGTGTTTCGTATGGTGAGCATAGAGAACCGGAACTTCTTACTTGAAACGAGGCATTCCATCTTAGTCCTCACGCTTGACAAAGCATCTGCATTTTGATTTGTAATCGAGGGTAGATGTATGTCTAGCCACAGCAACCACTTACCATCAGGTGGACTGTGTGCTCGTTTGTCACCCTTATCCTATAAAAGAATTATGAATTAAAATTATTATTATTTTCAAATATACATTTTATTACCATCAGCATTCAATGTATAAAACATCATAATTCCATCTAAATCCTCACTACAACGCATCGTAATTCTATCGAGATAGATGCAGATGTCTATGGGCCACAACAACCACTTACCATCAGTTGGACTGTGTGCTCGTTTGTCACCCTTGTACAATAAAAAAAAACTTTCACGTTGTTCTACATTGCCATAATATATTATCCCTCCAAAAGGCTTCCACTTTAATAAAAAATTCCGTTCGAAAAACGCTAGAGATAAAAACGAATTAATGTCACGAGGTCTCTAAAAGCGCTCGTTTGGACCCTTGTTATGCAAATGCTAGCACCTCCTTTCAAAGGACTTCCAGTCTCATGAGGCAGCAGTAAATTTTATAACTCGTGATATAGACGACTTGCATAGTCACAAGATATTATGTTACCTATAAAGATTGTGTGTAATCTGTACTTATTTTTTTTCTAATAAGTTTTATTGGGTATGTGTTTTAAATCTGTGATGTAATTATAATAAAAATGTAGATTTCATAAACGATAGTTTCATTTAAAAACTAGCTATAGCAATCACAAAACACCTAAGACGTGTGTACTGTGATAACTTATATGTCTACTTCAGTAAATGTAATTTGGTATAGAAATTTAGAGTTGTTTTAATTTTTTTGCTTTATATAACTTCACGTGGTAGAGCCACGCTGCAGCTATATTACTTGTATAGTTGTACCACAAATGGCTCGGCATGACCGGTGAAGGACCACACTCTCACAGAATACCAGCGTAAAAGAGCAGATAAACGCTACTGTATTTCGTATGGTGAGTGTAGAGAACCGGAGACCCTTCTTACTGGAAATTAGGCATTCCATCTTAGTTCTCACGCTTGACAACGCAACTGCATTTTGATTTGTAATCGAGGATAGATGTAGATGTCTATAAGCCACAGCATCCGCTTACCATCAGGTGGACTGTGTGCTCGTTTGTCACCCTTATCCTATAAAAGAATTATTAATTAAAATTATTATTATTATTAATTATTAATAGTTAATAGCATTTTATTAGCATTAGTTAATTCTTAATAGTTGAAATATTTTGATTATTCGAATGCTGCTTTTGAACCTTTTTCACACAGAATTGCAAAAAATTTTATATATCTAAGTGAGAGGACTTCTTTTCTGCCCAGAAGTTCGCTTTGAAGGATAGTGGAAGCCAGTATAAATATAGAAGCCAGTATATTTCAAACTTAGTCCTCTGTGGTGATAACGCGTTTGTTGCATTCTTTGTGCATAATTTAGTCAGTTTTATATTAAAAAAATATTTCGTAAATAACGAACAAACGACCTCATAGTCCACCAGAAGCTAGTACATACTGTGGTCTATAGAAACCTACACCTATTATCGATTAAGAATCAAAACTCGGATACGTTTCTAACTCTGTTCTCTAGTAGCTGGTACCAACAATGGAATACCACGATATTAATAAATAAAAAGTGTAAAATAATACTAGAGTAAAAACAATACCGTTGTTTACTCTGGGCACAGTGTTTCTTTATTACTGTATAAATTATTCTATAGCATTAGTTATTCTGCAAATTTGCGCTACTAGTATTCTGTGAGAACGCTGCCTGTTCAATGGCTTTTTGTATTTTGTAGAAAGAATACTCTACGCAATCTCGTACGCTTCAAGTACATTTTATTCTGTGGAGTATGTAGTGCGACAATCCGTAATTGAAAAATATCGTAGAGAACACTCGAGTATTCGTTCACAAGAAAAAGGCTATATTAACTTAAAGTAACAGCAGCTTATATGACCTCATTTCGTTTCTGAGAGGTTTTCTCGCCAAGGAAGTGTCCACCACGATGGCCCAATACATATTGGCGGACTTCACACGTCATCGAAATATTTTTTTTAATTAATCCGACATGCTGGTTTTCTCACGGTGTTTTTATGTAAGTTTATATTAACCTTCACCTAAAATTGCAATTAACATTTTCATTGGTGCCGACGGGAATCGAACTCGGTTTGCTCGCGTACTGTGAAATTTACAAGCACTTAGCTCGTTAGCTATCACGGCTCTTATAACGTATAATATGGCATATATTCATGAGCAACGCCTGAACCATCCTTTATAATTACGTCACTAAATAAACTTATCTAGACGCCAATTTAATTAGAGTTTCGTGCGGCTATTTTAAATTAACTGAACTATGTTTTACACGTGCAGGTGACACAACTATATTTTCTATGACTCATTGCATAAAGATAAAGTGCCCTTGAAAGCTGTACGGTAAATGGACTTATGACTGATGAGTTTAACTTACATAGATATTACCGTTAGAGCCTATCATAAGTCCACCGTAGTACATAAGCTTTTCTCGTGGATTGCTTCATATTTTGGGGGCATATTTTCCATAGCTGATTCTCTTGGCAAGCGGGTTGGCAACCGCAGAATTGGAACCGCTTTTTAGTTATTGTTAATAAGATGACGCTGCTCCTCATCTCCTGATTTGTTTCCTTCTGACGCCTCCAACAACACCTACGAGACGAAATTCTTTCTTCTTCCGTTGGCGCTACAACCCTTTGTGGGTCTTGGCCTCTTCCACAAACTTCTTCGAGTTGTCACGCTGCCTGGCTACCTCCTTCCAGCTGGTAAACTTTCCCATCTTCCTGAGATCTTCTTCCACACAATCACTCCAACGCTTTTTAGGCCAGCCTCTCGGTCTCTTTTGTTGCGGCGTCCACTTTGTCATAATTTTTACGGCTCTTGTCTCCGGCATTATTTCAAGGTGACCCGCCCACTTCAGTCGCTGCGACTTCCAGAACCTGACGATGTTCTAGTGCCCGATAAGTGCGTCCAGTTCATGGTTCAATGCGTTGATGATAGATACCATCACGCTCTTTTACGGGGCCATAGATTTTTCTCAGCACTTTCCTTTCGAACACGGCAATGCTGCAGTTATATTAGTAGTATGGTCGTAGCACGAGTGGGTCGGCTCGACCGGGGAGGGACCACGCTCTCCCAAAATACCAGCGTGAAATAGTAGCTTAGTGCTGCTGTGTTTCGTATGGTGAGTGTAGAGAACCGGAGACCTTTTTTGCTGGAAGCGAGGCATTCCATGTTAGACCTCAGGGGTGACAACGCATCTGCATTTTGAATCGCATACGACCACAGCAACTACTTACCATCGGGTGGACTGTGTGCGCGTTTGTCACCCTATCTTATAAAAAAAGCTTCAGTTCGTCTCTCTGTAAGTCACAACAGGCCTGATGATGGTGTACTACGAGACGATACAGGATAGTGGATATTCTTACTCCGATACTACACACGGTACGGTTGTATAGATATGAATAAAGTTAATGTTTCTTTTTGTTGCCTTATCAGCCTTTGCAGCGCTAAACTGATTAAAATTAAAAGTAATAAACCTGTGATAACACGATACGGTTACGGTTGCGCGTGGCATGGATTTTTGTATGTAGGACGCATCAACTTTCCATCGGCACGGCACCGCTCCCACAATGACTTCCTACGGTCTATAAGATCAAAAGACACCGCGCCAAATATTTATTTATTTATTTATTTTATGTATGTATTTACAACCAACTTACATCTAACATTACAGGTTTCTACCCAATGCGATAGATAAAGCACTATTTACTATCCCATATTACCTATATTACTACCTATATTAACTTATAGCTAATTATCCATAAAGCAAGTTTTGTGAATTCGTTCAGAGTACAAAAGAATAAATCTGTTTCTCTGTCGATCACGTTTAATGTTCGAAACGCTCGCATCAGGGGTGCCTCTCGCAGTAAGTTAGTGCGATATCTAGAACCGCCCATTACATATATACCGCCGGAACAAAATATTAATCTTCTTCAACATATTCTCATTAATAATCCTACCTCTAAGAACCATAAAAATATATAAACTAAAGTTCTCTCCTTACCCTGAGCTGATTGTATCCCACCATACCCAGAACAAATAATGTGGGATATTGCAGTGGGTAAAATGGGTACACCTAGGGTTGCCAGATCGGAAGACCAAAATATTTGGATAAAATTTGAAAATGTCGGGATTTTGAGGTTGTTGTCGGGAGAAATAAAAGTTAAAAATAAAAATGTAAAACAAAAATATTATTTTTTAAATTAATGGCCTACAAATATACTTAACATAGTTGACAGATAATTGATGTAACTACACTTAATTTTGGGGTTCCTTTAGTGGAATTCAGAAAAGATTTAAAATTTAAACAATTTTCGTCAAAGTTCAGTCGTCAGTCAACTGAGTCTATTTTAAATCTTTATCTTCTGTCACTGTTTTGTGTATATATATATATATATATTATATATATATATATATATATATATATATATATATATATATATATATATATATATATATATATATATATATATATATATATACTAGCTTGCCAGGCAGACGTTCTGCCCTTTTCGACGACCCTTTGTCACGTGCTATTAAAAATCTTTAAATTCGCATAAAAAGTTGTGGATTACTCATGGGCAAAAAACTATCCTATCTCTCAAGTTGGACCAAACCGCACACGGTGTGCAAATTTGATTAAAATCGGTTAAGTAGTTTAGAAGTCCATCGCGCACAAACAACGTGACACGTAATTTATATATATTAAGATATATTTATACTATATATATATATATATATATATATATATATATATATATATATATATATATATATATATATATATATATATATATATATATATATAGGTATACGATTGATTTTGACGATTCAAATGGATCCACATAAAAATCTAGCAGCTTTTTAGATTTCCCTGTCTCTGTATTAAAAAATTGCACAGCGTAAGGGTAGATTTTGAAGTTTCCAACATTAGAAACATCGCTTTCTACCGAAAAATACTCAGCGTCCTTAAGTTCGGTAACGACTTGTCCTTGTGCATATGGGGCGAGCAGATTGCACAGTGCATCCACAAGATATTTTAGCAGAAATTTTGCTATCAAAATACACAGTAGAAGCTAGTTTTATCAGGCAGTCGAGGCTGTTATAACTTATACTATGAGTTACGTTGTGAAATACAAGCATTAATTCCGCTTTTGATATCTCATTTCTCTCATCGCTATCTTTCTTTACCAAGATATTTTGAAGATTACCTGATACTTTCTGTTACGATTCTAGTTTACCGTGTTTTTTTGTCTGCTTATGTTTTTCTAAACCACGACTCTCCTCATATTTGATTGAAATATCAATTTGACACAATTTACATAAAACCGTAAAATCATCTTTTTTTTGTATCCACTTGGAGTAGATTTTCCCAGTTATTATAGTAAACTGTATAAAACTTTTTTTTCTTAGCCTCCTTGTCTATCTTTTCTGGTGATTTAGATGCCGACATTATCTAAAACAAAACAGCATTAGCGCTAACGCCACATCAAGCCAAATACACCCAAGTACCACCAAGCCATAGAAATAAAATGATGTGAATTTAAATTAAATATTTAAATCAATTTTTTTTTCAAACAAAAAAAAAAGAAATACAGATAGATAAATTGGACAATCAATTGTTGTCGATCAATTAAATTCTGTAAGTAGCTAATTTAAATATTATTTATCAATCGCGCGTAAATACATGTGTAGGTACTAAAATTGAGCTACCATAAAATCGTTCGACAATATGACATTCTTTAAAATTGAAATCAAAAATATATAACGCAGATAAAACACAAAAAAATACCTATTCGAATTTAGTGTCCATAATTTCCTTAAGCCAATAGCGTCTTGAATACGTTATTATTAGAAGCTGTGAAATAGTGTAAACCTACGAATCGGGCGAACGCGGGGTTACAGCTTACAGCATTCCACCGTTTCATGCCACGCAACCTGCCCCCAGCCTCCGTTTAACATGGGCCGGGGCTAGGTCCAACGCAAACGTTTCGTTCGAAAATGGAGTGAACGCGAAAGTGCGCGGTAATTTTAAATTATTATTTTCTATAGAACTTTGGAGGAGCTGATTGTCGGGAGATTTTGAGTTTTGTCGGGAATCGGGAGATCATTTAAAATATCGGGAGAATCCAGACGAATCCCGACCATCTGGCAACCCTAGGTACACCCCATATAACTTAAGATACAAATACCTTATTATTATATATTATCTCCTCCGCGCCAACGCTGTGGGAAACTTGTCGCCTAATGTGACGCGTGTGGCGTTCGATCCGATAGAAGTAGGTTAATTCAAAGATGCATCATGAGCACGCCCGTAGCGATGCGGTTTCCTTGATTAAAAATTAAAATGCAGATGTATTGTCACACGTGAAAACTAAGATGGGACGCTCCGTTAGCTAGGTTCTCCGGTTCTCACCAAAGGAAACATACGTATAATGCTGCTAATCTTTGCGAACGTGGTCCTTTCCCGTCCCGTACCGGTCCTTTACTACGGTTCATTCGCAATGGGTTTTAGAACTCATCATAAGGCGCACTGCGTATCTACTGCTGGGTGATAAATGCAATTGAACCTATTTATTGAAAAATTAACCTAATATAAGAACAAAAAACCGACTTATAGTAATAATAAATATGATTTTATTGTACACTATAATAATTAATAAAAATAAAGAAAAAAGTGTATTAAATCAGTTGTATAATGGGCGACCTTTACGCTAAAAGCGATCTCTTGCAAACAACCTTTAGATAAACAGGAGCTTAAATACTTAAAAGACGAAGGTGAACAAAAAAAGCATGAGATAAAACCATAAATTGCATAAATCGGACTTATATACACATAGTAATATCGCCATATTTTAAATAACAATGTATGGACATAATAACCCCTGGGAATGAGGTAATCGCTTGCAATCTTGCGGTCTAGTTTGTTTTGTGTAGTTATTGTGTAACATAATATGTGATTGTAAACTGTTCTATTTCTATTTTTTAAATGTGTTTCTTTGGAGGTTTTCCCATGAAAGAAGTATGTATTTTTCAAACCAGTGCTATATTAAGCTTAAGAATAGGGATTTAACGATACATAATTGTGCCGTTACGATACCGATACCGATTATTGTCGCAAATATTCGGCGACACCAATACGAAAACTTAAAAAGGGGGGAAAAAAAAAAAAAAAAAAAAAAAAAAATTATAAAAAAAAAATAAAAAAAAAAAAAAAAAAAAAAAAAAAGAAAAAAAAAAAAAAAACTTTATCTTTTATATCGGTTAACTAACTTTTGGTAGATTTTTGTGAAGAAAACAAAGTTTGTTTAAATTATTAGCAGATAATCTGAAGCAACTGAGCTGAGTAAAAACGTCGTGCGCACGTATTTCGTTTCATGCGTTTTTCAATCTCTTGCTATCGGTTGTTTATAATCGGTGATGCCCATTTATCGGTTTGCCGATTATATCGGCCGAAATATCGGTATCGGTATCGAAATCGTTACATCCCTATCTAAGGGTCTCTGGCTCTCTACATTTACCATACAAAACACAACAGTCAACAGCGTTAAGGCGCTACCTCCAGCGAACGACCTTGAGCGTTTGGTCTGTCGAAGCTCGCTACAATATATCGCGTAAGAAATCGCCAAAAGACGCCACCTACTGCTACGAACGTAGTATTATTTTTTCGATGTCAATGAACTATTCTATGGAAATAGACACGGCGTACAATGATAAATGTATTTTAATTTTCTTTATTCGATATATTAGTTGCATTATATTAGAATTATGTATTCTAATATATTATCTAATTAATAAAAAAGACTATTTTGATTATTTTTAACTATATACTATACTGCTAATATTGAATTAGCTTTTTATAGTGTAAATTATAATAGTTTATAATGATACATTTATTATTTTAATATTTACCTACTGGGTAGGTAATTATTAAAATAATAAATATAGCATTAGTAACTAAATAGATTTTTTTTTTAAATTTTTAAAATTAAAATTCTCGTATTTTTAAAAATTACTAAAAAAAAGGGTTTGAAATAATAGATTTTATCACAAAAGAAGAGAACTTGAAAAAAAAAGGACAAAAAGCGGGACCAAAGCCAAGACGCGAACCACGGAACTCCGATATCACGCCCGACCGACATACCACCTGAGCTATAACGACCGTTAGTGATTTGTCGAAATTTACCTTCTTATATTGTAGCAGTTTTTTTATTGCCTGAAAACATGGACAAAAGGACATTTTCTAAAAATAAATCCAAGCGTTCGTCGCTAAAATCGTTGGTGCCGTATAATTTTCTCATCTGGGTCGGTTATATAAATATATAAATATATAAAAATTATAAATTAAAATGAAAAGATAAATATACATAAATATCAATAAAATAAAATAAATACAAAATAATATTATATTATTACTGTTATTATTATTATTATAAGTTGTGGTTCGCTGAAGCTGCAACCTAATGGACCATGATCTGAAATTTTTATGAAAAGAAGTGGCTGACGTCAATTATTATTATTATTCTTATTATTTTTTCATTACTGCCTTTTTCAACCTCATAAGATATTTGTAACTGCAAAAAAGAAAACTACGTATAAGTAAGTAAATCAGTAATATAGTGTTATGTATGATTCAGACTAAATAAAGGTTCCTAAAAATAGACGTAGATAAAGAAATTGCATAAAAAATTACTCAAATAAAAATGCAATAAACTTGTTAATTTTATAGGTACTTAGTAAAATATTAAAATAATAAGTCTTTTAGGATATTAATGTAAAACAGAAAGGTTATATTATGTTCTAACTACGTTCACGCTTGCGCATATAAAACCGCGGAATTTCACTAGTGTTATTATCAAAATAGTAATTGACAACCCTACACTAAGTTTGCCTTGATTTTACCAACTCAAACTCGTTTTAGGAGATCAAAACATAGAGAGAAAGATAGGAGACTATTTTTTATTTAATATGGTTGGATCTTTATTTATTTGTATATTTTTTGTATTTATTTTATTTTATTGATATTTATGTATATTTATCTTTTCATTTAATACGAGCGTGGTCCTTCCCCGATCGAGCCGACCCGTTCGTGCTACAACCATAATATAGATGCAGCGTGGCTCTACGTGGTAGAGCAAAGTGGTAAAGCAAAAAGGGAGTTAAAGGTATTTTCAGTAAACTTTTTAACGCAGTGAAGTTAATTTTTAATTACTGTTTTAACCATTAAGGTTATACTTAGTAAATGTAAAGTACAAACTTTTTAATGTTTTTATTTTTTATATAATAATTTTTATTTAAATTCTACTCTTATTATTGGTCGTTCTGTTTCACCCAACTAATAACATTGCCCTTGGCGGCATGTGCATGGCTCCTGCGTGGCCGTTGTTAATCATTGCTGGGTTTCCTAAAAGGCTTCTTTATCGGCTTATCCTTGCTACGGCTTCGGATCACAAGGGTGCCTATAAATACGCAATAAAGCGGATTACGGAGAATTCTATTTTTTCAAATCTAACTTGATTAGATTGAAAAAAAAAGAATTGAACACTCAGTACACAGCGTTCCGAAAATAATTTCTGTAGCACGCTTGGTGGTTAGACACCGCTGAAAAAATGGCAAATATGTTCTAATTTCTAAATTCTACAGTTTATAAGGCATAAGCGTTACCTACCACTATGCGTTACCACGTGCCCGGCTGTGAAGGGAAACATCGTAAGGAGACCTCCATGACTGCGAAATAAGAAAAAAATATTTCGAAGGCATATGAAGTTCGCCAACCCGCATCGGGGCAGCGCGGCGAACAGTTTCTTGCCGTAAAACCCTCTCAGAAATGAGAGGAGGCCTGTGCTCAGCAGTGGGCCGTATATAGGCTGTAACTTTAACTTTTAAGCGTTACAAACGTCCCGCTTATATCCGTAGCAAATAAAAGAAACTAAGAATGCTACAGTACAAACGCTTTGTCATTTCGGAGTGCAGATAATGCATTACCGCATTTAATCTCTTCGTATTTTAAAATCGCTTCGTTTATTTTTGCGAGCCGTTTTGCAGTAACCACTTATTTAAAAAAAAATACCAGTTAAACTAATAAGTTTTTTTCTTTATAAATCATCCTAAGTCGCTGAAAGTGTAGTTTGTATTATAAACTTGCATATTATGTGTACCTCGTGTGTAATAAAAACGGATCGTTACGAAAGACGAAATGTTTCTGGAATATAGAAATCGGGCATAAATGTAAAAATTGGTGTTTGACTGCCAGTTTGTTACAGAAATACAAAAAAGGGTGGTAAACGTACTCTCTTATTGTTTTAATTAAAATGACGCACCGTTTGCCTTGTGATAGCTTGTTTCGGAAATACTAGTCATCGACGAACACACCTTTGGGCTTAATAACAATGTCCCAGCAAAGTAAAGATTATCCTATATGATCATATTAAAGCGATCCTTCCTACAGAAGTGGACGCTTATTCTTCATCATCTTCCCATAAAATTCCACTACCGGACTTCCTTAAGTCGAAACGGTCACCGTTCCGACTAGACAACTACATACAAGAAAAATTATGCAAGTAATGACGACTTTTTTCTTCTGACGACGACCATAACGGCGCCATTTAAAAATAAGGTGTAATATTTGACAGATTTCATACCGGGAATGTTCGTTTGTACGAAACATATAGAGGTTAATGTTTATTTCTATATAGTTATATTTATACTGTGTGGTTATAATTTGTATTAATTATATTAAAAATAAATTAACCAAACTACAGACATTCATAAAAGTAAAAAAAATTAAAAAAGAAATTACATGTGCAAAAAATTAGAGAGAAAACCACTGATACATTGTTTTGTGTATTAATTTATTACACTAGAAACTGATAAACTTCTATTATCAAACTTACATTCTAAATTAAATGACATTGCATAACAAAAAACTTTACCTCATTGTCAGGTAGAGACCTCTGGTGAATGAAATAATATTAGCCCTCATTGTGTACCCTCAAGTAAGAAATAGTTTTCGAGGAACTTCAGTACTGATCATTATGATATATATATATATATATATATATATATATATATATATATATATATATATATATATATATATATATATATATATATATATATATATTTGCGAGCGTTTTGCAGTAACCACTTGTTTAAAATAGAATACCAGTTCAACTAATAATGAACCTTTTAAGTTTTTTTCTGGTTATAACTAACATCGTAAGTCGCTGAGAGAAAATAGATTTGACGTATTATAAACATACAGTAGCTTACGTGCACCTCGTGTGTAACAAAAAACGGATTACTACACGTCTTTTATTTCATTACTCATGCAGCCCAGCGGTGAAAAGTTGCAAGAAAACGTGACGTTTTTTTAAATACCGTTCTAAATTTCTCCATTACGTCGATAAAGAAATTTAACATCAAAATGGCTACAAATGTGTTGTCACCACTGAGGACTAAAATAAAATGCCACAGTCTGTAGTTATAATGGGTCTCTACACCCTTCAGAGCGGAACACGCCAGTGAAAGCACTGCTATTTGGCGGCAGGAATGGGTAATACGATGGTAGTCCAAAACAGAACAGAATTCCTACCACCGACTTAACATGCACACTGGGTAAGTGCCCAGGGTCCCGCGATCCATGGGGCACCTCACGTGCTAGTCCTATTTCTATTGCCTATTGTTAATAAGTCCTACGACAGATATGAGGCCCCATTTTTACGCAATTCCCAGGGCCCCCCACAATGAGTAAAACAGAAATAGAAACAGTTCAATATAGAAGAATATATAAATTATACTTATTGAAATAATATATACTTAATAATTATTGAAAGTTACTTTTTTTATTTACCACTGGTTCGGAAAAATACCTCTGTCCTACGAAGAACCAGTAAGAAACCCAGCGGGACTAAAAAATTACAGTTTACAGTCATGTGTGTTACAATTAACAACACAAAACAAATTGGAAATAGCTTGGTAGCGATCACCTTTCCCAGGGATTATTATTATCCATAAACTCCTAAGTTTGAGTTGGACTCACGGCTCTCATTATTGCAACATCTAGGTAATAAGCATCTGCATCCGATTTAGCAACAGCTTCAGTGTAATAACATCAGCGCCGATATTATTAATAAAAATAATAAAGTCCTCCAGACCGAATCACGGCGGCTAGCCTCAACGGAGTCTAGCCATCTGCGCAAGACAAGATTGTAGTGCCCAAGTGTATGCGCAAGCACAGGTGCACTCTCTATTCCCTCACTCTCATAAACCGATGGGACGGAGGTGAGACACCACCAACTTCCTGACTCCGGATAGCTACTGACAATTTCTGGACGGAAAAACTCAATAATTGATTTTTTGGGTACCGACCCGGGATTCGAATTCGAACCTAGGACCTCATGATCATCAGTCGCACTACTACAACCACTCGACCAACGAGGCAGTCAATATAATATTAGTTTCCTTATCAAGAAATCACGAGCAATCTCCAAACATTTTTAGTCTATAGTCTATAGGACATACTTATTATGTAACAATTAATAAAATAAAGAATGAAACGACACCCATGCTACGGGGCGAGTGAAGTGATGAATTCACTTACGCCACAACGCTCAAACGTAATATTTAGTAAAATGCCTTGAATTAAATTCAAACTGTTTGTTGCAAAATCATAGCATAAACGACTAAACGCGATATGAATCTCCCAAACAAATGCCTACACACAGTACACAGCGTTCCCATTACAATGCGGTGAAAAGGTCAGTCTATTCAAACAACGTGAACAATAGCGCTGGTCACCCAAAGATTACTAAATAGTTATTGCCATGTGTAATCTGGAATGTTATTTAGTCGGTTATTCGAAATGCTGTATATAACGTACAATCAAACATAATTCAATATGATGATTTTCGCATAGCTTTGTAAAAATAGGCCGTGTGTTGGCGAATTATGAAAATCAATCAGCGTAACCGGGTACGTCCCGCGGGTGTAACGAGAGACGTCGATGGGATATAAGTAACAATAATAAGTACTTTGTTTTTATTTATTTTGTAATAATAATATCTTTTATAGAAATTACATCATAAAAAGAAAGTTATTAAATGAATTGCTGCGTTACTTACCATAAATTGAAATAAAAAATATAACACATTTTTCGCGATGTACCGTAAGATTTTACGATGTTTAACCACAGACAATATTATTTAAGAAACAAAAAAACAAAACATATCTGCTGACCTAGAAGTGTGAATACTAAATATTGTTATAACATCTAAATTGAGATTTTGTAAGTTACGCCTTTTGACACTTGGCTCATATCTGAGGTCATTATCCGTTTTTCTCATTCAATTTGGCACAGACTATAGTATACTTAAAAAATACTTAGATTAAGTTTATAACTAAGATGTACCTAATGATTTTTTAGAGAGGATTATAACGTAATTTTTTTATTTATGTTTCTTTTAACCATTTTGGATCTCGATGAATGGCAGTATACCACCTCGTTTCCGATGAACGGAATTTAGTGAAAGCGTGGCCGTCCCTGGGTCTAGCTGATCCATTCATGCTACAACCATAATACAGCTGCAGCGTGGCTCTACCATATAAACCTGATCGGAAAATGACCAATAATAAAATAGAAGCATAATTCTGTCGTGTTTTATCATTTGGTGAGTGAGGAGAACCGGAGAACCGGGGGGACTGAGATGTTTAACGTTCGGATGTCGTAGTTAACCGCGGTTACCCGCAGATTAAAATTATTAATTTTTGTTCCGATCTACACAGTATAATAGTTTTAATTTGTGGGTAACCGCGGTTATATATGACATCAGGACGTTGGACATCTCAGTCTCCTTCGTGACCACAGATAATACACTAAATACCAGTCCGTGACCACGGGTACGGGTAGGTACTACACTGTAACGTGCTCGAAATGTCGGGAATATAAAAAAGTTTATATACGCAATAAAATCCGTAAAAACTAGGTGTGTAGTGTTCCCGTAAATATAAGAAATAACTATGGCAAAATTATAATATTGAAAAATATAATGTTCAAAGCAGTTATTTTTAACTAGACTACATAAAACATGTCACAATACGTAAGTGATAAAAGAATTCTCTGTAACTTTAAATACAACACGGTAGCAAACACATGCAAAATTACAGCCAATATACGTTCACATACTGGGCAAAGGCCCACTCATTTCTAACAAGGTTTTAGGGCAAGGAAATGTCCGCTGCGCTGCCTCATTGCGTGTTGCGAATTACACATGTCGTAGATTTTTAGTCAATTTCTCGAGCATGCGGGTTTCCTCACGATGTTTTTCTTCATCGACTAGCGCGTGGTAAATCATACCTTAAAATTGCATTTAACACTTTCGAATCGAACCCGAGTTACTCGCGTAATGTGAGTTTATAGCGTCCGCTTAGCGCCTGGGCTACCACGGCTCGGTTGTAAATAAATTGTCTAACTCCCATCGTAATTAAATTATCCAAATATTTGCTCGTTAACGCTATGTGTTTGCAATCGCGTGTCGAATTCGTATTTACAAATCACTAGTTTGCAATAGCTTACAAAATTTCATAGCAAAAGCTATGAAATTCGCTGTTTATTAGTTGTGCTTCACACTTTAAATTTAAGTAATATTTGCTGAAAGTTATTAAAAATAAAACTATTGATAAGCGGTGAGTAAGATCGCCGTGAAAAATTACACCTAATTGAAAAACACCTCCCTCTCTCCCACCCTCCCACAATATTATTGCGAGCACTTCGACAGCCACCACTAAACCCAACACCATTCTAACGTCTACACTAGAAATCGACCTGTGGTATTTAGACACGTATGTCGCCTGAAAATGAGGCAACATTATAATAATTAGGTTAGCGATAGCTATAGGCACACAACAGCTCAGATTTAGCAATACGAGTAGGTTTGTAATTTATATTAAGAAATTATATGTTCCAACCTCCAACTAGCTATTACCCGCGCCTTTACCGGTCCATATTATTTTAAGTCGCTTATTTCAAATTGTTCTTTACACTATATTCCACAAGAGCTGTGCGGACTCAGGTCATTATTATTATTACTTTATTATTATAATACATACAAAACAAGCGAAAGACGCAAGCGAGAAGACATATGTACGAGAAGAGTATGCGAAGCGGTGAGGTTAAGCGATCTACTAGACTATCAGTCAATTGAACTCCTCGGACTTCTTACGATGGAAACGCACCTCACCTTGCCCAATGACTCGGCGTGCGTAATCGAATCGCACCGCATCGCGGTATTTTATACGTGGTAGAGCAATGCTGCAGTTATATTAGTAGTATAGTTGTAGCACGAATGGGTCGGCTCGACCGGGGAAGGACCACGCTCTCACAATACCAGCGTAAAATAGAAGCTTAATGCTGCTGTGTTTTGTATGGTGAGTGTAGAGAACCGGAGACCATTTTTACAGGAAAAGAAAGAATATATTAGTCCTTACTGGTGACAACGAATTTGCACTTTGATTCGTAATCGAGGATAGATGTAGATGTCTATGGGCCACAGCAGCCACTTACCATCAGGTGGACTGTGTGCTCGTTTGTCACCCTATCCTATAAAAAAAAGATATGGCATTGTACGGAGTTTTACATATTATATTATGTAGAATGTCGCAAGGAACCGCTCAGGGGTCGCACCGGCGTGCCATCGCTACGCACCGGTCGCCTCGTTTATTATCCTATTGAGCTAACCTTTACTGCTTTACTCCCACAGGAACCTTCTATTTCGAGGAATAATCGAATGTTTTTGGAATTTATTTAAGTTTACTTACTGTTCCATATACCTGTATAGCGCACGGTATGAAAAAAAAATTGGTACGTAAACCTTCGTTAATGCGAACGCGGTTAACACGAATTTTGGTTTAAGGCGAACAAAAATTTGCTCTAGACAATAGTTCCATAAGCTTCAATGTAAATGTTCGGTTAAGACGAACCCTCGTTAATCCGAACTTCGAACAACTTTTTCGTCCCTTCACGGTTAATTATCAGATAATACGAACTATAAAAATTCCCAAATCATGTATTTTGTATACCTATTTTTGTCCTTTTTCGGTCAATACAAATACCGGTAAACAATGTCTGAAGAGATTATAAAAGTCATTAACTCGAGTTTCTGAAAATAGATAAAGGATTAGGATATCAAACATTCACTCGAGTACCTAAAAATAGAAACAATACCTCAAATTTTCTTTCCGTCTTACAAAAGCTATTGAAAAGGTTGTAAACTTTTGAAAACTAATTAACCAAAGCAAAGGCTTCTTAACAATTTGGCTTTGTTAAGAAGTGTAGATATAAACTGATGTCTGATGAACACTCTTCAGTTCTTCAAGATGTCTAAGCGGAAGCAGACCTCTCTTGACGTGCAAACTAAGTACGAAATTTTGACTGAAGTTGATCGCGGTGTCTTGTCTAAAACTGCCGTAGCCGAGAAGTTCCAAATTCCAAAATCTACTTTGTCTACCATTCTGAAAAATAGAGAAAAGATAGAGGAAGCTATCGCTTCTGGAATTACCAACAGTCGTTCGAAACGTTTACGTACAGCTATCCACGTAGACATAGAATCGCGATTATTGGCATGGTTCAATCGTATGCGGTCAGAAAAGATACCATTGAGCGGACCTCTTGTGAAAGAAAAGGCACTCAAAATTGCTGAATATTTGGGAATCAGTGACTTTAAATGTTCGAATGGATGGTTATGGAGATTTCAACGGCGGCACCGAATTTCTTCACAAAAAATTTCTGGTGAGGGAAACAAAGTGAATGAAGAAATGGACCTGAATGACAAGACCCGAGATCCAGAAGTAGCTCTGATTCCATATCAACACGAATTCAGTGATGAAAGCGATATCGAAGAAGTCATCCCACCAACGTCGAAGGAGGTCAGAGTTGCACTCGATATTTTTCTTCGCTATGCAGCGACGAACAACGTTTCAGACGCATTTTCAGATGGGCTGGAAACGATCAACTTCGAATGTGCACGCAAACTCCGAGCAACTTATCGCCAAAACAATATCGAAATGTATTTTATTAACAAATAAAAACAAACAGTCAAAATCGGACAATATTAATAATAATAATGTTAAGTTAAAAAATTTATAATAAAAAATTATTGTAAACATCAAATAATAATATCAAAGTTAGTTATTAATAAAAATGTTTCAATGATGAATCAATATTGAGTTTAGAAACACGAATTCATTTTTTGCATTGTTCGGATTACACGAACTCCCCTGTAACACGAACTATTTGTCTGATTTTTTCGTGTTCGTGTTAACGAGGGTTTAATGTAGTAAAAAGAGTGAAGCCGTTATAGTTTTCCTTTGTGCAACATACTCGCGCATCTCATAGCGCGAAATGGATAATGTCATATAAATAATAATAATATATATATATATATATATATATATATATATATATATATATATATATATATATATATATATATATGTGTGTGTGTGATGTATGTATCTATACAATATATTTTATCACATCAATACAAATAAATATATGAGTTCATTTGCTTTATTTACCTATTGTATATATTTTATGACAATCGTTTTTTAGGAGTAACAATTTTTTTCTATTTTGAAGGAAGTATTTAATTTTTTAGGTGTTATATAAAAATAATTTATGTAAATAGTCATATTATAGTTATATTTTTATAAAATTATTGATCGTTTTCATCTTAAAAAGCGAATAGGAAAAATATTTATGCCTTTATTTATTTTTCGCAAACTGAAGCTGTAATTGGATTTCAGTTCAATTACAGGAGGAGGCCGGCAGGCTCCGGAAATAAAGCCCGATAATCTACTTCGACGGCGCTCACAAACAGACAAATTGCTATATCGCAGACAAGTCGTAAATAAGGTTTCTTGTGTACTATATATTTGCATACTAAACATTCGTTTATTTATAAATTCAGTTACGATTTGGTTTTATTTGTATATGACTGAGTTTTTACCTAATATTGTGATGACAGGACAACTTCTCACTCCTTATTATGTTAAAAAAGTTTGCGATAAGTAAATTAGCTTTTTTATATAGGAGAGGGGGCAAACGAGCTTACGGCTTACCTATCGTTGCAGTTGCTCGTTTATCATTGCAGTTTTCTGCGTCCTTAATTTATTTTAAACTGACGTGGCAAACGAACTTTAAACTGATGGACACCTCATGGACAGTCGATGGACACCCGTCAACTTCAAACAAAGAAGGTTACGGATCCGTTGTGACCTCTGAGCACCAGGATGGAATACCTCATAGCCTGTAATTATACTAGTTGTTCGGACCAATGCAAACGGAGCTCTTTAGTGTCAGATAGTGGTACGAGGTTTGTACATACCCAGGCGAACACCTAGAAAGTAGTCTCACCTAATAAAACTTAATGGCTAAATAAAAAAAAAATGGGGGAGAACCCCACGATATCTTGAATTTTGCTATATCAAAATTTTGTGACAAAGAAAAAAACTATATCGTTATGTAGCTCGGTAGTTTGAGACAGCCTAGTACTGCAGCTATAAATGTTTAACAAAAATAAACACAGTTCCTATAAAGGAACCTCATAGTTGATGGTAGAATCTATAAACCAATAAAGAAATACCTTTTTATAGAATAGGGATGACAAACGAGCAGGTGATGGTAAGTGTATGCTGCGGCCCATTAGACATCAACATTTTTTTTATGGGAAAAGGCTGACAAGCGAGCACACAGTCCACCTGATGGTAAGTGGTTTCTGTGGCCCATAGACGTCTACATCTATCCTCGTTTGCGATTCAAAATGAAGATGCGTTGTCAACCTTGAGGACTAAGAGGGAATGCCTCTTTTCCAGTAAAAAGGGTCTCCGGTTCTCTACACTCACAATACGAAACACAGCAGCATTAAGCTGCTATTTAACGCTGGTATTCTGTGAGAGCGTGGTCCTTCCCCGGTCGAGCCGACCCATTCGTGCTACAACTATACAATTAATATAGCTACAGCATGGCTCTACCACGTAAATATAACATTTATCCTCGATTAAGAATCAAAATGCAGACGCGCTGCCACCCCTGAGGATATGGATTAAAATAAAAGTAAAAAAATTATACGCGCACGCACAGGTGAGTCGAGAGCGGTGGTGCAGAGGGGCCATGACGGCATTAGAGAGTGTCATGTCGTTTGTCGTCAGGGCACGGAATACGAGTCGGCTTTACTGCCAAGTCGCGCCAGTAAATGTTTCACATGAAAAAAAATTGTGTATTTATTTTGTATGAGCCCTTGTCACGCTCAACGCAACGCTCTCGTGTCTATGAACTAGCCAAACCCATTTTATAACATAGGTTTACGTTAAATTTTTGTTTCGAATTCCGTTTAAATATTATGATTTTATTTTAGGGTGTTGTTATTAAATATCTCAAGTTGTTTCATTATCATAAGTCATTCCCAACAAAAACAAAACGGTCGTCCCCTGGGTGCCGTAACGAAAAGGTTTCTGAAACTTGGACGTTTTTGGGTAAATTATTTGCCTTTAAGCGTTAAAATACGTAAAATTATCATATAAAACACTTTAAACCTATATTTGCATAAAAGACCCACTTTTATGATGCATTTGTATGAGGCGACGCCTATTTGTTTTGCATGAGGATTATCAAAACATTCAATATTATTAAAACTAGCAAAACGCCCAGGCTGCGCACGGGTGATTTCTGCCTACCGGGTCCAATTGTAAATATAAACCATTCTCGAATTAACATAATCACACACACACAATTTCATCAAAACCGTTTCAGCCACTTAAGAGGGGTTCAGTCACACACGGACAGAAGAATTATTTTATATATACATGAAGTTTATTTATTTACTTCGATTACAAATTTAAAAAAGTTGAATGTCTCTGAATTTCAACTGCGGTCTAAAGGTATGATAGTGTTAGGTTTTAAAAGCTCTTAAAAGTACGGAACGTGAACACCTTTTAGGACTTGATAGAATTTGTTCTAAGTTTAAATTTCAATTCATCTATTTCTCTAAAGTGCTTGTTTGCAACACTTTGAGGATACGCGTGTATCATCTCTAAGTGAATATCAATATAATAAAGACTAACTTAACGCTAAGTGAATTTTACATTTCGTTAGTCAACTATAGAATAGCCAGAAAAGATCTCTACTGCCATATAGCAGTCTACGCTGGATGTAGTTTTTTATAAAACTGTTATTACAAACGTACTTATAGTTCACCTGGTAGAACGTGGCTCCTCTAGAGTCTATGCATTGTTTCACAGTACGCAAGCAAACCGGGTTCGATCTCCGCCGGCACCAATGAAATAAAAACAAATTCGAAGACATGTTAAGTACGCCAACGCGCATTGGGGCTGCGCGGCGGTCACTTCCTTGCCCTAAAACCCTCTCAAAATGTTATTCAGGACATTATTTTTAACAAAACCTTTTAATGAATCTTTATTTATTTTCAGCAAGCGGTGGAAGAACCTTCGCCGCACCCCAGTCAGAGGAACTCCAGCACGTAGCCACGGAGGCCGAGGTTGAGTTGCAACGACACTCCGAGCGGCAAGCCAGAGCTATGTACTTCACTAAATCGGTTCAGATCGTCCCGACGAGGCCCACCGTAGCGAGCACTACAGAGAAAACCCTAAGCAAAAACTCCACCGGAGTCACACAGAAAAACGTAACGCTCAATATAACGACTGAAGTCGCAGCAGTCCTGTGGACGCCAGTCAACTCGTCCGAGATCAGCAACACGTCTATTAGACTACAAAGCAACACCACGAACAATGTTACGGAGTTATATGCTTATAAAAATTTGACAGGCGTGCAGAATACGACATTTCCGTCGAAAAAACGTAATTTGACGAGACCAGATTACGTGAAGGACGACACAAGCGTTGAAGGAATTTCAGAGAGCAGGATCGTCACAGAGAAACCCCTGTCTCTGGAGACGACGTTATTACAAACCAGAATCCCACCTATCATAGAATCTTCTAGGAGGGTGATAGACCCAGGCAGTAACAGAATGGACACGGGAGCTATCGCGGGCATATCTTTCGCTGCGGTAGTGTTGGCCGCTCTAGCTGGAAGCACGGCCTTTGTTCTGTACCGAAGGAGGTATCTAAATAAGCCGCAGACATTGAATGACAAGTGTTCGAATCCCGATTCGAGCGGATACCTTGATGATAGCACCATAAGAGTAAGTATAAATCTTTAATATATTATGACAAAATTACGTTTCTATGAATTTGTATATTTCAACATTACCGTTACAGCCTATTAAAGTCCACTGCTGAACATGGGATTCCCCCGTAGATTGTCTCATGTGGGGAATATTTGCCATAGTTGCTAAGATTGGGAAGCGGGGAGGCAACCGCTGTTTTTTATATACAGTTGTTATTAGGAAGACGCTGCTGCTTATCTCCTGATTTGTTTGCCTCTGTCGGCTCTTACGATATCCACGGGATGATATGGGATAATGGTGATATTTTCTTGCTTGTGGTTATTCTTTATACAGGGTGGGGCAGCATAACTTCCTTATTTGTAATGCGCGCCATTCGGTCAGGTGACATCGTAGTGGAGCGCTAGTGGTCTCGTTCGAGAGGGGGGGCTATAAAGTTTAGTCGAGACAGCTCAGTCGCCATAATGCGTTGGAACAGTGAGGAGCGTGCGTTTGCTGTTGAGGCTTACTTTTCGCGCGGATGTTCTGTGATTGCAACTCAGCGCGCCTTTCGAAATCGCTTTAATTTAGCCCCGTTGGCCCCTGTTCCAGACCGAAAATCAATTGTTATGTGGGTCACTACGTTTAGACAAACTGCAAGTGTGACAAAACGAAGAACTGGAGTCCCTCGGCCCATTAGATCACCTGAGAACATTGAGGCAGTCAGAGCTTCAATGTTGCGATCACCACGGCGTTCTGCGCGCAAACATGCATCTGCCCTTGGACTTTCCAGTCGTTCTGTGCGGAGAATTCTCCATGAAGACTTACATTTCCATCCATACAAGATGGCGACTGTACAGGAACTGTCAAAACGTGACTACGATTCTCGCAGGAACGCATGTGAGATTCTTCTGGATGTCGTTCCTGAGGACGCTATTGTTTTTTTTAGTGATGAAGCACATTTTCACTTGTGTGGATCCGTGAACAAACAAAACATGCGCTACTGGGCTGACACCAATCCTCGAGAATTGCATGAAAGGCCTTTGCATTCACCTAAGGTCACAGTGTGGTGTGCAATTTCCTCAGCTGCAATTATTGGTCCCTGGTTCTTTGAGGAAAATGAAGTCACAGTAACAGTGAATTCGGGCCGGTATGTAAACATGTTACAGGAATTCTTTTTACCCCGGCTGAATGCGTTGGACTTGGGAGACATTTGGTTCCAACAAGACGGTGCAACGGCACACACTGCAAGAGCATCGATGGCTGTTTTGAGAGAACACTTCCCAGAACGCCTTATCTCAATCAGGGGCGATTTGCAGTGGCCGGCCCGATCTCCCGATGTGTCCCCTTGTGACTTTTTTCTATGGGGTTTTTTGAAATCCCGTGTTTATGTGAACCGTCCAAGGACCCTACAAGATTTAAAGAACAACATCCAGGAAGAAATTGCCAACATAACGCCTGCTCTGCTTCAAAGAGTTATGACAAACACCAGAAATCGGTATACTCAATGTATAGAGAATAAGGGACGTCATCTACCTGATTTGATCTTCAAAACTAAATAAAACAAAACTTTAAGTATGTACTTACATTGTAAAAACCAAATAAAATTTTTCCGATTCATACAATGTGTTTTATTAGGTTTTAAAAAAAGGAAGTTATGCTGCCCCACCCTGTAGTATAGGGTGACAAACGAGCACACACTTCACCTGATCGTAAGTGGATGCTGTGGCCCAGCACACAGCACAGTGGTGGTGGCGTAAAATAATCTGGCACCCCATTTCGTCCTGTGGGTGTTGTAAAAGGCGACCATGTGAAATGCCAGAAGTCTTTATGGCTTCTGATAGATGATGATATAGCCATCGCGTTTTTTGTTTATAGAATATGGGTGACAAACGAGAATCCTGTGAACCATAGATATCTAAATGTATACTCCATTAAGAATCAAGACGCGTTGTCACCCCTAAAAAACTAAGATGGAATGCCTAGTTTCCATTAAAAAGGATCGCCGCACCGGTTCTCTACACTCATCATACGTAACACAGCAGCATTAAGTGGCTATTCTACGCTGGTATTCTGTGAAAACGTGGTTCTTCCCTGGTCGAACCGACCCACTCGTGCTTCAACCATAACAAATCTGCAGTGCAGCTCTACAACGTAAAAAATTTCAGCATAACTCGTTTAGCATAATTAGTCTCGAGAAGCAACTGCATTTCGTGTCTTAACCGAGGATAGTTTTAGGTGTCTATAATCCACAGCATTCACTTACTATGGGCTGGAATTTTCGTCTCCAACAGCTAAAATCATTATTAGATATCACTAGTTATAGTTTCTTAATACAGTAGCTTTGCTGTTAAAGTACACTTATTTAGAAACTAATTATCATACAGACGTTCTGCAGGCCTATTTTGATGTCGGGGGTAAGTTTTGAGTACTGTCAGCAGTTATAAACCACGCAGGAGATATTGTACAAAACGAACTTTGCGTTTAAATACTGAGGCATTTACTTATGAGTCATGACTGATTTATGATATTTGTCAGAGGGAGGTAGGCTAGAATGCAGTGACACGGGGATAATTACTACATAACCACTGGGCATCGTTTGCCGATGGTGTGAATCACCCCACAACTACAATATGTTTCGTAAAGATTTTAATATAAAAAAGATTCAACGCACATTCCATTTTTAAAAACTTATTTTTCAAAAGTGATACTTCTTTTTCCTGGCCACAAATAAACAGTAACAAGCTTGTAAGAAAAATAAACATTATAGTCAACCAAATCTAAGAAATACCTTTTGACGTTTCACATGAATTTAAAATAACCTTTTACGTAAATCCAAAGAATTATGAAGTTATCTATATTTCATTACATTGTTTATAGTTTTTTATAACTAATTTAAATTTGATTTTTTTCAAACAAAGCAAGATATTAAAAAATAACCAGTATTAACTTTTTTTACTTGACGTCGTTTCAATGATATGTCGCTATGAATATTACCGTAGTGTTTGGATGATTAAAATTCATTGTTATACGAATAATCGGCAAAATATTCAAATAATCGAATCATTAATTTTTTAATGTATTATTTGTTTAATTTAATTTTTATTTCCAAAATTCCTTAAATTACGATTATGATTCATCATGAATAAAACAAGTTTTTTTTACTTTGTCAAAGTTTAGTGTAGGCAAAAAAACTCATATACATGGCCGTGCTAAAATAACCACTACATAATTTCAATATCCCGCCATTTCGGTACCAGTTACTCGACTCTACAGACTCAGTAATTCATTCTTTGTTCTTGGGGCGATGTATGTATGGATGTAATAAAATCCCAGAAAATATACAAAATTTGACGTAAGTACACAAAGTTTAAAAACTTTATTAAACTAAGTTTGTATAAAAAGGGTTATTTTAATAATAAGGAATTTATGGATGGTAATAACCCCCGGGAAGGGAAGTGTTGTTAATTGTAACACGCATGATTGTAAGCTCTTATTTAAAAAAAAAAAACTAGTGCCGTTGGGTTTTTTGCTGGTTCTTCCCAGGACAGAGATTTTTAGGAACCGGTGGTAAATGAAAAAAGTGACTTACAATAAGTATTATTCATAATCTATATTGAATAAAAAAGTTTCTGTTTCTGTTTCGAGAGCTGTAATGCGTAATTTTGTGACTCGGCTTTAACTTTTTGGACTGTTTCCTCTATAATAACTTTTTGTACGTGGTAGAACCACGCTACATCTATATTATAGTTGTAGCACGAATAGGTCGGCTCAACTGAGGCAGGACCACGCTCTAACAGAACACCAGCGTAAAATAGCAGCGTCATGCTGCTGTATTTCGTAAGATGAGTGTAGAGAACCAGAGACCCTTTTTACTGGAATCGAGGCATTCCATCTTAGTCCTCAGGGGTGACTACGCATTTTCATTCTGATTATTAAATGAGGATAAATATGTATGTCTATGGGCCGTAGCATCCACTTACTATCAAGTGGACTGTGTGCTCGTTTGTCACCCAATGCTATAAAAAAATATTCGTTGAAGCATGTGCCCATGTCAAAAAGCATGATTGGGCAAAAGTGGTAGAAAAAACAAAAAAAAATGATTATTGATGACTTTGAAAGAGACATTAATTTTGACTGCGTTATTGAAAATCAAATAATAATTAATATAAACAACGAAGTCTCTACTAGTTGTAGTGAAAGTAATTGAATTAATAACAAATTGATAAATTTATTTTTAATCTAGTTCCATCTTAAATTTTTATAACTGTGCCTATAGAAATAAGCAGTAACAACAAATACGAAGAAACTGATAAATCTTGTGTTTTAAATTATCCGTTTTTAATTTATTCTGGTATTATTCAAACCAAACTATAAATGATTACAAACTCTAAATAATCAATATCGATTTATTTAAGAATCGAATATTGTATGTTGCCATATTTTGGTTGGCATGCTTGGTGTAATAAGTCTGACAGCTGTCAAAATGTATTTCTTAGATTTGGTTGACTATAAAAATAAGAGCAGTTTTCGAGAACTTTATTAAACCTTGAAGATACAAACAATAATACATTGTTTCTCATTCTGACCAACAACAAAGCACAGCAACTTTGGATCTTATTTCGTTTACCTTTCACTTTTAATGAAGTCGATACTTCTCGTTTCCAAAGTGACATTTAATTAATAAAACTCATCTCAGCTTGTCTCAGCATTGTATTGTTACCGTGTACGACCGACCTCTACGGTCCATTTATCTGTCTTTTGTAATTGAATCTGCCTTCATTATAATGAAAAAACTTCCCCAATAAACTTGATATTTTATGGTTCAAGGTAATGATATTTTTTTATTTTTCATTGCATATTCAGCAAAATGTAAATAAAAAGTGTAAATGTATGATACCATAACTGTTCCGTTTATGTAAAATTTGAGTGTCCGTCACTGGAGGTTTATCTCTGAGAGCGTGTGGTAATCTAAATCAAACACGCGAGAACTCAACTAAGGGGCTTAAGTTTGTTGATACGGCTCCAATGTGTGTCTGGGTTTGCATGTGTGGGACCACCTACTTTACCCATCTATTTCTGCCGCCTATCAGCAGAGCACTCACCGACCCACTGTTGTATTATATATGAGATCAATTATTTTTTACAGGCTGCGAGGCAGTCCGTCCTAAATCGCAGGGAGTGGCAACAAATCTGCGGTTTTCTATTTTTGACTTTTATTACAGGTGTTTATGGGCATAACTAGCCACTCAAGATAAGGTGGACCGATAATTCGGATTTCACTCTAATATTTAAAAAAGCTCTATAGAATGTCATTCATTACTTAAACTATTGTCCTACAGACCAGAGGTCAGCGCGGCGACCAGTATCAACAGGACAGGATTATAGTGCATCTGTATAATAGGTGCACCCCTAATCTTTGACGGTTCCGTGGCGCGGTGGCTAAGCAAGGAGTGGTTGCGCTGGAGGCCGCGGGTTTGAATCCCGCACGGAACAAGTATTTGTATGGCCTACAAATAATTGTTCCCAGTCTGGATGTTTGTCCTTGTGAAATTTAAACTGCCTCCACGATACAGGAGAAAATCCTAGTGCGGGGGTAACTTTTTTTTAAAAAAATCTCTCCAATCCGACACGACCAGAGAGAGATCAGTCGCAGGATCGACGATTTTACGTGTTTTCCGAAGCACGGGGGTGAATTACCGTAAACTTCCGGACTGCTACTGAGAATTTCTTGACAGGAAATCTTAATAACTGCTTTTGGTCCGACCTCGAATTCAAACCCGGGACCACATGGTCATCAGTTGTTTACGACCACTAGACCCACGCGGCAGTCACTTATCTCCAGAAATATTGAGAAAGTAAGAGGTTGTTTATTTTCACAAGTGCGTCGTGTAAAAACTAATGAAGCCATTAAGGCTTTCATAATTACGCTTTACAAGTGTATCGAATTTTATTCATAAGTTTTACGAGGAGAGATTGCGCTTCAGAAGACTTTTTATGAGCTAGACTTGACCAGCTAACTGCCTTGTGTGAGATTGATTACTTTGCAACGTCCAGTGTAATAAATGAAACGGCTCTCGCGCTCTTGGCAAGCGTGGACGTCTATGTACATAGAAACTGACTGCGATACATTTTGTAATATATTTTAAGAAAAAAAATCTAGCAATGAATTGCGTTAAAATGAATTTGATGGTAAAAATAGATTTGAATTAAACTAGATTTTTTTCTTTGATTCATCGTACAAAGTACGTTGGAATCCCCGCAATTATCAAGTATTTTTGGATTGTTTTTTTTTTTTAGGTAAAATGTAAACGCTTGAAGATGCATGAACCGATTTGTAAAATTCTTTTTTGTTTCACAGGGTAATTTTATCGAAATCGGTCGATCGATTTTAATAAAATCAAAATTTTTTGTTGCCACAGCATCCACTTACCATCAGGTGGACTGTGTGCTCGTTAGTCACACAATGCTATAAAAAAATTTGCAAGTGGCCTGAGCTTAAAGGTTCGTTGGGATTTCCTCTTCAGAAAGAAATTTCCCAATCAAATCAAAATAACCTCGGCGTGCACTGCGTTGATAGTCAACTAGACTAGGAAGAACTATTAAATCTGTAGCTCAATGCGTGCCAATTTAGATGTATTGCGTAAAGAACCACAATATTTTCAGAAACCAATGAAGAGACTGTGGTCATATCACGCTTTCCAATTATTCCAAACAACCCGCCGTTTAATTTTCAACGATTACAATTCCCATTAAAAATAGTATTTTCAGTGACAACAAAAACGAGATTGTCTTAGGGAGTACGGTATGTTTTCCCCACGGTCAGCTCTATAGTATTTCTAGGACTTAAAATCTACACGTTATCGCTGAATGATATCATTTTTAAATCAAATCATTGAATGTAGTCTAAATAAGTGAATTGTATTAGAGCGCTAAAACATAATAAATAAATAAAATTTAGTAGAAATAAATTCGGTAATGAAAAATTTGTCGGCTTTAAACGCGAGCGGACCCGCGGGTAAAAGTTATTTCATTAATTGCTACCGGATAAACAACATCTGTATACACCGATTTCACTATAATATATAAATTGCTTGGAGTAAATTAAACGTGGTGTGTTTCGATTGAAAGTGAAAATTAGCCCGTAGAAGGGATAACATGACGGGAACTTGGTTATTATTTTTCTCTTTAAAGTAATTACTTGCTTATACTCGTAGTATAACTGGCGACCGCGGGGCATAGGCAATTGACGCGAATCCATGAATCGATTGTAGCCGTAGGTTTTTTTATGGAATTGGGTGACAAACTAGCAAACAGTCCACCTGATGGTAAGTGGTTGCTGCGGCCCATAGAGTATTTTTTATTAAATATACAGGTTGGATTTAAAATCCTTTGGCAGGAATTTGGGGGAGTAAGGTGTTTTATTTGGTAGAGGTTTGGTCCCCGATTATAATAATATCACTCACATCAAAAGGTAATTCGCCGTTATCGAAAAAATAAATAAAATCTATTATAACCTAAAATGCGTAAAACATGGGAAAACATATACAATATTACTGTGAAAGCTGGATAGCATACATAATTTTATGTGTGTGACAAGGACGTAAGACTAGCGTCACATTATTCTACTGTCTATACTCTCTGTCAAGTCTCAAATCGCATGACATACAAAAAAGAGAAAGAAAATGTGCGCGCGCACTGCTCTCTCTTGCATATATCCCTCAACTCCCGTTCGCTTCACCCGATCACACGTTTCGTAACGCTTTTGTCACGCGTTCGCCACCTTACTCCCCAAGTCAAGCATGCGTAAAGAAGTTTTACTTCAAAAAAATTAATGTGTAAAAAATAAAAGAAAACTGAGGTCTTGTTCTGTGTACCTACATACGCAAGAAACTGAAGACCTTTATTTTAAACGCAATATTTCTATGATAAAAACACTGTGTGACAATCTGCGTTACAAATAAGTTCACCTTCGTACCAACAAGTGACATCTGGTGAGCGCATTTCGAGCCCTCATCGACGATCGCAGTATCAGACGTTTCACACGTTTGACACCGCTGCCCATTACCGTCCTGAGTATTTTACGTCTGACGTAAACCAAATGGCTATACCGCCGTTCGGTAGCCATAAGATCTTTATAGCGTATCCCATCGTCGTCCCTTATAACACCCGCGGGACAAAATGAAGGCGAGTACCAACTACCAACGTGTAGACTCCAAATTTGTCTAGCGGTCGCTTAGCCTGCCGAGTGCAGGTGAGCGCCAACGTGTATACGGTTCGTTTGGTGTGTCTTGCCGCCACACGGGATTGCTCGCCACGACTCGTCTCACTTCGGAACAGTGTCGGTTTTTCTGCACAGATCAAAGGCACTCATTTGCACTCGGCAAGTCGTGTAGTATGTTCACTCATTCAAACTTGGCCAACACGTAGACTGTATCACTCGCCTTGTATCCATTTACCTACGCTCGCATTGGTTGAGGCTTGTCCAACATGTATTGCCGGCTTAACATACTGACATGGTGGGTTGGTGGAAACAGTTCAGAATAAAGAATGCTTGATTTTGTAAGATATCCAATTTTTATAGACCAAGGGTACAGTCCCAAAAAAGTATACATACAGACATCAAGGTCATAAAAAAACGTGATTTAACGTAACTCATGCTGAGTGATGACTTTTTTGGCATGACAATTCACGTATTTTAAGTTATAAATATTTGTATATTGAAGTGAACGACAATTCTTTGTGCCAAAATAATGTATTTTTCTTTCTTTCTTTATCAAAGATTACTCAAATATATGCGATGGGCACAGGTAGATTGGAATAAGTGTCTCTGTGTTTGGGCATGCACTGTAACACTACCATATATTTCATCACCATCATTATCATCAGCTCGTCAAAGTTTACTACTGGAGATGGACCTTTTCCCGTGTAGTAATCATAATATAAGTATATTTAGGTGCAGTTAGTAACTTTAAAGAGTATTCTGGAAGTATCATCCCGTGGGAATATTCTGAACTGCCCACTGCGGAGTGTGCCCAAAATGCTTACTATAATTGAAGTCCGGAAATTTCTATATCAAAATATTTGTGCATTTCAGGACAACTCCGAGGAGATGTACAGCTTGGACAACGACTCCTTCCTAAATTCCTTGGAGGCTATGACTATCCAAAACTACTGGACTGACACCGTGAAGCACACCAAGCTATAATGAAGCAAGCAGGCTAGATGACCTAAGTCTGTCCCAATCTCATTTTCCACGAATATAAACAATGTAAATGTAAAAATACACAATAGTACTGATTATGCTTGCATATTTATTTAGCCTATAATATATTGTTGTATAAATCAGTAATATTTATAAAAAAAAATATTATTTTTAAATGTTTGCATTGTGGTTAAAGATTGTTTATATTCGTGGGAAAAAAATACGTTAGAAGAGATAGTCTCTTCGTCGCATCGTAATTTAGTGAACACTTAAATTTGATCTTAAAAATTAACTTCATTACATATTTGATGATTATTTCGTGGTTCTGTGTTTAGCGTGCTTGTCTTTAGAATACCGTTTTGTGTAATTATCAGCTGATAAAAATATTCGGGAGACCAATAAGGCATTATTTTCAGTCATTAAACACGTCTGTAAATGTGGCGCTACCACTTTTTCAGATGACGCTATTTTTTCAGTGAAGATATTCTTAGTGGCTTACCAACTTATGCTTGATTCAACGTAATCCATAGCTGAATATATTTAGCAAAACTAATGTAAGACTTATTGCCCTGCTGAATATCGCCCTTAAATTGTTACAAATCACGATCCTCACTAATTAACATTCATTGGCTCCCTTCATGGGGAATGCATGAGGAATATGGGGTTTGATAAAAAGAACATGTTTTAGCTATCATTAGATGTCTTTGTAGCAATATTATTAAAAAAATCATTTGAGGTGGTATTTTTTAAAAACTTTATACATATTTTCAAGTAATCATGCAAACTGGCTACGATGTAAATTGTAATCATTTATTTGTATGTTAGTCTTGCCAAAGATTGGCAAAAAAGTCTTCTTTTAGTCACCTTCTCTCCCTTTTGTAATAAAAATAAACAAATGTTTGCTTATGCACACAGCTAAACAAAATGTGTTTTCATTTTCATAGACATAATATTATTAGCGTATTATGTTTTGTAATGAAACACATTTAGAGTGGAAACTTGGTAGCACCGGATTTCCAATTTATTCGATTCATTAAGATTTAGGAGTTAGATTTAATAATTAATTTAATAATATAGGACGGACAAGATTTCAGGACTGAAAATGTAAAGACGTCAATTTATTACGTCGTAATGCCTATGTAGTGCTGCAGACGTTTTCGTATATGAAAAACGAGACGCTCACAATGCACATATTCAAAAACCAATTTTTCTTTTATTTACATTGTCTTTGACTAGGTTTCAAACTTAAAACCCAAATCACGGCGGGCAGGCACGCTGAACACTGAGACATATAATAGTCTAAACTATCGGTAAGTAAAACAATTATTGACTTATTTTCACAATTAATTGATTACTGTATTTGTAATTGTAATTCTAGTGACATAGTGAAAACAATAATTTGAATATAGATTTTTAACTATTGATGTGGATTTTAGATTGATTGTAATTATTAATTTATATTAGATTCTATGATAAGAATTTGTATATAGGTACTTAACATTGTTGTGATAATTGTTTGTTGTATAATCTGTATTGTTAGTTTGTCTAATTTGCATTTAAGTATTTTCTTGCTTACTCTCTATGATACGACCATTTTTTTTTTTCGAAAAGACGTTTTTAATAAAATATATTTTAGTAAAGTTTATGAACGTGATTGAAATATTTTGTATTTTAAATCATTTGATTGCCATTAAAATAAATGTATTACTTATGCAATTTTTTATGTAACCATATTTCAGACTATAAAAAATAGTAACAGTTTCTAATGATTTGATATTTTTTATTTTGACTGCCTAGTCACTACTTTGTTAAAAAGTAATTGAAGTTCACTATGTATAGAATATATTATATGTTTACTTTTGTGTGTTATGTATTGTTCCAAATTCAGATCTATGATAAGTAATTTAACCATGATATTGTTTTCGTAGTTTGAAGCAAGAATTTGATCTCAGTTCTAATTTTAGTTGTAGACAGGATAATATAATGACATAGGTTTAATTGCACTCTAAAAGCATTTATATATGTTATGAACGTTATGGATTTTATGTTTACTTATTTCCATATTCATAAATAACATTGCCAGTTTGAGCTCCGTCCCTTAACCTTATTTTACAATTGTGTGATTAAATTTGTAATTAATACTGTTGATTTTATTTTTTAATTTAGCTAAGCTATATCTGCGTCAATGAGTTCCAAATTAATTTTCTTTAATTAATATTGATATTTAATAGGACACTCCCCACATGAAATTTGTAGACATTGAATATGTACTACGTACAGACACCGAAATTTATGCGGCAGTGCGTAGCGTGTGGAAGTAGGCCAGAGTACCATTTTATGGCTTAGACTAAGTAAGCTTGAGCCCATGGGCTCTAATGCGTGTTGCAAACAACCTAGTCTCGGCCTCTTTTTTAGTACAAATATATTGCTTCAATGTTTGTAGAAAAAAATATTAGTGCATTACAGTACACTTCATCAGGCTTCAGGTACAGGCCTCCTCTCAGTTCTCTAAAACATTTGTAGCAAAATCCCATTACGCTACCACTTACGCTGTTGCTGACCTGCACAACTTCACATGTCCTCGAAAATTCTTAATACTAACCCCAGCTCCATACTCTCGTCAAGGTTAAGCATGGCATCTCGAACATGAGAATGGGATACTCGTGTCACTTCACCGCGCTCTACTCGTTTACCATCACTTCTCGTGTACCAGAAACACAATATTTTTCATCTTTTTCATTAGACTACCTACTTAATATGCACCAAAATGATCTCAATTCAGCTTTAAGTCTCGTATTGAAGTTGACGTCAGAAGTTTCAGTGAATCCAGAAGTGAGAATCAGATGACGAGCAACAACAAAAAATATATAAAGATAAGACAGTCGTAGACAGACCTCGCTTCGTCTAACCTTGTCGTGTGAATGTAGAGCAAGGGTTACGATATGCAGATTTCTTCGCGATGTTTTTCTTTACCGCTCTCAAAATTGCGAGTGAGTTTTAGTACCGAGGTAGGTCACCGGTTGAGTACTCACCTTAACTTAATAAAATAAAACTAAACAATAATTGTTACTAAATTGTAACGATTTTAACCTACGTTTATCCTCGATTAAGAATCATCCCTGAGGACTAAGATGAACTGCACTGTTTCCAGTAAAAATGGTTTAATATATTATTTTGCAAATGTTTTAATAACTTTAATTTTTCACAAAATTATATTTGATATAAATTTTGAAAAATCTAACCGTTACACTTTTACTTAAGGTTGGATAATTTTTTAAATTTGAAAATAATTCAAACAATTTTGATATTTTTGGAAAACTATTTTCAAAATTTTACATTATTTCAATTTTTTTAGGTTTTATGTAAAGCCCCATACTGATAGTATGAAATGTCTGTTCCATAAAATATGTTTGATAAGGAAATATGAATTACGTTTAAGATGCATTCATATTGTTTTCCTTTTCTTATTAGTTTTTAAAATGCGTATAAAATGTATAACCTAACAAAATTTTCATATCAGATTGTATAAATGTATATTAACTGTTTTCGTAATTCTAATTAGCCTATAAAATCTTTTCAGCGCATTAGTCGCAAAAATAAAAACACTAATTGCAATAGTTTTGATTGTGTCTAAAATTAAATGAACAAAACAGTAACAATTTATAATTACTTTAATAAACATCTAAAAGCAAGTTAAATTTATGTATTTTTTGTGACACAGTCGTAGTTATCACAAATATCGACATTTTAAAAAGAACGAATGTAAACCTTTAAACTACGATGTATTAATAAAACATCATGTTACAAAAATATTTAAGAAACCAATGTAATATTTTAGCAAGAGTATACAACATAATATTAAAGCTATTTTTACTTCCAAATCTTTGTATTTTTTTATTTGAGTTGATGGAATGATTTTTTTAATATAATTAAAACAATACGCAAATGTTAGTGGACCACACCAAAACGAGGGAGTTTAAATAACAGTAAATCTGCAATCCAAACTTGCATATACTTTTACGAAAATCAGGCATTGCAGTGCAGTTTGGGCAAAACCAAAGCAACATTTCTCCCATCCGACTTTTTATATTATTTTTCTGTCATAGGTATAAACGAGCTGACAGCCCAACGGTTAAAAGGCCTCCCACACAGTAGCTCTCTTGTATATAATTACCATACTCTGCTAGTAACTGGCTCTCTATTAGTAATGAGCGACTATAAATAATTCCATTCGATTTCTTACATCATTCTAGTCATTGATATAACGGACTGAAATTAGTAACCACTGTCGTCGACGATTGACAGAAGTTTTTCGTCAACCCATCTGGTGCCAAGCACCTGCAGTGTAGCTGGTCCGATAATCGTGTAAATTAGTATATTATGAAATAAAGTTGGTTAATATAATTTTCAGCCGTTAAAATAAACAGTTATAAAATTAACAGATAATAAATTACATATATTTTGACTGGAATGCCTTACAGCCTCTTCCTCTCCATATTCCATTGCCTCAAACTAGAACATAACAGTGTATACCAAAGAGATACAAAGATAATGAATGCTTGGTAACGCAAACTGAATTTAATGGGTAAAAATATTGCATTCTGTTACACTTTTTCTTAGAAAAACGATTTCCTTAGGAAGATATTATTTGACCTTATAGTGTGGAAAAACAAATTTAATATAAATTACCGATTGTTTGATTGTAATGATACGGATCATTAGTAATAATTGTACATGTACTTTAAAGGTTATGTTTCATATTTTTGTATGAAATCGCACGTAGACAGATAATCCTATAGACACCGCCATAGCGTGGGCGTGTCGTAGAAAGAGACAAAAAAAATACGTCACTATATTTAGGGTTACAAGTGTGAGGAAAAATTTACCCCACAGACAGCTATAAAATTAGAAATTAGTACGTGAAGTAGGCCTGAAAGGGAACACTGCTACTAACGATTATCATTGGTATGTATTGTAGTTGATGGAGAGCTGTGGACTGTATTTGACTAATTATTTATTATAATTTACTTTAGTAAAGAAAGAAGAAACTAAAAAATTGTGATATATATCTGACTAATAAACTTAAAGAAACTATTGTGTAAATGAATGAGAGCTAAGTGGACTGTATTTATTTAGGTTGTGTTTAAATCTTGAAGAAAGAAAATACTGAACTAACTGTTACCAGCCCTCTGTCACTATTGCTACCTGCGTGAAATAATAACGTAAAATCGCGATTTGGGTGAATTTGTGTGTAATACGCAGTCGGGGTTAGCGCGTTGAAGACGATTGATGTATTTTTAACGCTGTTTACGTAAGTAGTTTTTTGTAAACACTTGTAATTTTTTTAGCGTTTAGTATTTAATTGTAAGATAAAATAGTTCAAAAAAATTTATGTGATTTAAAAATAATATATGTGTATGGCAAAACTTCGAACCTACTATAATTGTTGCGTAGATGGATGCATAATGAACAAACAAAAAGATTCAGATATATCATTTTTTAACTTACCTAAGGATAATGAAAGGTATATTAATTTCATTTTTTTTTCTAAAAACTAGGTTACCATCTATAACCCTTGTCACCAGTCCTATAGTAGCCGATCATAGCGCCGTCATTCTTAACTTAAGCCTTAAAATATCGAAACCTAATTGTAAGTACTCTATTACTAAAATTAATATGAAACACCTTGAACAAGCAATTCAAAACATTGACTTTAGCCCAGTTTATAAAACCGATGACGTAAACATTTCTTTGCCTTACTTAATAAATAACGTACGAAATGCCATTGCTAGCAATACTTCGTATAGAACAGTAGCTAAAAAAATAATAACTTAAAGCCTTGGATTACACCCGGCCTGATTAGGTGCATGAAACACAGGGACAAACTACACCTGATGTCAAAGTCCTCTTCAGATAATTCCGTTTTACAAATTTCATATAAAAGATATAGGAATTTTTGTAACAATTTATTAAAAAAGTTGAAGTATAATTATCTTACAAACTTACTAGAAGAGTCTGGTAGAGATAATAAAAAGATTTGGCGGCATGTAAAAGATATTGCATTTATTTCCAAACAGCATGAATCTTCGTCAGAATTATTACAAAATAATGCCTCGCCGCTTATATCAGCAAATACAGCAAATAATTACTTTGTGAATGTTGGTAAAAATCTGGCTGAGCAGATAACAAAAAATTCTAACAATAATCGTGAATACAGGGCCACTTTCTTAACTCAAAAAAACTGCCAATTAAGCTCGTTCACATTATTAGATACGGACCCTAGTGAGGTGGAAAGGATTATAATGGGACTGAAAGAAACAAATGAGAAAGATGGGATGGCATACCCATTAGTATATTAAAAAAATATAGACAAATTCTAGTACCACCATTAACCCATATTTTCAGAATTTGTCTCTCTGAAGGAATTTTCCCAGATTGTTTAAAAAAAGCAATTGTAGTTCCAGTATTCAAATCGGGGAACAAAAAAAAACGTTTCCAATTATCGGCCTATCTCGATACTCTCATCCACGTCTAAAATATTAGAAAAATTAATTAACAACAGATTAATGAATTATTTACAAAGCAAATCCATATTATCGAATATGCAATATGGTTTCAGGCCTAAACTCTCCACTGCTGATGCTGTGCAGGAAATGACCGATTACGTCTCTCAAGAATTAGATAAAGGCAACCAATCAATTGGCATTTTCCTTGACCTTGCAAAATCATTTGATACGGTTTCTATTCCTATCCTATTAAATAAGTTAGAGAACATAGGTATTCAAGGTAAGCAGCTTCAACTTTTTGAGAATTATTTAGAAAATCGATATCAATGCATAAAAATCGATAAGGTTGTTAGCTCTGAACAAAAAAATACTCATTTTGGCGTGCCTCAAGGAAGTGTATTAGGGCCAACCCTATTTTTGATTTATATAAATGACCTTTGCAATCATGAACTTAACTCAGGTAATATAATATCTTACGCAGATGATACCGTGCTACTTTTTTCCGCAAATACAGTGGACAAGGTTTATTTATATGCTCAGCAAGGTTTTGATAGAGTTAATAAATGGCTCCAACAAAACATATTAACACTGAATACGGACAAAACCAAATATATTCATTTTTCTATGCGCAGCTTAACCCAGCACACAACCGTTCCAGAAATTTATGCACATCAATGTTACTCAGTCACAGAGTCTAAATGTTACTGCCCAGTCATTTCTAATACAAAAACTATTAAGTACCTTGGAATAATTATAGATTCTACGTTTACGTTTAAAAACCACATAAACCACCTATGCAATAGAGTTCGTAAACTAATGTTTGTTTTTAAAAAAAAATCGTTTTTTTGCTGATATAAAGGTAATAAAAAAAGTGTATTACGCATTATGTCAGTCAATACTTACCTATTGTATAACCTCTTGGGGTGGAGCAGCTAAAACTACACTGCTGCCACTGGAACGCTCTCAAAGAGCTGTATTAAAAGTCGCAACATTCCGCCCTATTCTATTTCCATCCCATCTCTTATACAAATCCTATAATGTCCTCTCAGTGCGCCAGTTATTCGTTATGAGTACGTTACTAAAACAGCACTTAAAATTGCCCTACAGAAGAGAGGTCACTGATAAAAGACGCAAAGATATAGTAATTAAAACTAACATTAGAATAAGGCATTATTTCATTCATAGATTTTTTACATTCCTCGGCCATTTTTTGTATAATCAAGTCAATTGCAATTTTGTATATATCCATTAAAAATGACAGACTGTAAAAAAGGTAATTCGAACATGGTTACAAAATTTGTCATACGATGATACGGAGAAGTTGCTGATTGTTTTAAGTTGATTAATATCATAAGTAAATCAATGATGATATATTTTACCCAAATAACCCTTATTTGTTAGTACGTTATTCATTTTATATAAGAAACAGCAAATATTTGTTAATGTATCTTTTAGCACATACACCTGAGATACAGGTTTATCCTAGTTCAGGTGCCTGTCATTGTAGACTATTTTTAAGTTAAGACTTATTGGAATAATTTGTACAGTTTATCAAAATAAAATAAATTAATTATAATTATTATGTGGGGTATCTATATAGTTTTCTCATCTGGTTGGGATGTATAAATATATAATTATAAACGAAAATGAAAAGATAAATATACATAAATATCAATAAAATAAAATAAATAAAAAAATACATAAATAAATAAAAGCCCAACCAGATGGAAGCCCTCGGCAGGGGAGACCAAACGGCCGAGGGTTAGGGGGAAAGGGAAAGAAACCGGCGGACGATGCGGGCGGTATCGAGGATCACCGCCTTCTGCATTTGAGCCTGGAGCGGTCCGTTACGTAGTCCCAACCAGCTCAGATGACACGAAAGGCTGCCTGGGATTAGCCCGTTTACAGAGACGACTACAGGAATAATTTCGGTCGGCAGACCACCCCACATGTCGGTCACTCGTGAGCCAGGTCCAGATATTTTGTTTGCTTATCTGTTTCGGCTATCACGAGGTTCTCGTCACACGGAATGGTAATGTCGACCAAAAATATATAAATATAATTATTATTATTATTACGTAAAACAATGTTTTATACAAAGAATTTACCTCGCTACACGTTAGCTGTCAAACTTTGTTTATCAAAGTAATTTGATAAATATTGAAAAAAGCGACACGCTCAGCGAAACAAAAAAAATCTCATCGTTCTTTCTCATTTCTTTACACGACATCGGCGTAAGTTGCTCTTTCTCTTGTGTGACTGCGACAAAAGATATCACTTTGTCTATAGGATTCTCTGTCTACGAAATCTCATGTTTAGTGTTTACCTTATCCCCAGTGATACCATTTTTTGGGGTAAATGTCAACATCATTTAAGGTGGAATGGATATTCTTGGTGATGGGTAATTGAAAACCTTTTAAGTACACATCATGCCTAGAAAAGAAAAAAAAGAAAAAGATCCATCATAGTCTAAGAGATATTCAATGGTCTCTCGAAGGTGTAAAACGAAAAGATGTAAAGAAAACATACAGGGAGGCCAGCCGGATAATAGTACGGGATTCCATCCGCTGCCATATTTTACAGATTAAAAGCCAGACAATCACGTCTAGATAGAATGAGTGTACCAAAAGCTCTATTAATACTCATGTAAATGCAAATATATTAAACGTTGGAACCGATATTTCACCAGGCAATACTATGACTATTTAAATAAAATGAAATCCCCAAGTAAGGGAACCTTACGAGTGCGAGGTAAGACGATCTCAGTACTTTGATCACATGATCAAAAAACATAACAGCGCCTTAAGATTTAACAGCTGATTAGAAACTTGGCAGATTTAACGAATGGTTGTTATTCAAATAAACGCGGACATTAAGTTTTATAAGAAACAGCATTAAAATAATATTTTTTCTTGTTGTACAGAAAACGTGTTTAAATGAAAAATATTTTCATTTGAAAACAGTGTCGAATTTCGGTTATTTAAAGTACTCTGTGGTTTCGAAAAAATGGATATGACAGTGAGTTTTGGCGGGAACTTGGCCGTACACGGATTGTCGCTCCTGTTTTGTCGCTTGAATAATGATTTGAAGTGGATTTTGATCCGCAAAAGTGATGCTATTTTGTGAATTAAGTGTCTGCGCGTGTGAACTACTGCGTAGAGAAAATGACGAAACAAGTGCCCTGATGTCTATAAAAACCTCAAGTTTTATATAGCCTCATGAACTTGAGTGGCTGTCGTCATCAACTGTCCGCTGGGTTGAGCTCTCGTCAAAATCTCCCAAGCTCAGATGAAGTAAAAAAAGGTAGATATCGCACCTAGAACAAAAAACTGTAACCAATTTTATAACTTTGTGTGACTCAGAGAAGTGTTGCCACTTTTTTTTTAAAGTCCTTGAAAAGCGAGATACAATACTACAACTATAAGAGTAATATACGATGCGAATGCGAAAGTATATTTGACTGTTTTAATAAATTTCAACAATTTTACAATTTAAGAAAAGATGAAGCACGTAGGAGGCGCCTGAAGATCATTTAAAAGTCTTCTTGATAGATTGTCGAGTGAGCATGCATCGATAAAATATACAATATATGTAATGTAAAACATGTTGATTATAAAAAATAACTTAATATTTAAAAAAAAACTAGTTGGAATAAAAATAAATTTCCATGGAATTAAAAATATACTTTTTTAAATGAAAAACAAAGTATATTTTAGTAAATGCAAAATAGAACATACTCCAGCCGGGGGCACAAAGGAGTGTTCTAATTTGTACCCCGGGTCGGATGATATGAAGTATCAGTTGGAGAGGGCACCTGAGTCTCGGTTCAAAAGAGCAAAGCCGGATTTGCCGTCTCCGGGTGGTAGTGGATAGCATTAAGATTGGAATGAAGTGTCCTGATGTTGCAAAAATTCACGGATAGCGTGACAGGGGTCACCTTGGTCTTATTGCTCTGCTTGCCCCTAGCAGTTTTAGTCGAGAGCAGAATCCCCCCCCCCCCCCCCCAAAAAACGCGGAGCAGCCTAATCACCAACGCTCAGGAAGAGTAAAGTAGCTTGGTGGTGGATGCTCAGCGAGCGATTCTACGTTACCAGGAGTGAGGGTACCTTCTTGGGGTAGGTTTTATTTGATTCCGTTACGACGTTAAAGGGGAGGGGGAATTGGGCCTCCAGCCCAAGAGACACACAGAGGGTAAACCTCTACTTCACGCAGGTATTCTGTGAGGTCGTGGTACCATCCCGGTTCAATCTGGCCCATCCATGCGACATCAATAGCCGCTGCGTGGCTCTACCACTGTCAAGTCAAGAGGATGGCTGCCATTTTGCTTCATTTCAGCTGTCTTATAGCAGCTACCCTTAATTTTTTTATAGGATAGGGTGACAAATGAGCATGCAGTCCACGTGATAGTAAGTGGTTGCTGTGGCCCATAGACATCTACATATATCCTCGATTACAAATCAAAATGCAGATGCGTTGTCACCCGTGAGGACTAAGATGGAATGCCTCGTTTCCAATAAAAAGGGTCTCCGGTTCTTTACACTCATCATACGAAACAGCAGCATTAAGCTACTATTTTACGCTGGTATTCTGTGAGAGCATGGTCCTTCCCCGAGCGAGCTGAACCATTCGTTCTATAACTATACTGCTAATAGTATGACTGCAGCATGGCTCTACCACGTAGAAAATTCATGTCTTATTAAAATATTCGTTGGTAGCCTAAAATCATAAATATTTTTTGATAGTAAAATAGTGTGTAAGTACTCAACAAATAAAACAGAAACATCAGCAACTTAAAAATTTAAATGTTTACCTTGACTTCAATTTAATGTAACATAATAACAACTAATTAAAAAAGCTGACTACTTATATTTTTATAACTTAAACTAAAACTAATTACCCAAATCTTGGACCATTAGAAATAAGAAATACTGACAACATTCTTCTGTTACGTTTACTCGAAACATTGACATTCGTGCTTCGAATAACCTTCAAAATTGTGTTGGAATAACAAATTAAAATATAGTAAGCATGGGCGTTTTCAGTTTTTATCTGCAACGGTTACATAACCGATATCTAGTTTTCATATCGTTATTGAAAACCGTTTTCAGATATCGATATCAATATAATGGTTTGCTACTGAATGTGCAAACGAGAACCGAACCATAACCACAGAGTACCTTTGTATAAACTGAAAACCATAACCGCAAACTGTACTACCAGTGCAACATATATTTATGAATTACATAGGATTTACTCTCTAGAAATATAGTATAAATGAGTGAAACGAGATTGCTTCAGACTTTGTTCACTTTAGTATTGTTTTTGCATCATTTAACTACACAGGACGGCATTTTGTGGTCAAATTTACTGCACGACGCCCCGGGAAGTACTGAGCGAAAATGAGCGTAGTTTGATGCATGTGCGTGCGTGAACGCGTGTTTATACACAAAAAAAGCGGAGTTTTTTTTGGCTTCACCATTAACAAAGGCCGCGCTGTATCTACCTTTTTTACTTCATCTGAGCTACCAAGGGCTTTGCAATGTTACGCATCAGTATATTGTGAAGAAAAAGAATATAAAATGAAAATTCCGAAAGAAATGATAGGCTCAGAAGGGCTAGAACCCAGAGCCGTAAATACAGTTAATAAAAAAAACTGTATACGACTCAAAGGACACAAATAAATGAAAAATAATTTATGAAACGAAAAGAAGCTATAAATTAAAAGAAAAGGAGAAGAAGACTTCTGAATTTGCGTCTCTCGATAAAGTGTATACCTTGCTTTGTATTCGAAAGTACTTAGTTTGTGGGTTTCATCTTATAACTTTTTGATATAAAAATGGTTAACGCGTGGTATATGGATAACGACACTACGAACCAATGTTTAGAACATCATAGGAACCCACCCGAATATATCACCGTGGAACATTTGTACAAGAAAACCGGTGTTGAATATTTTAAAGTAAGTTTTAACTAAAATTTTATGTAACATTTGTTATCAAGTCTATAATAAAAACCAATATTTAACAATAACATCTTGAAAACATTCTTCCTCAGAATTTTGATACTGCAAAACTTAAAGGATAATTATTATAAACAATATTTATAACATTAAAAGAACTTTTGTATCCTTTTTTTTTCTAAGGGGATGCAATAAAGTTTTTAAAATAAAAATAAAAATTATCTTATAGCGTTTTTTCACTGAATGATATCCTTGGGATGAAAAAAGAACTAGTACTTTTGTCACCATGACTGGAATGGATTCATGAACTGGTAGTCTCTTCAGCAAATGCCTGACTAAAAGAAAAGAGGCTAGAATATATTATCATCCCTCAGAGATTCATATTTGAGCTACTTAATTGATTCACTTAAGTCCAACTTCGACCGAGAGGTCAATCGACAGATTCAACTCGGCTGGGCAGCATTTGGGAAATTACGACACATCTTCTCGTCAGGTATACCTCAATCTCTGAAAACTAAAGTGTACAACCAATGCATGATGCCAGTGATGACTTACGGATCTGAGACGTGGTCCTTCACTACTGGCCGTATGAGGACGCTCAAGGTCGCTCAGCGAGCTATGGAGAGAGCTATGCTCGAAGTTTCTCTTCGTGATAGACTCAGAAATGAGGATATCCGCAGTAAAACCAGAGTGACCGACATAGTCCAACGGATTAGTAAGCTGAAGTGTTAATGGGCCGGCCATATAGCTCGAAGAACCGATAACCGATGGGGAAGAAAGGTTTTTGAGTGGCAGCCTCGTACCGGTAGGCGTAGTGTAGTCCGACCCCCCACTAGGTGGAGTAACGACCTGGTAAGATATGCAGGAAGTCGATGGATGCAGGTGGCTCAGGACCGTGCTTTGTGGCATTACTTGGGGGACGCCTATGTTCAGCAGTGGACTTGTGAAGGGCTGTAATGATGATGATGAATTGATTCAGTTTCCGGAACATTTGATTCCGGTTTGTACCCAGTCCTAAACTTTACTTACTTTACTTTTTTTTTTCAAAAGTTACCTCTTATTCTTGTATTTTCTTCTGTATCGTGGGGGCAGTTTACAAACTTAAATTTCACAGGGATAAACATCCAGACCTGGAACAGTTACATGAGGCCATACAAATACTTCTTCCTTTTGGGATTCAAACCCTCGGCCTTTAGTGCTTTTCACTCATTGCTAAGGCACTGTGCCATGGAACCGTCAAAATGAGGTGCTCAGAACAGCAGTAGCTTCAAAAGCAGTATAAAGAGTTAAAACTATAAATATATTCTTAATGTTGACACTGTGGCAACTATGTTGCTCATTACAAATTGAAATTAATTTGTGAGAGAGCTACTAATATATCAGTAATAAGCTGTAATGTATTTATTGTATTTGTGATATTTATCTTTTAACATTATTACATCATATGATCTCTAAATGTATGTGAACTGTTATGCTGGGAGCCTAGAATGCCATTTATTTACTGTCATATCAGAGTCCTTTGAGAAACTTTTTATGCAAATGCTCCTTAATGAACAAAAAAATTAGAGAACGTTTGTATAATCACAGAATAAATGATAGTACAGGAACAGAAGGATCACTCTCTGATAGCAAACTTGTGAGTTTAAATGAAAGAGTGATGTTCGTGAAATTAGCCTACCAATAAAATTGTTGAAAAAAAATATAATAAAAATGTTAAATTTATTAATTTTTAATTCACCTTAAGTCCACGTGCAAGTGTCTGTATCACTCAGCTTGTTACACGCCTTTGTTAAGGCCTCTCCTATTGTAGAATAGGTGTGAGAAAACAAATTGAATCCTTTAATATTGGTTGTTAGTAGAATACACCAAGGTGTTACGCAATGTACTAATAATTTGCTGATAATGAGAACATTAGTGTTCAATATGAGGAAGGTTAATATGCAACATCAAAAAAAATGAATATTATAACAATGTGAAAAGACGCCTTGTAAAGTTGCAGTGCCGACATGAAATACTGTCCCGCTCTGCTGAGCACGCGAAGCTTTTTAGAGGCCAATTTGGCCTTCTCTTCCAAGTGACCACGAAACTGCACGTCACTCGATATGTCGACGCCGAGGATTCCGATACTAGCTATGGCAACATCATCATTCATCATCATCATCATTACAGCCCTTCACAAGTCCACTGCTGAACATAGGCCTCCCCCAAGTAACGCCACAAAGCACGGTCCTGAGCCACCTGCATCCATCGACTTCCTGCATGTCTTAACAGGTCGTCACTCCATCTAGTGGGGGGTCGCCCTACACTACGCCTACCGGTACGAGGCTGCCACTCGAGAACCTTTCTTCCCCATCGGTTATCGGTTCTTCGAGATATATGGCCGGCCCATTGCCACTTCAGCTTACTAATCCGTTGGGCTATGTCGGTCACTCTGGTTTTACTGCGGATATCCTCATTTCTGAGTCTATCACGCAGAGAAACTCCGAGCATAGCCCTCTCCATAGCTCGCTGAGCGACCTTGAGCGTCCTCATACGGCCAGTAGTGAAGGACCACGTCTCTGATCCGTAAGTCATCACTGGCAACACGCACTGGTTGTACACTTAAATTTTCAGAGATTGAGGTATACCTGACGAGAAGATGTGTCGTAATTTCCCGAACGCTGCCCAGCCGAGTTGAATCAGTCGATTGACCTCTCGGTCGAAGTTGGACTTACCTAGTCGGACTATTTGTCCCAGGTAAACGTACTCGTCAACAACTTCGAGCATAGTGCTCCCCACAACTACCGGCATAGGTGTGACATGGACATTGAACATAATCTTTGTTTTGTCCATGTTCATCTTAAGACCTATCCGTTGGGAGACACCTTTGAGGTCATTGAGCATAGTGCTAAGGTCCTCCAGCGATTCTGCCATAAGGACTATATCGTCGGCAAATCGAAGGTGAGTGATGTACTCGCCATTGATGTTAATACCGTATCCTTTCCAGTCCAGTAGCTTGAAAACGTCTTCCAACGCAGCGGTGAAGAGTTTCGGGGATATAACGTCACCCTGTCTTACACCTCTCTGCAGTTGGATAGGTTTCGAACTCTGGTTCTGTACTCGGATAGCCATCGTAGCCCTACTGTACAAACACTTCAGCACTTCGATATACCGACAGTCAACTTAGCACCGCTGAAGGGACTGTAGGCTTTCTCATAGTCCACATACGCCAGGCAAAGTGGCAGATTGTACTCCTCGGTCTTCTGTACAATCTGCCGCAGGGTATGTATGTGGTCTATGGTACTGAAGCGTTTTCGGAAACCGGCTTGTTCGGGAGGCTGGAAGTCGTCGAGTCTGCGTGCGAGACGATTCGTAATGACTCTCGAAAACAGCACGTAGACGCGGCTCAGAAGGGAAATCGGTCTGTAGTTCTTCAAGAGAGCGTTGTTGCCTTTCTTAAAGAACAAGACCACCGCACTTCTGCTCCACGCCTCCGGAGTAGTGCCACCATGGAGGACGGAATTGAAGAGCTTCTGAAGGACTTCAAGTACCGGTGTTCCACCCGCTTTCAGAAGCTCTGCTGTAATTCCATCCTCGCCTGGGGCCCTGCCGTTTTTAAGGTGCTGGAGAGCCATTCTAATCTCGCTCAGACTGACGTCCGGGATATCATCGGAATAGTGTTGGGTAAGACTTGCTCTTGTATCGTTTCTCACACTTGCGTGTGGCTCCAACGATGATGTGTACAGCTGCCCATAGAACCTCTCAATCTCACTCAAAATCTCAGGTGTCCCGGAAACGATGCTGCCACACTCAGTCTTCAGCTTTGACAGTTGGCTCTTTCTGGCAGACAGATCTCTGGCAAAGACTTTGGAGCCCTGGTTCCGCTCGATCGCTTCTTTAATACGAGCAGTATTAAAGTTGCGTAAGTCTTGCCGCATGCATTTGGAGATCTGTCTGTTCAGTTGCCTGTATGCTGTCAAATCTGTTGACTGTTGCAGCCTCATCTCCCGTCTAACAGCCATGAGATTAAGAGTGTGATCGGAGAGTTTTTGTGTTCTTCTGCGGCGGGTCTTGCAGAACTTAGCTCCGACCGCATGGACAGTTTCCACGAGCTTGTCATTTATATCGTCCACTGCATTGCAATCTTCTAGGCACTGAAAGCGGTTACGTAACTCGAGCTGAAAAGTCTCGGGATTCTGGATTAGAGCACGAGGGGGACGGAGCGTTGACTTCATTAGACGAGACCTCTCCAACTTAACGTTTAAGTTCATTGTGCCTCTAACCATTCGGTGATCGCTGCCGGTTTTCACCCTTGCGATCACTGAGACATCACTGTACAGTTGGCGTCTGGTCGTCATAATGAAGTCAATCTCATTTTTTGTCGAACCGTCGGGGCTCGACCAGGTCCACTTCCTGTGGGGCCGCTTCTGGAAGAAACAGTTCATCATAAAGAGTCCCTCTTTCTCCATAAAGTCAGCCAGCTGCTGGCCCCTACGGTTCCGTTGCCCTACTCCAAATTTCCCTAACTTCAGCTCACCGCCTTCTCTTGTGCCTAGTTTTGCGTTGAAGTCTCCCATCAACACCGTGTAGTCGGTTTTGGAGGAATGCATGGCTCTAGAAATATCCTCATACATTTCCCCCACCTCCTCATCGGGATGTGCCGAGGTTGGTGCGTAGACCTGTATGACCTTCAGCGAATACCGTTTGGTGATTCTTATCGGTACGCGACCCTCGTCGACACACTCCCAATCTTTACAACGTTGTTGACGAGAGACTTGTAGACGACAAATCCGACACCTCCTTGGGACAGATGGTCGCCCTCCCGGTGATAGAACAAGTTGCCGGACTCGAGGATTACCGTGTCCTCCCCCCTCTCTTCGGACCTCAGATAATCCAATAATATGCCAGCGCAACTTGTCTATCTCTTCTTCCAGCTCCAGTATCTTCTCGTCAGTCCTCAGGGTGCGTGCGTTATACGTTGCCAGGTCGAGTCGTCGTAGGTGGCAACCGAACCTCCACCGGAGATTCTTAGCACCCCCTGCCCCGCCGTTACCATGGTCACCACCGTAGCCAGGAATAGTGGGGCCGCCGGGGACTGGGGGCCGTTTATTTGTGTCGTTGCTCATGGGGGGATATTTGCCATAGTTGCCACGCTTGGCGAGCGGGTTGGCAACAGCAGTTTTTCATTATGTTATTGTTGTTATCAGGAAGATGCTGCTGCCCATCTCCTTTCTGTGTCCCTCCGTCGCCTCTTACGACACCCATGGGAAGATATGGGGTAGTGGATATTCTCAACCGCCACTACACGGCTATGGCAATAAGAGGAGTGGATTGAAACTGAGGAGATACGACAAAAGAGTTCTTTTTAGCAGTTAACACGCAAACTTGTGTCTTCTGAGGGTTAAACTGGACTAGATTTAGTCGCCCCCAATCCGAGATTTTGTTCAGCAATGACTCGACTTGAGACACAAGTTTGTCCCGGTACTCGGAGACTTTATTCCGAGAAATATTGGTACGGCCGGTGTACAGAGCATCACCAGTGCTGTCATCTGCATAGAAATTAATGTTGCTGGTTTGCAACATATCATTGATGTGCAGAAGAAACAGCATTGGTGATAGCACGCAGCCTTGTGGAACGCCAGCATTAATAGGCTTGTAATCGGAGCATGCACCGTCTACAACGACCTTGATGCTCCGATCTGCAAGAAAGCTGGTGATCCAATTGTACAATTTCTCGGGAAGCCCATAGGAAGGGAGCTTAGAAAGAAGTGCTTTGTGCCAAACCCGATTGAAGGCCTTCGCAATGTCCAAACTAACGGCCAATGCCTCCCCCTTGGATTCTACTGCCTCCGCCCATGTATGAGTTAGGTTGACTAGAAGATCACCAGCTGATCGACCACGGCAAAAACCGTATTGGCGATCACTAATCAGCTGGTGATCCTCAAGGTACCTCATGAGCTGGTAGTTTATAATGAACTCCATTGTTTTGGAGAACAAGGATGTGATGGCGGTAGGCCTGTAGTTTTTTTTAGGTATCGGGTGGACGAAAGCCGTCTTCCATGATTTTGGGACTACGCCTAGGGAGTAGGAGTACCAGAAAAGACGCGTTAAACCGGTGGAAACTCTGGAGTACACATCCTCAGCACAATTGGGGGGAGTCCGTTAAGCCCACTCGACTTGTGGATGCCCAGGGAGAGAAGTGCTTTGCGAACCGAGCGCTGTGGGAACTGCACTTCCGTCTATGAAGAAGCCTAGACATATTACTTTGTTACGGATGGCCTCTTCAATCTTTGTTATTATGTGGTGAAATGCCGATTCTGTCGATTTACCTAAGCTTTAGGCGTGTTGTTTTTCGTGTAGCGGTAAGTTAATTAGCGCCGACCCTCAACTTCCGTTCACACATCCTCTCCATCGTCTTCAGGAGAAAAGATGTGAGGCTAATGGGTCTGTAGGATTTAGGGTCTGTATAGTCGCTCTTACCTGGTTTGGGTATGAACATGACTTTCACTTCCCTCCGTCCCCTAGGAACATATTTAAGAGCCAGACATGCTCTCATTATGGCAACAAGTCTGACTATTAGGACTTTACCCCCCACTGCGGAAGTGAAGGGAATATGCCGTCAGGTCCTCCCGCCTTATAGGGGAGGTAACTATGAATGGCCCAATGGATTTTGCCCATCGTCACCAGTCTCTGTGCTAAATTCCAGTCTTCTCCTGTTGGTGTCAGTGCATCTTCATGCCAGTGTACCCTTTCAACTACGCAGCAACCTGGGAAGTGAGTATCAATTAGGATGCGTTGGGTTTCATCCGGCGATGTTGAGTAGCTTTCGTTAGGTTTCTTTAAAGAGATGGATTCTATCTTGTTCTGTTTAGCTAGAATTTTCTTTATCCGATTCGCTTGTTCACAGGTTTCTATGTTACCTCAGAATTTGCGCCACCCTGTTGAGCGTGGGTACCTGATACATTTTTTGTATTCAGACTTAGCTTTCTTATATAGTAGCCAGTCTTCATCCTTTGTGGTATTCATGGCCCTATTTAGGGCTTTTCTTACCTTCTTACATTTCCTGTCTAGTTCTTTACCACACCACAGTTGCTTTAGCTCAGCATGTTTTGATGGAGTGATTACTGGACATGATTCATGGTAGCTATCGATCATTACTTTAGTAACAGCTGCTACCTGTTCTTCTAGGAGTGATTGATCTTCTATGGTATTAGTTCCCTCAACACCCGCGAGCGACGACGTCAGCCTATTGAGGTATTTTGTTTTATCCGTCTTGCGGGGATTTCTCCATGGTAGTATAGCGGGGATATCGACCTGTAGTACGCAACGGATTCATCTGTGGTCTGAGCATGAAGCCCTTTTTAGACACATGCCATCCCGTTATTAGTTTAGCTGCTACTTCTGTTGCAAGTATGAGGTCGATTATTGTGCGACAGCGTTTATTTATTAAAGTTGGTTCAGAACCAGTGTTTAAAATGGTTAGGTTAGTGCTAAATAAATATTCTACTTACACCTTACCTCGTTCATTTTGTTTTTACATTCCTCATAGGGGATGATGTGCGTTGGAGTCCGTCCCGATCACAAGATCCGACCCTCGGCGAGGGTCGGATCTTGTGATTGATGACGCTGACGATGTCATGAGGAGGAGGAGTGTTTTCCTTAGGCATGTAGGCGGAAGCGACGACTAATCTTCCCTCTTGTGTATTTTGTAATGCTACGGCATAAAGTCTCTGGAACAGAAATCTATTAATGGTTCTGCACAGATATCTTTAGTATGTAGTATAAAAACACGATCTAGGCTTGTCGTGCTCAGAGTTGTAGAATAACTTACCTTTTATGTTGTTTAAGCCTTTAATTTTACCGGCCCCAACCCATGGCTCCTAGATTAGGGCTATGGCCGTCCTTTGTGCCTCCATTTGCGTAATTGAGCCGACTCAGTTTCCCTGTGGTGGAGGTTGGCCTGCACTAGGCTAGTTCTGGCCGAAGGGCACGCTATCATTGATCGCGTCCTCCCCGTCTTCGCCCAAAAATAAGCCTGCCAGCAGATCCCGGGTCTCATCGTCAGCCACCGAGTCGGAATTGGACGGCAAAATGCAGTCCTCTTCGTCGCTCAGTGAGCTGCTGCTGAGCTCAGTCTCCACTGGGGGCTTCGGCTCGGTTGTGCAGGCCGTTTTATCGCTGGACTTGGCATCCAGTGTTTCCGATATACTGGTAACCATGGTCCCGGTATCCATAACTTCCGGGTTCTTTTCTGCCTCTTTGCTTGGTGGAGAATCAAAGAATTTTCCTCCACGATCCTGGAATTTAACGCATACCGCCCCACATACACATGCGAGACGGCGCCCGGCGATCAGAATCGGGATATGATCCTCCGGCACCGAAACAACGAGGAACCACCCGTCCGTCTGTTTGTCCGCTTTGAGTAGCAGCCAGTCCCTGATGTTTACTAATGTCCTGTGAGTTCTTCCAGGCACCTTGGGCATCAGGGATAAAGATACCACATTTGATTCTTTGTGGTATCTCTGACTGATTATTTATAGTCAGCGAGGTCTTGTCCTAGCGCAGGTAGGTGTGTTAGTCCACCGGATAAACCCACTCTCTCTGGCGGAACCGCCCCCTCCACTTTTATCCGGGCTTGGAACCGGCTGCACCAAAAAGCACAGACAGAGTTGTCTGTGTTTTTTTGTTGCAGGTTAGTACCAAGTGTTTAACCATACAGAGTATATGCTGGTCTTGCGTGAGTAGGCAGTGTAATTACACTGAACGATTATTTAAGGTCATTCACATTATACGTGAAAAAATCGAAAATCTCGTAGGTCTGGTCGCTAAAGCGCTTATTACATTATACAATTTTTAGAAAATCTAATTAGGAACCTAAATTGGAAGCTAGTTAGTGATCACATTACACTAAATTGAATTCTAAATCGTGACGAAACGCATTCGTAAAGAAGTATCGACGGGGTTGCACGTTTGATCGATGGCGCCGTATTTATCAAAACAGCAGAAAATAGGACTTGCCTAAAGCGCTTATTACACTATACCATTTTTAGGAAATCTAATTAGGAACCTAAATTGGAAGCTAGTGATCACACTGCACTAAATTGAATTCTAAATCGTGACGAACCGCATTCTTAAAGAAGTATCGACGGGGTGTGATGACTAAGATGGAATGCCTCGTTTCCAGTAAAAAGGGTCTCCGGTTCTCTACACTCACCATACGAAACACAGCAGCATTAAACTACTAAGCAGTACTTTAAATCTTAATATTAATTTCCGGTGGCTATAAAACGTAATGTCACCATCAAACATTCTTTGGTACTCACACTTTATCGAAATCTCGTGACTTCTTTTTCAATATGTTTGGATACCAAACTTAACAAATAATCAAACTGTTTTATAGGTGGTAGAGCCATGCTGCAGTTATATTAGTAGTATAGTTATAGCACGAATGGGTCGGCTCAACCGAGAAAGCACCACGCTCTCTCAGAATACCAGCGTAAAATAGTAGCATAATGTTGCTGTGTTTCGTATGGCGAGTGTAGAGAACCGGAGACCCTTTTTACTGGAAACGTGGCATTCCATCTTAGTCGTCACAGGTGACAACGCATCTACATTTTGATTTGTAATCGGAGATAGATGTAGATGTCCATGGGCCGCAGCAACCACTTACCATCAGGTGGACTGTGTGCTAGTTTATCACCCTATCCTATAAAAATTAAACTGCTTAGAATCTAAAAATATATAATTATATTCATATTGGACAGTTTTTTTCTCAATGACAAGTACTCTTTTCTCTTTTTTTAATATCCATTATTCCCACCATGGCTAAGGCAAGTCCTATTTTCTGCTGGTTTGATAAATACGGCGCCATCGATCAAACGTGCAACTCCGTCGATATTTCTTTACGAATGCGCTTCGTCACGATTTAGAATTCAATTTAGTGTAGTGTGATCACTAGTTTTCAATTTAGGTTCCTAATTAGATTTCCTAAAAATTGTATAGTGTAATAAGCGCTTTAATAAACGCTTAATCAAAATAATAATTCTTTAACTATGGAGCCAGTAACTAGGTACCTAATTATCTACATATACCTATAAATAATAATATCTTAACTTATGGTATCCTTAGAAACAATAAGGAATGAAAAGTTGACATACCTGTTGTAATTTAAGCACCCGTATGCTATGCAGTACCTTTTGACTTTTTGAGTGGCCATACTTGTATATTAACTCAAAAAATAAATATCTAAAGTGCCTAAATACTTATAATTGAGATAACGTAAAGCGGGCGTCAGTTCTCGAGCGCGCGAGTGACAACCTCATTGAATTAGCCCTTGTAGGGGGCCGCGTAGCGTAGATATATTTTCATGCTTAAAGCGCAGAGTGAGGCAAGCCTGGTTTAATGGAAATGAAACATACATGTGTATGTATTTAGGAGAATGAAAGGAGTCAGTTCAAAAAATGTAATTGGCTTTTCAATACTAAAGTAACCTTTCAAAAATTAGAGCCTGTGGTACCACCATCTGTGTGATACTTATATTACCTATATTGTTACTGTACATGGAGGCATTTTTATATTGTATTTGTGTTTTTATACTCCTATTTGCTTCTTCTAATAAATTTTATTTTCAATTCCAGATAAATGTTGATACTTATAAAACAGATGGAATATTGGACAAAATTAAAGAAGAGCGTGGCTACAGCTATGAGGACGAAATTGTATGCTCCAAAGAGTGTTTGCCAAACTTTGAAGAAAAGCTTAAATCCTTTTTTACAGAGCACTTGCATACAGATGAAGAAATCAGGTGAATATTTCAATATGACTTATTTATTTGTAAACTACTTAATATCAAAAGTAACTCTTTTGCTTTTTATTGTTATCTAATGTGCCCTGGTAGCTCAAAAAAAGCCATTACACCATATAGAATCATTTCATCATTTTTGGTTCACAATTGACAAAGATATTGTGTAACATACATGCAAACTAAAAACAGTAAAATTGTAAACCTCCTTTTTTATGTCTGCTAAAAATGAATAAAATGAACATGAAATCTGTAACACTAGGAGTTCGAATTTAAACTCAAGATTGTCTCTGATTAACAGCCTCAAAGTATTTTAAAAACGCAGTTATTTTTAAAGTTTTCTATTAGCGTAAACAATTGTAGATGGCCAACTGGCGAGTAAACGATTGTGTATAGCCTTATCTGCTTAAGGCTTTGAGAAGCCCTCAGTTTTTACAAAACTGAGACTACAATAACACATTGCCTCCAAAAACCCGCAAAAAAAACAAAAAAAAAAAAACAAAAAAAAAAAAAAAAAAAATAAAAAAAAAACAACAAGAAGTAAAAAAAAAAATTAAACCAAAAAAAAAAAAAAAAAAAAAAAAAAACAAACAAAACAAAGCCCCCCCCCCCCCCAAAAGACAAAGTAAAAACCCTAAGTGAAATAAAGCTGTAAGAGCCTTATAGGCTAACAGCACCGGCATCACGTAAAATAGATGTAGTCGAAGTCAATTAAATACGCATTTTTAAATTAACTCCGAAAGTACTGGTTAGATCTTGATCAAATTTACATGGGACCACATGAGAAGCAACAGCTTTTAAAAAAAAAAAGAATCAGAAAAGTTTTGAGGTATACATTTTTTTTGTGTGTTAATATGAGGTATATAATGAATGTTGAATTGAGAACCTCCTTTGTTTGAAGTTTAATACAAATTTATTAAATTATAAACATTTATCCAATATTTATCTGCCATTTTATATTTTTCTTTACGTTTAAATTAACAGCTACTGTAATAGTAATATTTTTACTTAAATTTGAAAGAATTTAGGCATTTCGACTACTCTTCAGCTTCAGAAAATTGTGGGTATTTACTCGTATTATTCCATTGAGCATATATACACAATGAAAATATTAAAGACTGTACAATAAATAATACATCGGAAGAGTAATTAAAAAAGTAAATACAGTAGAATATTGATAATAATCTTGAGTAAAATGAAAAAAGTTGCCATTCCCATTCACTGAACCCCTAAGTTAGGGGTTAGGGGGTTATGTTATTTCCCTGTGAGGTATTAGTCATACTACTAACATATACATTCATAAGACATACATAAGACATTTTGCATGTGCATTGAATGAATACCCTCATAAAATTTTCTGAGTGACTCATTTGCATGTTTGTTTGGGTTGCGGGAAAAATTTCGAAATTCTTGTTAGATCGAAAACTCATTAATTCCAAATTTTTAACATCTCTCTTGAAGTTCGAGTTATCTAGATTCTACTGTATAAACAACCACACAGAGCACTGATCTCGTCTCAAATTAGACAATATAGCTTAAATTGTTGTTTGTCCTTCATTAAATAAAAATCTTGTAAAATACCGGCCTATTGTTACTGAAGAATCTAATGTTTATTTTACAGGTTTGTCCTGGAAGGTTCTGGCTATTTCGACGTCCGAGACGGCGACGACCAATGGATCCGTATCGCCGTGTCTGCTGGTGACATGATCATCATACCCAGTGGCATTTATCACCGGTTCACCCTTGATACTAATGTTAGTAAATGTATAAACATAATAAAATAATAAGAATGACACAATAGAAAACTAAAAAATAAGTCTTTAATTATTACTGACTTAAAAAATGAGAAGGTACTCAATTCGACTGTATCTTTTAATTTTTTTTCTATATTTGTTACATCAGTACTTTTCTAGGTGAACCAATTTTGATGATCCTTTTTTTATTGAAAGCTGGTGCTTCTTATGTGGTCCAACAGATCCAGATCTGACTAGCAGTTTTTGAGTTATCCTTAATAATGCCTATTTAATTGACTTTAAGTACATTGATGATGTTCTCATTTGATTTATATTGAAGTCGATTGTACAGTTTTTAATTTTGCAACTTGTTTTACATCTAACTTGGTTTCTTATATTCTAATTTTGAAATAGGCGCTTTGTTGACTACAGCCGCAGCGTGTTTCGTCTAACAATCTGTCATAGTCTAAATCTATAAAGATTTTTGGAGGATTAATAGAAAAGTGGTGGGAACCGCCATAATATGCGCCATGCCTGTAAAATAGGTGCTGGTGGTGGATGTATTGTTTTATATGCTGCTGTGCTTTAAACTTTTGTGCCTAGTTTTTTTTTAAAACATAGAACATGTTTTAGTTTGCCAACGAGAGCTAATAAAATAATATAATATAATAATCTTACTCTCACCAGATGTCGCTAGTTCGATCTGTGGTGAACTAATTTGTCACGCAGTTTTTTTTATAAAATAAGGATGTCAAACGAGCACACAGTCCACCTGATGGTAAGTGGATGCTGTGGCCCATAGACATCTGCATTTATCTTCGATTAAGAATTAAAATGCAAATGCGTAGGCAGCCCTGAGGACTGAGATGGAATGCCTCGTTTCCAGTAAAAAGGGTCTCCAGTTCCCTACACTCACCATACGAAACACAGCAGCATTAAGCTACTATTTTACGCCGGTATTCACACATCGCCCGATGGTCATAGTGTCATCGTCATTGAAAAGTTGCATTTTAAATAAAATATTTTCGGTTTCTAGAGTATGTATAACACAAAACAATGCCTCAGTGGTATGTTCTTTAATTTTTTACACAATTTTAACTTTCTAAATTATTTTTTTTTTGAAATATCTGTAGTTCGATCTATCTATTTCTAATCTAATTAAAATCAAATTAAAACAATATTTTTTCAATTTTCTAACCACATAACTTCGCTGAGATACGTCCAAATAATTCACTATATTCCAAAGTAGCACCGCCCTGGTGGTAGAAAAAGTTGTGGTCGTTGCTATTATTACCAGCTTTTGGCTAGACAAATTGATAAAAAGTTAAAGTTCCTAAGTCGATAGACTTCGATGCACTGCACAGCTGCATGACCTTTATTTTTTGAGCAGTCATTACAATGCCTTTTGTACGCCGATGATCAGGTCATACTTGCGTCGTCGGCGGCCGAGTTGCAAATGATGGTTACATTAATGAACAGGTCATTAAAAGAAAGGGGAATGAAAGTGAACACAAGCAAGGCGAAAGTGATGGTTTTTGAAAGAGAAGAAAGCAAAACGGTATGTGAAATAAGAATAGAAGGAGAGTTAATTGAGCAAGTGGTTGTGTTCGTATATTTGGGATGTGTATTCAGCAGGGATGGGAGATGATAAGGATAGGTATTGAACGACGAGTGAATGCAGGAAATAAAGTAAATGGGGCTCTACATTCTATTGTGAAAAGTCAGAATGTGTCAAAAAAGGCACGTATGGCAATTCACAGTGCTGTATTAACGTATGGTAGTGAAAGTTGGGTGTGGCAGAAGAAACACGAGAGAAGAATAAATGCGGTCGCTAAGGAGTATGTTAGGGCTGAATCTGAGTGACAGGGTGAGAAACTGTGTGATAAAAGAAGAGTGTGGTTTGCAAGATGATGCGGTGACCAGGATTAACCTCTCAAGCGTCCGTACTTTGAGGGTTCAAAGTCCTGTAATGTCCAGTACAAATGAAATTTCTCTGGTTTTGCGTAGAAAAAACGAAATATTTTCCAATAGGTGAAATAACGTTTTATAGGTTATGTATCATTCGAAAGGAGATTAAATTTCCTATCTGTTTTTATAAATAATAATGTAATTACTTACATAGTAAGTGAATTATTACTTTCTGTTTTCAAAACATTGCGTTTTTCTTCTGTTTTTTGTTCCGACACTAACACTTTATTCACAAATTGTGCTAAATCCAAGGCCACATTTCACAAAACACAAACAATAACGTAAAGTTTGATAGATTGTTTATCGGATTTGCATAATTTTATTCTATAATAACAAGTAGTTACTTCATAATAAATAATTTATTTCGAAAACGCCACAAAATGGCCGCTCGGCGTTTACAACTGAATACGATGCGTTCCGAAAGTTTCACTGTTTTTTTACTATCGAAATGAAATTTGTGTCTTGAATAAATATGATAAAACGATTTTGTATTCAATTCCTAGTAATTTGATATATAATTTATAAAATAAACACTTACCGTTTGAAAGCTTTGGACATTTTTCTTCCACACGAAACACTTTGTTTTTGCACACAAATCGAAAATGGCGGCTAAAAGAATGAACGTCACGACTGACTTTCAAATTTTTTTTTTACCTTTATTTCTTAATTTTGATTGGTGTATCACACATGAATGAACGAATGATTAGTTGAACTTTGAGAATGAGGAAAAATTTGAACAACCAATCACCACACAGATTGAATATCAAAGACAAAAGAAGATCGATTACTTACGGACACATGGTGTCCTTCGGGCGCTACCAGCACTTTTCGCTTATGGACACATGGTGTCTTTCGGACGCTTGAGAGGTTAAGAAAGAAATGCTTCGGTGGTTTGGTCATGTAGAAAGAATGAATGCGGAAAGACTGACAAAGCAAATATATGTTGCAGAAGTGAATGGAAGAGTCGGAAAGGGACGTCCTAGGCGGAAGTTTGTCGACCAAATTGGCGATGTACTAAAGATGGGCCAAATTAAGAGTACCCTTAACCGACGAGCATGTATGCGTAGGTATATGGATGTGGAAGAGGCGAGAAAGGTATGTCAGGATCGTGCTAAATGGAAGTCTGTAGTCTCTGCCTACCCCTCTGGGTGACAGGCGTGAGTGTTTATGTTATGTTATGTCATTACATGTATATTTTAAAATAGCAGCTTAATGCTGTTGTGTTTAGTACGGTGAGTTTAAAGAACCCTTTTTACTGGAAATGAGGCATTCCATGTTTGTTCTCATGGGTGACAGTGCATCTGCATTTAGATTCTTAATCGAAGATAGATGTAGATTAGATGTCTATGGACAACAGACTTCTCTTACCATTAGGTGTACTGTGTGTTTGTGTTTAAAAAAAAAATTTTTACAACTTCTTAACATAAAAAATTATTTGTTTTTAATTTCAGCATTTCATCAGAGCGAAACGTTTTTTTGTCGGCGAGCCGGTCTGGCTTCCATACAACCGACCAGCAGACGATATGCCCTGCCGCAAGGAGTATGTAGACAAACTGCAGAAAGGCTTTGTTACTGCTGCTTAAGATATCTGATGATATTGTTATTCTGCATGTGCCTTACCGCTATTACATTATCACAATAATACCGGGTATCCCGGTAATGGTGAATAATCTGGTACATACGTGTTCGGGCGGGGAGGAGGTGGCCTCGGTTCCCTAAAAAATTTTTTATCTCGAACAGTTCGCGCTCTACGCCATGTTATTTCCAATTTTTTTTTATTTAAAATAATTTACAGAAAATGCTCGAACTGGCCTCTGCGCACCTCCTCGATTATTTCAATATTTTTTTTATTTAATTTGCTTCTTCAGGCAGCCCCAATAAAAAATCCTTGGAGTTAAGATCAGGTGATCTTGGTGGCCACAATATCGGTCCCATTCGGCCGCATCGGTCATGGTAGGCTTCGTTTAAGTAACACCTTACTTGGACTGCGTAATTTGCCAGACAACCATCATTTAGAAGCCACATTCTACGCCGGATGGCTAGTGGCTCATCTTCTAATAAATGGGGCAGCTCATTTTGCAGAAATTATAAATAATTGGCCCCATTCAGGTTACCCGGCAATTCATAGGGGCCTATGATTCTTCCGTTTAGTATTCCTGTTTCAATAATTTATTTTAAACTGGTATTGCTACCTGTTTTCTCTCATCAAATATAGGTTTGTTCGCTGCCAACTGTGCAGATTATGCAAGTTAAGGTATCTGTCTTTTTTACATGTTGACTCGTCGCTCCACAATTTTTTTCTAAAAAGCTCAGGATCTTTATCAACTCATGCTGGGACTGACGTGACTACGTTGTTGAAGCGTTTGTACTCGTGTAACGTGATAAGGGTGAAGTCTCCATTTTTTGAGTATCCGATGTGCTGTAAAGTACGGTACTCCAGTGCGTCGTTCAATATCTCGCATCGAAATAGACGGATCTTCTTCAACCATAATATCATGGACAATTTCTTCAATATCAGGACTTCATGATACCATAAGTTCATACTGTGTAGATCAGAACAAAAGTTAAATTTTAATCTATGGTAACCGCGGTTAACTATGACATCTGGACGTTGAACATCTCAGTCCTTCCCGTGACCATGGGTGCTGTAAAGCTCTCGAAACGTCGGGTATTTAAGAAGTTAATATACGCGATAAATTCCGTAAAAACTAGTATTATTTCAATGGACAATTTCTTCAATATCAGGATCCTGGTATCGTCCTCTGCTACTGGTATCACCAATACAAGCCCCAGGCATTCTCCCCTCTGAAAAAATGCCGTGCACTCTCATAAACACATAATAATTAGGATGACGTGCGTTCGGGTATCTCTCACTATAAAGTGCTGCGGCGGCACTTACGTTGCCGCTACATTCACCATAGATAAAATGCATGATAGCATACTCTTGGACTGTGTACATTTCTCGTGACATTATACAGTCCTGTTATGCACAAAACAGACTCCAGTAGAATGCTGAGTTGTCACAATTATCATCAAACAAACAAAATCCAATCAAAATGCACAATTCAAGAGTCCAGAAGAATGCGAAATAGTATTTTGTAGCCAAGAGTCCGAAATAATAGACCAACATGCGATGTCGAGAAGGTCGAGATACGCACTAACCATAATTTTACACATTAACAGCTATAGCTCAGTAAGTAATGACATTAAGTACATGGTATGCTACTGTTTTAGAATCCTCATGATGTAGGCAAACTTTTTAAATGGTTGGCCACAAATATCCCATACGTTTTTTTTCCACCACAGGTGCTTAAAACTAGCAGTTAAATAAAGTAAAAAATTAAAACTTATGTTTAGTGTCGTCTTGTAAAATACCTCCCATAGTAGTGGAAAACTTTTAAGGGTAATTTAGAAACACATTATTAGGGAATACATTAAAAAAATCGATCTAGGCGTACGTGATGCGGATGTGATGTTTTTTAGGGAACCGAGGCCACCCCCTCCCCCACGACTGCTACGTCCACCAGTACTGGGACATCCTGTATGTGTTGGTGGTTATAGATATATGATTCATAGAAATATGACAAAATTACGATAGTTTCAAACATACGAACTAAACTGTCCTATTAAGAAAAAACCCCCCCCCCCCCCCCCCCCCCCCCCCCATTCTCTTATCACAAACAAACCATTTCCCCCCCTTCCCTCCCCCCCATTACCACCATACTACAAATTTAAAAACACACCATCATCTATCTCCAACCCCCCTCCTTTCCCCCCCTTCTTTTTTCCCTCAAAATACCCCCCCCCCCTCCCCCCCCCCCCCCCCCCCCCCCCCCCCCCCCCCCCCCCCCCCCCCCCCACCCCCCCAACCCAAAACAAAACCCCCCACCCCCCACCCCCCCCGTTATATCTATGATAATTACATAATATGACAATGTAATTTAGCGGCCTTAGACTGTATAATATTTGTTATAAGAATAATTGGGTTATTATTTCAAATACATGTAATCCGTCATTACTTATTTATCGGGCAAAATTTAGAATAAGTAATATTTTTTTTGATAAAAAATGAGTGATTGTGAATATAATATACTTACGGTTAAAAAGTTTCAATATTTTTTTTTTGGGATTTGAAATATCGCTGTATTTTTAGTTTTTTTAGTGGGTTTTATTAAAACGTAAGTAACGTTATTATAGGGCGGTATTAATAACTATTGCGTGTTACCAGTTTACAGTGTTTAAAGTGATATATGTACATATTTTTAAATTTGGATAACATTATTATACAATTGTTGCAAAATAAAACATATTTTTCGTATTTATACTTTTTTATTTTAAACAAGTATAACTTTATGGTTCTACCATGACCAACTCGACACGTCCTTTTCAAAAGCAAAATTTGAAAGCCTTAGGTAAGTGATTTAATAATAGTTTGGTAAAATTTGTCTCAATTTTAGTAAGTATACGAAACTAAATGTAATGTATGTGGTGTTAACTAACCCAAAATAACTAGCTCAATATAAATGGAATCACAAATGAAGTAACGTGTGTTCGGACAAGGTATGTTGCCAAACAATTAACCTGGTGATGTAGTCTAGGTACTGTACTGTTTAAATGCACAAACTTTCTAGCGAGAACAAGCCTATAGCCACAATGTGCAAGACAATCTTTATAGACATTGTTTATAGCTAAATCGATTTCTTCTATTGGATTAAGGATGATAGAAGCGTACACAGCCGTAAATGGATGTTGTGGGACATGGAGACCTGCATAACTGTTTAAAGAGATTCTAACAGTTGTGAAACGGCGTGACCGCGATACCTGTGGTTGACGCGAGTGTATTTTATAGTACTTAGTTGACTTATTTTAAGTGCCATTTTTGAAAAATATAATATAATGGTGAATTACTTTTATTACAAATGACGGCCATGCTTAAATTTCCCCACATTTTTTGGATAAAATTGTTTATCTGAATGCGAAACCACTACATAATTAAATTTAACGACCGAAAATTGTCTTTCAAAAATTGTTTTGTAAAGGCTTTTTGAGAGTATTTTTAGTGGAAAAGCCAATTTGAAGAAAGATCTTGATGTTAATTTTGACACTTCGTGACCAGTCTGATTTCAGCACGCCTCATAACGCGAAGCGTTATTATGTAGGTTATTTACTCCCAATACGTCAAGGTCCAGTAAATTGTGTGTTCTTTAAATGCCTCTACCATAACCATAATGTATTTATACGATAATATGAGTAGCCGTATATGAAGGAAACATTCTAATTAATCCATCTTATATTTTCTAAAAAATCATTTTATATTGCTATTTTGAAAAAAAAAACGGTTCGAGAACTTTTTTAAAGAAGTCACGATTAGTGGTTATAAAAAAGATACTTTATGGCCACGATAACTCCACAAAAAATTGACGTATCGAGATCGTGTTTTTGAAGTAAAACTTCTTTACGCACACTTGACTTGGGGAGTAACTATTACTATGGAGTGTAGAGGTATGGAGAACAATCTCTAATAGGAGAATAGTTGAAAAAGTGTCCATCTGTAAACAATAAATAACAGTTCAAAAACTCCACAACAGCGCTGAAGTAAGTACAGGAAACAGCTACATGAAATGAACTAAGCAGTTGTCAGCGGTGTGAAGTGTGCTGCTAAACGGCTCAGTAGCTCTAAAATCTAAAATAATTTTATTTAGTAAATATAATTTCGAAAAAGTCGTCTATGCCACCAATATTTTTCCGCACGTTCTTCAAAATTTACCCCTTATTTAACGGTTTTCTACGGACACTTTTTAATACACAGCCTGTACTCCTTACCTTTACAATCCATACCTATTACCCTACCCTGAATCGGCCCTGAATGAAGGGTGGGCGTGGCCCCTAATTAGGGACATCAGTTATTACACTACCCTGATTTTACACCCTTACTCCAGTGTTGCCGTATGAAGAAAAAAAGATGCACTAAACCCTTATCAAAATTGCACTATATTTTACAGAAATTTGGTTTCTAAAATCCACCAAATTCCGCTAAGTTGTATCCTGTAAATGTAAAAGGAAATAAGAAAAAGTGTGATTATTTAAAGACATTTTCATTTATTTAAGTAATATTAGGTACTAAAATCAACTAAATTAGACAATTTCACTAGATCTTCATGGTCATCAACACATCCAGATAGCTCCAGCCTACACCTGCTTCTGTTCTTTTTTTACACTTAGTAATTTGTCGAGGATATTTTCAGGTAGGTAAGTCATTGGGTGCGTTTGGCAGAAAAAAGCGCTAGCAAGCGTTTGTAAGCAAAATGGCGATCGTAAGCGGTAAGCGCTGTCAAATCGTAAGTAGCTATTTTCTTCCAGGACACGATGTTAGTTTTAACCGGGGAACCTAACCTAATTTAAATATATGTTTATAAAGTATTCATATTAAAAACTTACCAATCATGAGTTTTTAATAGCATGTATATGTTTATTCATGTCATTATATTACTTAAAACTAATATTGCACAAAACGACTTATAAACTCTACATCAAAACAAACAAATTAAATAAGCAAAATGGCGGATTGCGTCAGCGCTACTGAAGTAGCAATCGTGTCCTGGCCGAAAACTATTTTAGCGCTTATAAGCGCTTGCTAGCGCTTTTTTCTGCCAAACGCACCTTTATTTGCTTAAGATTTTTATTTAATTTAGTATCATCATATAAGTTCATTGTTTCAGCTACATACTTACCTTGCTTTTACAATGTTTATAATGTCGAAAATCCGCTATAATTCGGCGTTTAAATGTTGAAGCGACAGCGCGCTGATGGCTAAGTCCACTAATTCCCGAAAGGCATTCATCCTAGCCGCATTTTGTATCGGGAGACTTGAGCCTAAAATTTCACTATATCATCACCATCACCTTCTTATTTGACCTATTTAATTCCATGCCATTTGCTCCCACTCAGATCTATATTTCTGGCTATAAGCATACTTTCTCGGTGACACTTCCATTTGAAGTTTTCACGAAACAATTAAAACTGAGCTAAAAGACTAACACGAAACTCGAAAGTGGGAAAAACCAGTTCTTCTCAGATATTAAAGCTTAGAAGATTAATATAATGAAAAGCAATGCTGCTACATGATAGCATAGTGCAAAATGGAGACAAAACAATTAACGCATCAGCAACATTTTAGTGGAGAATACCCGAACGATAGACTAGATAGGCTAGTGTTTTTATTAGACGGTGCTGCCAACTAATATCAAATTTTGTTGTGCGTAACTCCAGTTTAGTTCGAGTTGTGTTAATTTAAAACAAAAAATGAAACGGAAAAATTACGTCTAAACTTAACTATTAAATAACTTGAGCTAAAGAAGTTTTACTTCGGTCGTGTGGTCATAAGGACACTCGTATTTTTTAATAGTTTCAGAATTACATCGTCAGGTTCCCTATTTTATATCAATAGCCTAGTACGCGTAGTTTGTTAATAAAATGATTTTCAACTTTTATAGGTTTTATTGCTATTAAAAATTTAAAGGCGCTTTCTTATTTGTAATTTTGATTTATTTTGGTAAACAATATTAATTTTTTACCTGTAGGTGACACTACGTGTTAAAATGATAGAGCGCTAAATTTAAAACACGTAAATAATATATTTTAAGTTAAGGACACGATTTACTTTTTTCATCAAAATTTAATGGAACGCTCATGAGCTCATGACACTTTTGAATTTACCAAATATTTTTTTCTTTTGTCGTTGACTTTCAGTCGAAAATTGACACTGTCACTTATATTTTAAACAGTCAAATTTTGTTGTGTTTACGGAAACCAGTGAAAACATCTAGGAATGATTACTCAAAATTAACCTAAATTTACAAAATGTAAAAAAAAAGAAATATTCCGTCTGTTACACGCTACACAATAGACAACAGTATAATTTACAAGTTCTTAATTTTAAATGTGTGACCGAAAATCAGTAAAGTTATAGATGGGAACATTCGGTGATGTATTTCCAATCAGGCTGGTGGCTTTCCGAGTTGCGCCGTTCAAAGGGTTCGCGAGAACGCGACGTAGTACAAACGCCGCGGCCTAGTATAGAAACAGTGTACGTTTTACCTGGTTAAATTTTCATCTATAGTGTATTAGATAAGCTTGGCGACTGATAGAGTAATCCATGGTTGGTGGACCGTTATGAGCGAAATGAATGAATATGAAAGAGAAAGAGGTAGAGGGAGAGATGGTCGATTGATAATGAAGTATTTTTTTCTAGGCAACACTCTGGAACTAATTTGTCTTACCTACTTAATTATAAATTAATAATTGGACGACCGAACTTTGCTAAAAAATATCTCGGGATGAAACCAATCTATAAACATAGCATATAAAACTCATCCAAATACAAAAAATAAAATTCAAATCGTTAGAACCGTTTGAGAATCCAATTAGACATTTACAAAATCCTACCTTCATGACTGTCTTCTTGGGCTAGTGTTCGTATAAGCGACTGCTGAACTTGAGGTCCCGGGTTCAATTTCAGGGTCTACCCAAAAAATAGTTCTTGGGTTTTTCTGGCAAAATAATTCTCAGTAGCATTTTTGTAATTATTACACCAAAAAAGGTTTGGTAGAGCCATGTTGTAGAACGAATGGGTCGACTCGACCGGGGAAGGACCACGCTCTCACAGAATACAAGCGTCAAATAGCAACTGAATGCTGTTATGTTTTGTATGGTGAGAGTAGAGAACCGAAGATCCTTTTTACTGGAAACGAGGCATTTTATCTTAGTCAGCAGGAGTGGCAACGCGTCTGCATTTTCGAGGATGGATGTAGATGTCTATAGGCCACAGCAACCACTTACCATCAGGTGGACTGTGTGCTCCTTTGTCATTGTCACCCTATCCTATAAAAAATAATAGAATTAAACATAGGAACATATTATGTTATATATTTTCTTTTTTAATTTGTAACCGCTTTCGTTAGTAGGTAACTCTGTTATATTTTTTCTTTAGCTGTTTTCTAACGACACGTGATAGGTGAGCATGAATAAAAAACCTAGTAGGTAGGTAATGAAAGAAATAATCCTTTGCCAATGAGGCCTAATAATGTTCGGCTCATTAGATGTCGCTAGTGTAGCAAACATTTTCACCCCAGTGTCTCTGATGTGAAAATTTTTGCTGCACAATGTCATTTAATTGAGAAGTTAGATTGAAATTAAATTTTATCAGTTTCTAGAGGTTTGTATATATTTATACGAAAAACAATGCCTGAGCGGTTTGCTCTTTAAATTGTTGCACATTTTTAATTCTTTAATTTTTCAACTTTTATGAATATCTGTAATTTGGTTTATTGATTTCTAATTTTATTAATATAAAATACTACAGATAGAAACATTAATTTTTACATTTTACGAATAAATTAACTTCCCCGATATGAAATCTGTCAAATATGTCTCCTGTGTCATCTTTTTTAAGTGGCGCCGCCCTGGTGGCATAAAGTAGCGTCCACTACTTTTTCATTTACCATACCACTAGATGTACTGTTTTAATAATATTAATATCTTATTGACGCTAACGATGTTGTAGTGTGTATTTATCTTGTGTAATATTTTACTGTAGCAAATTATGGAATTTGATTTAAAAATACTATCGTAATCATCATTGCAGTCCTTCTGCAAGTCCACTGCTGTGTTATATTACAAACTGGGGTCCCACATGAAAGTCCTACCTGTTAACAGGTCGCCCTCTATCTAGTAGGGGGAACGCATCACACTCCGCAAGACTTCACTCAAGGACCTATTAACCCATTTATTCGTTCTTCGAACTAAATGGTCGGCCAACTGTCTTACCGATCCTTTGGGCTATATTGGTTACAAAAGTTGTACTACGGATATCTTCGTTCTTCATTACAGAACTTATTACGCAAAAAAAAATCCGAGCATAGCCCTCGCCATAGACATACTCTCTATATGGTCTGTATGCCTCCTCGCTTTTTGTCGTTGGTGCTACCCCATCATCCCATCTGATCCCTTGGGTGTGTGCACCAGACGGAGTGTTCTCTCGACCCAGGAGATTCGCAGCAACATCTTCCTGGTAAGAAATGAAAAACTATAATATAGTCTATGGGCCACAGCAACCACTTACCATCAGGTGGACTGTGTGCTCGTTTGTCACCCCATCCTATAAAAAAAGGTCTCCGTTTCTCTATACTCACCATACGAAACACAGCAGCATTAAGCTACTATTTGACGCTGGTATTCTGTGAGAGCGTGGTCCTTCCACGGTCGAGCCGACCCATTCGTGCTACAACTATACTACTAATATAACTGCAACATGGCTTTACCACGTATAAATATATATCGTTAATGTATATATCGTTGCGACTTATAACTTCTCTCAACTATATTCAAAGTGGTTGCCAATAATCATTATACTTATTTTGACCTTGCCCTAGTTGGGGGGGTTGGGGGTAACCCAGATAGTGAGGCCGCACAGGAAGGCGCGGCTCGTTCCTTTGCCGGTGCTATAATAAAAAAGAATCATCTAGCACTGACTAACTAATCACGATATCTCTAAAACTATACACCCGATTGACTTGAAAAATATAGTAACTCATTTCGCAACGTAGATGCTCACTAAGAACGGATTTTACGATAGTCCCGTAAAAAAATTTCTTGATATTTTAGATGTAGTTTCCACAATAAAATATTATCCGTGCGCCCGGTGAAGCGAGCGGATACCGGGTATCAGCTAGTGTTATCTAAAATCTATATTAAATAAGGAAATATATTGCCGTTTCTAATGCGGTCGTTTACAGGCTAGATAGCGGTTTGGTTACCACCAATGTCGTCTTTGGTTTGCATTTAATTTTATATAGGCATTGTTATAGATTTTTTGATCATTTAATTTCTTGACATGCGTAGTTATATCACCCTGTCGACCTTTAACCCAGTGACCTGCTGAATGTATAAAGCTATTAAAGCTACTAAATGCATTTGATTGGTTTTTTAACTTTTTCGCTTACAGTCGAAAGATGTTTATCAAATTCGTTTTACCGTATATTGTGACACCGTCATCACCTTCTGTTTTTGTTTATCCTGTAGAGTTGATGAATTTCGTTTATCATCAATAATATTATTACAGATTCTAACGTGGAATAGCTTTTGTAACGTACTAAGAAATATATTTTGTTCAAGACGTGGTGTTTGTTTACGGCCATACCGCATACGATATTCTGCGGTTACAATTTGTAACATCAAACGTCAGTCAACGGGAACCAATATTCCTGAGCAATATTGTTGTAAGTTTCGTAAGGAATAAAAATTGAGGCTATCAACTCACCTACAAGCGTGACGACTATGGCCAGGCATCCCCTGTGAGCCTGTGACGCATTATGTTGAGCCAACAAGTTTAGAAAATTATTGATTTTCGAGTCTAGAATAGGGTCGCCACCTTTTTTTGAACAAATAATTGTATTTTTCCCAGAAAAGATGCAAAAATATAGTACTTTAGGGAAATTCAGAAGAAAAAAAGTACACTATTATTTTTAATCTATGTATTTTTCCATATATATTTGTTATTGCAGATGCGTTGTTTCCCCCACTCCAGACACATACACGATATGGTCAAACTGAATGTGCTTTCAATCTGTGAAATTCAAATTTGTTTTACTGGCTATTAAAGATAGAATCTTTGACATCGCCATCAAATGTTTGTCATTAATACTTTTATCTATGTTGTATCATTAAAATTTTCGATGGTTATACGGAATTTCGAATTGCCACTACCATTACAATCTAACTAATGAACATAGGCCTCCCCATTATTTGCTAGGTAGGGGGAATATTTGCCATAGTTACCACGATTTGCAAGCGGGCTGGCAAGCACAGCTTTTATAATTTTATTTGTTATCACGAAGATGTTGCCGTCCATCTCCTTTTTCATTTCCCTGTGTTGCCTCATACGATATCCACGGGATATAACCAGTATACGGTCGAATTTCTAATATGATTTTAATATAAGATTATTTAGAGAGAATAAAGTTTCTTTAACCATATAAGATCCATATGATCACTGTTGTGTTCAAAATTTTGTTATGTTTATATTTTGTTGTAGTCACCCATCCAGTGAAGGCATGCCAGAGACGTCAGGAATCATCATCTTCGCCCTGTGGTATATGGGCATTGCAATCAATTACGCAATGTGAGTAATGGTTTTGCAATTCCCTTTTTATTACTTTTTATTACTTACTAAAATAACGTCAAAGTATGTACTATTTTTTATTTTCCGCCGTCTTTTTTTATTCAATCATATAGCTTTACGTTTGTGCAACTTAAAATTCTATATTTTTGTCGTTTTTGTATATTTTTAAGATTTTTATAATGTTTATAGATCTAGTACTTCTTTATTTTACTATAGGAATAAGAGTCAGTTTTTTGTTTTTTCTTCATATTTTTCACGATTGTAGCATAGAAAAAATATTTACATTTTACTTACTGTTTCTTACTACGATTGTATCTTCTTTCGTTGAATCTTTGTTTTTCCAGGTGTATTTTTAATAAAATACAAGGGTGACAATGTAACACTCAGTCCACTTAATGGTGTCAATATATTAGTGTTTAATCTATACCTAATAGCAAGCGCATGTTGTGGCCCGTAAACATGCGGATGCGTTGTTGCCTCTAAGGGCTAAGATACTCGTAGAATGCTTCGTTACCGGTAAGGAAGTTGGCGGTGTCTCACCCCGTGCCTCGGAAAGCACGTAAAGCCGTTGGTCCTGCGCCTGATTTCTCTCCGGTTGTGTCGGTTTACCGTCCCATCGGATTATGAGAGTGAGGGAATAGAGAGTGCACCTGTGCTTGTCCATACACTTGGGCACTATAATCCTGTCCTGCGCCGATGCCTAGTCTCCGCTGAGACTGGCCGCCGTGACCGAAATTCGGTCTGGAGGACTTTATTACTATTTTACGCCTGGCGAAAACCCTATGGTTATGATTATCTCGTGGAAGCCATTTCTAGCATGATCTTTTTAAAATTTCCCATAGTCGTCTTTTATGACCACGAAACGTAAGAGTGTGATGGAAAGATGGATTCCATACGCAGCGCCGCCATTATACGGTAAATTACCCATGGCGTGCCGAGAAACTTTTTGGGCTGATGAAAAATGTAGAGAATACACTTTAATATAATGTAAACATTAAAAATAATATAACATAACCTTTAATTCAGATCAAACTAATATTCTATTACATATGAAATATTAAAACTTAGTTTAGTTTGGTTCTTGCTTATTGTCAGCAAAATATTTTCCAGTTGACAAAGGCCCTCTTCCAACATTCAGCGTTTTAATATTAATCCATATTAATTTCATCCGCAAAACTATGATATCCTCATGATCAACTTGGATACAAACCGCAGAGCCGTGTTTCGAATGTTTGGGTGTCATATTATGTTGCTACATATGACGCCGGCGCCGACCTGATTCCGCGGAAATTTAATACACTTCCCAGCGGTGTACTTAGATATGTCTAGGTGTTTAGCTCATGCATATAATTCACGGCTGCATTCTTTCACGGATATAGACCAAATCTTAAGAAGTATACCATATAATTCAATTTGCTCACGTGTTATTTAACTAGTTCACCGTCCAGTGAGCCATTCTTCGTGGACAGTCAGTCTTTTTTGTGGACAGGAAGGTTGTTAATAAATGCTGTATTGTGGACGTAAAAGTATCAAAAACCCCATGCTGTTCCGTGGTGGCGTAAGAGGCTACTATGGGAAATACCAGATTTTTTTATAGTTTCCTAGAGATGGCAGTGTACCATTTCATTTATGACGTAAGTATTCAAACCGGCGACTTCTTTTCGACGTGGTAAAGCCATGATGCGGCTATACTATAGTTGTAGCACGAATGACTCGGCGCGACCGGAGAAGGACCACGCTCTCACTGAATGTCAGCGTAAAGTAGCAGCTTAATGCTGCTGTGTTTCGAATGGTGAATGTAGAAACCCCTTTCACTGAAAACGCGGCATTCGATCTTAGTCCTCAAGTGTGACAATGCATCTGCATTTTGATTCTAAATTGAATATAAATGAAGATGTCCATGGGCATAGCAACCACTTACCATCTGGCGGACTGTGTGCTTGATAGTCCACTTTTTTCAATAAAAAAAACCTGCCAATTATATGGCTTATATCCGGTCCGCAAACAACCCCACATATTTTTTATAGACGAGACAAACGAGCTCGCCTGATGGATAGTGTCGAGCGCAGCCCATGAACAACCACCTACAACATCAGAGGAAATGCAGGTGTGTTGCCGGTCTTTTAAAAACGAGTAAACTCGTTTCTTTGATGGTTCCTAAGCCGTATCAGTCCAGAAATGCTGGTCAACTCGTGAGTTAGGTTCAGATATTTTGTTCGCTTATCTGTTTCGGCTTTCACGAGGTTCTTGTCATCGATATTATTAATAATATTACATCGTTATTACATATAAAGACTATATGATGAATATGTACTCCAGCTGATCCGGCAGATGTTGTTAATCTGTTTTTTCCGAATAATAGCGCGTTGAGTTTCACTCCGAATTCATTACGGACGTTTTACGGACCTATGAAATAGTCGTTTTTTACTAAAAAAGTGAACGTATTTTTTTCTATATTTTTTATTTCTAGTAATCAAAATAATCACATATACAATCGATGAATCTTTGCCAACGCAGAGGCAGCTTATTGATGACCTTCTTGTAGACATCAGCAGGACGAGAGGCAACAAATTATTCAAAGGCGTTTTGTGCTGTCTCTCGAGTGTTGAATTTTTCCCGAAAAAAATATCCAAATTTTGGAAAAATTAGAAGTCTGTAGGCGCAAGGTCTCCATCCAAAGAGTCCATTTTTTGTCGCAGGTAAAAAAGCGGTTCAAAATTCCTTCGTTTGCGTGCCTGTTGAGCAGGGACAGGGCAAGGGACGTATGGACCTGTATTTTGCGCTGGCGATCATTGAGTTCGTGGGGCACACATTTGTCAAGCTTTTTTACCTTGCCAATTTGACGCAAATGGACCAATATTGTTTTGTTCCTAACGTCGAAAGCTGCTACTAATTCAGCCGTTGATTGAGTATCGTAAGCTTCCACAATCGCCTTTAATTCGTCATTGTTGATCAGTTTTCGGATGATCACGGAGCTCATTTTTCAGGTCGAAATTTCCAGAACGGAAGGTGACAAACCAATAACAGGTCGTGCGTTCGTTTGTAGTATTTGCGCTGTAAACGTCATTGATGTTGCGTACCGCTTGTGTCGTGTTGCTGCCAAAACGGTACTCATATTACATAATTACTCTAATTTTTCACGTATAAATGATGATGAAAAAGGTTTAAATGCGATGAAACAATGGCTGCGTTTGGCAGAAAAAAACGCTAGGAAGCGCTTGTAAGCAAAATGGCGATCATAAGCGGTAAGCGCTGTTAAATGGTGAATAGTAACTAACTAACTTAATTTAAATAAACGTTTGTAAAGTATTCATATTAAATACTTACCAATCATGAATTTTAAATAACATGTATAATATGTTTATTCATTTCATTATATTACTTTAAACTATTTGCACAAATTAACTTATAAACTCTACTTTAAAACAAACAAAATAAATAAGCAAAATGGCGGATTGTGTCAGCGCTACTGAAGTTAGCAAACGTGTCCTGGCCGAAAACTGTATAGTTTCGCCATTTTGCTTACGAGCGCTTCCTAGCGCTTTTTTCTGCCAAACGCAGCCATTAACACTAATCGATAAAGTAAATGACTAATTTTGAATAAAGAATTCCATGTTTTTAAAATAAAATTAATTTTAAATTAGAATTCTCAGCCAAAAAAAATTATTTTCTATTAAAATGACCAGTACTGCAGAACCGCAATTTCATAGGTACCTATTATTACAACAGTGATTTTGCTTAATCAATAAAACTGTAAGGCATATTAAAAAACTCAGGTTAAGCATGATTTGCGTAAGTTTTTTATGGGGCGGGTTAGAAGTCGTTGTAATATATATTTAAGTCTTGCTACTGAAATTTTAAACATTAACCCTTACTGAGGTTTATAACCGTTTGTGCATTCATAATGGCTTATAATGATGAGATACAGTTGACAGTTTCCGTTGCTATAACCAAAAGATGTCATATTTGTAGAATTCGCCTATTAGAGGACATCATAAAGCCTTCAAATTGCTAATAGAGCGGCATTAACATAATGAAAACCCTCAAAATTCTAAGCTTATTACCAGAACAGGATTACCGTATACGAAAAGTCCCTTAGTGACTTTGTTTTAATCCACTTTTGCTAATTATGTATCGAGACAACTATAAGGAAAAACAAGAACTAGGTCATATTCCGTTATATCCGATAGCCAGTACCTTCGAGAAAGTATTATAGATATTTAACGATTTTGAAACAAAGACCTACTTTAGCGAAGCTGGTAATTTCGGAAATTTATAGCTCCATTGAATTGGCACGATTGTTGCTGCATCCTGTGTTGAGAGATCATTGCTATATTTAATTAGATAGATATCTTCGATCCATGTTTCCCGCAACTCTATTCTTACTGCATATTGACCTGCTATGCCTGACATCTATGGGTACGCAGATAGAAGCACAGTTGTGTTGATATCAGCCGAGTGCACAGGTCAGTTGGGATCAAATCCAGTTTAAAAGTGATGCATTGGTTGGAGCTTGTGTAAATCACTTACTACAGGCAGTTTCTGGGCGATTTTGATTGATCGCCTTCAAAACATAGGAGTGTCTATTCTAAAGTCTTCACAATAGAGTTTAGGGCCCCATTTACTCTATTTCCTGCATTCACTCGTTCTATATCCATATCACATCTCCCATCCCTGTTAAATACGCAACCTTCGATCAACAGTTGGTTTTGTTGATCGTAGTACGCAACCCAAATATACAAACTCATCTACTTGCTCGATCAACTCCCCTTTTCTCTTACTTCACATACCGTTTACTTTCTTCTCTTTCAAAAACGGCGAAAATGTATCGACCAAATTGGCGATTTATTGAAAACGGGCCAAATTAGGAGTACCCTTAACCGACGAGCATGTATGCGTAGGTATATGAATGTGAAGGAGGCGAGAGAGGTGTGTCAGGATCGTGCCAAATGGAAGTCTGTAGTCTCTGCCTACCCCTCTGGGTGACAGACGTGAGTGCTTATGTATGTATTTATGTATTCGTATGTATGTCTATTCATTGCAAAAAGGAGACAGCTCTCATTGGCACTCCGTTCTGTGGTGTATCATTGGAATACTTCGATCGCCTTTAGTTGTTGCGGGTTGAGATTTCGTCGGACCTAAACTTTGGGAGGTGCATTGAGTCCAGGGCCAAAGTAGTAGCATTGCACGCCAGGACAGCTGCTTATTACATATAAAACGCAAATCCTGTCGCGCTTGGAGTATTTCTGCCATATATGGGCTGGTGCTGTGAAATGCCACCTAGTATCTTTGAAATCAGTAAATGAGCATGCTTAGAGATTTACTCAATTTATCGATCTCGAGCACGGACGCAGAGAAATTAGCCTCTCCGGAAAAATTGTGGATATACGAGTATACAAGGCAAGAGTGAATGGGCTTAGTTTGAGCTGAGTTAGTGAGCTTCATCATCCTCGGCATCATCATGCTATTTACCATCAGATGGGGTAGTAGCTAAGCATATGTTTTTAAAAGCTAATATGGATGATATTTCTCATCGTCATTACAACCCATCTCTAGTTCAATAAAATATATAGGCCTTCTCGGTGTTCGTTATAAAACACGATCTGGAGCCACCTACCAAGCATCTTTCTACTTCCTGCATATGTTACCAAATCGTCACCCCATCTATTGTGAAGTCGAACCACACGTCATAATATAAACTATAAGGTGTATTGTTTCTTCAGCTTCCTGATGTTGTTCCCTATGTCAGTTACTCTGGTCAGCTACGGATATCTTCGTTATGGACTCTATCACGCAGACAAACTACGAACAAAACCCTTTCCATTACATTCGAGAACTCTAAATTTCATCATAAGGCCAGCAGTGAAATAAATCAAGCAGTTTTCAATAAACTCCCGACCATTTCCAATTATGCCACAATCCAGAAACGCATCATCAAATTGAATAAAGTGGTCCAAACTTGTTAGGGTGATCCTATAAGGTCTATTTTTGAAAAGCACGTAGTCAGCTGCGCTGCTTACTCGCCCACTCGACGTGAAAAGAGGCTTATATAACAGTTGTCGCTCGATACAGCGTGACCTTCCGCAGTTTAAGGTCGCGCCCTGTACATATAAGCATAAACCTGCATAGGTACCTGCTGAATACATAAAATCTTTGACCATATTATTGAACATTAATAATATTTATGTACATTTCAGTACCCACATACACATATAAATCAAATTTGTAATATTCAAATAACTGCCTTCTATTAAGCTCAAGGGGTTATTTGAATGCCACTAGTACTGAGATATAAATAATTTTTTTTTAAATTTTTGTCTGTCCGCGCTAAGCTTCAAAGTAGCTGAACCGATTGTGATAAAACGTTACAAATAGATAGTAAGCAATGCAATAGAATATTTTTTGACGATCCTAAATCTAAGTAACGCCACATTAATAGATCCTATCGGTGTGACACCAGGGCGGGAGACTAATATAATAAATGTGTTTGAACTTATTCCTAGCCCATTCAGTCCACCTGATGGTAAGTGGTTGTTGTGGCCCATAGATATCTACATCTATCCTCGATTACGAATCAAAATGCAGCTGCGTTGAAAAGACACACGTCACAGTCAAAAGTATTTAGTTTAGAGCCACAGTGCATTAAAGTAAAAATGATGCAGAGCATAGTGCTACCCTGGTCGGGTTAACCAGGGTATGACCGTGCTCATTTAAGAGATAAGCGTAAAGTAGCAGCATTTTGCTGCTGTGGTATGTTTAGCGAGTGACGAAAGCCGGATACTCTATACCGTGTTTTGTCATTTTTTTAAATTTAACGTTACTCTCAAATTACGACTTTCTCCTGTACCGTTAAGTCAGTATACACTCAACAACACTCAACATAAAATTATAAGTGTACTTGTTATTTGCGGGATTCGAACCCGCACATCCGCAGAATCGCAGATTATATACGTGTGAAGTACCGCCACGATAAAGGAGAAAATACTAGTGTTTTAATAAAAAAAAGAATATGCGCTTATTGCTAGACTTCACATGTCTCCGAAATATTTTATTCCTCAGATATGCTAATTTCCTCACGATAATTTCCTTCATCGCCGAGCACGTGATAAAACAGCCCTTAAAACTGCAGCTGCGGTACTGGCGAGGATCACACTCGACTTACTCGCCTCCTGTGATATTTACGAAGTGCTCTTAGCTTCTGAGGTATGTACTCACTTTTTTATAGTATCTATGAGGTGACAAACGAGCACACAGTCCACTTGATGGTAAGTGGATGTTGTGGGTCATAGACATCTACATTTAGCCTCGACTAAAAATCAAAACGCAGATTTGTTGTCACTCATGAGGACTATGATGGAATGTCTGGTTTCCAGTAAAAAGGGTCATGGGTTCTCTACGTTCACCATACGAAACACAGCAGCATTAAGCTGCTATTTTACGCTGGTATTCCGTGAGGGCGTGAACCTGCTATCCCACGTAGCTGCAGCGTAGCTCTTCTACGTAAAACTAAAACTCCGAATAGGCTTGGCAAGCTCACTTTGGAAGTGTGTTGGCTTACTACGGCGAGAGAGGTGTCCTCTCCCCCTACCCCCGTAGTCAAGTCGCCGAGTCGCGGAGGAAGAGGAGTGTTGGTATGGCGATGCGCCACTTATCTTCCGCTACTATTACGGGGCTGCAACGTTGAAACGGGTGGTAGGGTTGCGAGGGGAAAGGAGTGTCGGTATTGCGGGGCGCCGTTCACCTACCCTCTGCAGCCAAATCTTGGTTGACGGCGGAGCCATAGACCAGATCCGGCGCTGGGGTCGGGAAGGCTAGTGCTCCTGAGTGTTCATTTTTCCTGCCCCATGACTATCGTATATCGGACAAGGGGGCGTCCGCTGCGCAGATGCAGTTGGAGGCCGTGGGGGAAGGTGCGCCATGTGTTCTGGTGCACCTTACCTTATCTTAGAAAAGGAGCCGCCATGGGGTGACCGCCGTTGGTGGGGCCGCGGATGTATGCGAAAGCGTTCCCGTGGCCGTGCTAATATGCGACGAAGGTGGAACACCATGGGGTTTCGTTGCGAGTCTAACATAACCCGACCTTGCGCCCGCGAAGCGAGTATGCGTAGGCAATGGAATGAAATGCATTTCCCAATGGAAAAAAAGGTAAGGGACCGGATACCCTTTTTACTGGAAACGAGGCATTCCATCTTAGTCCTCACAGGTGACAACGCATCTGCATTTTGATTTGTAATCGAGGATAGATGCAGATGTCTATGGTCCACAGCAATCACTTACCATCAGGTGGACTGTGTGCTCGTTTGTCTATATATATAAAAAAGGTGTCTGAACAAGGGTGGAACGATATTACATATTACACATCATTTTTTTAAATGTATTCTGTTGGCCCTGCGGCCTTTACAGCTTCATCGAAATAGACTGGTAAGCGAAAACTTACGAGCTGTTGATTGTAATAATTCCGCCAGCTGCGACTGCGGTCCAGAGGCACCCCGGCCTCTGGCTGGGGTGGGGGTTGAGGTTCGATGTGGTTCTAGGGCCCCAAAATAAAACGCCCCGCGTCACGGGTATTGAATCTCGTGTACGGCGTGTCTGTGACCTCGCGTTCGCTTCTTTCGTGATGCGTAAAGCAAAGGAGTAAAAATCCGTCCTTGCCCCTGAATACAAACTGGACGTTTTCAAAATAATTGCGAATAGGCTTTTGTTACGCTAAGACAGTGCGATTTACCATCTAGTTCTAGCACTTAATCACCACGTACCACCGTCTCGTATCACTACTGCAGTTAAAATAATTCTCTTATGGACGCCACACACGGTCAAACTAAAGCTGTTGATATTTTTTTGAATATTGAATTTTTGATATATCGATTATTATAAATATATCAAATTCGGAGTTATATATATATATATATGTATATATATATATATATATATATATAGTTTTAAGTTTCAACTGATCATTTGGAACGATCAGTTGAACTGACCGTGTGTGGTGACCATAATAGTAGAATCAGTAACGTTACATAAAATTGTATACATTTTTGAACCAATTTTTAAAAAGTAGGAGATTATCAATTCGACAGTATTTTCTTTTTATATAGGTATATTGTTACACCTCAGATAATAAAACACTTTTTTCTATAATCGGTGTCCGAAAATTATATTTTCAGCGGTTTTGTTAAAAAAAAACGAGTTAAGCAATAATTAAATTCCGTGTATATTAATTTAATCCATATCTTTCATTTTAATAATAGTTCAAATTTAAGGTTTTAAAGTGAAATAATGAATTCTTGTGTAACAATAAAACAACAGTTTTTTTATAGATGTCATAACAAATTACAATAAAAAACAATCTTTATAATACAAATAATTTTAGTCTCATTTAAAAGTTTTTTCAATGTGGTAGATTCAATATTTATTTTGTCAAGAATGTTAGCCAAGAGTTTTTTGGCGCCCTGCCGATTTGGACTGGTCTCTTTTCATTATCCAGAAACGTAGCATTCGACGTTGTTTTGATGAGGACGTGAAGGTTGATCAATATGTTATCTTATTACATCATTGGTATTCAAGATAACAATAATAGACTGACCAATAATAACCTTACTGGTACAAAGCAAGGTTTAATTGCATTTTGAGTTTGAGTGTAATGAGGTAATCAATGGGAGAAATCTACACAATATGTTAAGCTACAGTTCAGATTTTTTTTATATAAGAGGGGGGAAACGAGCATGCGCCTTACCCGATGGTAAGCGACTAACACCACCCATGATCAGCTGCAACACCAGGGGAATTGCAGATGCGTTCCCGGTGTTTTAAAAAACAGTAGGCTCTTTTCTTGAAGGTCCCTATCGTATCAGTCCGGAAGTATCACTGGTGGTGGTCGATTCCACAAGTAAGTTCTGCGAGGAAAAAACTCCTAGTAAAACGCACAGTGGTGGACCGCCATGCATCATGTTGCGGATGGTATCCAGAATTTAGTCGCGATGTGCGTTTGTGAAATTGTGCGGTTCGAATTAATCCAAACAATCCCTCGGAGCACTCCCCGTGGTAGACGCGATATAAAATGCAAGGCGATATAACATCCCTTCGCAGCGCCAGTGAATCGAGCCGATCAGAAAGAACCAGTTTTCGTCGTCGACGATGCCAGCCGCTCTGCGCTAGATGCGGTCAAGTGGAAGGAGCTGGCAGTGGGGGGTGACTCGGCCCAGAGGATAATCACACAGTATTCCATGTAGGGCCGAACTTACGCATTGTAAAGTTGCATGCGATATGCTGCCATGAAGGACTATCCCGCTCTGATGAGCTTTTAAGAGGCCAATCAATATAGCCTTATCTTTCAATTAATCACAAAACTGCAAGTCATTCGATATGTCGACGCCGAGAATTGGCTGAGGCATCAAACAAGACTTTGTCTAATAACGACTAGACTTCAGACACAAGTTTGTTCCGGTACTCGATGACATGATCCAGAGAAATATTGGCACGGCGCTGTCATCTGCATAGTAATTAATTCTATTGGTTTGTAGGGCCTGATTTACTCACAGGCTAACCAGGCTGGAGCCCAGGGCGCAATTTTCGAGGGGGCGCTGAGCTTGCCTTTGAAAGTACGGCTTATGTACAGAGTAAAATTTGGTATAATAATTATTATCAATAAATAATAGAATATGTGCCGCAAGTAATTTACTTGTTACTCTTTCTTTATTTTTGGGTCAAAATTTCTTTTTCTTTATTTTGGGGCAAAATAATAGATTGTAAAAATGAGACCGAATTATTTGATACCTTTCATATTTCGTTTACTGATTGACCGTGATTCAAAGATTTTAAATTACGCAAGCTCTCTTCTCTATCTACCTTTAATTTTATAAAAGTGTTTTGCCAAGTCTTCTGAACGTCAGCCATCTGTTCCATCTCTGCACAGGGAGAACGACTCAGTGAACCATGCTGCAAAGGAGAAAGTCGATCTTTTATGTTCTTTTTTGAATCTACTCGATTCTCGATGACAAGGGTTACGCACCGCCGACCGCACTCCTTTTTATGTACGTCAACAAGCAAAGTGGGCAGGCCCACATTCAGAGATCTTCAGAAAACGAGCTTACTCCTTTTAAAAAGGACTGCAACTCACCTGCTATTTTCATGCTGTTGCAGTTTTTCATGGGCGATGGTCGACAATTACTATCAGGAAAATTTGATTTAATGTGGATGGAACCGCGGGATGCAAAGCTAGTAAATATATAAAATTTTTGTAAATATGTTTATGGGTTGCTCAGGCACAGACAGAACAGGCCGGTGGAGAGGAGGGGTGCATATTCATAGTGATCCTAGGGCTGCCGGAACGCTAAATCAGGCACTGCTGGTTTGCACCATGTAATTGAAATTCAAAAGAAACAGCGTAGGTGATAGCACGCGCCCCTTTGTGGAACACCAGCATCAATAGGCTTGTAATCGGGGCATGCACCATCTACTCTAACCTTGATGCTCTGATCTGCATGGGAAATGGTGATCCAATTACACATTTTCGAAGACAAGGAGGTGATGGTGGTAGGCCTGTAGTTAGAAAGGGACGCTTTACGAGTAGGAGAACCGGAAAAGAAACGTTAAAACCGATGCCAACTCGGGAGCACACGTCTTTAGCACAATAAGGACTTTATCGGGGACTGAAAAAATTAACGTAACTACAGACTATGTCTTAGCCTCATTGGTCCAGTGTTATTAAACGCAACTGCTGATTCCGGATTCGAATCCTTGATTCGGTCAAAATCAGTTACTAGGTTTTTCTGTCAAGAAAATCCGGATTCGGGAAGTTTGCAGTGTTTCACATCCGAGTTTCGAAAAGCAAGTAAAAGCCGTTGGTCCTGTGCCTGATTTCTCTCCGGTCGTGTCGGTTTACCGTCCCACCGGATAGTGAGAATGAGGGAATAGAGGGTGCACCTGTGCTTGCGCATACACTTGGGCACTATAATCCTGTCCTGCGCCGATGGCTAGTCTCCGTTGAGAATGACCGCCGTGACCGAAATTCGGTCTGGAATACATTATTGTTCTTGTTTTAGCCGGAATTCTGAAGCTATTATGCGGAAAATATTTGTTTTTATTCTTTTTTGTTATATGAAATTTGCTTTTACTTTTTTAATTCTTAATTCCTTCTTGGGTTGTCCCCGCTTTAATCTGGGTTCGCTTTTCGCTTTATTTTTTGCACTTCGTCTGGTTTTGATCAACCTCTTATAATATTCTACAGACGACATCCAGTCATGATTTTTGTGGCTAAGTTTTGATATTGGCTAGTGTAGTTCGCCGGTCTTCACAAGAGGATATTGTTTCTTCCCCTTCCTCTTTCTTCCTCGTTAAACTCAACACATCCATTTTATTCTTAATAATTTCTAGTTTGACTTTAATAGCGTTATAGGTACACTGTCTCATAAACATTGTGAATAATTTGTAATGGCGCTCTAAACTACATAGGATACCCTTAAACAAACAATTGAGGGAGCCCGATATAATTTTATCAAGCGTACGAGACTCACAGTTGGCTCTGTTCCAAAGAAGATATTCGCACACGATCGCAGGCGTAAGAGCCAATGCTTTCGATTACAGTTTACGTTCGAGAGATAGAATGCGCAGGCGCTGAAAATATTGCACTAGATTTTGACACAAAATGCAGGCGTCCGCGAGTACATGTTTAGTTTTTTGTAGTATTGTAATATGGCATTACTTTAAAATAATGTTTTTTTTTTAATTTCAATATCAATCATGGGAAGAACTTTCAAAAACTGCCAGATGTTATTAACTTTGAAAGATTATATTACAGTAGCACATACACCTTTGTAAGTTATATCTTATGTGATAACATACAGGAGCTAATTTCTCGTTTTATAACCTACCAGTGGACAACAGGAAGTAGGAGTAAAAACCTTAGAGTATAGTGTATACTATACATTTTTACAAATGTTTGGTCCAGCTAGGGCCTAAGCCCGTTTCGAATTGGATCTAGATATACAAGCAGGTTTAAATCTACAAACAACTACTTCGAGATATTGACGTTTGAAGTTTTCTATCGAATTTAATTAAATAACTTGTATAACGGTTTTCTAATTTTACTTTTTATCGACTTTCCTGTTATTGTTTTTACTAGTAAGTAGTTTTTAATAGTGATATATGCTAGGCATTGTTATCGTATATATCTCATTTTCATCCGAGGAGGGGTTGGTTCTATCTATTTTGCGTAACATCTAGTTAAATTTAAGTTTCCGCTTATTCGTAATGCTTTAGACCAATCTATATATTTCTTCAGAACCGACGAGTTCGGTTGTTGATTCGCGCCTAATCCAATAAAGTTTCATTAAAGTTATAAAGATATCTAAGTTTCGGAGTTCAAATAAAATTGACACTTTTATGGTAGCGCAACTACCATAAAAATGTCAATTTTGATGGGAATAAGCGTTTTAGTTTTTGCTTGAAAAAAAATCTAAAAAAAAGAAAGTATCAAGAAAATATTTGGTAGTGCAACACTTGTAAATGTGTTTTTTCTTGTAGTAATAAAAATGATCTTGTTCAATAAATGTTTTTAGCTTATAAGCGTATATAATGTTAATAAATATTAATGAGTATTATAATATCCAAAATTATTTTATTTCCAGTTTCGTGTCAACTCCTTGCATACACGCTGCCGCGTAACTACCGCGTAACTACGCGGGCAGCCGTATCGCCGGACACCAAAGGCATTTCACAACTGTAAGGTCTTAAAACTATGGTAGTACCGTAACTAGGGCCAGCTCGTCCCAGACACAGGGTGTAGACCCTGGAGGGGCGCAGAAATGACTAGAACGGGACGAAGTTTTAGGTCATGGTAGTTAGTACCATACATTACCTATTATTTATCAATATGGGTGTAAATGCGCCCTACTATCACCTACACACAGGTGAACACCTTTTTACATAATATATAGATACTTCCTACAAGCAAATAACATTAATGATAATGGACGACTAGATCGTAAATGTTAACATTATTTGAATTTGTACATGACATTAGTGTCAGGGTGTCATATCAGGACATGATCTCATTTTTTGGAATAATCTAGATATTTTTTGAGTTCTACGGTCAGATTGTAACATTTAAAAATTTCTTTGAAAAAAAACACGCTGACATTAGATGGGCCACTAAAGCTAGAGTGTTCAAAGATTTAAAAATGCAAATATCCCACAAAAGAGTGCTAAAGATTCTAACTACCGAAGATTATAAAGCGAAAACAATCGCTGCACTTAAAGAATTATACACCTAATAACTATAAGTTGATATGTACTCTGTAAATATGGGTCTAAGTTTAAGAATCTCTGTTGATAGAGTGAATTAAGCTCTACCTTAGAAATCCAATGCTATCAGAGCCTTAATTAATCAATTCAGATTCAAATATACGCGAGGCTGAGGGCAATGTTTCGAAAAGGCAAAAAAAAATGTGAAAAATGTGAAAATGATGACAATATTCATCAACAGTTAATAAAGCAACTAAAAACACAAGTAAAACAACTCAAAACACTAAGACATCATTTAAGCGTAACTTCAGACATAATAAAAACGACAGGTTGCACTCCGGGAGTGCCGGCAGAAGTGAAAACTTGAAAATTTTGCACGAATTGTTTTAATTATCAGTATAATAGTACTATCATTTATGTGGTAGAATATAATATTTATTTATTGCGCTATCGTACACAAACATGACAATTTATATTACATTAAAAATTTTATCTTCTCCTACGCCGCGCCGGCTATCTACTCTCCATCCGTCTTACGAATTTTCGATCAGGTCACGTGTCCTGACGCGAGTTTAAAATTTTTTACCAATTACAAAAAGTGTACAACGCCGTTAAAGAATTATTCACTTCAAAAAAACCTCTGAATTCACATTGCGATTCGAAAAAGTACACAACATTCATCACTTTCCAATCTTTCAACGGTAGAACACATAACTACATATTAAGCAGTTGGAGGAATAAAAAAAATGTACAGCTGATTTGAGTATTTTTGTCGAAATATAAACTTTAAACAGTCAAGTTGAAGACTTTAATATTTGGTAAATGTAAATGTCAGTCAAGCCTGGGTCTTCTATAGATATTTGAGAGAAAGAGGGAGATATAGAATTCTTTCCAACGTAGTAGCACAGTTTAATACCTTACCACAAAATAAATAATAGTACTATATTATAAGTAACCTCACAGTCTGGAAACGAATATTTGCAGTTTGCCTTGGGTCTTTACCATCTCTACTAACGTGTATTTGGTGTAATTTGTGTATTGTGTATTTTGGTAAAAATGTTTGTATAAACCTTTTTTCCATCTAATTTATGTATACTTAAATAAAAATTTAGGTTTTGTATGATAGATGCAAAAATTTAGTTTTTGGATGATATATTTATTTTTATAGACATTTTCCATTTTATTGTCAAAGCCGGGTACGATTAGAATATTTTTCAATAGCGTAGTTATAGAAACTCGCACAAGGCACTTAAAAAGGCTATTTACAGCACTAGACATTAACCAACATTAATGCAGAAACTTTGTGACGAGAAAGACAAAGCTGTGTTTGTGCTTTGTGTAAGTGCTTCTTTTTTATTAGTAAGGGTGATCTCGATTAAGAATCGAAATACAGATGATTTGTTACCCCAGATGACCAAAATAGAATACCGCTCGCTGCACGCTTGTCACTCAGATTCTACAAAAAGGCAGAGAATATTGCGAAAGCATACGAGTATGTATCACGTATAAATCGATATATACGATTTATATATCGATTTATACGTGAAACTTCATCATTTAAATGAAAATAGTCCACTGTGACAAATAGCCTTATTAGTAATGTTTACCGTTTTACGACGCTAGCTTTTTTAATACATTTTTATACAAATAAGAGTTGTGATTTCTGTCGTATTGCACTAGTCACCTTCACGGCGTATTAGAGTGCAGACGAAAATCGTCATGCTCATTATCATGCAATTAGCCGGTTCATTCTATCGCGACGAAACAAGGACACAAATGTTTTCATGATAATGAATAATTATCGATGCTTGATAGGATGCTAGAAAACTATAGCAAGTCGGAAAGTAATAGAATGGAAATGTTTGTATAGCAAACGACACTACCGTTAGAGCCATAGAATACTATAATTGCATACATAATAGAACGGAAGAGTGAGAACGGGGGAGTGGGCGGAGCCCGGTTAGCCACTAAAATATCACTAACACGTCAATTCACACGTATAAATGTCAACACGAGATGTGTTTTGACGTTACAATCGTTTCCATATTTCGCATGCAAATTATTTAGAAAATGCCAAATTGCACGCTATTTACAAATCAACACAGCGAATCGGGTTTGTAGCAGTGATAATACGACACATAATTTCTTGTATGTGTGCTCCCGGCGACGCCTCTCCTCGTATAAAATAAGGTTGACAGCCATTCTATTGTGTATTATAGTATTCTATAGTTAGAGCATTCATAAGCCAAATTATTTCTGTAGATATTGTAAAAGGTGGTATATCAGGACGATCCCAAGACATCTAATAGATTAGACAAAAATGAAATTGACTTCATTATAACAACTAGACGGCAACTGTTCTGTGTTGCAACTGTGATGTTTCAGTGATCGCGAGGGTGAAAATTGGCAGCGATCACCGAATAGTGGGAGGCACACTGAACCTAAACGTTAAGTTGGAGAGGTCACGCCTAATGAAATCAACGCTCCGTCCCCCCACGCAAAGCCCCGAAAACTTTCAGCTCGAGTTACAAAATCGTTTTCAGTGCCTAGAAGACTGCAAATGCAGTGGACGATATGATTGACAAGCTCGTGGAAACGGTTCATGCGGTTGGAGCTAAGTTTTGCGAGCACGCGGCGCAGAAGAACACAAAAACTATCCCATCACACTTTTAATTTCATGGCTTTTAAAGAGGAAATGAAGCTGCTGTCTTCAGTACATTTGAAAGCTTAAAGGCATCTAAACAGACAGATTTCAAAATGCATGCGGCGGGATTTACGCAACTTCAATACAGTTCGTATTGAAGAAGCGATCGAATGGAATCAGGGCTCCTAAGTCTTTGCTAGAAGGATCTGTCTACCAGAAGGAGCCAACTATCGAAGCTGAAGACCGAATTTTCTGAGTGGTCGTGGTCCATTACTGCTGGCCGTATGAGGAAGCTCAAGGTCGATCAGCGAGCTATGAAGAGGTCTATGCTCGGGGTTTCTCTGCGTGATAAACTTAGAAATGAGGATATCCGCAGTAGAACCAGAGTAACCGACATAGCCCAACCGATTAGTAAGCTGAAACTGCAGTGGGCCGGCCATATAGCTTGAAGAACCGACAACCGATGGGGAAGCAAGGTTCTCTAGTGGCAGTCTCGTACCGGTAGGCGAAATTTAGGGCAGTCCCCCACTAGATGGAGTGACGAACTGGTAAGACAATCGATGGATGCAGGTGGCACAGGACCGTGCTTTGTGGCATTACTTGGGGGAGGCCTATGTTCAGCAGTAGACTTGTGAAGGGTTGCAATGACCATGATGATGATGAAACTATATTAAAACTATACAGTAATAGATATCCTAAAAAACAAAACTTAGAGGAACTTGGTTAATGAAATGTCGTCATCGATTTTAAAGTAAACGAAAGGCCAAAAAAGGTTTTAGAAAATTGTTTCCATTTAGCCGGGAGGAGAGTCTACTCACCTTGAAAACAGCCTGTATATTATTGCATCAATCGATAAATTTACTATCGTGGGTCTTCTACCTTAGTCACGTCTAAGGAAACATTCGGAAGTCTAATGAGATTTAGTATTACTCCATTTGAAGCCGCGTTTTGTATAAAATAATGTAGTTACCGTTGCCGTCACCGTTACTGTTCTGCTGAACATAGGCCTCCCCCATGCATTGCCTCATAGGTGGAGTGGACAAATTTTGCACTAAAAAAAGTTGTATCAATGACATCAAATTCAGTGTAAGAGAGAATAGGCAAACTTTGCACTTTGTAACTATACTTTTAGCTACATTTTTATGTTATACGTTAAAATAATCTTAGGAAAATGTTTTATAGTTTTAAGCCATCGATGGAATAGTGTTATTTGTCTATAAGCAAAATTTTACTGATTTTGAAGCTCATCACTCATCATTCCATACCGGTTTTGGGATTATTCAGACGCAATGTGAATTATGGTATTCCAAATTTCAGGGTTATTTCAATTAAAAATGTTTAATGATTTCTTATATTTACGCGAACACTACACATTGATTAAAACTGCTGAGTCCCCCGTGACCATGGGTGCTGGAAAGCGCCCGAAACGTCGGGAATTAAAAATAATAGTAAAATAAACGCGATAAAATCCGTAAAAGTAGTTTTAATCAATAAAAAATGTTTCTTAAAATTTCAATTTGATCCTTTAATTTAATATTCTGTACAAAAGTCTATTTGCATTGCCGACCTACCTCAAAGCAATCCATTTCTCTTTAACGGAAGACATAACGTATTCCTAAAGACGCTCGCGGTATCCAGGCGTCCACCGACGGGATGCCTAACAATAGCTTTTACGATCCCCAGAGACTAGAGAGGTGACGACAGTACATAGCATTGCCAAGCTCCACAGGGAACTGTTCGTAATGCCCGTTCCCATAATGTCACGATATTGATCGACTTTTGATTCGGTTGAATCAGATGTCTTTTTTTTTAACGTCTCACATTAGAATTTGTTCTACTCTGTACTGAGATAATTTATTCGAAAGCTTTTCAATTTATAAAGTATTGAAGTAGTACAGCTAATTCCTCGGTCTTGTGGTAGGTAAGTACACTGCGAAAGCGATTAACTAAAAACGAATACTGCATTCAGTAAACGTTATGTCATCAACCGAAGCATTGATTGCAAGCTGTCTTTGCTGCGTTTGAATCACGCCAAATTCGTAGGTATTCGAAAGTAGCTCTAATTTTTGAAGTCTCCATGTTTAACTTCCACTAAAAGTAAAAAAAATGAAGGCTAATAATTTTACGTGCACCTGATGTCTCTAGTAGTTACACAACGTCGTTATAATTGAGAAATTGCGTTTTAAATAAAGGTTTATGTGTTTCCAAAGTGTGTAAATACTAGACATATACCATAGTACCGATTAGTCGACCTAATATTTCAATAAATATTTCATTCATATCATTTGCATAATCGGTTATACAGCGTGGGGTATCAGGTGGTATCCCGGTGATCAGGTCTGCAGGCAGCCGTAATTCTCTTCCAAAGTTTGCGAAAGCTTTTGTCACTGCTGTACTTTCGTGAACAGAACTTCGATATGACAATAAAAACGGTTGTATGTACTTGTCCCAATCTCGTTGCCGATTGTCTACAACTCTTGCTAGGTACCTCTCCAATGTCTGATTAAATCGTTCTACCATTCCATCAGATTGCGGGTGATAAGAAGTCGTTCTTGTTTTATGAGTACCCATAACTCGGCAAGATTCCTGGAATATTTGAGACTCAAAATTCCTTCCTTGATCGCTGTGAATCTCCAAAGGTACTCCAAAACGACAGAAGACTTCATGAACTAGTTTATCTGCAACTGTTGAAGCTTCTTGATTTGGAATGGCGAAGACTTCTGGCCACTTAGTGAAGTAATCCATCACAACCATGAAATACTTGTTACCGCTTTCACTCTCCGGAAACGGGCCCGCCACGTCAATGGCTATTCTCTCCCATGGTGCGCCAACATTGTACAACTTCAATGCACCTCTACTACGAGTCTGAGGTCCCTTTACAGCCGCACAACTTGTACATTTGCGACACCAGTCCTCGACATCGTTTCGACAGTGGACTCAGTAAAACCGTTCTCGGATCTTCAGTAGAGTTCATTTAACTCCCAGATGGCCTCCTGAACAATCATTATGGTACAGCTGTAGAACATCCGGTACTCTAGCTTTAGGGACGACCATTTGCAAATGACAGCTGTCTCCCCGAACATTTTCCCGTTTACGGCACAGAACTCCATCCTGAAGCAGCAAGCTATCCCATTGGGCCCAATAGCTTTTAGTGGTCGAACTCATCGCTGAGACGTCGCTCCACTTGGGCTTGGGAGCACTGGCCTTTATCCATTCCAGAATCGGCTTGATGTCCGGATCTTCCTGCTGTGCATGTCGTAGGCTGTCCTTCCACTCGTTGCTGAGGGGGTCGGTCCTGAGCATCCTCACGGATACCACTTCCTTACTCTCTTGCCTAGTACAATGTTTCCGATCTTCAGAACAAGGTCTTCTTGACAATGCATCTGCGTTGCCATGAGATTTCCCGCTGCGATGTCTGATAGTAAAGTCGTATCCCGGCTGCTGCTGGGCGGTGATGCTAACCGCACTTCCCTTCTGAGATCGTTCACCTTCCCTTTCTAGGGTTCGCTTAGGACAGCTGGATTGAAGATGGCCCCTTTCCCCACAGCCATAGCACCTAGGGCTCTATCCTTTATTGTGGTCGCGAACTGCTGCAACCTCCCTAGCGTGAGGGGAATGATGTTGCTGCCACCGCCAGGCGGTGCCGTTAGCTGCACTACCCTCTCGAGATCGTTCACCTTCCCTTTCTAGATTTCGCTTAGGACAGCTGGATCGTAGATGGCCATTTTCCCCACAGCCATAGCACCTAGGGCTGAATCCTTTGCTGCGGTCGCGAAATGTAGCTGCTGCAACCTCCCTGACGCGATGGGAACGATGATCCTGCCGCACGGCTTCCACCTCCAGTGCATGGGCCAAGGCGTCCTTAAGCGTCTCGTGGTGCTCGAGCCTCACAGCAGCTCTGACTTCCAGGTCGCGGATGCCGTCGATGAATATCTGCACCAGGTTCCCTTCAATGAGCGCAGGTACAGACCGGTATGCTTTTCGCACCAGCTTCTCCACCTCTAGAGCCCACTGCTGCAGGTTTTCATTGATGCGTTGCACGCGATCTTTAAGCTGCTCACGAAAGACATGTTCCAGGTGGGTGTCACCATATCTCGCCTCCAATGCCTCAAGGAGTTGCTCGTAAGTCACTTCTTTACCTAGAGCTTCTAGAACAGTTAAGGCCTGGTCGCGCAGGCCTAGTGTGAGAGCAGTCATGGCCTGACTTTTATTCCAGCCGTTTGCCTTCATAACAGCCTCGAATTGGATTTTGTAGGCTGACCAGGAAGAAGTCCCGTCGAACGGTGGCACTTTGAACCCACGTAGAGAAGGTGTAGTACCTACTACGGGGGCTGTAGTTCCATCACCCAGTTTGAGGTCGTCCAGCGTTTTCTTCACGACAGCCATCACGTAATCAACCCGATTGTTCACTTGGTCGATTTGGGTTTTAGCTTCCTTGATTTGGGTTTCAGCCTTCGCGATTTGGGTTTCAGCTTCCGACAGGCGGTTATCATGCTGATCAACCCTATCCTTAACCTCCTTTATCTCTTTCCCGAAGGTAGCGTGAAGATCCTTCATGAGGAGCTTTTGCTCTTTCAACCGACGGGCCTGTTGTTCTTGTCCGCCCCGCAGCTGATCTTCCAAACGACGGACCTGTTCTTCTTGTCCGCCCCGCAGCTGCTCTTCCAAACGACGGACCTGTTCCTCCTGTCGGCGGGCCTGTTCATCCTGTCCGCCCCGCAGCTGCTCTTCCAACCGACGAACCTGTTCCTCCTGTCGGCGAGCCTGTTCCTCCTGTCGGCGAGCCTGCTCCTGCAGCATCACCATCAGAGCACCTAAGTCAGGTGCTGCAGATGTAGGAGCTACTGACGGGCCTGCAGCCGGCGGCTGGCTCTCCGAAGTCTGCGACGTTGCACCATCAAATCTTCTTTAGTCCGTCTCCTGCTGGCGTTGACTTCGGGTACGGACACCCTCCGTTTCCTCCTTAGGTAAAATCGGCATGATTTTATCCCACTTCTGACACCAATTGTTACGAGCTTGAGGTTCGTGACAACAAAAATTGCCGATAGAATTACCTAAATTAACAACTAAAAACTTAAAACACTAATAATTAATCACACTGATTCACTTTATTTCGCTCCGAAGCTTCGCTTGTCTCGCCAAATTCAATACTTCCCCGATCGCATCTTGCAGCGCCTATAAATATAAATTAGCACCGAAATATCCAGAATATTTAAGTAAACACGCGCAAGGTACCCAGAGTTCGAGTTTCAACTTCAGAAGTTTAGTTCGTCGGTTCGGGACTAGATGGCGCTGTCGGTTGAAAGATTAGTGATGTCATTTTCTGGAAAGCTCCCCTCCCTCTCGTCTCTGACACTAGATGGCGCTAGTGCCGTCGACTTAGGCGCGTAACAGTAACAAACAATCCTTAGAACAGAATTTGCCAGATATAAAGTAAGCAATTTAGGCTCGTATTAAAATAAATTAACAATTAATTTTTAATTAGATTAATACATATCTAATCTATCTCTCTCTTCTTTCTATTACGAATCTATTTCTCTCTTCTTTTCATTTTACACGCACCATTAAAAAAATTATTCCCGTAAAACTTACTGGGCCTTATAGTTAATATAAAAAAGCGCAACAGTTGAATTAGGGATATAAAATATAGTGTTTTCAGTACAATTGAGTGAAATATAGTACGATACTATATGTTACAGTACGAGTGGCAATCTAATTAACACCGTTCTATTCAATCTAATTAACGCACATATATATATATATAATGTCTCATAATTCAGCATTTTATTACAATACTAGCTGGCCCGGCAGGCGTAGTTCTGTTCCTTCCGGTTGAAGGCGGCAATGAGTTTCACTCCGAACTTTTTACGGTGTTAATTAGATTGCCACTCGTACGTACGTGTCACGTTGTTTGTCCGCGATGGACTCCCAAACTACTTAACCGATTTTAATCAAATTTGCACACCGTGTGCAGTTTGGTCCAACTTGAAAGATAGGATAGTTTTTTCCCCACGAGTGACCCACAAATTTTTTTTACGAATTTAAGGATTTTTTTATAGGAATTTTCATAGGACAATGGGTCGACAAAAAGGGCAGAACAACGTCTGCCGGGCAAGCTAGTATTATATATATATATATATATATATATATATATATATATATATATATATATAGTGGCGCTGTAAGAATATCTACCGCTCTATATCGTCCCGCGGGAGTCGTTAGAGGCTACAAGTGGAAACTGAAACAAGAGTTGGGCAGCGGTATCTTCCTGATAACAAAACAAAGTAATAAAAACCTGTGGTTGGCAACCCGATTGCCAGACGCGGCATTTTCGTTTGATGGATACAGAGGTAAACTGACTGAGGACTGCCTAGTTGGTCTAGTGATTGTAGAAGTGCGACTGCTGATCATGAGGTCCTGGGCTCGAATCCCGGGTCGGGCCAACATCAATTATTGAGTTTTTCCGTCAAGAAATTCTCAGTAGCTGCCCGGAGTCAGGAAGTTGGCGGTGTCTCACCCCCGTGCCTCGGAAAGCACGTAAAGCCGTTGGTCCTGCATCTGATCTCTCTCCGGCCGTGTCGGTTTACCGTCCCATCGGATTATGAGAGTGAGAGAATAGAGAGTGCACCTGTGTTTACGCACACACTTATCACTATAATCCTGTCCTGCCCCGATGGCTAGCCTCCGTTGAAGCAGGCCGCCGCGCCCGAAATTCGGTCAGGAGGACATTAGTATTATTATTACTATTACCAAGGTAAAACAGCTCTCATTTCATTCATCTGATACTTAATATTAATTTTATCCACTTTCAACTGACGTATTGATAATGAAAACGCAGTCTTATATTGTTTACAATGATACAAGTTTGAATGGTACGCCAATAATGTTAATGTTATTATTCCTTTGCCAAGTTTACTATCATACATATTATGTTTGCTTTATAAAAATGTACAGAACTGTAACTATTTAAACAAAATTTTGAACTACTCTAGTTTTAAAACTGAATTAGAATAAAGTCAGCTAAAACGACATGAGAGGACGATACCTTAATTTTGGCCAGATTGTGGGTTAGAACATTTCACACAATACGGTCTACGTCATAAATAATATCTATGTAAATAAAATTAAAATTTTTGTCTGAAATATTAAAAATAACTATTTTCTATTAAGTTCAGGGGGTTATTTGCATGTTATTAAGACATAAATAACCGTTTTAGTAACTATTTGTTTCTGTCTGTCTGTGCTAAGCTTCGGAACAGCTGGACAGATTATGACGAAGATTTACGAACGGATTGAAAGCAAGACAGCAGGGATATAGGCTATATTTTATCTTGACGATTTAATAATAAACAAAAGAAAAATAAATTGATAAAATGGTCTTTGACCATCTTAAATTTTTCGTGGCAAAGTCATGCTGCAACTATATTTGTGGTTGCAGCACGAATGGGTCGGCTCGACTGAGGTAGAGGACCACGCTCACACAGAATACCAGCGTAAAATAGCAGCTTAATGCTGCTGTGTTTCATATGGCGAGTGTAGATAACCGGAGACCCTTTTTACTGGAAACAAGGTATTCCATCTCAGTCCTCAGGGCATTTTAATTCTTAATTGAAGATAAATGTAGATGTCTATGGGACACAGTATCCACTTACCATCAGGTGGACTGTGTGCTCGTTTGTCCCCCTTATGGCCGACACACACGGTCAGTTCAACTGATCATTCCAACTGATCAGTTTAAACTAGGAGTGTTAATATTTTTAAAAATATTGGATTTTCGATACATCTATAAATAAACTTATATTTAAAACTCCGTTATTAATATATTTATAATTATCGATATGTCGAAAATCCGATATTATAAAAAAATATTAACAGTCTTAGTTTGAACTGATCAGTTGGAATGATCAGTTGAACTGACCGTGTGTGTCATTCATTATTCTATGAAAAAATCTAAATCACGCCACATTAATCCTATCCAGACAAAGTTGGACGGATCACTAGTCTAAAATAAATACAAATAATAGTGGGGTCGTTGCCGTGTAGTAGCGGCGTAAAAAAATTAACTAACCCCATAACAATTTATATCATCCTTGTCCTCTTGCATATTATGCACTTTTACAATGTAGGTACATCGGTTAATCTTTTCAAAGCGAGCGCGAATCGATTCCGCGTGCCTCAAATGTGCTTCATTTATTCATTACGTCGGCCATTACAATGGGCCGATGAGTGACACGAAATATAGAGTAAGCGAAGCACAGAGACACTTTTATTATTTCCGTAGATCCCAAATTGACCTTTCCGGCATGGTTAGCGTAGGGGATCGCCAGGATCTATTTACAAAGTCGTCGCAATACAAGTTTTATTTTAGGGTGTTTTGGAATTGTGAATAATACGTTTTTCAAAGAAAATGTTGATAATGTTATTACGCTATGATACATAAAGTACATCATATTTTATTTATTTATGAAACCATATAGCTTTTTTAATTTGTGATCTCTTCTTCCTCTCGAACCGGGAGGCCAATGCAATGAATCCGCTTTGACCCCGACAACGGAAGCGAGCGCGAATTAAGACCTGTGTCATTCATTGTAATACTTGACCTCGTATAATGTTTTAGCAGCAATTCTGCTCGAGACTCTCGTCTTAATTAACAAATAATTCGTCGTCGGGTTGCAAGCAATCATATTTATAATAGTAAATTACTTAATAAAATAACGTAATATAAAACATGATTATTATTCGATTATTATCCATGTAACTAATTCGATTTTGTTATCTATTACTTGGTAGAGCCACGCTGCAGCTATGTTATGGTTGTGGCACGAATGGTTCGACCGGGGAAGGACCACGCTCTCACAGAATACAAACGTAAAATAGCAGCTTAATGCTGTTGTGTTCCGTGTGGTGAGTGTAGTGAACCGAAGACCCTTTTTATTGGAACCGCGGCATATCATTTTAGTCCTCAGGGGTGACAACATATTTGCATATTGGTTCTTAATTTTTAAATGTAGATGTCTGTGGGTCACAACATCCACTTACCATCACGTGGACTGTGTGCTTGTTTTACACCTTATTCTAAAAAATAGAATGCCGTGTAAGGGCCATATAAAATAGTCCACTACACCATATCACCCTGTAGCTGTCATAAGAGGCGATAGAGAAAATCTGAAACAGATATGGGCAGCAGCACCTTTCTGATAACAGCTGGAATAATAAAAAAAATCTGGTTGCCAGCCAAACCGCAGGCAATAATGGCAAATATTCCACCTATGTGATTATCTATGGGGATTTTTTTTAAACGTTACATCCACACTAGGATTTTTCTCCTGTATCGTGGGGGCTGTTTACATACATAAATTCCACAAGGACAAACATCCAGACCAACAATTATTTGTAGGCCATACAAATACTTGTTCCGTGCGGGATTCAAACCCGCAGCCCTAAATGCTACAACTCATTGCCAAGCCACTGCGCCACGGAGCCATCGAACTTCGTCACTTTATTCAGCAGTAGACTTGTAATGGGCTGTAATGATGATGGTGTACCAATTTCTGCCGTGTGCTAGTGGTGTCAAAGTATTCGTCATTGCATTTCTTCCTGTGGATGTCGTAAGGACGAAGAATGGGAAACGTCACAACGTTTACAAGTTTCATGTCCAGTACGGACTCATTGGTCTGATTATAAAGAAGAATAAGATGAAACAAAATGTGTTTTAGTTAGTTTATGATTAAGGTTTGATTTACCTTAAAGCTAAACTTTCCTTTTTTAATAAATAACAAGCGGTAAAATTAAAAATTTTGTACAACCGACTTTAATACAACCGAATCAATGTATTCGAAGTCCATTAGATAGGCATTATTAAAGATAACGCAAAAATTACTGGTCACATCTTGAATAAATTTATATGGGATCACACGAAAAGTAGCCTTCATATAAAAAAGAATCATCAAAAGTTTTGAGGTAGCACACATAAAAAAGAACATATAGTCGAATTCAATACCTTCTCCTTTTTGAAGTCAGTTTAAAACACAAATTACAATGGTTGTAAAATTTGTATTCCAGCTTTGATAAATTTACCTTTTTCCTCACTAACAAGGTATGGAATAAACAAATATGTATGATCTGTTCATTGTGCTATACCTGCTCGTAATTTATCCGTGCAATATGGCGTCATGAGGTTCGTACCTGCTGTTAGCAACATAAACACAGTAGGCAGTTTGTTTTGAGGAATTGGCGTCAGGTTTTAATCTATATTGCGTCAATGTGATTATTGAATCGACTGTACTACAAATGTCCACGAATATGAATCACGATATAAAATTTTAAAGTTGTTTTTCCTCATCTACTTTTCGACTTTTCCACTTTTCTTTAAGAACAGATACCCCATGTAAAAACTATTTGTACTGTTTAACATAATATTGTAGTGAGGGTTACGGGTTTAACTTAACAAACGGGTTTTTTTTTCTTTTAATCTGTATTACATGGTTATTTAATTCGATCGAAACAGACAAACAAATACTTAACATAAAACTTTATCCAATTTAAAATCCAAAATTAATTTTAATTCGAAAATAATATATTACGTTACAGATAAGTATGAAAAGTTTCATAATTTATTTCTGTATTTATTTGCTAACTGTTGGATGTCGTGAATATATAAAAGCTACTTTCCACCAAAGCGTCAATATGAAAATGAATCTTATTTTTACGAAACTGTCGGGACAAGCTCACTTAAGGTCCAAAATCGTTATATATATATATATATATATATATATATATATATATATATATATATATATATATATATCACGGCTAAGTGGCTTCTACGTTCCATGGCGACTTGCAGCCAACTTAAAAGAAACATATCCACAGTCTTCGCTGAGAATTAAGATGTCTCGCAGCGTGCAATTATACTGGCTCTCTGCAACCTTTACACTAAAACATAGCAGTGCAAGCAGTGCTGATTACCAGCAGTAATAGTAGAGGTAAATTAAGAAGTTAGATCTTACCCAGACGGACCGCTGGATAGAAAAGAATTCCTACCACCCATTACCAAGGAAATGCTACACTAACACAGAATACCAGAATTAAATAGCAGCAAAATGCTGCTCTTACCTTTGGTTAGTAAGAAGAGCCGGAAACTCGGAACCGTTTTACTGGATAACAATACTATGATGTAATAAGGAATTACATCATAGTATTGTTATAGTTATATTCCTCGACTATGACTGCCTTGTTGGTCTAGTAGTGTGAACGCGATAACTGATCATGAGGTCAAGGGTTCGAATCTCGGGTCGGACAAAAAAAATGAGTTATGAATTGATTAAAACTACTTTTACTAATTTTATCACGACTGACGTCCCGATGTCAAAGTTAACCCAGAGTACCTTCAGCTTTTTAATTTGACATCGGGACGTCAGTCACCTCAGTCCCCCGTGACCATGGGTGCTGGAAAGCACCCGAAACGTCGGGTATTAACATTAAAATAAATAAAACGCGATAAAATCCGTAAAAGTAGTTTTAATCAATGTATAGTGTTCGCGTAAATATAAGAAATCATAATGAGTTATGAAGTTTTTCTGTCAAGAAATTCTCAGTAGCTGCCCGGAGTCAGGAAGTTGCCTTCCTTCGTAAACATTCGTGCGCGAACCTGCGTTTCACGCTCGTGCCTCCTTCTGTCCTGTCCTGCGCCTGATCTATCTCCGTTCGTGATAGTTTACCGTCCCATCGGATTATGAGAGTAGGGAAATAAAGAGTGCACCTGTGTTTGCGCGTTCTTTTGGGCACTATAATCCTGTCCTGCGCTGATGGCTAGTCTCCGTTGAAGCTAGCCGCTAGTCTGGACGACATTATTATTATGGTTATCTTCCATCTGCTAGGTAAGAGGGTACCCTTATGAACGCCTAGTCAGGAAAGGAATTTTTCTACTACCCATCTAGTAAAACTCTTAACTCCACTTTAGTGGAAACTCACCCTAACACTTTTATACAGAGCGTTATTCCATCTAGTACCTTACAGGTTGCTTTTGTTATGCCTCTATTAAATTACTCAACATGATTGGACTTCGCGAATCACTCAATTAAGCGTTCAAGGGTAGAGTTGAATACGTGATCACCTCATACGACGTTGCAGTTACGCCCCCAGTGACCTCTGTGTGAACTGAACCGTTAGTATTAATGTTGACTGAATCGGCTTGCAGGAATTCAATGAAAACAAAATTGACGATATTCTCAAGGGAATGTGATCAACTTAGACGTAGAAACGTAGATAACGGAGGGTTCTGTAGTAGCCCACTGGTTGTTAAAATACGCTGTTCTGTGCAGGTCTTTGATTTGTATTCCGCGCTCACGCCTGTCACCCAGAGGGGTAGGCAAAGACTAGAGGCTTCCATTTGGCACGCTCCTGACACACCTCTCTCGCCTCCTTCACATCCATATACCTACGCATACATGCTCGTCGGTTAAAGGTTATCCTAATTTGGCCCGTTTTCAATAAATCGCCAATTTGGTCGGAATACTTGGTTGCAAATAATGGTTTCGGGTCTAGAAGTTCGTCCATGTACAATTTGTGTTTACGCCGCCACGACGCAGAAGAAATTCTTAATGGTACTTTAAAAAAAATGATTGAAATGAGCCAGGCATAACGAAAAATATGCCGATAATCGCAACTTACGAGGGTGGATTGAAAAGTACTCGGCCTAACAAAGAAAATAAACACATACTAAATCAGTTATATTTTTATTTTTCTACATAATCACCATCAAGTTCAATACACTTTTGCCACCTCCCCTTCCAAGCATTTAGACCGTTGAAAAAAAATGATTCTTCCTTAGAGTCAAAATATGCGTCTACAGCTGCTTTGACCTCGTCGTTTGTCGAAAATCTTTGACTTCCCAAGTGCTTTTTTAGGTTAGGGAACAGAAAGAAGTCTGATGGTGCCAGATCAGGTGAATACGGCGGATGCGGTAACAGTTCAAAGCCACAGTTGTGAATTTCAGCCATTGACTGTACTGACGTGTGAACACGGGCGTTATCTTGATGAAACAGGACTTTTCTTCTGAGCATTCCTCGACGTTCAAGATAATCAATCATAATCACACCTTTCGAGTCCCAGAATACTGAAGCCATCACCTTATTTGCCGACAAAATCGACTTAGCCTTTTTAGGGGGTGGTGAACCAGGTCTTCTCCACTGTTTTGATTGTTGTTTTGTTTCCGGTGTACAGTAATGAACCCATGTTTCGTCCATAGTAACAAAACGATTCAAAAAATCATCTGCATCGGCTTCAAATAACTCCAAACAGTCGCGTGAAATAGTCAATCGCGTCCTTTTTTGTTCAACTGAAAGCAGTCGCGGAACCCACCTCGCAGACACCTTGTGGAAACCCAACTCGTTGACAATGATGTTTTGAGTTCGTTCATAAGAGATGCCTATAATCTCGGCTATCTCTCTAATTTTTAATTTGCGGTCTCCCATTATTAAATCAAGTACTTTTTTAATATTTTCGTCAGTAGTTGAAATCGAAGGCCTTCCAGAGCGGGGTTCATCTTTCACACTCTCTCTACCACGTTTAAATTCTGCTATCCATTTTTTGACGGATGAATATGACAGAGCACAATCGCCTAATGTACTGACCATGTCATCATGGATGGCTTTTGATGATAGCCCTTTCTTATGGAGGTACTTAATGACGGCACGCTGCTTGTTAATAAATTTATAAAATCACAACTAATTATCGCACACATTTCGAACTTCATACAATGAACTAGTCTGAACTGAACTAAATAATGTGGGTAGATTTGATTTTTAGAATTGAGTGGATCTGTGTTAGGCCGAGTACTTTTCAATCCACCCTCGTATCGTATGCTTTGCGTATACAAGGCACATATTCCCAAACTCCGCGATACGAGATCTCAATCGTCGGATACTGTATGAATGGTGTAATCATTATCATTACATAAAAATAAAATTAAAGTGACTTTAATATTGAAATAACTGCCTTTTATCGGGCTTAGAGGGTTATTTGAAGTCAGACATGAAGAAAACAGAGAACACTTGTAAAATTCTGTTTGTACCTACATATGTCTGCCCGCGCTTCTGAATGACTGAATGAATTTATTACAACTGACTGAAACTTACCACAACTAAAACAAAATGATAGAGAGCAATGCCAGGAGTGTTCTACACTATATTTAAAACTTGCGAGTATCTTTTATATATGTAATCGAAAAATTGATAAAAATGTATCATTCCTGATGACGCCACATTAATAGGTTCCACCCAGGCGAAGCCGGGGCGGTCCGCTAGTTAATCAATAAAATAGGAACTGCTTCGGTTGTCTAGTCGTCGTAAGCATTACTGCTGATCGTGTGGTCCCGTGATTGAATCCCAATAAATGGGTTTTTTGTTAGGAAATTCTCCGTAGCAATTCGGAGTCAGAAAGTTTACGATGTTTCAGTACCGTGTCTTGGAAAGTACGTTAAAACCATTAGTCCTGCGCTTGATATGTTGATTGCATTTTTTGTATTGATTAAATTGAAAGAACTGTTCTCATCATCCCTCCGTTCGTGTCTAAATTAAATATATCCGACCGCGAACTCAAAAAAGTCGTGGGTTCGAATCCGCCATTCGACTACTAGCAATTTAAGCTTATCACGAGTGGTTAAGGGGAGTATTAGTAATATTTATAGCATTGTTAATATTCTTAAAAAAATACTGAGCACTTCTTGATTAAAACTACTTTTACAGATTTTACAGACGGGGGACTCCCCTGTGACCATGGGTGTAATCAATGTGTAGTGTTTGCGTATATACATACATAAAAAAAGATTCCGACGAATTGCGAACCTCCTCCTTTTTTGAAGTCGGTTGAATTATATCATATATATCAAAAGAAACGGGAGGCAAACGAACATCACCTGCTTTGGTTCCGCCTGAATATCTTACCGATTTTACCAAACCGAACCGATTATACCTATGCCTATTACAATCTTAAATAGCGCCTACTTCAGAATGTAATTTTTTATTTTTTTCCCTTTGGCTTGCATGGAACGTCTTATTGTCTTCTAAAATGTTGCATTAAAAATGCGCCCTTTAAGCATTTTTACACCACCTAAGGGTGGTGTAAAATGCTTAGAATTAATTTTAGAATTAGAATTTTTTGTTCAAATTTGTATGGGACCACCCCATAAACATACTCGTATTTAATAAAAAAGAATCATTGATATTGGTGTACCTCCCCCTTTTTTGAAGACGGATTACCAGAAAGTCTTACTTTTCTAAGGACCTAGGAGCATTATATAATTTATCATGTACAGATAATACTTAGTAACTAGATGTTGATTATTTCACCAAATATCTCGGCGGAATCATGCATAATATGTATATTACTTACGTCAATCGCGGTTTATCTAATAAAATTGCACCTATATCACGGGTGTTATCCGATAAAAATCAGTTTTACATTATAGGAATCAATTTTATTAAATGTATTTAAAGTAATGTAAAATATCTAAGTAATTAAATACTATATTTTGATGTTTGTTTTTGAGCTTCTTAATGAAATATCTAACTGTGTTGGGCTTACCTACGTAGCTAGATATTTTTAATTAGTCTTAGTAAGACATTTAAACAGTTATGAATTTTATCGTTATTGAATTTCCCTTATGAAAGCACGAAAATGCAAGGAAAAAATAAGGCTCCAACATTTGTGTTCTTATAATATTACCTATTAGCTCTCACCTACCAGTGTACTTATTGTCTTCTACTTTACATTATTTTTTTGAATATGCAGCATTGTTTTTTTATTTTTAAGAATGACTTGAGGCAATGAGACTGACGAGTGCAGAGCCAAGATCAATTAAACGTTATTTACTGCCTAAATTGTAATCGTCAATTATCGCTCACTTAAATTAAATATTAATTACCTTTATTCCTGTCTTTTTTAATATAGAATACGGGTGATAAGAAAGCACACAGTCCACCTGATGGTAAGTATATCTACCCTCGATAAAAAATCAAAATGCCATCTTCGTTGCCACACCGAAGGACTAGGATGGAATGCCTCGTATCCAGTAAAAGGGTTTTCACTCCTTCTCTGACCAACACATCCAGTAAAAAGAGTCTCCGGTTGTCTACACTCATCAAACGAAACACAGGAGGATTAAGATGCTGTTTTACGATGGTGTTCTGTGAGAACGTGGTCCTTCCTCGGTCGAGCCGACCCATTCCCGTTACAACTATTGGCCTGTATTCACTTTGATTAGTGCGAGTGCAGGTGATCAGTGCAGGTGTGTAGTGTAGGTAGTGTCCAATTCTGTTTAGTGCGCGTAGTTTGTTGTAGTGATGTTTGAGTATTTGCTGGTCAACGTGCACGTTGACCAGCAAATAAATCTGTTTAACTTTCTTAATACCCTTGAGAATATGTAGATCTCAAGTTTCTTACTTTAGTTAAATTTCTTTACTTCCAAACCCCGGTTTGTTCATAGCTTCACTTATACGTAGAAATGCTACATATCGGGCTCCTTTAATTTTGCAGTTAGGGTATTTACTATTGTAAAAACATTCATTTAGCAAGGATGGGAGATACGATAAGGATATAGAACGACGAGTGAACGCAGGAAACAGAGTAAATGGGGCCCTACACTCTATTGTGAAGAGTCAAAATGTGTCAAAAAAGGCACGTATGGCAATTCACAATGCTGTGTTGGTCCCTACTTTAACGTATGGTAGTCAAAGTTGGGTGTGGCAGAAGAAGCACGAGAGTAAATATAAAATGCAGTCGCTAAGAGATGTAGTGAATCTGAATGACAGGGTGAAAAATTTGTAAGAGAAGAGTCAGTTTGCAAGATGATGTTGTGACCAGGATTAAGAAAGGAATGCTTCGTTTTGGTCAGAAAGAAATGAGGAAAGAGTGACGAAGAAAATTTATGTTGCAGAAGTAAATGGCAGAGTCGGAAAGGGACGCTCTAGGCGAAAATTTATCGACCAAATTAGCTATTTATTAAAAACGGGCCAAAATAGGAGTACCCTTAACCGACGAGCATGTATGCGTAGGTATATGGATGTGAAGGAGGCGAGAGAGGTGTGTCAGGATCGTGCCAAATGGAAGTTTGTAGTCTCTGACTACCCCTCTGGGTGACAGGCGTGAGTGTTTATGTTTATGTTATGTTATGTAAAAATATTCATTTTTAGATACTCCTGCACAAATTTATAGGTTATGTCTTCGGTCCACTTTGCCACTTTCTAACACAAGCGAGTATCCGACGCTAAACGTTAAACACTAAACACTGCTGTCCAGACGTGTTTAGTGGAAGACATGCTGCAAGTGAGGGGGAAGGGAGGACGCACGTGACGGGGACACTCGCAGTCCACTCGCAAAAAAATAGAACACGCTTCTACTAAAAATATAACTTTACTACGCAGATTACTAATCACTTGCACTAATCAATCGCTGTTCACACGTGCTTACTCCTAATCACTAAGCACCTACACTAATCACCTGCACTAACCACTAATCAAAGTGAATACAGGTCTTATAATGTAGCTGCAGTATGACTTTACCACGTTTAAAACTGTCTCTTTCTGTCATCATTTAGTGAAAAGAAAAAGAACAACAGTAAGTAATCTTAAATTAACGTCGATTTGAAATAATACTAGTTTTTACGGAATTTATCGTGTATATTTAACTTTTTAAATACCCGACGTTTCGAACGCTTTACAGCACTCATGGTCACGGGCGGGACTGAGATGTTCAACGTCCATATGTCTAAGTTAACCGCGGTTACCATAGATTAAAATTTTACTTTTGTTCCGATCTATGCAGTATGAACTTATGGTATCTTGAAGTCTTGCAGTTGTATGCTTGGGTTGGGATTTAATTTTATTTATTATAGGATCCCAAGCAGATGGTAGCACCCAGCCATCTTCTCTATTGAAATTAGGATGTTTTTTGATTTGACATCCTTCACAGTTAGCTACCGTGGGTAAATCTTTGTTTCAGAGAGCACGAGGGATCTGTGACAGTAAACACCTGGCTGCAGAGCTCCACCATGTCAAGCAAGTTTTGCATGACAACAAGCTTCGATTCCCGCGCCTACGTCACAGTGAACGAGTGAAGCCGGCCACAGTCGAGCGTGTACCTGCTGTACTGCCATATGTTAGAGGAGTCACTGACAAGATTGGCTACATCTTGAAGCGCGTTTCCATCAAAACATACTTCAAGCCGCTGAAGAAGATTGGTCAGTTTTTACCATCAGTCAAGTGTAATGTCCCTCTGCAAGATGCAGGAGTGTACAAGCTTGATTGTGAATGTGGTTTCTCCTACATAGGACAAACTAAAAGATCAATAAAAACCCGCGTTAAAGAACATATAGCTGATGTGAAGAATCGACGCTCCGGGAAGTCTGCAGTCTGTGAACACGTACAGGATCGCCCCCGTCACTACATCAGATTTGATAGACCGCAAATCCTCGCTAAAGAACACCGATCCCTTCCAAGGATGATTCGCGAGGCTATTGAAATCAAAAAACATCCTAATTTCAATACAACTGCAAGACTTCAAGATACCATAAGTTCATACTGCATAGATCGGAACAAAAGTTAAATTTTAATCTATGGTAACCGCGGTTAACTATGACATATGGACGTTGAACATCTCAGTCCCGCCCGTGACCATGAGTGCTGTAAAGCGTTCGAAACGTCGGGTATTTAAAAAGTTAAATATACGCGATAAATTCCGTAAAAACTAGTATTATTTCAATGTGTAGTGTTCGCGTAAATATAAGAAATCATAACGTCGATTTGTGGACTACAGCCTTATTATTTTAATTGCCAATATCGATTCGATCACATATTATGAAGTAAGCAACCGCGCATCAACACGGCAGACACCTCTTTGCTCTAAAACCCTCTTAAAAATGAGATGACCTCTGTCCAGCTGTGGGACGTTTATTAATTGTATTTATAACTAACTTAATACATTTTTTTAAAATCATTCCTCTTAAAAATAATTTAAATACAAAATTGCTATCCTTTTCAAAGTTACCCAGGCGTATGTCCAATATTGTCGACGGTTTTAGTCTATTTTATTAAACTGCTACCCTCTATAAATTAAAACACACTTGGGGAGAGCTGTCAATCCCGCATGGCAACATCGTTCAAAAGTTAAATTTATCAGTGCAGCCGTGACCAAATGTGCAGCTCATCGCGGTGGTCGTGCCACTTTATTTGCATTCGATGTAGTTGCACCAGGGTTGATTAAAAATTCATGTCCTGGGAAATATCATTATTTTAATTTTCTTTTTTTTAGGTAATTCAAATAAATCCTATTATTACTAATAATAATAATAACAATTTTTAGTAGAAAAAGGGTGACAAACGAGCACACAGTTCACCCGATGGTAAGTGGACGCTGTGACCCGTAGACACTTACATCTTTCCTTGATTTATAATCTAAATGTAAATGCGCTTACCAGCAAAAGGATCGTTCCTAATTTCTTATATTTAAGCTTAAAAAAAATTTAAAACCGACTTCAAAGAACTGCAAACAATACACATCATCGGAATCGGTTGACATGGTAAAGATTTGCCGCTGAACTTCCTTAAGAATATTCCAACGAATTAAGAACCCCTTTCTTCGAAGCGGTTGAAAGAATTAACGTGACATAGTAAACCAGGTAAAATCGCAACCTATGATCACAGCTTTTCCATTTAAAATCAGTTTGACTATTTTGCTATTTAAACATATACCTATTGTGATTAATCTATACATCTATGCTTATAAATAAAATTGAAATGTCTTTCTGTAAATCAATATAACTGTGTCATATTGAGCTGAAGGGGCTATTTGCACACCATTAAGACATGAATGATCATTTTTATTTTGTTAGTCTATCTGTCTGCCTCTGTCCAGGCCAATCTTCGTAGTGGCTAAATCTAATGTAAATGAAACGAATGTAATGTCACGAACCGATAAGGAACAACGCCAGGCTATATTTCAATTCCGAAAAACTTTTTGAATATCAAAAACATTTTTGAAATTTTTGAAAGGACGAAAAATCGATAAAATTTACGGTCTTTGATATACAATCTAAATAACGCCAGATAAGCTAGGACGATTCGGTTAGTCCGTAATGAATTACATCTTTAGTCTATTGTAATAAGTCAAAACTTTTGTGCCCCCGTGACCAGGGCTGCTTCTCGAGACGTCGGGAATTTAAAACAAGTATAATCAAACGCAACCACAGTAATATTAAACTTCCGGTCCGTCATCCCGGATGTCGTAACTGAACATAATGTAGCCGTTAGCAAGGAGATACGAATGGCTATCGGAAGATTGCGCTGCGCTGATTTAATTGAGCTCCCGACACTGCGTAGGACTAGCGATGTATGCAGTGCACCGTATTACAAATGTGTATCTACCACAAATGTATCTAGGTCCAAGATACACTGCAATAATACACATTTGTATTAGTATATTATTAGTATTGCTTTGCTTTCCATCAAAAAGGAATGTTGTCGAACGCGGGCCTAATTATAATATGCGATCAACTGACTCATCGGTTTAGTGCTCGTAATCGCGGTTACTGATCATGTGATTTAGGGTTTGAATCTCAGATCGCGCGAAAATATCGGGGTTTTAATGTTAAGGAATTTTCAATGTCACCCCATAGTCAGGAAGTTAGCAGTGTTTTACTCCCATGCCTCAGAAAGCTCGTAAAGTCGTTGGTTGGCGTGAACCCTCACCGGTCCTCTCGGATTACCGTCCCATCAGATTATGAGAGTGAGGGAATAGTGTGCACATGTGCTTGCGCGTACACTTGGTACTATAATCCTGTTCTACGCATATGGCTTTGTCTCGCCCGAAATTCGGTCTGAAGGACATTATTATTTATTAATTATAATTAAGTATAATATAATTTTAAAAAAGATAGAAACTAACTTCAAAAAACTGAAAAGAAAACCATTGAAATCGGTTGACGTGGTGAAGTACCTGTAAACATAACATGGGCGAATAATACCACCATATAACATAATATGTGCTCAAATTATGTCATGCAAATGCAAATTGAATGAATTGAATTGATCTTGACTAATGTGGCCACGCCTGAAAAACACAACTTTTAACAAAAATCAACGGATAACATGAAAAAGAATCATCTCTAAATATACCGCAGACCGGTTAATGAAATTTTAGTAGATTTAAGACCTTGCCATGAATGTTTATCCGTGATTGCCATGCTGCAATGTATCATGTCTGCAGCACAAATACGTCGGCTCAACCGGGGAAAGACAGTGCTCGCATAGCTGTGTTTCGTAAGGTAAGATTAGTGGTGGCAACTGATCTACGTTTTGACTGAAGATTCTTGTAGATTTTATAATTGTTATATAGTTAGACCTTTTTGAAAGATAATTAGGTGTCTATGGCCCACAGCCTTCACTAACCATCAGGTGTACTGTGTGCTCGTTTTTCACCTTAATATATATAAAAAAGTCTAAACTCTTCAGTCGGTCTTCCGTCTAACAGCACCACCAAAAAACGACTTAGGGTTGTCGTCGTAGTTTCGTCCATCACCAGATAAAGTTGTTATTACCGCCCTACACTCGAGTTTTGTTAATTAAAAGAAATCATCTAATAGCCTTCGCAGAGAGTAATGCACTCGCGCATGCAGACGCGGGCGTGCAGTCAGAGGTTGACGGCCGAGATCGAACCCACGCCCGCAAATAGCGCATTCCCGTGATGCGCCCGCACATTCGCAGACACAAATAGTCCTGTCTCCCAGCGTCTGAAAAAGATATAATTATAGCATACACTAGTACTTAACTGTTTATGTAAAACAATTATACGTATGGGTTAGTTATTTAACTAGTTTTCATTTACAAAAATGCAACAAAAATGGCGGCGCAGCGTAAGACAACCTGTCACTCAATAGTACTCACTCGCCCCTGATTGTAGCAAAAGGTGGATATGTGACATGCCAGAAAGATAACATGTTTTGCGATATAGCGGTATATCCATCTGTTTATTCTGAATGTAGAATACCCAAACTGGTGAAAGGATTATTTCTACCACCAAATAAGATTGAAGAGTATAGAGCCGGTATAATTACAGTGTGAGAGGCATTCCATCTTGGTTTCCAGCAACAACAACACGTCTATAGCCTTATATAAAGTTATAAGTAGTATAGTTTATAAAGTTGTTCTATAAAGAGTGGCAGGATTATTTGACTTCATCATCTTTATCATTATTACAGTCCTTCACAAGTCCACTGCTGAACATAGGATTCCCCCAAGGAACGCCACAAAGCACGGTCCCGAGCCGCAGGTGGCAGGAGGATGGATTCTCTAACACGGCCAGTATATCATAGATAACATAGTGTATAGAACAAGATAATATCCTTGTGACATATACGCGCAAAGCAACAATTAACACTGGACTAAAATTTGTGACGGCTTAAACAGGCTGTAACCGATATCATAATTCATTCATCATCATTACAGCCATTCACAAGTTCACTGCTGAACATAGGCCTCCCCGAAGGAATGCCATAGAGCACGGTCCTAAGCCACCTGCATCCATCGACTTCCTGCATGTTTTACTAGGTTCTAATTCCATCTAGTGGGGGTCGCTTTACACTTCGCTTGCCGGTACGAAGCCAATCGAAAAAACTAAAACCTCGTCACCCTTCTGCGCTGCCTCCTTTTCCCGCCATTGGATCCTAGCGTAAAGATTTACTAACATATAAGTACCCGCAAATGTTATAAGTTGCTAAATTGAAACCTGCATGAAATAAACTTTCGATTCACAGATAAAGATAATTTACTTCTAAGGTACGTGCGGGTATTAAGGTCACTTTAAGCTTTGCCGCCCTATAAAACAAAACTAGGATGAAAACAAAGACAAAAATAGTCGTGTATAATTAATATATTAATAAGAAAATAGCAAGCAAGCTTTAGCAATAATTAGGAACCCGAAAAATAACTAAAAACACAATACTAAAAACTGTCAAAATTTAGTTACTTTTAGTATTTGATTAAGGCACTGATAAAGGACTATCGTACTCGTATCACAAAGCCACCTATGCTAACAAGACTGTAGTTTTTGAGTTATAAGAAAATGACCATACTAACCGGATGACCATATTACCCACACGTACTATATTCGCTGTTGATGGAAATGACTGATTTGTTTGGTCAACACATATTAACGAACTACAACATTCACATTATGGGGAGAAAATGACCTTAATCATCACGCTTTTATCGGTCGCAGTACAAGATGTATCGCATCTTTGACGCTATATCCCATCGTGGTCCAGGTATTTTTGGTACTGTATTTTATGTCTAGTATATCAAAAGTCGAAAGGCTACCGCTACTGCCTCACCGCAAACGACCGTTTTACGAAATGACCTGAGATAGTACCAATAGCCGACATTACATGGTTGTTCTGAAGAAATGGTAACAGACCGAGGACGACAATTCGAGTCGGCCCTGTTTCAATATCTTTCAAAAACTGCTGGATTTCAACCCAAGCGCATTACAGCTTATCACCCCGCGCCCAATGGAATAGTCGAACGATTTCACCGACAGTTGCAAGCCGCAATTATATGTTATAATGACAGCGCTTGGACTGAATCACATGTACAAAGATTGACTGCTGCTCGGTGGGATTAAATCCCCGATCGAGCCAAAATGAGTTATTTGGTTTTTCTGTCAAGAAATTCTCAGCAGCTGCCCCGAGTCAGGAAGTGGGCGGTGTTTCAACTCCGTGCCTCGGAAAGCACATGAAGCCGTTGGTCCTGCGCCAGATCTCTCTCAGGTCATGTCGGATTTCCGTCCCATCGGACTATGAGAGTGAGGAAACAGATAGCGCACCTGTGTTTGCGCTCACACTCGTGCACTATAATTCTGTCCTGTGCAGATGGCTGGTCTACGTTGAGACTGGCCGCCTTGACCGAAAATCGATCTGGGTGACATTTACATGAAATGGAATATCAAGCAAGGGCCATAAGTTTTTAAATGTTTTTATTTACATCCGTACAAATTTAGACGGTACTGGGCACAGACGAGGCCAGTCACTTGACTCTTGTCTTGGCCGCTGTCCAGTGCCAAGCGTTATTTGCACGATGCTCCTCTGTCGGCCGAGTTGTGTAATAGAAAACAGTTTTTATTTTTATTGGCGCCTGTTCCACTTCACAACAAAGTTTCATATAAATCTTGCGTGCGTAGTATTCCGTAATAAACAACTTATATTTATAATGGGAATGACACTTGTTACTACACTTCTTCAGAATATTATATAATTATGGCTATCGTTAATTCATTATCTGTTATAGAAAGGAAGCAATAAAATCCTTCCGTCCAACTCCTACGGTTATAATAATTCAGCAACGACAAATATTTAAAATTCATTGAATTTAGATCTTTATTTTCAAGAGCCCGTAACTGTCCAGTCCTGCTAGACATGATGGCCCTCCCGTGGAGACTGGCCTTTGACTGCAGTTGGTTGGAGACTGGCATTGGCATAGATTAGAGAATATTCATACGTGGTAGAGCCACGCTGCAGTTATATTAGTAGTATAGTTGTGACTGCCTCGTTGGTCTAGTGGTGGCAGTAATGCAACTGCTGATCATGAGGTCCTGGGTTCGAATCCCGGGTCGGGCCAAAAAATCAATTATTGGGTTTTCTGTGAAGAAATTCTCAGTAGCTGTCCGGAGTCAGGAAGTTGGCGGTGTCACGTGCCTCGGAAAGCACGTAAAAGCCGTTGGTCCTGCGCCTGATCTCTCTCCGGTCGTGTCGGTTTACCGTCCCATCGGATTATGAGAGTGAGGGGATTGTGAGTGCACCTGCACTTGCGCATTCACTTGGGCACTATAATCCTGTCCTACGCTAATGGCTAGTCTCCGTTGAGGCAGGCCACCGTGGCCGAAATTCGGACTGGAGGACATTATTATTATTATAGTTGTAGCACGTATGGGTCGACTCGACCGGGGAAGCTCTCACCATGCTCATCCATGCTCTCACAGAATACCGGCGTGGAATAGTGGCTGCTATGTTTCGTATGGTGAGTGTAGACAACCGGAAACTCTTTTTACTGGAAACGAGGCATTCCATCTTAGTCCTCACGGGTGACAACGCTTCTGCATTTTGATTTGTAATCGAGGATAGATGTAGATGTCTAAAATTGATTAAATAAAACTACTTTTCGAACTTAATTTTATTCATTCCTCCGTGACTATGGGTGGAAAACACCCGAGACATCGGGAATTAAAAATATTTATTCAATGTTTAGTGTCCGCGTACTTATTGGGTGCTTTTCTGATTTCATCGGGCAAGGAGATTCCGCGTAGGCGTGTGTAGCCTGAACAATTATTGTGAGTTAATGCGGGAGACTTTCGCTTCTTTTTGGTTTAAAGATCTTATACAATAATAACAAATTTCCATTATTGCTCCGTTGGACAGCACCCAACTATTGAAATCGTAATCACTAATCAGCTAATTGCTGTTACTATGTAACTGTAGTAAGAAAATTGTTTGGCATAAAGAAAAATAAATCTTAAAAAAACTACATTTTTAGAATGCGCATTCAACATTTTTTTTATAATAAATGTTATCGGTGTAAAACAAGATGGCGCCTTAACCAAATATATCAACTATTTTTTAAATGACAATATTTATGGTATGTTTTTTTTCTATTATTTTATGCCTTATCTTACATGAAGCTTTATTAGTTTTTTTTTTTTTTGTTAATATTTAACACTTTTCAAACACAATAATAAGACAATAGCAATGAAATGTAGACGTACATGTAGTACACGGGATGGGTTAAATGTAAATTAGTTCAATGGGGTTAAATCACTATTTTCAACTTCTCGTGATTTTAACAACGTTGCTATTTTCACAGAGAAAAATACTACAACAAATCAAGCAATCAAGAAAATGATAACGAAAATCAAGATATGATGCCGATTGAACGGCTGATAATGAAAAGTCAAGAAGTTGTAGAAACATGTTCGTTATTCAATGACGTTGACACGTCATCATTATCCGGAACCCCTGATGAAAATGATACTAATGAAATAAAGACAGATTCAAATCATTCTAACCCTGAAGCATCCGATGCGAAGGAACCTGAACCGATACAGACAGTTTCAGAATATAAACAAGCCGTTGAATCGAATCAAGAATTTCTTCATGAGGAAATTCCCGACGTGTCACCGGAGTATTACGAAAATGAAGAATAAAAGTAAAAAACTAGAACTATTTGTTATTTATGTTTTTTATACTTTTAATACTTATTTGTAGACTGACATTTGTTAGTATTATACTATTTTTAATTTTAAATAAATCACATTACCTATTTCATTTATACATATTTAATATTATGTCATGTATCATGGTGTGCTAACGAAAACAAGAGTGTTTCACATACGATAGCCCAACGGATCAGTAAGCTGAAGGTAGCTAGAATAACTGACTCGATGGATGCAGGTGGCTCCGGACCATGCTTTGTTACAACCTATGGGAGAACCCTTGCATAACAGTGGATTTGAGCTACAATGATCCATTTAGAGATATGAATGAAACTGTAGTTGGAGAAAACTTTTGTGTAGTTTTAGAATTATCAACTTTGAAATGGTTTTCCTGTTCGTACGTTCGAATCTACTATAAAAATTACTTTAATATTAATATTTTATATATTATATTTTAATTAGGGGACTCTTGCCATAATTGCGACGCTTGAAAAGCTGGGAAAGGGTTATTATCAGAAAGATGATGTTGTCCATCCCAGTGTCATTTCCCTCGGTCACTTCACACCCAAGGATAGTAGATTCTCGTATGTCGTTAATACGCGGCAAAACTCTTCAAGAGTTCAAATATATATATATATATATATATATATATATATATATATATATATATATATATATATATATATACATATATATTACGTAATATATCTTTATATAGATCTTATGTCTATATATAGATATATATCTTTTATTCACAATGCTGTATTAGTCCCTACTTTTAACGTATGGTAGTAAAAGTTGGGTGTAGCAGAAGAAGCACGAGAGTAGAATAAATGCAGTAGAAATGCGGTCGCTAAGGAGTATGTTAGGACTGAATCTGAGTGACAGGGTGAGAAACTGTGTGACAAAAGAAGAGTGTGGTTTGCAAGATGATGCAGTGAACAGAATCAAGAAAGGAATGCTGCGGTGGTTTGGTCATGTAGAAAAAATGAATGAGGAAAGACTGACAAAGCAAATGTATGTTGCAGAAGTGAATGGAAGAGTCGGAAAGGGACGTCCTAGGCGAAAGTTTGCCGAAATTGGCGATAAATTAAAAATGGGCCAAATTAAGAGTACCCTTAACCGACGAGGGTGTGTGCGTAGGTATATGGATGTGGAAGAGGCGAGAGAGGTATATCAGGATCGTGCTAAATGGAAGTCTGTAGTCTCTGCCTACCCCTCTGGGTGACAGGCGTGAGTGTTTATGTTATGTTATGTTATATGTAATATATCTTTGAAATATCCCATTTTAACTGTGTTAACATCCTCATGTTACAATAAGTAATTTTATTCTTATGCAGAATTTTTTATAGAATAAGGATGACTAACGAGCATACAGTTCACCTCACGGTAAGTGGATACTGTGGTCCATAGACATCTACATTTATCTTTAATTAAAAATAAAAATACAGGTGCGTTGACACCCCTGAGGACTGAGATGGAATGCTCTGTTTCCAGCAAAGAGTCTCCGGTTCTTTACATTCATCATATGAAACACAGCAGCATTAAGGTGCCATTTTACGCTGGTATTCTGTGAAAGCGTGGTCCTACCCCTGTCGAGCCGACCCATTCATGTTGCAACCACAATATAACTGCATGCTAGCTCTACCACGTAAAAAATACTTTTCTTATTCATCATCGAGCAATAACAAACAACCTTCTGCTGGTGATGGATTTCTCCAAAGGCAATTCAGTCCTGGAATCATAAGGAAAGTACGTCGTAATTAGTCAGGTTGTCAGCCAGAACACCAGAATTGTTGCACTATTGTAGCTTTTAATTGATGAATATAGGATCATCTATCAAAGCCCAAAATTTGTCATTTCCCATTAAAGAGCTTTGTACGGGTTGAAATGGGGTGATGTACTTACCACAGTCTTACCAAACTTGCTAGATAAATAGGGTTGTATTACACTAGATATTTAAGGATGTGAAAATAAATTAACTAAGATTCTTATAAAATAAATTGGTGTGTAGTTTTAAGTTCTAAGATTGAAATAATTTTACACGGGATGAGATAACTAATAATTCTTTATTAGTTCAGTAAGGATTTACACACGTAATATTATGGCCTCCCACTATCGTATCCAGTGTAGTTGTCCACTGTGTAGTCATAGTTTTGGTCATGTAGAAAGAATTAATGAGGAAAAAGTGACAAAGCAAATTTATGTTGCAGAAGTTAATGGAAGAGTCGGAAAGGGATTTCTTAGGCGAAAGTTTATCGACCAAATTGGCGATATATTGAAAATGGGCCAAATTAGGAATACCCTTAACCGACGAGCATGTATGCGTAGATGTATAATATATGAACGTAGAGAAGGCGAGAGAGGTGTGTCAGGATTGTGCCAAATGTAAGTTTTTAGTCTCTGCCTACCTCTCTGGGTGACAGGCGTGAGTGTTTATGTATTATATTATGTATCATTTATAGGAAAATTTATAGGTACGCTTTTACTACAAAATCCCAGAAAACTTTCTAAATTTATCAATAAACAAGTTTAAAAGCAGTATTAAAAAAATTGTACAATAAGGGTTGTACTATCATATCTTTATATATATAAATTACGTGTCACGTTGTTTGTCCGCGATGGACTCCTAAATTACTCAACCGATTTTAATCAAATTTGCACACCGTGTGCAGTTTGGTCCAACTTGAGAGATAGGATAGTTGTTTTGCCCATGAGTGACCCACAATTTTTTTTTTGCGAATTTATGGATTTTTAATAGGACATGACAAAGGGTCGTCGAAAAGGGCAGAACAACTTCTGCCTGGCAAGCTAGTAAAAAAAAAAAAATATATATATAATACATGAATGAAAATAAGTCCTGAGAATGAGATGATCGCCACTTCAATGCTGTTTCTATTAAAATTAATTTACTAAAGTGAAAATATATTTAAAAAGAGTCCCGCTAGGTTTCTCGCTTACTTTTTTTGATCCCAGGACAGAGGTATTGTCCGAACCAGTGGTAAATAAACAAATGCTTTCAATAAGTATTATGTAATAATCTATATTTACTAAAAATCATTTCATTCTATTTTATTCTGCAAGTATAAAATCCCATCCAATGTAAATTAGAACCTATTAGTAAACTGCATGAGTGCTAATTTGAAAAAAAAATGGAGTTAAATGCTCATTAGGCTGTAAATTTGACGTTCAGGTAATGCGAGCGTTGGTTTTTCTTCCATTTCTGATATCGTATAGTAGAAGATGAAACGATTCATTTAACCCTAAAATAAAAGTGCAAATATATCTTGGAAAAGTATTATAATATTAATATTACGTAACTTTTGCAAATTTTCCTACATCTTAATGTCGTGCAGTATTATTAGCACAACATATTGGAACTGGTTTGTTTGTTCGCACGTCTGCGTCTAAAGTGTTAAGTTTGAATAGTGTAACCATGGCTTGGAGAAGTATTGTATAAATATACCTAGTGTAAAATACTCTGACGGACGTCGGGCAATAGCGTTAGGTAGCGGCAGTAGGTAAAGTGCAAGACGTCTGGTACTCTGCCAAGCATGAGAATGAATCATTCATCATCATTACAGAGCTTAATAAGTTCACTGCTGAACACAGGCCTCCCCCAAGGAAGCGTTTCTTACCAGGCCGTCACACCATCTAGTGGGGAACCGCCCTACACTTCGCCTAACGGTACGTGGCTGCAACTCGAGAACATTTCTTCCCGTGAGAATTAAGGCAAATCCAAACTGGAGGGGCTAATGTCCATCAATGGAATTTTACGGGCCGTTATATCAGAAAGCAGAATGCCTTTACGTCGCCATTATGGTACAATATTTTCCATTTGACTGCATACAGACTAAATAGACCGAACAAGCGTTTGGCGAACTCAGCTGGAAGTGATAATTCATTTACAAGTATTACGTTTGCCCGCGCATCTCGTGACCTTCGCCGCGGTCAATGCGGTTTATTTTTTATTGATCTACGGCATGGTAATTTCTCTGAACATCCGTTGCATGAAAATCATACAGAACTGGGCCCTAGAAACTCACCTGTTTATAATACAAATCGTCTGATGGTAATTTCGGATAATTTCTTTTATTCACCCATTTTATACAGCAGTACGTTCTACAAATCAGTTGCTCCTGTAATCACAGATGCTTCAAAGCACTTGAAATCGAAACCTAAAAAGCAAAAATGTCGCTCGTAGTGACTAGTGACCCCTTAACACTGACGGCCGATGGCGACTGCTCGAGTTCTCTTTCTTTCTCCGTTCCTCTAAAGACGCCGCTGAATGTGCGAGGTTTTCAATCGGAGTGCCGAGTAAGGTGCATATTGTACTGCCAAATGTATGTTCACCTTTATATAAAAGCCAAAACGTAATACAGTGGTGGGACTTCTATTCAGCCTAAGAATAGATCCAGGTAAGTTCCACAGCTCTTAATTACTTCCGCCGCAAAATAACAGTGTTTGAATTGAAATAATACTAGTTTTTACGAATTTTATCGCGTATATTTAACTATAAATACCCGACGTTTCGAGCGCTTTACGACACCCATGGTCACGGGAGGGACTGAGATGTTCAACGTCCAGATGCCATAGTTAACAGCGGTTACTATAGATTAAAATTTAACTTTTGTTCCGATCTACACAGTATGAACTTATGGTATCTTGAAGTCTTGCAGTTGTATGCTTGGGTCGGGATTTAATTTTATTTATTATAGGATCCCAAGCAGATGGTAGCACCCAGCCATCTTCTCCATTGAAATTACGATGTTTTTTGATTACAATAGCCTCGCGAATCATCCTTGGAAGGAATCGGTGTTCTTTAGCGAGGATTTGTGATCTATCAAATCTGATGTAGTGACGGGGGGGGGGGGGGGGGGGCGATCCTGTACATGTTCACAGACTGCAGACTTCCCGGCGCGTCGATTCTTCACGTCAGCTATATGTAGCGACTGAGATGACGTTGAACATCTCAGTCCCTCCCGTGACCATGGGTGCTGTAAAGCGCTCGAAACGTCGGGTATTTATAGTTAAATATACGCGATAAAATCCATAAAAACTATTATTATTTCAATCTGTAGTGTTCGCGTAAATATAAGAAATCAGTAGTGTTTGAATTGCTGTATTCTGGCCTGAAGTTCTTAGAGAGTATAATTAAAGGCTGTGAGATATTCTATCTTAGTTCACAGATGACACGAAAACTCATATGTAACCTTCTTTGTTAGTTGGCTTCTTCTAAAGTTAGCTGCCGATGTCCACGGACTGCAGTAACCATTTACCATCAGTTTGGCTGTAAGTTTTCACTTCAATTTTATTTAAAAAAAAACAAGAGCGGGTGTTTGTCATGCATGCTAAATGCCTTGTTGCTCGCTTGTCGCTCTTTCTGTACTAACAGCATCCTGAGATGCGCTGTCCAAAAAGTGTGCCGCACCGCTACGCCGACCGCTTTAGTGAAGACCGCTCGGCAGAGTGGTAATGTAGCGACTTGTTTCTCACACAAATCAGGAGGGCGACCTTTACAAGTCCAGTGCTGACGATTAAAGGCCTTCCCCAAGGAAAGCACCAACACACTGTCCTGAGCCACCTGCGTCCATCGACTTACTGAATGTCGTACCAGTGTGGATAGCCAAGATAACTACTATGGTTACACAGGATGTACCTACTTTTAAAAATTGTTACGAGCTAACCCCACAGCAGGTCGTCGTTTTATCTAGTGGGGAGGGGCTACATTTCGCTTACTGATACGAGGTTGCCAACTGTACCTTTCTCACCACTCAGGAGCTCAGGACACTAATACAACGGTGTTTGTTTCTCATGACGCTGATCCATGTGTATATAATAAAAAACTGTTCCATGTGTGATTGCCTATTTTTAATGTAGTGATCAAGACCTTCTTTCAAATTATATTTTCATCTTCGATCAATAATAGTACAATTGATCGAAGATTTTCATAGAAAATATACCGTAGGTAAGATGGTTCAAAGATTCGTTTACCTTGTAGAAGTCTGTGATGTAAGTAACCTAAACATTCTCAAACACTTCATTTTATAGGCTACTAAACGTTTCGATGTTATAAAAATTTCAATGTCGGTTTATTTAGCTACTGTTCTTTATTGAAAAGCGTGACCACCAAAGATCGCTTTGGGATTATGTAGAATATAGGAATTTTTAAATTAAAGGTGTGTAAAATAGTTTTAATGTAACTACGATATTCTAGTCGTTACCTTCAACTTGTAACATTCCAAAAGGGCAAAAAATTTGATACATAACATAAACATACGTAAACACTCACGCCTGTCACCCAGAGGGGTAGGCAGAGACTACAGACTTCCATTTGGCACGATCCTGACACCTCTCTCGCCTCCTTCACATCCATACACCTACGCATACATGCTCGTCGGTTAAGGGTAATCCTGGTCACAACATCATCTTGCAAACTACACTCTTCTCTTATCACACAATTTTTCACCCTGTCATTCAGATTCAGCCCTAACATACTCCTTAACGACCGCATTTCTACTGCGTTAATTCTACTCTCGTGCTTCTTCTGCCACATCCAACTTTCACTACCATACGTTCAAGTAGAGACCAACACAGCATTGTGAATTGCCATACGTGCCTTTTTCGACACATTTTGACTTTCACAATAGAGTGTAGGGCCACATTTATTCTATTTCCTGCATTCACTCGTCGTTCTATATCCTTATCACATCTCCCATCCCTGCTAAATACGCAACCCAGATATACAAACTCATCTACTTGCTCGATCAACTCCCCTTCTATTCTTATTTCACATATCGTCTTACTTTCTTCTCTTTCAAAAACCATAACTTTCGTCTTACTTGCGTTCACTTTCACACCCATTTCTTTTAATGATCTGTTCACTAATGTAACCATCATTTGCAGCTCGGCCGTCGACGACGCAAGAATAACTTGATCATCGGCGTACAAAAGGCATTTGACGGTTAACTCACCCATTCTTAATCCGCATTCTTCAACTTTCAAATTTTGCAAACAACTGTCCATAAATAGGTTGAACAACCACGGGGAAGCCACACAGCCCTGTCTGACACCTTTATGGATACCAAACCAGTAGACCCCAGACCGAGTAGACCCCATTGATCCTAACACAAGCACTAGAGTCCCTATAAAGCGACTCCAATGCCTGTATCAAGCCAGCGTTCAACCCAAATGAATTCGCACATTAGCACATCCCTATCCACTCTGTCATAGGCCTTTTCCAAGTCTATGAACGCACAAAAAACCGTTTGGTTTTTGGCCAAAAACTTTTTCCGCGATCATGCGCATGGAAAAGACTTAATCTGTACATCCCATTCCCTTTCTAAATCCCGCTTGCACATCCCAAATTTTTTCATCAGTTTCTTTCATGACCCTTTCAATCAGTAACTTAGCATACAGTTTTCCCATGCTAAGAAGGCTGATACCACAGTAGTTTTTACAGTCCTGCTGCGACCCTTTTCCTTTATATACTGGGACTATCACGGCTTTGCACCAGTCTACCGGTACCCGCTTCAGTTCCCAGCATAAATTAAACAAAGTGTGCAGCAGGCCTGCCACAACTTCCTCTCCAGCCCTTAGCATTTCGAGTGAAACTCTATCATGTCCGGCAGCCTTACCTGCTTTCATGCTTTTCATTGCTTTCTTATTTCATCTATACTTATCTCGCTACCTCTTTCCTCTTCTTTCGGAGTTTCTACAATGATGAAGTTTTGAGTTTAAAGAGATGGAAGGAATATTTTGAAAGTCTTTTTATGAGTGAGGAGACAACGTATAAAATAAATGAAGTAGAAACTCCGAAAGAAGAGGAAAGAGATAGCGAGATAAGTATAGATGAAATAATGAAAGCAAAAAATTTGAGTTTGTAAAAAAGTAAACTTCAGAAACTAAAAAGAATAATATAATGTCTACATACAATAGCTTCTGAAGTCGGGATCTAATTCTTCGATACACTATGACTAAGTATATTATATACTAGCTGTGCCCCGCGGTTACACCCGCGTATATCACGCAACCTTGCCGCGTGATATGACATGACACCTCGCTCATTTAGTTCAATCATTTTAGCTAAAAAATTGGCAAAATTAATGGACTACTTATCGGCATATTATGTATTATGTACGTTATACAGCAAGGTAAAATTTTAACCACTCTCTCCACCCCTCCCAGGTGAGCGTCACACCCCCCCTCCCCGCACCTCAGAAAGTGCCCCGAACACGGTTTTTTCCAGTTTTAGAGAGAACTGTACACGGTACATGAAAAGTGTGGAGGTACGAAAAGATCCCTGATAAATTTTCTATCAACGTTTTATACATAGGTATAAAAGCGATATCATTTGTAGTTTTCGCGCAATCTGCGACGAAATATGAACATTTATTGTCATTTATCGATTTTTTTGTGCTCTATTTTAATTTTATTAAAATTTCAAACTTTACCGCCAAAATATGTTTGAGTAAAGTAAAGAATAGAAAATTATGCTCTTTAAAAGGAGGTAATAAAACTATTTATTTGAATAATAATGAATAGTAAAATCGGCCCAGCAGTTGCGGAGCTTATTCGGTACAAATAAACAACCAAAAAATCTTTCCTCTTTATAATAATATTGAATATATATATATATATATATATATATATATATATATATATATATATATAATATTAACACCTATAGTAAGACCTAGTGAGTTGGAAAGTTGGTCGTGGCATCAGGAAATTCATCACCCAGTTTCGTTCCGAGGGTGTCGTGAAGTGACTATAACAAATACCAGTAGTTACGACCTTATAACATTTGATAGATGTTGGTCTCACATCTTGCGTCGGTGATGGATAACATTTGGTATAGATGTGAAATATAATGGATATTTCACATGCGGCGACAGAGATTTTTTTTGAGATTTCAAGGGCGCGAGCAGTCGCAGTTGGTCGCAGTACTGCGGTGACAACGGAGACAAACGTGGCGTTACTAGGGCGACACTGAAAGTTTTTAGAACTGGCCACTTGTAAACGATATAATAAAAAATAAGGTCAAATTTTGAAAATAGAACTCTTTGCCAATATTATTGAGTGTATTTTATTAATCTGTCATTTGTTTACGATTTGGCGGCAAATTGAAAATTGTCTGTGTCATGTCAGCATGATTTGAACGCGAGAAAATTTTCATACAATGATTTTTTATGACTTTCGATGTAATTTAAATCAACTAGAAAGTTATGATAGACTTCGGTTGGCCTTTCACGAAGAATACCCATCTCGTGCCACTGTTTGCAACTGGTTTAATGAGTTTAAACGTGGTCGCACTAATCTCATCGGTGATCTGCGTGAGGGACGGCCTTCTACGGCAACGACTGAAAATAACATCAGTGTTGTGCGGCGTACGATAGAGACTGACAAAAGAGTGACCTATCAGCTGATTCGGACAAGCTTAGGCATCGGTATGAGTCAAGTGCACAAAAGCCTCCGTGAACATTTAGCGGTCAGGAAGCTTTGTGCCCGGTTTGACAAAGGCCCAAAACCACCGTCGTGTTGATTGGTGCCGTAAAAAGGTTCAATGATTTAACGGAGGTGACTCAAATGCTGTGATCACCATACTTACGGGTGACGAAAACTGGATTTATTGTTATGTATATATCCTGAAACAATGAGACAGTCTGCTGTCTGGGTGTTTCCTTCCGAGGAGTTGCCGACTAAAGTCTAGACAAACATTCGACTACTTGGCGACGTCAGATGTGGAATTGCTGGGTCACTCGCCTTATAGCCCAGAGAAAAAAACTTCGAGGAAAACAAAAATTTTATGGACGTTGAGGACGCAGTGGCTGCATTTCAAAATGCCGTCGAAGAGACAGACAAGACGGGGCAAAATGCTTTTCTCGGTGGTACCATCAGATGCAGCGATGTACTCGTATTAATGTAAATGGACACTATTTTGAAAAGATATAATAAAACTAATAACTTGCTAGTTTGTTCAGTCTTTTTGGTTTTCTAAGAACTTTCAGTGTCACCCTCGTATCGTGGTCACGAGTGAGAAGCGGCGATATGCTCCTGTTTGGCCGGCCCGCGCGTAATTTTATTCCACGATATTTATCTGATATTTCTTTATAAAATGATATACTTATACTCTTTTCCCATAATTCCTCCATGTATTTACTAGTGAACACATAAATAAAATTTGATTGAAATTACTTTAATTGCATTTTTTTTATTAATGAACGTACCAAAGATGTTTTATATCTTTGGGATGTACTTACCGAAAATTGTAGATTTTGAGGAAATTTTGCGATCTTTTTGTATCGCGCCAAAATGGTTCAATCGTATTTTGGCCATCATAACTCACTAAGGAAAATCTTTAACATTTATAATGATTTATGACGAAAATTGATTTTATGCGCACCTATAAAGCGTGAAAAATTTGCTTTTAGCGCCAATTTCACCTTAACCCAATCTTGTACGATTAGGCTTATAGTAGACGAAATGGTTTTCAGATAGATAGATATATAATTATTAATTAACAATATGTTTCTAAAATAAACATATTGTTAATTAATAATTATATAAACACTGATCAGTTGGAATGATCAGTTGAACTGACCGTGTGTGGCCACCATCAGACGTGGTAAAGCCACGCTGCAGCTATATTATGGTTGTAGCATGAATGGGTCGGCTCGACCGGAGAAGGACCACGCTCTCACAGAATACCAGCGTAAAAGAGCAGCTTTATGCTGCAGTGTTTCATATGGTGAGTCTAGAGAACCGGAGATCCGTTTTACTGCATTCGAGGCGTTCCATCTTAGTCCTCAGGGGTGACAACGCATCTACATTTTGATTTTTAATCGAGTTTTTTTTATTTTTTATTATTTTTTTTTATAGAATAAGGGTGACAAACGAGCACACAGTCCACCTGATGGTAAGTGGTTGCTGTGGCCCATAGACATCTACATCTATCCTCGATTACGAATCAAAATGCAGATGCGTTGTCACCCGTGAGGACTAAGATGGAATGCCTCGTTTCCAGTAAAAAGGGTCTCCGGTTCTCTGCACTCACCATACGAAATACAGCGGCATCAAGCTACTATTTCACGCTGGTATTCTGTGAGAGCGTTGTCCTTCCCCGGTCGAGCCGACCCATTCGTGCTACAACTATACTACTAATATAACTGCAGCATGGCTCTACCACGTAAGATTATATGTATATGGACCACAGCGTCCACTTACCATCAGGTGGGTGCTCGTTTGTCACCCTTAAAAATCTGAATCAAACCGCAATGTTTTTACATTGACCGCAGCGGAGCTATGTTGGAGCCGCACCGTCGCGTTGCGTCGCCGAGATATTATGCGTTGAATGGTAAGGCGGCGATCACAACTCAGTATAGAACTAGAATATACTATACAGCATAAATATAGAAGTACCTAACTGTTACCGTTATAATCTATTAAAGTCTAATACGTTATACTATATCATTAGTACCCATACATCGTATTTCATATCATGCTGCAGCTATGTGAGTGGTTTAGTTGTAGCACGAATTGGTCGGCTCGACCAGGGATGGATTACGCTCTCACAGAATACTAGCATAAAATAAAACTTAGCGTTACTGCTGTGTTTCGTATGGTTAGTGTAGAGAACCGGAGAACCTTTTTACTGGAAACAAGGCATTCCATCTTAGTCCTTACGGGTCGATTCGTTCGCAGTCGAGTATAGTTGTAGATGTCTATGGGCCACAACATCCACTTACCATCAGGTGGACTGTGTGCTCGTTTGTCACCCTTATTCTATAAAACAATAAGACACTACTGTCCATCTCGTAATCAGTTTCCTTCTGTTGCCTGTTACGACACTCACAGGATGATATGGGCTAGAGGATATCGTGACACCGAAACTACACATTTGTTAAACACGATCAAAAATGATTTATCCTCAAGAATATAATCTAATTAGAATTAATATCAAATTAATTCTTAGATTGTATTAGGTGTCTTATTGTGATATGGTGATGTAGCGGCGAACGCGGACTCGGTGCGGTACTAACGCGGATGTGGTGCCAACGCGGTACCCTCTCGGTGCCATACGTAAGACAGAGAAACCTGTAGACAAATTGACGCCTTCTTTCGCATTCGCACACGCAAAAGATAGATTTATGCGTACGCCTTGCGTAGAAATGAAACCGAGCGGTGTGATTGTTTGTCCCTTTCTCCGTGCCGGTTTTTTTGTTTAGCAAACTAGACTTTGCTTCGTAGCGACCTAAGGAGTTTACAAGTTGGTTTATGTGAGAAAAAAGTGTTTTGTGAGCTTAAGATTGGTGAATCTTGTTCAGTTCTTAGAACAATTAAAATTTTTATCTAAATATGTTTAAAAGTCATAAAGATTATTGTATAACCTATAACTACGTTATCGTCCTTTCTCACTCGAGGTCACGCTAATCATTAGTCTATAGGTTTCTCTGTCTACGGTGCCATACATGATTATAGCTTGTATCTATATACTAACTTGCGTTGCGGTTCCGGTATGACTCCATGCCACTGCTCCATGTACAGGAAGCATAATAGTATTTTTTTTTATTATTTAACATCTCTCTACTGTTATTTTTCTAAAAGTAAATTTTATTTTTAAATTTTAAATTTATTACCATTTATTAAATGGTAAACTTTAATGAAATTATAAGTTTCTTACGACCAAGAATAAAACTAGTCTGACGACTCGATTTCTTTTCATGAACTCTTTCAAAATAAACACACAACTTATAAATAAGCTTGTCTTCCGGTAGTGAAACAAATTGATTTCTGGATGTGGTAAACAATAGTGTCTATCAGTATGTACGTAAGTTATTTAACTTAATACAAAACGTTTTGAAATGCATAGAGTTATCATCCGGCCTTATAAAATTCCCAGACTGCAGACGGGCTGTAACGTCCAGGGTGGTACTGCACAATCTGTCTGGTAGTGCAATATCAATGAGCCTGCAAAGCGTGCCGATTAATGCAAATTCTCTCTGCAACGGAAAAGCCTGTGTGAAACATTGCAGTTAAGGGCCGATGAAAAAAGCACCCTGACCGTAAATAACTTGACAACAATCAAATCGTCGGAAGTATAAAATGAGCTCAAATATAATTGCTTAAAAATTTGTTTTATTCAACGTGACGCGTGATTAGCGTAAAAATAAAAAATACAGGATTTTATTTATAGGGGCTGGCTACCAATTCGAGAGGAAGCAAGAGAAGGGGAGGAGACTAGAGAATCAAGTGAACGTCTTAAAGAAATTCCTCCGTCTACTGTTTGGACACCGCCACCTCCGCCACCTACAAAATAGACAAGACGGTCTAAGCAATGGAAGGTAGTTCTTATTCAATTCGTGGCTAAGGAACCTGTTACATTTTTAATCTCTTACTGGCTATCAATAATAGTTATGAAAGTACGTAAGAGGAATCACTGTGTCAGACAGAATCATTATATTTATTGACATTGCAATGGGAAAATGTGGACATAATGAGCTTTCTTAGACATGTTTAATATATTTGAAGGTTAAATTTTAAATGATGGGAGAAAAATAGTCTATTTGTGAGTGTGTCACCGTTTCTTCTCACAAGGTCTTCACGAAGTCACGATGGCGTAGCTTTGGACTATCAAAAAGTATTTTCTAAAAGCCAATTTTGAATAAAACGGACGATATACGTAATATTCTGTTCGACGAAAACATAGGTATAACACTGAATACAATTACTAAAATCTAATAGAATATACTTATCATATAATTTGTGTATTATAACAATTATCTTAGGCTTCTTCTATATCAATTATTTACTAAAGTAAATGTTTTATAATTCCAAATTAACTGCTATAGGAAATACAGCCGTCTATTATGAACACATTAGCGTAAATATTGCCTATTGTTATTTCTGTAAAAAGTGAAGTAAAGTTACAGCTCATATACTTCCTACTGCTGGGAACAGGCCTCTTCTCATTTCTGAGAGGGTTTTAGGAAATATGCAAATGAAAATAACAATTAACAATTTCACTGATGCAGGCGTGGATCGAACCCAGGTTACTGCGAAATTTACAGCGAGCGCTAAGCGCCTGACTTACCGCGGCTCTCTTTCCCAAGTAGCACATAAGCAATATAAGCAGACACTGTATCACTCTCTTGTTGTATAACAGCTGTTTAAGGAAGCTTGTATCTTTCTTAACCTATATACTATAACAGATTTTTACATCTCTTTAAAGGCAGAGTGATAAAGTAGCCGTTTAGTAGTGACCATAACATCTTTGGTGATAAAAAAGGAGTTTGTAGAGTTTTTATACGGCCATTGGATATAAAGACGTGTTATAATAATATACTTATTAACACTATGAGACCTAAAAGAGGAATAACGAAGATAAAGGCGTTTTAATTGAGTTATAATTATATGGCATATAGTATTCAAGATAACTAAGTAGTACTATGTAGTATACAACTTTACAATAAATCTTTAATAATCTTAAAATCACTTTTACCATATTGGAGAATCACAGTTCGACGGAAGTACCAAAAGCGATATATTTGTGAAAATTGTCGTGTAAATATAGCCATTGTCTGCATTAGGCATGTCAAAGATATTTTATACGTGAGTAAAGAACCGGATACCCTTTTTACTGGAAACGAGGCATTCCATCTTAGTCCTCACGGGTAACAACGCATCTGCATTTTGATTCGTAATCGAGGATAGATGTAGATGTTTATGGGTTATAGCAACCACTTACCATCAGGGAGACTGTGTGCTCGTTTGTCACCCTTATCCTATAAAAAAAGGTTGTCTGGAACAAATTGCTTCCAAAACGATAAGACTGCTTATTGTAACTTCTTTATTTATTTCATTTTGTTGTAGTGTAAACTTTTTTAGACACGTCGAACACTTTTGGGATGGAAAAAGCACTGAACTCGCGTGAATGACCGTCATGCTCAGATACAAATATATTTGAGCGTGACGGTCACTCACTAATTTATAATATTACATACACATCTGTGTATATTTTATAATTTACAAAAACGCAAAAATTATCTCAAGCAGGTCTGTTTGTATTAAACTACTCTTGTATGTTTTATGTGAAAGTTGTAAGACTCTTCTGACCACTATAGAATTAATATAAATGTTTGCGTACATCGGAACAGAAAAAAATAATTTTTAAAAGCTAGGGCAACTATGACATAAGAAAATCCCAATGGCCGTGAGAAAGAGCAACATCGAGAGTAAAAAAACTGGCCAAGTGCGAGTCGGACTCGCGCATGAAGGGTTCCACACCATCGTACAAAATTTAATAATATGTAGGTAGAATATAGCAATACAAACTCTGTGAAAATTTCAGGCGACTTGTTACCATTATTAGGATCAAGCAAAAGTAAAAAAAAAAACAGGTTTCTACGAGTGTAGAAACCTGTAGAAAATTGTAGAATCGACTTACCCCTTCAAAATGTAAGTGTATTTTTTTCAAAAATGGCTTGAATAATGTAAATAAAACATTATAACTAATTGATACCATTATTTAAAAAATCTACCCAGTACTTTTTAAATTTATTAGGTTTGAATGGAAACGCACCAAAAATGAAGTTAATTAAAGTCAATATTGGGCTGAACAAAATAAATATAAAACAGAAAATGTATCTTTAGTACTCAACATTTATGATCTTAATACTTGCTGTTGCCTCTCCTAGCTTTGATAACACATCGGAGGCGGTTTCCCATTCAAATTGATTCAAATTGATACCATTATTTAAAAAATCTACCCAGTACTTTTTAAATTTATTAGGTTTGAATGGAAACGCACCAAAAATGAAGTTAATTAAAGTCAATATTGGGCTGAACAAAATAAATATAAAACAGAAAATGTATCTTTAGTACTCAACATTTATGATCTTAATACTTGCTGTTGCCTCTCCTAGCTTTGATAACACATCGGAGGCGGTTTCCCATCGACCTTATAAGTTTTTTGATCATTTCCTGAGGAAGCCTTTCCCATTCCTCTTCCAGCGCTGCCTTCAGCTCTGTGATGTTTGTAGGTGCCGGATTTCTGGCTCGTAACCCCGTTTGAGATCAATCGGATTGACATCAGCACTTAGTGCTGGTCAGTCCATAGTCCGAATGCCTAATTCATGCATGAACTGACGAGCGATTCGTGCTGTATGATACCGGGCATTGTCATGCATTAAAAGGAAGCTCTCCCCGATGAAGCTTTCATAAGGCAAGACATGGTCCAAAAGAATATTTTCCACATATCGTGCAACAGTCACACCGCCTCCTCGGCCTCCACCTTTCTTCGGCCTCGGGACGAAAACGAGCTCCGTTTTACCTTTCAGCGTAATGCCCATATCATACACGAATCACCGCCATAGGACACTCTTTCGCCAAAACAGCACTCCGTAAACCACTGGCCTGGACGCCTGTAGACCAGAACTCTCCTTTCACTGCCGCTCGTCGGTGAGCTTTGGTCAATTTTGGGCCTCTAGCAGGCTGTCTTGGAATGCGGTTCGCTTCTCTCAATCGTCTTCTACGAAACACCGGTGAAATAGCAATTTCGGAGACTCGTCGAAATGATAAAACAGTAAACGGTATCTCCCCTTCTAGAGTAAGAACCAGTCTCTTGGAATCTTTTCTACACCCTTGACACAGCAGATTGGCTCAGGTTTAGTCGACGAGTGACTTATCCCTGCTGCAATAAAGCGACAACTTGGGCGGATACTTCTGATGCTGTATCCATAGTTCTTGCAAATCGGCGTTCGTAAATTGCGTACGTGTGTTACCTGAACGTCTAATAAGTGATTGATAAGTTGTGCACTGCTTGTAGAGAGTAATATAACTACAGCGCATTTTCGATTCTTACATGGATATTACGATATAAAAAAAAGAACTGAACGAATTTAAATGATAGCGGTGTTATTTTAAAGCCCTAAGGCTATCAAAATAATACATATTTTATATACATTACGCCAGTAATTTTCGAAAAAGTTACACTTTGTATATTTTGTAGGGGTGAGTCGATTCAATTGCTAACGAGTGTAGCAGGGGAGCCCCCTTTAAATTTTTATTTATTTTTATAATTTGTTGTTGCGTCAACAGACATGTATACACATTCTGTAAAAATATCATGAGATATAATAGCCCGCTGATAGACTGACAGTCGGACGGGCGGACGGACAGCAGAGGCTTAATAACAAGCTTCCGTTGGTTACCCTTCAGGTACAGAACCCTAAATGTTAGCCAACATAATCTAAATAAAATTCATAAATTCGTTCATTCAATGTGACATATTTTATTGCATTGTAATAAGTAGTTTGATACAGTCTATGCATAGTAACCCTCGTGTCATCAGCAATCGTGGAAACAAGTGATCATCTTCAATCAGTACACAATTTGATTTTTGATGCGGATCTTAGGCTGCTAAAGTTACAGGAACCGCTAACATATATCAAAATCTAATCGCTTATTACATAGCATACAAATAAGATACTTGTTTCGGTATGTTTTATGTCAGATATTTAAATTTTTTTACGTGGGAGAGCCATAGTTGTAGCACGAATGGATCGGCTCGATCAGGGTAGGATCACGCTCTCACAGAATACCAGCGTAAAGTAGCACCTTCACGCTGCTGTGTTTCGTATGGTGAGTGTAGAGAACCGGAGACCCTTTTTTCTGGAATCGAAGTATTCCATCTTACTCCTCAGGGGTGACAACGCATCTGCATTTTGATTCTTAATTGAAGATGTATGTAGATGTCTATGGGCTACAGCATCCACTTACCATCAGATGGACTGTGTGCTCACTTGTCACACAATGCTATAAAAAACCACAACCACTTAAACTGGCTTACTTGGAGTGGTTAAAGGAAGTTTTAGTAAAGTTAGTGGTGTAAGTTTAGTCAACATTTAAAAAAACTCTCCTTATATAAAGCCGCGGTAACTAAGGGGTTAAAATATTTATTGCTTAAGTAATTACAAAATTTCGAAATTCAAATTTTAGATTATCATTTTTCACATCTTTAGTCAACATTTAAATTGAATAGCCAATAGCAACTTTTTTTTATAGAATAAAATTGACAAACGAGCACACAGTCCACCTGATGGTATGTGGATACTGTGGCCATCTATATTTAACCTCGATTAAGAATCAAAATGCAGATGCGTTATCACCCCTGAGTACTAAGATGGAATGCTTCGATTCCAGTAAAATGGGTCTCCGGTTCTCTACACTCACTATATAAGCACAGCAACATTAAGCTGCTATTTTACACTGGTTTTCTGTGAGAGCGTGGTCCTATCTCGGTCGAGCTGACCCCACTACAATCATAATATAACTGCAGCGTGGCTCTACCACGTAAAAACTTCATAGTTATCTACTATATATTTGGTGGGTACTCTGCTAGTTTCCAGAGACGATGCCTTTTTTAATACCACACAGACAACATATGAGTGTTGTTAAAGGTGACAAGGGAAAATGCTAGAATTTTTTTATGCTTCCGATAAATGGCGGTATAAGATGTAAACGAGATGGTTGTACCGTATATCTATCTCGTTTGCGACCAAAACCGGCGACGGGTAGCAACGTTAAAAGTGCGAGATATCTGGTACATGTACCAGAAGATATCGTCAATTCGCCTTACAAGCGTGACGAAAATACTCCCTACAAAGAATAAGACCCGTGTGAGGCAGTGGACCCGATAAAGAAAAACTTGTGACCATGGGTGCTTCAAGGCAATCAAAACATCAGAATTGTAAAATTAGCTCAAATAAATATCGGTAAAATTTGTTTTATACGACATGTAGCAATAGTACTCGAATAAACAGTGTAAATATAACAAAATCAATATGAGATTTGGTTTATAGGGGCTGGCTACCAATTCGAGAGGAAGCAAGAGAAAGAGAGGAAGAAAGAGCAAGAGAGGAAGCTAGAGAAAGAGAGGAAACAAGAAAAGGAGAGGCGGAAAGAGAATCAACGGAACCTCGTAAAGAAATCTCTCAGTCTCCTGTTTTAACAGCGCCTCCTCTACCGCCTTCTCCACCGCCTCCTCCATCGCCTCCTTCATCGCCTCCTTCATCGCCTCCTCCATCGTCTCCTCCATCGCCTACAAAATAGGCAAGATGGCAGATAGTACCTATTATTTATTCTGTGACACGTACTCAATTTATGGCGAAAGAAACTTTTATATTTTTTCAACTAAATCTGTAAGAGTATCAATAACGAAAATAAAGTTACGTATTCTCACGAATCACTGTGATCCATAGTCATTTCACATTCATCTTCCATACGGAATAAATAGACCTCACTAAGGTTAGTGAGGTTAGTGCTTACATCCGTCATCATCCATCACGCCAGTCTTTGTTTCTATTTTACCATTCAACACTGGCAGAAAAGAATTGGCAAGAAATTTTTAGAAGTTAAGAAAAAATATAATATATAGCATACAAAATTCCATAAACCTTAGAAATATAAAAGTTAAAGCAATACTATGCTCTGCTCTATGACGCACGTGAACAAGAAAAGCTCGGCGAGAGATAAACGTTTTGATGATTTATAGCATTTATTGCCAGAAATACTGCACAACGTACTCCTGTAATGCGCCGGGATATGCGCAATCTTGCGTTATTGTTCGAACGCAATAATGAGTTTCACTATTTTGTTTGTTATAACAACATTTATCTTAGTCTTCTTGTATATCAACTAAAGAAAATGTTAAACATTCCCCAATATTGTTATTTATATCTTTTTTGTAAAATGCTTCTTTTTCGAACAGAGAATATAATGATGTGTAAAATAACAGCCAACGCGTACATGCACCCTCACGCACGCACGCACGCACGCACGCAAGCACGCACGCACGCACGCACGCACGCACGCACGCACGCACGCACGCACGCACGCACGCACGCACGCACGCACGCACGCACGCACGCACGCACGCACGCACGCACGCACGCACGCACGCACGCACGCACGCACGCACGCACGCACGCACTGCATGCACGCACGCACGCACGCATGCACGCACGCACGCACGCATACGAACGCACGCACGCACGCACGCACGCACGTGAGGCGAGAGAAGTGTGTCAGCATCGTGCCAAATGGATGTCTGTAGTCTCTGCCTACCCCTCTGGGTGACAGGCGTGATGTTTATGTATTATTTTTATTTGAAAAAAGTGCTTATGTATATAATATGTATAATTTAACTAAAAATTAAGTTTAGATTGTGTTTTAAACGCACCCACGAACGCACGCACGCACTCACGGACGTGAGGTGAGAGAAGTGTGTCAGCATCATGCCAAATGGATGTCTGTAGTCTCTGCCTACCCCTCTGGGTGACAGGCGTGATGTTTATGTATTTTTTTATTTGAAAAAAGTGCTTATGTATATAATATGTATAATTTAACTAAAAATTAAGGTTAGATTGTGTTTTAAACGTAAAAAATTAAAAAAGGAATAGCATAAATCTACAGAGCCCATGAAGAAAATTTCGTGTTAGACTTAACCAAGAGTCTAACTTTTCTTTCTCTAAACGTAAAATACTTCCATGCACAATAGCTATAACTAAGAAATGGGTGTATTTCGTTTCTCGATCAATAAAACAAGTTTCAAAAGCGACTATGACATAGATAGAAAATAAACAACAGTGAAGTCACAAATAAACGCAATGATCGAATAAAATCGATTGTACTTTTGTGTCCCGAGAACACGTTCTATTATTTGTGGTTGTGGCGAACAATGCGATAGTATTTGACCGTGACTAATACGAACATAACAAAATCAATGGAACGGTTCAGTTACACGTAATGAGCACGTAAATGCTTGTTCACAAAGCTGGACTTTGAAACTCACAACATAATATAATACAAGAGTTCATGGTTACTTAAAAAGAAGAGGTAAAAGAAGGCCAAATTGGCCTCTAAAAAGCTTGGCGTGCTCAGCAGAGCGGGACAGTATTTCATGCCTGATCACCGCCTGCAACTTTACAAGGCGCAGGTTCGGCCGCAAGTGGAATAATGTTCCCTTCTCTGGGCCGGGGCTCCCCAGTGCCAGCTCCTTCCATTTGATCGCATCCAGCGCAGAGCTGTTCCAATCGTCAGCGACCGAGCTCTTTCCGATTAGCTTGACTCACTGGCACTGCGAAGAGATGTTGCATCTCTTTGCGCATTTTATCGCATCTACCACGGGGAGTGCTCTGAGGTATTGTTCGGACTAATTCCAGCAGCACAATTTCACCATCACATATCGCGACGAAACTCGCGATACCATTCATACCATCTGGATAACTGGAGGTCCACCACCGTGCGATTTAAAAGAAGTTTTCTGCCTCGCACAACTTCCGTGTGGTATCGACTACCACCAGAGATTTTTCCGGACTGATATAACTTAGGGACCTTCAAGAAAAGAGCTTACTCCTTTCTAAAAGGCCGGCAACGCACCTGCAATTCCCCTGGTGTTGCAGTTGTTCATGGGCGGTGGTAGTCACCATCAGGTAAGCCGCATGCTAGTTACTAGGCTGCACTAAAAGTATCGGGAATGGAATATTTCCACTGTTCCTGTCATGTTGAAATCTTTTTAATTGAAAACTCCTTGGTTTTAAAAATCGAATACCATTTATTTATTCAAAAAAAAGATTCTCGGTCTTGTCACAAGGTTTTGTCAAACTTGTTTGGTCGTTGAGAAAAATGGAATTGACTCGAGAAAACTCAAGAGCGATGATTTATTATGACTTTCGAAGTAGTTTAACACAAAAACAGTGTGTTGACCGGATGATTTCTGCATTTGGTGATGAAGCCCCATCCAAAACCACAATTTATCGCTGGTTTGCTGAATTTCAAAGTGGACGTGTAAAGCTCAGTGATGATCCCCGTCAAGGTCGCCCAAAACCTGCGGTCACCCAAGAAAAGGTTGATGCTGTGCGTAAGCTGATTGAGGAAGATCGACACTTGACATACCGCGAAATTCAGGCAACTTTAGACATTGGCATGAGTCAAATACAAATAATCTTGCATGAACAATTAGGTGTAAAAAAGTTGTTTTCCCGATGGATACCGCATTCGCTCTGTGAAGAGCAAAAAGCGGCTCGCGTTACTTGGTGCGCCAGAACTCTCGAAAGATTCCACGCAGGACCCTCAAATGCTGTATACAACATCGTATCAGGTGACGAATCCAGGATATACGCGTACGAACCCGAAACAAAAAACCGGTCACGAGTTCGGGTGTTCGAAAATGAGTTAAAGCCAACAAAAATTGTTCGTTCACGGAGTGTTGCAAAAAAATGGTGGCCACGTTTGTCTCCAAAACCGGCCATGTTACGACTATTCCTCTTGAGGGACAAAGAACGGTTAATGTAGAATGGTATGCTAGCATTTGTTTGCCAGAGGTCGTTTCTGAACTCCGTAAAGAGAACTGCAACCGCCGCATCATCCTCCATCACGACAATGCGAGTTCTCACACCGCACACAGAAGAAAAGAGTTTTTAGAGCAAGAAAACATAGAATTATTAGACCAACCGCCGTACAGCCCCGACCTAAGCCCTAATGATTTCTAGACTTTCCCTGAAAAAAAAATGAATAAATTGTGTGGACAGAGATTTTCATCACCTGAAGAAGCTGTGGACGCCTACAAAACAGCTATTTTGGAGACCCCAAATTCCGAATGGAATGGTTGCTTCAATGATTGGTTCCATCGTACGGAAAAATGTGTCAAATTTCGCGGAGAATACTTCGAAAAGCAATAAATACATTTTTAAATAGTAATGTTGTGTCACTTCCTTGATTCCCGAAATTTTCAGTGCCGCCCTCGTACCCCCCTCTTCTATAAAAAAAGTTAGCCATTGATTGCCTGATATTTTCCAAAGTTATTAAGGACGGGTTGGCAACGTATTTTATTTTATAGATGTTGTTAGAAAGACGCTGCGGCCCATCTCCAGGTTTGTTCCCCTTTTTTGCCTTAGACATTTTTACACCAATATTTCGCGGTGAATTTCAATGGTCGTATGATTTATTTTTGTATTGATTAACGTAGACGGCTTAACTTGAAACCTATGAGTGGTGATGATAGTTTATGTTCTCCGAAAATCCCGTATCACAGATGAAACATAAATCCGTGCCTATTCTACTCGTATAAGCCATTAAAGCGCAAGGCTTTCGTACATAACTTAAGTTTCTAACTAGAAAACCTAGTATTATCGAAATAAATTGTCGTGTTACTATCACGAGATAACCGACTTTAATGTGAGCGTACTCATTTCAGTCAGGTTATCCTCTGAGTCGACGATATTGAATATTTGCATGGACGATTCGAGACCGTCTTAGAATGTTCCTCGAAGGGATATCGTTTGCGCGTTTCCACTGCCGTTAGCGACAACGTATAATCTATAGCCTATAATCCCAATTCCGTGCCGTGCTGTGGGTGACGTGAGAGGACTTTTTTATAGAATAAGGCTGACAAACGAGCACCCAGTTCACCTGATGGTAAGTGGATGCTGTGGCCTATTGACATCTACATTTATCTTCGATTAAGAATTAAAATGAAGGTGCGATGTCACCCCGGAGGACTAGGATAAAATGCCTCGTTTCTGGTAAAAAGGATCTCCTGTTCTCTTCACTCACCATGCGAAACATAACAGCATTGAGCTGCTATGTATTCTGTGAGAGCGTGGTCCTATCCCGGTTGAGCCGACACATTCGTGCTACAGCCATAATATAGCTACAGCTTGGCTCTACCACGTATGAAATATGATTAAAGGAGATACCTGCAACGGGAAAGTTTCAAGTTCATCAGAGATTGTTGGTAGACACAAGCGCCGAAAGCGAGAAGAGCAACAACACAAGCATGCGCAGAAAATAATAATTGTACTTAATAAAATATTAAATACAAGTATTTTTCATTTATTATAATTAACCTGGCACAATGTTAGCAGCAATAACCAAAGGGAGCTGTGGTAGCTCAGATGGTTAGCACTCGCTGTAAATTTCACAGTACCTACGCGAGCAACCCGGGTTCGATCCTCGCCGGCTCCAATGAAATTGTTAATTTCAACTTTAAGTGCTTATTTACCACGTGCTGAACGCTGAATGAAAATATCATGAGGAAACGAGAAATAAGAAAAAAATATATTTCGAAGACATGTTGTGAAGTTCGGCAACACGCATTGGGGCAGCGCGGCGGATATTTCCTTGCCCTGAAATCCTCTCAAACATGAGAGGTGGCTTGTGCCCAGCAGTGAGACGTATACAGGCTGTAACTTTAACCTTAAGTTTAGGTATAACTTGTTAAGTTATTCTGCTAGATTCGGACTAACTTAAGCTAAAAAAAATTGTGCGTGTAATTGTGTGCATACGTACAAAGTGTTATGTTCTTTACGACATATTCTTAATTTATTTTATATTTTACACGTGCATTTGTGAACATATTTTACCTATAACAAGCTCAATATAACATTTTTTTTTCATTTTTATTTTATTTATTTTATTTCCATTTCTATATAACAAGCTCAACAAGTAACTAAAGGTATATTGTGTAAATAATAAGAAATGTAGTATAATTATAAGTGAATTTCTGAATAAATTAAATTACGAAGACACAGAGAAGTAAGAAAGCCTAAAAATGTTTTGTATTTATTATGATATATAAAATTTTGTGGTAACAAATAATTGCTATTTAGTTATTTTATTTGTTATATAATATAGTTTAATTATTTAAATTATCTAGTGTCCTACATTACTAAACCCATAGTGTAAGTGATGGTCTGAAACGCAGGTACTCAACTTAGTTCAGGCAGGTAGCTAATATTATAAACTTGACTTTTCTATTTTTCTTTTTTATATTCTACATTATTAAGCTACACATAGCTTAAATTTTTATTATATTTAACAAGTTATTGTTATTAGATTTGTTGTTACTTTATTGATTTTAATTGTAATCATGTGTTCCTGTAATAAAAATTATTTATTTATTATTTATTAAAATATAAGTAGGTTGAATATAATATAGTATACTCAAGCAGCCCCGACAGTGAAACGTTAAGAGAAACGTGACGTTTTTTTGTTTTTATATGCCGTACTATATTCCTTCACTACGTCGACAAAGAAATTTCACTTCAATAAAGAAGTTAAAACGTAGATTAAGGGTAAATATTCCATACCCAGTTCCAAAACATTCAATGATTCATGCAGTGAACCTTTTCTATATCCGTCGTATTAATATGGACACAGATGCATGCGTGCATCGTGCACCGCGCCGGGGTCGACGCACTTGCACATGACTCACGCACAGTCTCGACTTAGACAGGGGAAGTATTTTCGAAGACGCTTTGGCGACGACTCCATCCTGATGCACATATGCAGTTATTATGTACACAGCACATTATATAAATACTAAGGACACTAAGTAGGCTCTAAACCAAAGTTCCCCAAACTTTTTTGTGTCGTAGACCCGTTGCCATGTTTTTCCGTGTTGGGTAGACCCCCTACTTACCTGATACTGATTTCCTGTAAATTTATAACTGCAGTGAAGTTTAGTGTTAAAAACTTAAAGTAAAAACACATGTTAATTTATACATTTATTAATTGAATTTAAATTAAAACAACTCAAAATAAAATTTTATATCTGTTATGTAAAATATACGTAGCATTAAATAAACATAAAATAAACTATAAATAAAATAACATAAGCAATAAGTCAATATTTTAGTGAGAAGGATGAACCTGATGCTTTACGAGGGCGGCACTGAAAATTTCGGGAATCAAGGAAGTGACACAACATTACTATTTAAAATGTATTTATTGCTTTTCGAAGTATTCTCCGCGAAATTTGACACATTTTTCCATACGATGGAACCAATCATTGAAGCAACCATTCCATTCGGAATTTGGGGTCTCCAAAATAGCCCTTTTGTAGGCGTCCACAGCTTCTTCAGGTGATGAAAATCTCTGTCCACGCAATTTATTCTTTATTTTAGGGAAAGTATAGAAATCATAAGGGCTTTAGTCGGGGCTGTACGGCGGATGGTCTAATAAATCTACGTTTTCTTGCTCTAAAAACTCTATTTTGTTCTGTGTGCGGTGTGAGAACCCGCATTGTCGTGATGGAGGATGATGCGGCGGTTGCAGTTCTCTTTACAAAGTTCAGAAACGACCTGTGGCAAACAAATGCTAGCATACCATTCTGCATTAACCGTTCTTTGTCCCTCAAGAGGAATAGTCGTAACATGGCCGGTTTTGGAGAGAAACGTGGCCACCATTTTTTTTGCAACTCTCCGTAAACGAAAAATTTTTGTTGGCTTTAACTCATTTTCGAACACCTAAACTCGTGACTGGTTTTTTGTTTCGGGTTCGTACGCGTATATCCAGGATTCGTCACCTGATAAGATGTTGTATACAACATTTGAGGATCCTGCGTGGAATCTTTCGAGAGTTCTGACGCACCAAGTAACGCGAGCCGCTTTTTGCTCTTCACAGAGCGAATACGGTATCCATCGGGAAAACAAGTTTTTTATACCTAATTATTCATGCAAGATTATTTGTATTTAACTCATGCCAATGTCTAAAGTTGCTTGAATTTCGCGGTATGTCACATGTCGATCTTCCTCAATCAGCTTATGCACAGCATCAACGTTTTTTTGGGTGACTGCAGTTTTTGGACGACCTTGACGGGGATCATCACTGAGCTTGATACGTCCACGTTGAAATTAAGCAAACCAGCGATAAATTGTGGTTTTGGATGGGGCTTCATCACCAAATGCAGAAAATCCGGTCAACACACTGTTTTTGTGTTAAACCACTTCGAAAGTCATAATAAATCATCGCTCTTGAATTTTCTCGAGTCAGTTTCATTTTCTCAACGACTAAACAAGTATGACAAAACCTTATGACAAGACCGAGAATCTTTTTTTACATAAATAAATGGTATTTTTAAAACCAAGGAGTTTTCAATTAAAAAGATTTTAATATGACAGGAACAGTGGAAATATTCCATTCCCGATACTTTTAGTGCAGACTATGTAATAATAAATTATCATCATTTGGCGTCAATTTTGTAAGGGTTAATCTTAAATCTCCTCGGCTAATGATGTCCAGTCTGTTTCTTTTTTTCCTTAGGAGATTGGTAGCAGCGCTGAACCCCCTTTCTACTAGGTATGACGATGGAAAGGAAATTAAAAATTTCCTCGCTATATTCCATATTACGGTATAAGTAACAGGTATGTTGTTATGCTGCCAGAATTGCTGATATCCGTTTTTAAACTGAACCTTAAGTTCTTCGTTTGTACTTAGTTCAGTCAGTTCCTCTTGTATTATGACATTCGTTTCTTCTATGTCACCATGTGGATAATTTATTATCCACGGTGGTATTACCATAGTCAAAATATCCTCAAACCTCGATTCAAAATCTGAATAGAGGGCATTTAAATGTTGAACGTAAGTTGAAACGTCGTCTTCCTGGCAGCTTGTCTGTGACAAATTGGGGAACTGAGAAAATTCGCCCCGTCCAATATTTTGCTTCATTAGTTTAACTCTGGCAAGAAACGCTGATAAGATGGACTTTGTTTTAATCAAATTTAAACTGTCGCTTGTAATTGAATTAACCATATTAAATTTTGTAAACAAATCTGTTAAATAGGCGATGTCTGTTTTCCTCTTCATTAAATTTTCTTTTAAAATTTTATCTTTAGTATCCAGAAATTCTAAAATAGTCTCAAAAAGTGCAAAAAATCTTGTCAAACATAAGCCTTTCGACAGCCAGCGTACTTCAGTGTTAAGGAGTAATTGATGAAAGTGTTCGTCATTTTCTTCACACAACTGTACAAATAACCGCGTATTCAACGCGTTGATTCGGATTCGGTTTACTGCATCAATGACTAAATGAAGTGATTCATGCAATCTAACACTCAAATTTTTAGCTACTAAATGTTGTCGATGGATGACGCAATTGCTAACACCCCTGACACATTTTGTTTTAAATAGCTTATAAATCCACGATAACGTCCAACCATGGCAGGTACTCCATCTGTAGCTACTGATATTATATTTGATAAAGGAATTGCTTTTTCAATGAAGTAATCCTTCAAAACATGAAATATTGATTTACCTTTAGTGTCGGTTATCAAAGTTCTTGAGAAGAGCAGTTCTTCGTAGATTTCTTGATTCATAATAAAACGAACATATGCCAAAAATAATGCTGTAAAGTTGACTCGTTCAGTTGTATAGAGAAATGGATCATTTGCAAATAATTACATAAGAAGCTTTCAATATCAGAACTCATTTCATCAATACGTCTTTCAACAGTATTGTTGCTTAAGGGAATTCTTTTAATGATATCAGATGCAGGTTTGTGTAAAACAGTTTTTAAAACCTCTTCAACAGCTGGCAAAATTAACTTCTCTCCGATAGTATGCGGTTTTCCGGATGCCAAGTAACGAGATATTGTAAGACGCCCGCAAACCATCATTATTTCTTTTCGTCGAAGCGAACATTCTGTCCAGTGTAGGTCTCTTCTGAAGTTTATCTTTGAGTGTTTGAAAGTACTTCAAATCTTTCTCTGTTTTATCAGGGTGGGCAAGATCATCTTCTCAGATGATCTTGCAGTTTAGATGGTTTCATAACGTCATTGCCCAAAACTTTGTTGCATAAAAGGCACGTAGGCAATTGTTTGTCCGGCAATGATGGAATGAAGCCAAATTTCAAATAATCGACACTGTACTGTCTACATTTCTTTTTAGATTCGGACATGGCATCAGTCATCTGTGGGCAAAATTAAATTATTTAAATAAGCCAGAAAATCCAGCAGCTGTACATCAAAAATATTTTTCATTTTTGATTTTTCTGAAAACATTCCATAATTCGAACATCTTCTTGCAACAATTAGCTCGAATTACGGAGATTGCACTGTAATTATAATACCGATTGCTAAAACTTTCAAAAAGAAACTATTGAGGAGTACTCGTGTAATTTTGCATGATTAAATATTAAACTACTAATAACTAAAGTCATGATTGGCGTAATTTATCTATCTTTGCTAACTACGAGTACAAAACTAAAATTTAATAAAAAATAATGTACTTACTTTTCTCCAGCACTCTCAAACAAAATAACACTCTCTCACTATAATTTGTGTGATATACTATCTGTTTATATTTTTTAAAATATTTTCTTAGCACTTTCCTTTTCAAGATTCAGGAAACGAATAAACGTATTTGTCCCACATTCGTATTTATAGATTGACGAATTGAACAAGTCAGTGCAAGGTAGCGAAGCTCTGAGACTGCGACTCTCAGGTTTTCACAAGTTCAAAATGTATTGCGACCACAAAGCGAATACCAACATCACTTACACAATTTTATAAACATATATAATAATTTTTTTACTTCATAGGTACTTTTATAAATAATGTATATGTTTTGATATTATAAGATAGTATGATGTAAGTAAATAGGTATTATCAGTGTATGTGTTGAGATCCACTATCGTGGACCCCCATTTTCATTTCATGGACCCCCAAATTTTTTTCGCTGATGTAGACCCCTTGCAGGTTGTCATAGACCCCTAGGGGTCGATATAGACCACTTTGGGAATCACTGCTCTAAACGATCTAAAAACGTTTCACAACAAGTTCAGAGAAGTGTGGTCCTTTTTATTATCGAGAGGGTAGGTAATTCTCTTTTTATCTTTCCATTAATATTTATATTATTGTTTACATTCTCCCTGGTGACAATTTTTTTATAGAATAAGGTAACAAACGAGCACACAGTTCACTTGATATTAAGTGGAAGCTGCGACCCTTACATTTATCCCCATTAAGAATCTAAATGCAGATCCGTCGTCTCTCCGGAGGATTAAGATGGAATGCCTCGTTTCCATTAAAAATATCGCTGGTTCTCTACACTCACCATACGAAACAACAGATTTTAGCTGCCATTTTACGCTGGTATTCTGTGAGAGCGTGGGACTACCCCGGTTGATCCCACCCATTCGTGCTACAACTAATATAGCTGCAGCGTGGCTCTATCACGTAAAAAGGGGTAATAAAGCACTAGGTAGTAGCACACAGGTCATAATGCAAACACATATAAATCTAACATCGATTTAAATCAAAGTACAGATGGGTTGTCACCCCTGAGAGCTAAAATGGACCTCGTTACCTGTATAAATTGTCTCCGGCTCTCTACAGTAATCGTAGTACACCGAAATACAGCACCATTGTTTTATTTCACGCTGTTATTCCGTGAGCTGACCTATTCTTGATGCATCCATATATAGTTGCAATGCGGCACTACCTTGCTTAATAATTTTTTTATAGCATTGGGTGACAAACGAACACACAGTCCACCTGATGATAAGTGAACGCTGTGGCCCATAGACATCCACATCTATCTGCAACTAAGGATCAAAATTTAAATGTTTTGTCATCACTGAGGACTAAGATGGAATGTCTCGATTCCAGTAAAAAGGGTCACCGATTCTCTACACTCACCAAACAAAATACAGCAGCATTAATTTGCCACTTTACGCTGGTATTCTGTGAGAGCGTGGTCCCCGGTCGAGCTGACCCATTCGTGCTGCAACTATAATATAGCTGTAGCGTGGTTCTGCCATGTAAAAAATAATAAGATAAATCACACTTTTAAAGTTACAGCTTACATACATTCATATCCCAGCTGGCATAAGCGTCCTCGTGTGCCTGAGAGCGTTGTGGAACAATTAGTACATGCTGCTCGGGTACTTGTTGGTGCTTTTCTCATATACTGAAAATAAAATGATTTCTCAAACATGAAAATCCAATAACACTAGAATGCCGGCGGGGACATAACCCGGGTTAAGAAGTCTTTCTAAAGTGTATAAATAAATTTAAGCATAAATCTACAACAGTCAATTTCACCTTACATTTTAGGCATGGAAAACGTCTTATTAACCGCAGTATAATACGAGTAACGAGTAATAGCTAATATTTGTACTCTATACAATAATAATAAGTTCTACTTTTCCTTTAAGTCACGGCACCTACGGGCCTAGTTAGCGTGGTAATTTCGTGGGCTTTAACGCCTTTAATACACGCCGAGATGGTATTTAAGAAAGGTCAGTCTGTAGAAGTCTTACAGTGACCTCTTTTGGTCATTTTATATAGAACAGTGACATTGGAAACATACTCTTAACTATCAACACAATCTGCGAGACGTTACCGGTATTAAATCAACTTAAAATAATCTAAATTAAAATTCGATTAAAAACAAAGACAAAAATTTATTATCCACTTACAGAAAAAGGTTCAAGTTTTATATTGTCATCTTTTAAAGATTCATATTTGCGTCATTTACTCAGTTTTGCCGCCTCCGATTCCGCCGTGGATCTCAACTAGGAACTCGTAGCCTTGTTATGAGAGGCCACCAAAAACGTTACGCACGCGAGCATACCTTGGGCCTCTGCTTCTCTCCCAATCCCAATAGATCAAAATTATTATTATATATAATATTTTATATAATATATATATATATATATATATATATATATATATAATATTTTACCCAATGTCTCATGGATCCTGTCAAGCGATGGCAGTATCACAGCTAGCTGCAATGAGATGGACTACAAAAGCGAACTGTTGTTAGATACTGTGGTACTCTGTGATCTGTCACAGTTCAACCCCATCCCCAATAATAACAATAGGATACTAGATCTTGCTCTTAGCACTTCTGGAAATATGACCGTCACCAACGAGAAGACCTTATTAAAACAAGATAAACATCACCCTGCCTTACTGATCTATTTTCAAGACTCAAATTCTTTAATTATAAACCTGTCAAGGTCAAGGAGTCAAAGCGGTAAGCCGTAAAATATGAATTTCTATAAATGCCAATACAAAACTGTAAAGCAGAGAATCAATGATACCAATGGTCTCTACTTCATGGGGCAGATGTAGATGAGGCCGTGGCTAGATTTTACGATGTGATCTACGAAATTATTAATGATTGTACTCCCACAGTTAAGAACCGCTCAAATAAATATCCCAAATGGTTCAGTCCTGGCTTGCGTCACAAAAAAAGAACAAATACTACGCGCGCTACAAAAACCCACGAGATTACGATACATTCTCTCTCCTTCGAGCTAGATGCAAAAAACTCATAAACTGTTGTTACAATAAATACATCAGATCTATCGAAAATGGTTTGACAAAAGACGTTAAGTCGTTTTGGAGTTACATTAACAGCAAAAGACGCAACAACTCTAGTATTCCCGACTCAATGACATTTGGTGAAACAACGGCTGCTGGTGGTAAAGAAATCTGCGATCAGTTTTCAGAATTTTTTGGATCAGTATACGAAGATTATAGTCGTGGATCGGGTGTATCCGATTTTTGTAGTCAAACAAATAGTCTTCTCACTAAAATCGTACTCACTGTGAAAGAAATAGTAACAAAACTGAGGCATCTTGACTCCAACAAGGAAGCCGGCCCTGACGACATTCCACCTATATTCCTGCGGGTATGCGCAGATGAACTGTGTCACCCGCTTCTGCTAATATTTGATAAATCACTGAACAGCTGTGTTTTCCCTTCTCGCTGGGAAAAAGCTAGCGGTGTCCCCATATTTAAATCTGGTGACCGAGACAATTGTGAAAATTATAGACTGATAAGCATTTTGTCAGCAGTATCCAAATTATTTGAATCAAGATTTGATCACCTCTTAAAAAAAGCACCCAAAATTGCTTAATCAACTCCCCTTCCATTCTGATTTCACATAATGTTTTGCTTTCTTCTCTTTTTCCAAAACCATTACTTTCGTCTTACTTGCGTAAGAACCTGAACCTGTCCTGTCCACTCTGTCATAAGCCTTTTCGAAGTCCATGAACGCACAAAAAACTTTCTGGTTTTTGGCCAAAAACTTCATTTTTCATCGAAAGGAGATCGACAGTCACTAACCTGCTTAACTTCAAAACCTTCATATGCGATGCTTTTAACAACCGTGGTCAGGTAGATGCCATATATACCGATTTTAAAAAGCAGTCGATAAAGTGGATCCTACAATTTTATGTAAGAAACTAGAGTCACATGGTATACATGGCAGTTTGTTGCGTTGGCTCGAGTCCTACTTGAAAAACAGGAGTCAGCTCGTGACCGTCAAGGGGTACACATCAGAAGAAATCCTCATTAAGTCCGGTGTTCCACAAGGATCCCATTTGGGCCCGTTACTTTTTGTGACCTTCATTAATGATCTCATTGAGAAAATTCAGTTCCCTTGCCTGTTATACGCTGACGACTAAAAATTTTCAATAGAATTTGTGGAGCTGAAGACACTCGCATCATAAAGGAAGACTTAAACAGCCTGTCTAATTGATGCAGAGAAAATAACATGTTCCTTCATGTCAAAAATGCTTTGTCATCACCTACACACTTAAAAAAAGGTATCAAACAATTATATCGAACAACAAACTCTATCTCGTATGTCGTCTATTAGGGATCTCGGGGCCGTGTTTGACGAACAGCTAAGTTTTCGCCAACATTACGATCTCATAGCCAAAAAATCTAACCAGGTACTAGGTTTCGTTACTAGACAAAGCAGGCACTTCAGGAACCCACAAAGTTTAATTTTGTCATATAACAGTCTGGTTCGAAGTAATTTAGAATATAGCTCAATTATATGGAATCCATACTATGCAGTGCATTCTGAGCGCATTGAATCGATCTAATCCAAGTTTTTGCGTTTATTAAGCTTACGTACCGGCAACTTTAGAAGACTCCGGTTATATGCTGAGAGGCTTAAAGAGTTTAACATGACAACACTTCACCTCCGTCGCGACGAATTGGACCTAGTTAACCTATACAAAATAATACACTCGGAACTGGACAGCCCCGAGGTCCTGGAACTGTTAAATTTTAACATAAAACACAACCCACGTAGACCTGAAAAAAATATTTGACATACCCCTATCGCGAAATAATATCTCTTGAAATCAACCCCTATCAAGGTTATGTCCACTTTATGAGGATTATAGCCTTCGCTTTACCAAGCTTGACATCTAGGCTGGTTCGCTTTAGAAATGTTTTGAAAGACATTCTCAAGGACATCCCCTTCAATTGATATTCATTATATTTATAGTTCTTGATTTGTTGGATTTGTGAGCCTGTTAGTTTTTAAGCAATTTTATATAAAATGTTTGTTTCTCAATCTTGGCATGCCGTGATAACACGTATAAGGATTATGTCTTGTATCACACCATTATATTTGTAAGTTATAGCTTTAAGTCATGTTGTAATCTGTTTTGTTGTCCTATAAGAAATAAATAAATAAATATACCGCCAGGTCTTTGCCATCTTCTCTTAATATTTCACAAGGCTCTAACACTCAGGGAAATTTTTTGAAGACAAGAGCCCTTAGAAAAATACCGTTAAAATAACCGTGACAGGACGGCCGACCAGCCTTTTATAAAAATTTAGTTGCAATTAAAAAGTTACGAGATTTTGACTACATACTTTTACATATACTGCAACTATATTATGGTTGTAGTACGAATGGATCAGTTCGATCGAGGATCATGCTCTCACAAAATACCAGCGTAAAATAGCAGCTGTGTTTCGTACGGTAAAAGCCAAAAATTCCTTAATTTTTAGAACTACCCATATTTCACAAACTAGGTTATTTTTGAAATATCGTGCTACATTTGTTTCAAAGAATAAGGTATTAAAGAATAAGTAATAAATTTAACAACCTTTACTATTATGACTAAAAATGTTTCGTACGGTAAAAGCCAAAAATTCCTTAATTTTTAGAACTACCCATATTTCACAAACTAGGTTATTTTTAAAATATCGTGCTTCATTTGTTTCAAAGAATAAGGTATTAAAGAATAAGTAATAAATTTAACAACCTTTACTATTATGACTAAAAGTGTTTCGTACGGTAAAAGCCAAAAATTCCTTAATTTTTAGAACTACCCATATTTCACAAACTAGGTTATTTTTGAAATATCGTGCTACATTTGTTTCAAAGAATAAGGTATTAAAGAATAAGTAATAAATTTAACAACCTTTAGTATTATGACTAAAAATGGTTTTTAGAATCCCATCATTATTTTGAAATGTCTATCTAATGAAAATAAAAAATATTCCTTCATTTAAAATGCCGAAAAAAATTGCATCTAGTGCACAGGTAATACATTAAAATATTTATTTGCAAAATTTCTTGTCTTAAATATATATATTTTTATAGGATAGAGTGACAAACGAGCACACAGTCCACTTGATGGTAAGTGGTTGCTGCGGCACACAGAAATCTAAATAATAAAGTGCCTTATTGTTTAGATTTCTGTGCTGCAGCATATAGACATCTACATGCATCCTCGTTTACAAATCAATATGCAGATGCGTTGTCACCCATGAGGACTAAGATGGAATGCCTCGTTTTCAGTGAAAAGGGTCTCCGGTTCTCTACAGTCTCCATACGAAATATAGCAGTATCAAGCTACTATTTTACGCTAGTATTCTGTACGAGCGTGGTCCTTCCCCAGTTGAGCCGACCCATTCGTGCTACAACTATACTACTAATATAATTGCAGTATGGCTCTACCACGTATAAAGAATATAATAATAGAAATAGAAACTTATGTCAAAATTAAGTATAAGTACTCCCAATTTTCATCTAATTCCGTGAAAAAATGGAGAACGTAGTTTAAAGGTTTCCTTATATAACAGTCGCCCGTAAAATATCGCTACTCTTTGGGAGATTTTATTTTCCAAGCGTTTCTAAGGAATCCTTAAGTACCAAGAAACCTAACAAATAGGTATCCATAATACGATAAAAACTTTTTACAGCTGATTGTCCGTCTGATGCTCAAGAAATCCTACTACAGTTAAAAAAGCAAATATAATAAGCTCTTTGGGTTTTCTTAGTACGTTAAAGGGATATATAATAATTGTCAACTTCATAGTATAATATACTCGCATATTGCTATGTATTTATTTAGTTATTATTGTTAACTTGTTCAAAATTGTAATAAAAGCTTACGCATTTCTATAGGAATCCTATTTATAACACGTTTTTATTAGTTTAAACCGGTATGTATGTGTATTAGGGATGATTTTTCAATAAACACATAAAAGTCTATGGGTTAACTACACGCAGCGAGCGTACAGTTCTCTGCGTGTTCAATACAACAATGCGTTTAGGGTGTTTTTTGGATTGCCGCGTTTTTGCAGTGCATCAGCTATGTTTGTCAAGGCCCAAACTTATTGCTTTTATACCATCATCCGCAAGAAAAGGGCCTCACTTTTAAGACGTGTGCGTGAGAATTCGAACAGCATTTAGGGTGCATTAGCGAAATATGTGGGATTCTCCATGTCTACGGCACTCGATTTGTCTGCATGCGTCGGGCTCTCAGCCAGGCGCAGTATTAAATTAAATTAAATTAATAATTTTATTAATGTTCCTAACACTAGAATGAGTTTAAATTGTTTATTAACACTTATGGTTGAAGAATCCGAAATAAAAGTTTTTGATTTGATTTGAATAAATTATAATCTGACAATTATATAAAAGTGACACAATTCCTTTAATTTTTTCATATAACTATAATTTTTAATTCGTTTGTATTATGTTTTATCTTATGAATAAATTTTATCTGAGGATTGTGAAATCAGCCCTTAATGTAATGGATTTTTTTAAATAAGTTATCAATTCACTTCCGGACGTCTGAATAACTCAAATTTTTGCAGATATATTAAGAATCGATGACAAACAATAATTTTATGACCATGACCTAGTATTCTCACTTGAATCATCACTTTACAGCTTCATGATCAAAGCGTGTTTTAAAAAAATAATTTCTTGATGAACCTTTTCGATCGAAATCATATTTTATTGTTACTTATATTATTTTTATTACCGTTTAGTATACCGGTGGAGTAGACGTGTTATAGAGTGGAGACCGCGTCTAGGCAAACGTAGTGTGGGACGCCCTCTGACCAGATGGAGCGACGATCTGCGCAACGTGGCTGGTAGAAACTGGGTGCGTGTAGCCGAAGATTGGGCTAAGTGGCGCGCCTTGGGAGAGGCCTGTGTCCAGCAGTGGACTGCCGCAGGCTGATGATGATGATGATGATAGGGGGGACATTTGTCGTAGTTGCCATGTTGTGTAGGTTGGCAACCGTGGTTTTTTTTTAATTCATTATTAGGAAAACGCTGCTGACCATCCATTTGTTTTCTTTCACCTCTAACGGCACCCACGGGGCGGTGTTAGGTAGCGAGTATACTTACCACGCCACTCAACAATTTTTTTAAATTATAATATTAATATTTTTATAATATTAATTTAATATGCTGCTAAATATAGTTTAATTTTAATTTTAACTAAATGATGTCTCCGTGCAATAATAACCTCTAGTTGAAATATGAAATATGATGTAGTGACCCATATCACTATCTACAAACTGCACTATTGAATTACTATCAAAGTGTTTGCTACAGATACGTAGTACTATTTTATTTATTCTGTGATACACTTATGATAGATACTATCACTGATAAATGTATATTTCTTTGAATATTTGATTAAGAAAGCTAAATATTGACGTTTAAAATTTTATTGCCATGTATAGAATGTGTTTGCATTTTCAATAGATTACATACATAATTATACTTTGAATTATACTCGTATTTAACTAACAAATAGAACCTGGCTCTAACATTGTTGGAATTTTTAAATTTTGTTTCGACTATTCGATATCCTGAAGACCCCCAACCGAAGAGAAAGTATACGTCGATATAATATGGATGTGATAAAAACGGAAATACGTATATCAATATCCAAACTACCAAATGGGAATCCATCTCTGTCTACTCCTCTGGGTGACTGGCGTGACAATTTATGTTAGAAAAATTTGGTTACCGAACCCAAATCTTAAAGGGTAACATGTTTCTGTAACGTGGTGAGCATGAGCAAATCTTGATACAAAAAAGAGTAGGTATTCGACGGCATTCTTAGGAAGTCCTACATACTCTTATAATACGTATATGTGCCCGTGGAGGAGGAAGGAAAAGGGGTGATCTCCCGTCGTGCAAGGTATTCCAACCGGGGAGCGGCCAACGCTCTGAGTGGTAGTTCGGAGCTATTTTATATATACTGTTTTACTTCAGAACTTAGATAACGCGATTTAGGCTCCGATGTATTTCGCTTGTACACATACGAATCAGTGGATTACGCCGTACGATGACACCGTGAGAGAATCCATCAAGTGGGTCCAATGGTGATGGTAATCCCGTTGGCGTTGCAAGAGATTACTATGGGAAATTCTAGAGATAGATGCTTATGACCTATTATATCACGGTAACCATATGTTGACTACTTATAACCTTTCAATTAACGATTAATAATCACAAATTTTTAACCGTGTAGTAACGGTGTAAAAGCTTTGAATATCCACTACCTACCCCATATAAAACGATGGCTGTCGTACTAGGCGACAAAGGGAACTTGTACCCTTAGATGGGCAGCAGCATCTTCCTGATAACAACTCACAATTATAAATAACTGCGGTTGCCAACCGCCTGCCAAGCGTGCCAACTATGACAAAATCCTCCCTTATAGTCCAATCTATGGGGTGGGCTTATGTTTGGCAGTGGTCTTTTGAAGTAGGCTTAAATTGGGAATCCCTTTTATGTTCAGCAGTAGATCGAAAAGATCTCCAATTACGTGGTAGAGCCATGGTACAGCTATATTACTGGTATAGGTGTAGCACGAATAAGTCGGCTCCACGCTCTCATGTAATACCAGCGTCAAATGACAGCTTAACGTTGCCGTGTTTCGTTTGGTGAGTGTAGAGAACCGGAGACCCTCTTTACTGAAAACGAGGCATCCCATCTTATTCCTCACGGGTGACAAAGCATCAGCATTTTGATTCGTTATCGAGGATAGACGTAGATGTCTATGTGCCTCAGCAACCACTTACCATCATGTGGACTGTGTGCTCGTTTGTCACCCTTATACTATTTAAAAAATTAAGCCAAATAATACCTTCGACATGTAATGTAAACCAAATTTAATTTTTAATACCACTTACTTACATTTGAAAGGAAAAAATGCACTACCGAGGGTGGAAAATTGGCGTTATATTTAACTATTTAAATTAACTTTTTAGACAGCGACGGTGACAAGATTTCAAAAATTAAAATTTAAATGAGAAGTAATAAGAACTAAAAATAATCAAATAATTTTATAGTTCTATGAAGTGGACTTTTATTTTTATTTCTTTTAAAATCATACGATCACAAACTTTATTCATGAATATCAAAAGTAATGGTATAAGTATATTATATAAAATTAAAAACCTTTACTTTTGCTACCACATTCGTAAATTTGTTTACCAAAATATTTATTTGTGTTTCAGACGGGAAGAATTTGCGGGTCGCGTATTGTGGTCGAGCGATGCTGGGCGCGAGCGGAAATACCTCATATTCCAACAAATTGTTTCGCCCCTCATATACTGCTTGCTCCATCCACCGACCTATCCAACTAAACTCGCTTTAAGAACTCACACAAACCGGTTACAACTTGTTGAATGTTTTGTATATAGAAAAAAAAAACAACTGTTTGTTTATATTTTTTATTTTCATCCGGAAAGCCGGCGATGCACGTAATACTCATGAATAAAGATATTTGAAACTATCATTACTGAGAATTTTAATAACAAGCTAGCACAAATGATTAGATGATAAGTTAGTGTAAAGAACACTCAGAACCTCAAAGAGGGTCCTTAACTCACAAAACGGAACACGTTACACTTACGGAATCACTTGAATCACATCGGTTTCTGTCTTAGAATGTCCCACGTCACGTAGATGATTGAAATATTGTTTTACTACTTTTGTTTTAGGTATAAAAGAAAAGGCAAACAAGAATACGTCTTGTCTGAAGTCGTAGCAGCCCATACATCGAAACGTGGCCGTAAAACCATTTCGTATTAGGCCAGTAAAATGACCTCCAGACCTAATTTCGGTCACGGCGGCTAGACTCAACGGAGAGGAGCAATTTGCATAGAATTATAGTGCCCGAGTGTATGCGCACAATATAAGCGCAAGCACAAGTGCAGTCTCTATTCCTTCACTCATGGACCGGTGGGACGGCAACCCGACACGACCGGAAAAGGTTCTTCCCGAGGCACCAAGTTCCTGGTTCTAGGCTGCTATTGAGAATTTCTTGACAGAAATACTAAATAACCGATACCTTTATTTAATAATTAGCTACAGTAGCCTAATTGCAGGGCGCGAACCGCGAACTCAAAAAGGTCGTGGGTTCGAATCCACCATTCGACTACTGGCGTGAACCACTCCTAATACAAGCAAATTAAGCTTACAACGAGTGGTTAAGGGGAATATTAGTAATGTTTATAGCATTGTTAATATTCTTTTATAATTTAAAATAATAATAATAATAATAGCTGTTCCCCGCTACTTCGTTCGCGCGGAATTTATTACGATTGGCTTTCAACCAAATTTGGGTTTTAATTTTCTTGCACGGAACCCTAATTATTCTAAAATAAAAGTAGCTTAAGTTACACCTTATAACATCAACTATCTGCCGTTGAAAGTCCCGTCAAAATCAGCCCAGCCATTTCGAAAATAAGCTGCAACAAACAGACGGACTAACAACAAAAATTTTTATTGTTTTTTGTTACAATGCTTTTAGTTAGAAGCAATTTTGAATTTACAAATAGACACTTCAATTTTTTTTATTTGTATAGATTGTAATTGTATAGATAATAATAGAATTTGAATAAGTTTCCTGCGTCAGACACTCGCAGTGCTAATCCGCCTGGAAAGGCGGCAAATCTTACCTACAGTGGAAGAGGCCCATGGCCAATAGTAAGTAGCCTTTTAAGGGTCCATAAAGACGAAGATGAGGTTCCATCTATTGTGTATTGGATTACTATAATATATAGCAGAGACAGCTGCGTATAACGTATACAAGATGTAAGTGTAAATACCGTTGTCAATAAAACCATAGGTAACCATAGTTGGCTTTAAAAAAACGCTATTTTCTTTCATAAATTTAAAAAGTTTCTGTCCGACACCATCCGTAAATTCATGGATACCCTATGCGCCCGAGTGACGTTAATCACTGTAAAGATCACCGCCCGCCCTAGCTACCTACACAACATTCCAATAAAACACAATAGGTACACATAACCTGTGATCTAACTTTTCCTTCATACTTTCATCCTGGCTTAGGACAGGAAAAAATTGAGGATTTAAGGAAAAATTGACATTTTACTAAAAAAAATGTTGTTCTTTTTAATTTAATTTACGTTCTATAAGTGAAACCAAACCACTGGTTTCAAGGATAACGGTGTTCATACTAACAACCTGTATACTCCTCAATTGGATATGATTAATAGTAGCCCGCATTCTACATGTATATTATATAAGTCACCACATGATCCCGTCAATTTGATCTATTAACAATTTATGCGGGAGGATTATAACAGATAGTATTTTCATTTAACAATTATTTCATTACATTCATAGTACAAAATTACATCAATGTTTACACTAAAGCAAAGATAAATTCATTCTATATGCATTTTCTACAAAAAGGGTTATTATAATATCAAAGAATATATAAATGAAAATAAACCCTGGGAATGAGGTGATCGTCACCATGCTGGTTCTATTTCAAATGAAAATTCATTAAAAAATTGTACAAGATAAATTTTTGTAAAGTGAAATATGTTTAAAAGAGGGTCCAGGGTCCAGCTGGGTTTCTTGCTGGTTCTTACCAGGACATTGGTTTTTTCCAGACCAGTGGTAAACAAAAAATGACTCTCAATGAGTATTATGCAATAATTTATATTTAATAAAAATCATTCGATTTAATTTCAAATCATTCATTTCATTCATCCATTTCATTTCACTTCATTTCTAAGTTACGCGAATATACCTTCGTATTATATAAAACTATTGTGATTGTATTGTGTTTAATTTTAACTAGTTTAATTATTCGCATGTCTATTGAGAAATTAAAAAGATGAAAAAGACGGCTGGTGCTACCAACATCTTGGACATTGTAATAAATGATGTTTCTTCCGTGTAGTGGCGGTGTAAGAATATCCATAGCCAATATCGTGTCGTGGGTATCATCAGAGGCGACGGAGGGAAATAAAACAGATGAGGAGAACCTAGCGCCTTCCTGATATCAACTGATTATTATTTCAATAAAAACCTTAAACGGTTGCTAATCCGCTTTTTAAGCGAGAACACTACAGCAAATAACCCCCCCCCCCCCTATGAAGAAACCTGTGGGGCAGGCCTATGTTCAACCTTTGATAGGCTATAATGGTAATGAAATGTTTTTTTTAATAATAATAATAATATGGTACATCAGAGGTGACAAATAGTATACAAATCTATTAATTTTATTACAAATTTCTTCAATATGAGTCATCCAATCACAATTACCATCTAGTTTTACTCTCAGAAATTTCTTCTGTTCGTTTTCTTGCACTTTGTCATTGTTATATTTTATGTCAACATCTAGTTTCTTTCTACTATAGTAGTATAGTGTAGATTGTCCGGTTCCCATACCAATCATCCTACTATAATAAAACTTGGTGAGTTATCGTGCGCGCGCCCACTAATGATTATGACAGGGAATTGATATTTATTTGTTTGTTAGTTTTTTTACCATTGTAACGAACATTACTTATATAATTTCAAGATACACTAACCTCCTTTTGCGTACATCGAACCAAAAAAATGTAATGAAATGCTCGGATCCATATGACTTGCAATACATTTTCAGCTCGCTTAAAATATTAATTTCATCCATTCAAATTGCAAGTACTTGTATGTAAAAGTTAAAAGTAAATTTTATACCCACCTGTACCTACCAGTTTCGCTTACGTGTCCTTAACATTCTTTTAGTAATTTTCAATGCGTCACAAATAAATTTCTAAGATTTCAGCATTTTGATGACGCATTTTAATTCTTACGTGAGGACAGGGTAATTTATGTTGCAGTAGTGAGTGACGGAGTCGGCGGGATGCGGAAATTTGTCGAATAAATGGGCATGAAGATGGATCAAATATGGTATACTTGACCGACGACCTTTCATTTCATTTCAACATGTATGCGTAGATATACAACACAGCCTGTAATCCCTATTTGGACAATTCACGAGCAATTTAAATAGGTATTCCATACTCTAATTTCAACATAAAAAATATTTTTTATTGTGACGGTAGTTGTAAAAAGAATACTCCTAGAAACTACTATAAATTTATTTTTGATATACCCGCGTTATTATTATACATTCAATCCAAGAATAAGATAATGATCATTATAAAGTAAAAAAATTAATAGCACTTTGCAATCGTCGTTTCAGCTGTTATCGATTTTTCTTTCTACAGTAATAAGCAATCCAATTAAACATTCAAACTCAAATGGAAAGCTGAAGTATATTAGTTTCGTTTTACACTGGTTTACTACAAACAATAAAGTAGTCATTCCAAATAAGGCTTAAAGATCACGTCTCACATGTTCTAATATTTATTTAGTAACACGTACTTTCGAGTCATGTATTTTAAGTACCTTATCTTTATTCCTATATCTTATTCGATCGGCGTATTATCAAAATTTATCAGCATTATCGACACGTCTACAGTTTCACGAAGTTTCTAAAATGATACCGTATAGAGTGCTCTCTAGGACCTGGCTTCGGTTTTATTCCATTTCAATTCTCGCCTACTTGGTATTTTCGTTGGTGGTGTTTGACAGATACAAGTAAGTTCAGAGATAATATCACTTAGTCGATAGCAGATTTCGAAATACTTATCTTCACTCACGAAAGATAAATAATTTTGTTGCAAAGAAGTTAGAAATACATATACCTACGTGGATTTTAATACGCGAGTATCTTTCATATTATTTTTAACATTTAGGGTTCCGCGCTCATTAATGTACAAGGAAATCTCATAATTTCTTTATTTTTTTTTTAAATTTATTGTCCTCTTCAAGTATAAAAAATAAGGTACATTTAAGCTCTGAATTATAGGTCTCATTTTATAAAAGTTAGACATAATTTGTAACAAGATTTAACAAATATATACTTTTTGACTTTCCGCATCAACGCATGTTAGCAGCTCTAATGTTATTCTCCAGTGATGTAAAGTAATTTTAGTAACTATAAGATTTGAAGATTCCTTCTATTTTGACATCATCAGCATCAATTTAATATGGATCTAACCTTAAGCGCACACTTGATAATGGATTTTCAATGCTAGTACGATATGGTCCTGCATTTTTGAAGCCGCTGCCTGTTGCCAGCTTAATATTTTACGTCTGGCGTAAACGATGGTATACACAAAAAATCCTGGCATCTCCTATAGTCCTCTCTTACGATAACCATGAAACGAAACGAACGTTCTCCGTCTAAAACAAGGCCTCGATAGCCTAGTTTACAAATTATCAAGCACTTAGCATTTAATGAGCCAAAAAAATTAAAAAAAAATTTGAACGAACAGTCTGCCTGACATTAAGTGGTTACTACAGTCCGTGCACACATGCAACCATTTTAAAACAAAGAAGGCTACAGTTGCGATATTACCTCTGCTTAGATAGATTTTTATATTTGTCACCCAAACGAGCACACAGCCCACCTGATGGTAAGTGGATGCTGTGGCCTATAGACATCTACATTTAACCTCGATTAAGAATCAAAACGCATATGTGTTTCACCCGTGACGAGCTGAGGACTAAGATGGAGTGCCTCGTTTCCAGTAAAAAAGGGTCTTCGGATCTCTACACTGACCATACGAAACACAGCAGTATTAAGCTGCTACTTTACGCTGGTATTCTGTGAGAGCGTGGTCCTGCCCCGGTTGAGCTGACCCATTCATGTTACAAACATAATACCTATAGCTTACAGCATGTAATTATATGACTCTGTACCCTACAGACAGGAACACAGCATTGCAAGCACTGATAATTCGCAACAGAAATGGCGTCGCATAGAAAAACGTAGTACGTACCCAGATACTCCTACGCAGAAAAGAAGTTCCTACCATCTAGTCAAGTTTTATCAGTATTAAATGCATAGCTTGATAGCACTTTTACGACACCTACGGGACGAAATAGAATGATGGATTCTCATACGTCTAGGACACAAGACGCAGTTGCCAATGAGGCCTCCTTTTATGCCACCAATGCGACGCCATTTTGGAATCAGGTGAAACATTTATAGCAGGAAATTTAAATTGCTAAGAAAGTGTAAAAATTATATTTTTATATTAATTAGATAAAAAATGAATACACAAAATAAATTATATTCCTAAAAGAATAAAATTTATACAGAAAGATAAAAAATGTGCATAAAATGAAAGGGACACCACTAAGACATTTTTGTGAACATGTCGAGGTACATACACTAAAAACGGCAAGACTTTTATCTAAATAGAAACTTTTCATTTACTAATAATGACACTGTGTAAAAAATAATTTCATGTCATATTTCAGTACGCAATTTCATTAAAAGGCAAATGCCTTATCTACCATGGCTAAAGATTATGGTAAAGGCTTAATGTGCCCATGGGAATACGTTTTCAATTGGACGTACCACCAATACCGATACAATTGATGACAACATAAATAAAAGACATTATCCTCATTAACCTCTAGGGAAATTTCCATTAAAATGTCGGACATACACACATACTACACGAGACTCAAAAAAGTTAATTTTTTGAGTCTCGTGTAGTAAATTTACTAGACGCAATATTTCTAATATAAAACTCCAATCGTTTGTGTGTGTGTGTGTGTTGACATAGACTTACAATCTACGACAGGAGATGGACCATTTCCGCAAAAGGGATTTGTCGTAATGACCACTCTTTCAGGCGGATTAAAACTGGCAATGCCAGGCGTCTCGCACATTTTATTCTGCTCTCAGTCGCCAATGTCTTAACATATAGCATTTATTCTACTGGGATGTAGGCTACTTTTCTATCTACGAGTCCATTTATTCTACTAGGATGTAAACTACTTTTCTATCTACGATTCCCTTTATTCTACTAAGATTTAAACTACTTTTCTATCTACGAGTCCATTTATTCTATTAGGATGTAGGCTACTTTTCTATCTACGAGTCCATTTATTCTACTAGGATGTAAACTACTTATCTATCTACAAGTCAATTTATTCTACTAGGATGTAAACTACTTTTCTATCTACAAGTCAATTTATTCTACTAGGATGTAAACTACTTTTCTATCTACGAGTCCATTTATTCTACTAGGATGTAAAGTACTTTTATATCTACGAGTCCATTTATTCTACTAGGATTTGAACTACTTTTCTATCTACGAGTCCATTTATTCTACTAGGATGTAAACTACTTTTCTATCTACGAGTCCATTTATTCTACTAGGATGTAAAGTACTTTTATATCTACGAGTCCATTTATTCTACTAGGATTTGAACTACTTTTCCATCTACGAGTCCATTTATTCTACTAGGATGTGAACTACTTTTCTATCTACGAGTCCGTCTGGATACGTACCATCCTCTTATCTATTTACCGTGACAGCTTATTAATGTCCACTGCTAAACATAGGCCTCCCCCATAGATTGCGTCATAAGGAGGATATTTGCCAGAGTTGCCACGCTTGGCAGTCGGGTTGGCCACCACAGTTTTTAGTCGTTATTAGGATGACGTTGCTGCGCATCTCCGATTTGTTTCCCTCTGTCACCACTTATGATGTCCACGGTGTGATATGGGGTAGTGGATATTTCTATACCGCCACTACACTTACCTAAATATCTTCGCCAAATTGCAGTGCCTGCACTGTTATAATAATAATAATGTCCTCCGGACCGAATTTCGGCCACGGCTGTCTGCATCAACGGAGGCTATCCATCGGCGCAGGAATCCCTGGCACACTCTCTATTCCCTCACTCTCATAATCCGATGGGACGAAAGACTGATACGACCGGAGAAAGATCAGGCGCAGGACCAACGGCTTTACGTGCTTTCCGAGGCACGGGGGTGAGAGGCACCACCAACTTCCTGCTCCGGGCAGCTACTGAGAATTTCTTGACGGAAAAACTCAATAATTGATTTTGTTGACCCGATCCGGGATTCGAACCCAGGACCTCATGATCAGCAGTCGCACTACTGCAACCATTAGACCAACGAGGCAGTTATAATAACTAAAGTAATGGCAGGCTGTGAGGCATTTCATCTTGATCATCAGGGCTGCGGTTGCGGTTGTCCATGGAGTGGCAGTAGCTACTTGTAGTAGACTGAGTTTCCTTATTACTTCAGTTATATTACTAAGTAAGACTATCTCTTAATTATTTGGATTATCTTAAATTAATAACTCAAACCACGACTACTCGTACTTGCTCAATATTATTCCCATATGATTTTACAATCTTTTTTGATCATCAAAGATACGAAAAATTAGAAAAACAATACGTATATTTTTTCTTTGCACGACATTGACATTGGCCAATATTGGCCCTGAGGCCGAGCCGATATAAAAATACAGTAAAGACCTTCTTGACTGGTCGTTACTCTTTATTTTGCGTATACATACGTACGCGGACGTATGTAGGTATTACATACGTTCCAAGAAGTTACTGGTTAACATAATTCATTTTAAATGTGCTCAATGTGTCAAATTTTTTTCACAAACGTAAGATAAACAGAAATAAATTAAACTATATTCCATTAGTCTCTTGAAAACATTCATGTTAATAATTTGTAAAAGCGTCAACTGTTACGTACCTATAGTCAAAAGAAAAAATTCCCCATCGGGGTCACGTGTTAAAACCCAACAAATGCAAACTTTTACAAACTTACGTTGGGCAATATGGCCGACGAAAGGCGTGTTAGTGCTGGAAATAGGTCAGAATTTCGAAACATCAGGAAGATTAACTCTTTGTCTTACCTTGATAAATGTATTTTTGTTTATAATAAACGCTATCTTATACTATGGTTTTCTCCTGCATCGTATAAGTACTGTACATACGTAAATTGCACATGGGTAAACAGTCTGACCCAGGACAATTATTTGTAAGTCATGTACTTGGTTCACGCGGGATTCGAATCCGCGGCCCCTAAAAGTTGTAGCCAAACGATTAGCGTCAAATATTAATTGAATAAAACTGTCTGCGAACCTTTACTTGTTCATATACGTGGGAGTCACGCTGCAGCTATATTATGGTTGCAGCACGCACGGGTTGGTTCGACCGGGGACGGCCCACGCTCTCACAGAATACCAGCATAAAATGGCAGCTTAAGGGGAAATATAACCTCAAATGGCTTAGCAAGATCCTCCGTTATGCCGAAAGTATTGCAGCATTAATTTTGAAATAAATATATGGTAAAGTTGAGGATTAATGTTAAGGTTTTATGTTAGACGAAAACACGATTCCGTAAAATTTTCTCGATAGAAAAAAAAATCCAAAGTTACCTCCAAACTGAACAATAAACCGCTGTTATTCATAAAATACTTTAAATAAGATCATGAAACTTTGCATACTAACTGAACTAACCATAAAGCAGTGCTTATGTATTTACTTAAATTTATCATTATTTTCACTGTAAAAAGAAATTACCTAAACTATCGGCGCGTAAGCTTGGTTCCTGTCGCTCCCCGTTAGTATTGCTCCGGCTTTTGAAGGGAGAAGTTGTGTCGCTTACGATCAGAAAACGCATTACGCAACAGGAAGACGTAAAATTAAAATGGGAAATAACCGTTATAAAAATAAGAAGCGACTGGGTTGGCGTTAAGAAACAGGCATATATATGATAAACATAATGAAATAAGTATCTAACGACCTATCTACTTAGATTATTAGTGATTACAAACATGTCGGTACATAGCATACGACGCGCGGGGAAGTGGGGGCGAAATTAGAATTTGAGCTGACTTACTCTCACCTCTTAACGCTGCTGTGTTTCGTATTAGCTTATAGACCCGCGATATATAGCTTAGAGACCCGAAGACTCTTTTTTTACTGGGAACGAGGCATCTTAGTTCTGAGGGGTGACAACGCATCTGCATTTTGATTCTTTATCGAGGATAAATGTAAATTTCTATGAGCCACAGCATCTGACTGTGTGCTCGTTTGTCACCCCCATGCTAATAATGTACTCAAAGAAGATTAAAGTAATCGCTGCTGGCCATTTCCTAATTTATTTCCCTCATTCGATATGAAGTATTGATATTCTTACACCGCCACTACACGATAAAGAAAGAAGATTAAATACTATCAAATGAATTAGATTGTGTACTAAAACTGATTTTTCAAGCATCCGATGCTGATTACAGCATAAAGTACAACATGAACAAATTAAAAATTACAGTTGTGTGAATAAAAAAGTTCAAATTTTTCACTTATCACTTTTATGTTCAGTTAGGTTGTAATTTATTTGCTGGTGAACTTTTAAATCAGCCTAAATCTAGTATAAGTATAAAAGTCTGTCACTTGAGCAGCTACGTAAGCTAGAGTAGCGAGGTGAAATAATCTTTCAACGTATCATGCTAAGCTCTTTTATTTATCCGATTAAGATTAACGTGTCATTGCACATAAGACTTCCCAAGTGACATAGTAAGTTGACTCATACAAATAGTATTATCACAGTTTAAAGACTGTGGTATTATCCAGACCAACAAGGCAATCATTGTTGGTCTAATGGACGAAAGTAGCGGATCATGTGGCCACGGGTTCGTATCAAACGTTTTGATCCGTGAAAACTTCTTTAGGTACGTTTTGGGATGGGGTACTAGAATTGAACTCACGTGACCTTCACGTTAAGATAAATATACAGGGTTGGTTATTTTTAACGACACAGGCATGTCTAGTATGAGAACCACAGAACTAATACTCCATTTTACACTCCAGCGTATTTGTAGTGATAAGATCATAGTTTATAATTATATACTAAAGAATTAAGACTACTGTACTTCCATTTTATTATCATATATTGTATATTATAATCTGTACCACCTTAGCTGTAATTTTTTTTCTTTTTTTTTTTAAAGAGTAGCCAATGTTTAAACTTAAGCTTAAATAGGGTCGATGCGCCGGTAAGCCGGCCGGGTTTAGATTTCGGCCTCTGGCACGAGCTGATGCAGTAAATTTGATTTAATAACAATTTAAATAAATATTATCGTAAGAAATACAGTTTAATGCATTCGTAAATAGTTTCACTATATCTGGTAGCACTAATTAATCAGGTAAACATAACACGCGATTTATAATAAATAGTTTAGTTTGACGCCGACACTGAAGCTATCAAAAAGGGTAAGATCGAGCAAAAAAAATAGTGGCGAGCGTTCCATTCAAAAGTAAGTTTCGTGCTGTATTTAATATAATTACTTAATATTGTGCTTATATTTCACTGTATAAATAACCTAATATAGTTATTTGACACTGATTATTATAATAATTTATTGATAAACTTAATAAATTAAGTGGCCGAAAAGTGACACATAAAATTGTCCTATTATTTAGTTGTCGGCCATGCGGCCGAAAAGTAGCCTGAGTTTAGCCTAAATACTTTGTCTCTTTCGTTTAATTGGTTACGTACTATAACTCATCTTTCTTACATATATTGAATCGTAGCGTGCGTAGACACTAACTTTCAGTTTTCGGCCAGCAAGTACTGCAATTTGAACAGTTAGTGATGAAACAAAATACCCATTTCAGTCGTGGCCGAAAACTGGATTGACTCTAAAATATATACAATTTAGTTTTCGGCCAACTTAAAATTGTATGAAAGAATACGGCGGCGGAAAATGGAATGCTGTCTTAGTTTACGTTTACGGCCATTTCATCTTATCATATCAAATATTTTATTCACATTGCGTTTTAGGAAGACGATTCTATAAGAAATTTTTTTCTTCAGATGGCTCCTCTTGGTTAGAGATGAGAATGGTTCGATATGGTAACAGATTCTGTTAAACTAAAATACTTATGAGGAAGTACAAAATACTCGTAAATGAGAATATTTGATTGCTATAATTAAAAGATTTTATTATTAGATTATGCTTAAAAGAGAAATAATTAATCATGGTTATTATTTTATATCAAAAACACACCCAAAAAGAAAAACATAACGTCACGGTTAAAAAATCGCAATCACCGATTGAGAAAACTAAATACACCGATTTCCCAAACCGTTTTGCCATTTTCTGATTTTACAAAAACACTTTTAAGTTTATAGTACCTCTTCTAATACAGTGGCCGAAAACTAAAATTCTTGTAGGCCGAAATCTAAAATTTGGGGCCGAAAACTAGCGTTTTGCATATTTTTCACATCAAAATTTATTATAAAAAATAGATTTCTTTTGTAGCATCAATGAGTTATCAAAATGAAAACTACATTATATAAGCTATAAATTAACATTAACAACACTAGGTCAACATAATCGCTATTATTTTTTATAGTACCTTAAAGTTGACAACTCCACTAAAAGGCCGAAAACCAGCGCAACGACCCTATATAAATAATGATATACCGTTATTGCAGTTTTTGAAAATATGAGTAAATAAGGCTTCCACTTTTATTTATACCTAACTATCCTAAATTGAATGATGTGATTTATAGGCAACAACGTTTTTGCCTCTCGACATTGAGTTATAAAAACAAATCAATGCCTACTGATCGACCCCTACCCCCTACGAATGTGTGCGTGCGCAGTGAAATCACTTAAAATATTTAAATTAAATTTAAAATGCATTTAGAAATTAAACGTAAAAAGGGAAGAGTGTTTGAAGTTTTTTTTTTTTTAAATATATTTTTCTTCACCATTTGCCCTATATTACTTATTCTGAACCTTCTCTCTGCAAATTTGGCTAGTTATTGCAAAATAACCCTGTATACATCGGGGAGTGCTCTGAGGAATTGCGGCACTAACCAGCAACGCACAATTGCCCATAAACGCAACAATATTGCCTAAAATTTAACGCGATAAAATGAGTGGCTACACTTGAACGGTCAACGTCGTTTCCCGTTGAACGGCATTAAATTTGCCGTTGAACGGCGTTAAATTTGCCGTTGAACGGCGTAAAATGTTTCGACCGGGGAAGGACCACGCTCTCACAGAATACCAGCGTAAAATAGTAGCTTAATGCTGCTGTGTTTCTATAATATAAAAAATAAACAAATATAATATATAGTTAATAGTTTATAAAATAAAAAATAAACAAAGAAAAAAAGAATACAAAGAAAAAGAAAATGGTGGACTAATAAGCCAATCATAAATACTGGTCAAGTGCGAATTAGATACACGTACCCAGGGTTTCGTATTATATCTATGGTTTCGTACCACTGTACACTATGAATTTTGACCTGCAAAAATTGTTTTTTTTTTCTCCTGCTTATTTTTCTTGATTTCACACCGTAAATTAAAGTATACTTTTGAAGTAATTTTTTTTAATTCAATCTCGAAAAGCTTTTTCATTACTCCACTCCATCGCAGTCATACGTGCAACCCCGTGGCACTCACCGTGCACAATGAGACAAACGTAGTGTGGCCGCTTCAACGCGATAATTCGCGCGTTAATCCTTTGATGTACCGCCATTCGAGTTATCGGCAAACGGGAAACGGCATTGTTAATGCCGTTGTCAAATTATCGCGATAATTCGTGGCCACACCTAGATACAACGTCCATCAACGCGATAATTAACGGCATTTCTCCTTAGTGTGGCCGGGCCATGAGGAATTGTTCGGACTAATTCCAGCCGCACAATTTCACCATCGCACATTGCGACAAAACTCGCGATGCCATCCATACCATCTGGATGACTGGCAATTCACCACCGTGCGATTTGAAAGAAGTTTTCTTCCTCGCACAACTTTCTTATGGAATCGACTACCACCAGAGATTTTTCCGGACCGATACGACTTAGGGGCCTTCAAGAAAAGAGCCTACTTCTTTTTAAAAGCCGGCAACGCACCTGCAGTTCCCCTGGTGTTGCGGTTGCTCGTGGGCGGCGGTAATCACTTACCATCAGGTGAGCCGTACGCTCGTTTGCCCCCTCTCCTATAAAAAAATATAGATGTGTGTTTATAATATTTGTTTGTATTATATAGATAAAAATTATTCTTTTTCATGTAAAACAGTGCAATAAATAAAAATTTTATTACTATATTAATACGTTTATAAAAATAATTTCTTATAAAAAATACATTCTACCAACGTATTTCTTAACAACCCAAAAAAATGTTTAAACATGTTAGTGAAGCCAATAATACAATACTGACGTGCAGTCCTACGACCGACAGTTTTTTTTTTGTTTAGAAATTCTCTGTAGCAACCCGGAGTCAGGAAGTTGGGAGTATGCGATGTGTCTCGGAGATCGCGTAAAGCCGTTCGTCCTTCATCTGATTTCTCTCTGAATGAATTGACGGCGACGAATTCTGTGGATCGTATAGTATATAGTATAGTAGATACATCTGTATCTACCCTCAAATAAAAAAAATGCTGGAACAGGGCTAAGAATGCCTCGTGAGTCGTTACCAGTTAAAATTGGTCTCCGGTTCGCTTCACTCACCATCACCATGCAAAATACAGCAGTCTTAAGCTACTATTTTACGCTGGTATCATATTTTAACTGCGTTTCATTAATTTAATAAAACAACAACTTTTGCTGCTGTTTACAATTTAGATATTGGCTCGTGCTTTAAAAAAAAAAAACAAAAATCTATTACTAATTCAGTAGTAAACTGTTTACTAAGTATCGCAAATAAATACCGCGGATCGTGTCGCTGAGATGCAAATACCCACTAATGTTTTATTTTTAAAAACTGTAGAACAGCTAGCAAGGCTACGGTTTCGTGTCACTGCCAAGGACTTCGAGCATCTTCTTTTTTTTTCAACTGAAACACTCAATTTGGTACCACAATATTAATAATGATTTATGAATGAAGTTACTGACGTATGACTGATTTGTTTATGCTAGTGACAAAACATTTTTAAGCCTTCGTTCTAATTTTTAGAGACTTGATTTTCATCCTTTTACGCTTTATCTTATAACCTTATAAGCTTTATCGCATCAATTCTCATGGTTATTGCTGATACATCTAATTTTCATATTTATTTCATATTATGGTTTTCACGTCGAGTTATTTTAGCTCGTTAGTAGTTTTACTGAGGCTGATGACTGGATACATTTAGCAACATGAAGCCATTTTCCCTAAAGACATAGCTAATGGTTGTATAAGCAAATTAAAGTTTAAGATCACTGTTGAGACATAACTTAAAGAATAACATGGAATGATTCCTTGCTTCTAATTATGCCTTAGTTTCATATCGCTCACGGTATCAGAAATTCATCAGCAATTACTTGCTATTTTGCTTTGGTATTTACTATTTCATGAGAGCATAATAAATATAGAGTAGTGGCGGTGTAATTCACTATCCCATATCTTCTTGTAGGTATCGTAAAAGGCGCAAAGAAAATAAAACAGGTCATGGGCAGCAACATTTTTCTAATAACGTCCGAAAATAAAATAAACTGCGGTTGTCAAGCGTGACACCTACAACAATGAAGATCTAAGAACCTGTGAGATTCAGTCAGTGAGATCAAGCATATATACAATTATCGACTTTTGATCTGCTGAACGGTAACTGTACGTTTACGTGGTTAAAATTCACAAATAATAAATGTAAGTAAGTGAAATCATCCATTCGTCATCGCTCGGGTGTCGTAAGGGGAAACAAGAAATGCTAAGCAAATCTAATGACTTTTACTAGGTGTTGGGACGGTTTTCTGCCCAGGATCTCTTGGTAGGATTACTATCTTAGCTATTTCTGCCGCTAAATAGTTGTGCTTACAGTGTTGAGTTCCGGTCTGAACGGTATGGAGAGCCAATGTACAATTATGCTGCAGTGTTGGAAAATCAATTGGGTTAACGTTTGTGAAATTATATAAAGCAAATTATAACAACACTTGCCGACCACTGGTTAATTCGAAACAATGGCTAGGCTAGCGATGAAGCATAGGTAGCGTTGCCAGGCGTCCGGATAAAGCCGGACACAGCCTTTTTGGTTGCGTGTCCGACTAAATTAGACGGTGTCCGACCTATCCGGCTTTTGTCAGGCTTTTTAAATTAGACCATTTTTTACATTTTTCATGTACTTACATACACGCTATTGCAATTTATGAAATTAATATTGTTTGAATATTGAATGATTAATGATAAAGACGATTGATTTATTCAATTTTATTGTTATTTCATTAGAATTTAAGAAGATCTTATAAAATGATGTAAATGAAAATAAAACAATGCTTTCTTGTTTTCATGTTATATCTATGACTAAAATGTTAAGGGTGTCCGGCCATTTTACCAAAATGTCCGGCTAAGCTCGTTGGTCTATACGGCTTTTCGAAACCTGCAACCCTTGTATTAGGTATCGCGTCAGAGTTCCATATTGTATATTATGTATTTATATTTCATTCACATCATTTCGTGTTCTGTGAAGCGTGAGGTTTCATTTCATTGACTAGGGCATTTTTATGGCTTCCTTCAGTGGCGAGTGGCGACTTAGCGTACCTACAAACATAATGCCCGTTTAATCAGATCAGAAGGTCAAGGACGTAAGAATACGCAACGATTACGTCACTCTAGGGATACTGAACAGGTCACGTAATACGAAATAGCTGTTTTCTCTATTTTACAGTTGTCATATTAATTTTCTTTACATTCATTATTTTGTGCTGGGAAAACAGCTTTGTGGAAAAACTTTTGGCGGCTTAAAATTTTAACGATTATAAATTTTCCATTTTCTCGTTTGAGACTCAAAGATTTCTCCGAAAGTTTGGGTAAATTGTAAATTTTCAAAAATAATTATTTCCCCACTAGATTCCAACATTTTTGCGCTAAAAAGGTAAAAAATATTTTAAAACTGTCCATAAAAACGGCGACGTAGTGGCGAACGGAACAAATATTTTAATTCTTGTAATTTTTTTATATCTGTCTGATTGTATTTTTTAGTTACTGGACCGGAAAATTCTTAAATCGAAAATATCAAAAATGTAATAGCCTCGAAAAATTTAATAACCATATAGTACGTAGTACTATTATTTATTCTGTGACTATGGTAATACAGCGAAAATTTGTGCAATAAAATCCTTTATCTTTCGAGATGAATGTTGATCGAAATTTCAAATGTAAGATAAAATCTGACCAGTCAGCTATATATTGAAATATCAATATTATCACCAACAGAAGCATGTGGGTAATGTTATAAAAATTACGCAACGACAGTAAACTTGACATTGGTACCGTCTGTGTAATTTAACGAATGTTTGGGCTATTTTGGATCAGATCCAGATGAGAAAAAGAACTATTAAATCTATTTTGAAGATCGAAACTGATAACGCTCGGATAATTCATTACAAATTGGGTACAACGGAAAAATATTGAATAATTGATTTTAAGATTTATTTATTTAAAGACGTTGAAATCTTTTCGAGAACTAGGGAATTAGGTACAATTTGTTTTAAAGTTTTGAATGCATTATTAGTTTTAAATTAAAATGATTTACGAACGATATTCCAGTTACTTTAGCTATAAGTTTAAGGCATTATTATAATCGTGATCAGCATAAACCCAAATAAGATCACGTGCAAAATGGAAAATATACCCTTAAAATTTTAAAAACGCTCATATTTTAATTCATTATAATTGCTCTAAAACTTTTCATTACTCTAAACAAATAACTTATTTTATTGAAAGGTAAAAACAGAACACTGTTGTTTACTGGATGAATTTGGCAAGCTGAACAGCAATTATCCAAGGAATGTGATGACAGTCATCAACAACAGAATTAAATGGTACTGGCTGTGGCTACCGCAAGGAAATCATACCTAGATCTGCATTGGCTAGCCAGACGCAAGGCATCAGCAAAGCCAAGGTTAGGTAGGGCTGCGGTGCGGGCGCGGGGAGTTTCGGGCACTTCGGGCTTAACGTTCCGCGCTCCCGCTCCGACCATCCATTCTGCAACTCGCAGTCGACTCAGACGGTTGTCCTAGTGCAAGGTAAGCGGTGGCCACTTTTAATTATTTTCTACCATCCACAAGCATCTCGCCGAGCGCCACCGCCGTCATGCCGGCTTTGCTTTAACGTTGTGTTACAACTGACAACCTTAAATCTTTACAATAGTGTTAAGATAACTTCAAGTGTTGATTCTGATATGATAACGCGCTTCAAAAAACTTGGTGCTGCATTCAAACTTCGCTCGTGAAGGTAAACGGTAGTTCTAGTCGGAGGTAGGTTTCCCTCCGAAAAGTTTTGAAGCGATTCCCGAAGGGCGGGAAGCCGGGAAGCGCGAACCGCGTGCGTTCTGCGTACCGTCGCGTGCCGCGCATCGATCGGGCCACCCCTCGCCCTTGCCACTCCCAGCACGGATACATTCATTTGGACAAATATCATTCCATCATTGCATTTAGTATCCTCCGTTCATTTTATTTATTTGCAGTAGTTTTTTGTAACTTAGTGCATGTTTAGCGGCTAGTTTTTTGTAAGAAATAATTGTGAAAATGGGTGGCTGTGCGACTAAAGAAAACAAGGAAAACAAACCGGCTGATGAAGCCGACGGGTGCGTATGTCTCCAAGCGGGGGTTTATTTATGCCTACCGCGGTGCTGCATATGTTATTTTTGAGTTTCATTTAGGCATATTCAATCTCATACTAGATACAACATAGTAATTACCAAAAATCATTCCCTTTTTAGATCATATGCATAGATATTACAAATATTACCTAATATTTACAAATGAATTTGTAAGGGCAGTTTGTTCTTGAAGAAAATTTTACTACTGTACCGGTAAAGTATTTTTGTGGTAAAGATGAGTAGGTAAATTATTAAAAACAACGTTTGTGAAAACAACGATGCATATTTATGCATTGAGTTATATTATACAACACATGTAAAACAAATGTATTTGTGGGGAAACACGATTAGTTGTTCCCTTGATTTGTGTAGGTCATGACTATAATACTGTTTATGTTATTTTTGACCGATTGATTTTGTCTAACACGATCTGTATTTTGATGGAATTTAAAGTATGAAAGTATTCACGCGTTCAACTAGGTACAAAGGTAGAGAAGGATAAGCCATTTAGGTACTCCGTATCTCTTAAAATACATTATAAACAAAATTAGTATTGTCTTAATAGGCTCTTTTGCTCTAATCGTTAGTAATGATTAATATAATCTTTTATTTCCGAGATTGGACCCCCCTATGAGTGAAAAGCTTGCTCCAAGTCTTTCCACTTTCCTTGGCAAGGTTAAACAAAATTTTACATCAATATAATAATAAATGGAATAAATAAATAATATGAAATTGAAAATCGACAACACGTAAACGTTACATTAATCTAATTTTGCTTATTAAACATTAGATCGTCGGTACAAAGATACGGAGCTATTTAATAAAACTATTTTAAAATCGCACAATAAATAATGCAGTTGATTCAGTTGCACTTAGGACGATGACTGTATACGGTAATCCGATGCGCTTATTACTGTGAATCAACTATACGAAAGAATTGAAAGCAAAGAGGTAGGTAATAAGAAACTCGCGATAATACGTTGGTTCAGCGACGAGTGGGAGGAATGAGGAATGGTTGCGCGACGCGAAGCAACGCCGGTGCGCAGTGAGTGAGATATCCGCCCGACTTGCGCGCTGTCCAAGCGACCTCTATCTAAATTACGTAATTCCACTGAAAACCCAGTGTTCTAGGGTGTGTTTATAACAAATCCGTTCAGGACGTTCGACAGTCACAACGGCTTTTCCATACGTAGTGTAGACCCTTTCTCAAATCCATAACGCATAAAGATTCCTGTATTCCATCGTCATGAATAATAAACTAAAAGTTACTATTCCCATTGTGGTTTGCGGCGGTGCTGTACTTGCATTTTACCTCATCAGGCGGTTTGTATTAATAATAATAAAGTAACGTACAATTTTATAAATTTTTGTTAATGCTTTCCTGCTTAAATTAACTAAATTTAAAAATAACAGCCAATAATATTTTTTATTACAACTAGACTAGATTCCATTACTCTTACAATGGATCGAGAATATTTTTATTTAAAAAAAAATAATCTATTGTCACGGTTTTTCAATTTTTTGACATTTAACGTCACTTTGGCTTCGGAATCCATAATTGTCTCCGTTATTACGATTCTTTATAATTACTAAAATAATAAGATGTGTACTCGAGCTACTTGTGCCGCGTTAAAAGCGTTAGAATTTATAATCTACCTACTTTCATAGTTTACACATGATCGTTACGATTACATATTAACCATTTTTTTTGTTTAACAGAAAAGCTGCAGCAATGTGTGACGCCGCAACCCTCGAGAAATTGGAGGCTGGTTTCAGCAAGCTTCAAGCCTCTGACTCCAAGTCGCTGCTGAAGAAATACCTCACGAGGGAGGTGTTCGACGCGCTTAAGAACAAGAAAACCTCGTTCGGCTCAACCCTTTTGGACTGCATCCAGTCGGGTAAGTTATATTTTACCATTTTACTCTTATGATTTAAATGATTTTAAAAATTTATTTGAGCAAATTAGTCTTTCATTAATTGTCACGTATTGTTTTTAGTAGTTTTTAATAAATAATTATAAACATAATATTAATGTAAAATTTTGTCTCATTGTACTTTGAAAGTTACGTAACAATTTATTAAGGCGATTATTGGTAAACTGATATAACTGTAGATAACGTTGGATATGCTGAATTACAGAAAATTGATATCCCTATTGTTCATTGTTTTAAATCGGTCGCTACGGATTATTTGATATCTCGTATCACGTTACACTACCTGTGGAAAATATTCTATATTTTCATTGAATATAACACCTATTTATAATTTGTTTACAGGTATTGAGAATTTAGACTCTGGTGTTGGAATCTACGCCCCCGATGCCGAGGCGTACACAGTGTTCGCGGACCTGTTCGACCCCATCATCGAAGACTACCACAATGGCTTCAAGAAGACTGACAAGCACCCGCCCAAGAACTGGGGCGATGTCGAGACTCTCGGCAACTTGGACCCCGCCGGCGAGTTCATCGTCTCCACCCGTGTGCGTTGTGGCCGCTCTATGGAAGGTTACCCCTTCAACCCCTGCCTAACTGAAGCCCAGTACAAGGAGATGGAAGAGAAGGTTTCTTCCACCCTTTCCGGTCTCGAGGGTGAACTTAAAGGCACCTTCTATCCTCTCACTGGCATGTCGAAGGCTACCCAGCAGCAACTGATCGACGACCACTTCCTCTTCAAGGAGGGTGACCGTTTCCTGCAGGCCGCGAACGCGTGCCGATTCTGGCCCACCGGCCGTGGTATCTACCACAACGAGAACAAGACCTTCCTCGTTTGGTGCAATGAGGAGGACCACCTTCGTATCATTTCCATGCAAATGGGCGGTGACCTAAAACAGGTCTACAAGAGGCTAGTGACCGCCGTCAACGACATCGAGAAGAGGATCCCCTTCTCGCACAATGACCGTCTCGGTTTCTTGACCTTCTGCCCCACGAACCTGGGAACGACTGTCCGTGCGTCCGTGCACATTAAGCTGCCTAAGTTGGCCGCTGATAAGGCGAAGTTGGAGGAAGTGGCCAGCAAATACCACTTGCAAGTCGCGGAACTCGCGGTGAGCACACTGAAGCCGAGGGTGGAGTGTACGACATCTCCAACAAGAGGCGCATGGGTCTCACCGAATACGACGCTGTGAAGGAAATGTACGACGGCATCGCTGAACTGATCAAAATTGAAAAGTCCCTGTAATAATCTTTCGATCTCGCGCTATCAGTATTCTTTTATATTATTTATCGTTTATTATATCGATGTTGAACGGGTGGTACGGCATTAGTCAACGCGCCGGTCGGGCCCGGGTGGCCCACTGTACTGTTTTTTGAAAAAGTATTTTCTATAAGGAAATGGAAAATAAAGACATCTAGCATTAAGACAATACTTGCATATTTATTTAACTTGCCCCTCCTCACTTAGCATTGAAAACAACTGATATAAAGGAAACAGAAGTAAAAAAATTAATTTGATGAGTTTCCTGAATTATTTAAAAATGATGAGGTACTCATAAATTAACTTTACATATGCTCATGTACCTTATTCTGTGCTTAATTAAAGTCCTAATATAATAATACATATTATTAAACAAAAAAATTAAATTCTTATTTAATCTGGGTATTTTTATACATATAAATAAAATTGAATTGTCTGCCTGTAAAATCGAAATAATTGCCTTAGAGTCGAAGGGCGTATTTACATGCTATTAAGACATGAATAAATCTTCGGAGTGGCTAAATCGCTTGTAATTTTTTCGAAATATTAAAGTTTTTTTTTCTTTTTGGGAAAACAAAATGTTAAATTAAATGCTGATCTTAAATATAAATGCAACGCTCAATTAATAGATCCTACCAAGGCAAAGCTGGGCGGGTCGCTTAGTTAGTCATATAGTTCGTAAGCCGTAGTAGTTTTCCATCTTACAGCTGAAATGTGAGGACATAAACCTTATTTTTCTAAGAACGAGCAAGAGAAGCTCAGCCGTGTGTCGGCGCGGCGGACTTCAAATATCTTCGAAAAATATTTATTTTCTCGTCTGAAAAAATAAATACGTCTATGCAAGTCTAAGACAGACAGACATGCAGGTTTCCTTCCGATGTTTTCATTTACCGCTTCGCACATAAAAATACTAAATAAATTAACTTCGTTAATGCCGGCGGGGAAAAACCAAACTGTTATGTTAGCGGTAACTAGCCTCCGAACTAGCGCTGTTCTTTAACTTAACTTTGCCGTGAATTCCAAAAATATCGGAAGTGAGTAATCTCTTAATAAAGGCTGTATCAAAAAACGACTTGGTAGAGGTACCTACACTGAGGTTGTCCCCCAAAGTTGTTCCTCCGACAAGTGTGTCAACCACATTCATAATCGATCAGTGAGCAAATATTACGAATGTACAACAAAATGTTACTAATAAACTACTTATCTTACAATTATTATATCATCGTTTTCATGAAATAATGATCAAATAATCCTTTTTTATGTCCTGTAGTGTAAAATACAACGTAGGTACCAACAAACAAAAAATTACACAAGTAATTACGAGTATTATAGGAGTCGCAGGAAGGGTAACAATATGCTTGATTAGGAACTTGTTTGCGTTACTAGTTCACAACTCGTATCGCCAGTTAATAATTATTACAATTGTTTAAATAATATCGCACAATGGTGGTAACCTATCCCGACTACCTATCAAAACTGAACCTAGCAACAGTTTATGTCCTCACATTTCAGCTGTAGGCTAGGCTGGAATACTATTCAACTATTGACGGGAAGCCCAAATTCAACTATTTAACTAAATTAGCAAGCAGACTTAGATTTGCAGACTGCAGCAATATATTGTAAGAAAGATTAAAGTTCCAACAATATTGATAATTGTGTGACTAACCAATGTAGAAACTGCTACATTAGTTTATTTTAGTTACGCGACTGACATTGAAATCATATTTGTTAGCAAAAGAGGGTCAGGGTATGGGCAATTTATGTTTATGAAAAATTGTGAAGAATCCTTTATAGACACATTTAAAAAATAAACATATTAACGTTAGCATTGCAATATATATATTTATAAAAATGTAAACATAAAAACATGAATAGCTTTGGTGCTATGAATACTATGAACAAACATACGCTTTGCCTATTATTATTATGCCTCAGTCACTTCGTGTCGTCTTCTGCTTGGGCTTTCTGCCCAGCAGGTCTTGGGCCTCGAGGCATTCCCCATTACCCGGCCAATCATCACAGCCCATTTCTATGGGCCGGTCCTGGGAGCCGTTCAAGAACGGCATTATTGGCTATCTTAGCTTGGCGTATTACGCGCCCCTAGGTAGGCGCTTCCGAAGGGTCAACAGTCTCAAAACCAGACGCAGTCTCGCAGAGGACGGGTCGTGACGTAGGGCCAATTCTGCCGACAGGTGTGCACTCCTGAATAGCAGCACTCCGGGCCTTAGGTGCTCCTCCCTAGTTCTAGGTGATGGCCTTGCTAGTTCCTAGGCATTCCTGGCGTATCTCGCGCATCTGGGAAGGGATCTGCCGAAGGGTCAACGACTACCAGGTCCCACGGAGACGGATCTCGACGTGGAGCCGAGTCGCCAACAGGCGTGCGCTCTCCTGACAGCAGCACGCCGGGCGTCCGGAGCTCGCTTCCCAGCATATTAGTTGACACGCAGTGTTGAGGATGTCATCCCAGGAGGGTTCAGGGCCAAGAACGTACAGTACAAGCCAAGTTCACCCCACGGCACGTACACCCATTGCAAAGCGACGCGCTTGTACTGTACTTCTCCCTCCCAGGCGGAAGTCTACGACCGGCGGACGCGACCGGCGGCGAGCGCAGCCTGGACGCGACTTGCCTTAGTTACTAGAATCCACAATTATTCATTCATTTATGGGGAAATGTATTCGTTTTTACAACATAATCGCAGAAAATGTTCAGCCCTAGGGTTATAAGCTAATAAATATTCTGAGTCCACACGGCGCGTTGCGTTGCGTTGCGTCGTCGCAGCGGCGACGCACAGTTGCGGTGAGCATTTTGTAAAAATATCGCAGTCTATTCGGAAACATGGCATGTGACTTGTCTCATATAACTTCTCTTTCCTGAATTAATGAAATGAAGTAATCCATATTATCAATTTCTTAAATACTCATTCTTTACTTATATGTTTTTTATTCTTTAATACAACTCATTTTACACTGCAAATTAAACTCAAAGAAAAAACTAAGTTAGCTTGCGTGCTATCAACGCACAAACAACTAAACGCTGCCGCTACTGTGTCGCAAGCAGTACACCCCTTCCCATTCGTCTCGGGGGCTTTCATTCAGTCGTGTGCGCGTTGCGTCAACGCAGTGCACCGTGTGCACTCTATAGTTATTACTTATTAGTATGTAAACGACGCAGTGACAGCCCTACGTCAACGCAACGCTGACGCAACTCGCCATGTGAACATACTCTATGGACTGGAGAGAAGTAGCCATAGCATTTTTTCTATCATTTCTGGGGGGGGGGGGGGGAACTGCGCACATAAAGACAATTGTCTAGCTTTACAAAACTCATACGTAACAATTAAAACATGTAAATATAAATATGTTAACAATTTCACACAGGCATAGACAAAATAACCTCACCGGTGACACGGAAACTTGGCCAAGCGGTTATCTCGCGATAGCAAAAGCTTTAAGTGTTTCTGATGAATGTTTGTTATGCAAGTATGTCAAAAAATGTTTACCCTCAAGTTCAAGAGGGTAATTCATTATGTTTAAGTGCACCATGACGAATTCTTTAATTTTTAGTTGAATCGGGTCATTTGAGCGACTAAGTTCACATTTTAAATTTGTGTGTTGTGAAAAGTTTACTGTAAGGTTATTCAATTATTGTGATCTTGTGTCTTAATTAAATAACTAAAGGTGATTTAAAGCCAATAAAAATGCCATTAACACCAGCACAAGTTGCACAAGCAGTAGCATTAATTGACCAAGGGCTGACACAGCGTGAAGTTGCTATAGTGCTTAACGTACCACGGTCCTCAATGCAGTATTCACTGAAACGATACCAGGAGACAGGCCGCTACACCCGCAGGCCAGGCAGTGGGGGCGTAAGGTGCACATCGGCCCGGGACGATCGTTTTATTGTTATGGAGATTTTGAGAAACCGCTACCTGACCGCTGTTGAGATACGCCAGCGGCTCCAAATCGCAAGAGGCGTTAATGTTAGTGAGCGTACGGTGAGAAGACGAATGGAGGAAGTGAATTTAAAAGCTCGTAGACCAGCACGAGGTCCAGAACTTCTCAAACAGCACCGAGTAGCCCGACTTCAGTTCGCAAGAGAACATGTCAATTGGACCCACGAGCAATGGGCTAGAGTGTTGTTCACAGATGAGTGTCGAATAGCTTTACGTGCTCCAGACGGTCGAGAACGAGTGTGGAGAAAAAGAGGAGAGAGGTTTCTATCCATTACCACCACCCAAACTGTGAGTTTCCATGGAGGCTCAATAATGGTATGGGGAGGTGTAAGTTCCGACGCACGTACAGAGTTGGTCATCGTCGATAATCGGCTTACAGCTACTCGATACATCGAGGAAGTTCTTCAGGAGCACGTAATGCCTTATTCGGGATTCATTGGACACGACCTCCTCATGCACGATAATGCACGCCCGCACGTCGCACATTGTGTAGAGGATTATCTGGAAGAGGTTGGAATACAAAAATTACAGTGGCCAGCTCGTAGCCCGGACTTAAATCCAATTGAGCATGTATGGGGTATGCTCATAAGAAAGATAAAGTCCAGCTCCAAACCGCCACAAACTCTAAATGAGCTCCGAAATGCAGCGCTGGCCGCTTGGGACAGCATACCGCAAGTTGATGTCAGAAACATCATTCAAAGCATGCCAGATCGAATGCAAGCGGTTATCAGGGCTAGAGGAGGAAACACCCGATATTAAAACTGATAGACAATAAAGAAACAGACTTAATTTTTAACTTTGTAGTGTTTTTAAAGTGACAATGGAAAAATGTTAATTTTAGTGAAAACATGTTATCTTGAAAAGAAAAATTTCGGTGAAGTAAACATTAAATTTCTATGTTCTAAAACCATTAGAGACACTTATTGAATGCATCTACCCTTAATTTACTGTTAAAAAAACGTTTCAGTACAAATAATCAGCAAATTCACGAGTGGCCAAGTTTCCGTGCCGGTGAGTAGAACACTCGCTCGGTGACAACGACAACTTGGATACAGACGAATTAGCCGTTTTTCCGATCCACATATTAAATGGCGGCGTGCGGCCTGTGTTGGTAAACAAATTCGAAACAATAGATCGTTATTATTGTCCTTTTTAAGTTTAAAAAAAATGTTAAATTTACAGCCTATATACGTCCCACTGCTGGGCACAGGCCTCAGCTCATTTCTAAGAGGGTTTTAGGGCAAGGTTATTGTTTGCCGCGCTGCCCCAATGCGTGTTGGCGAACTTTGCATTTCTTCGAAATATTTTGTTTCCTTCTTTCGCAGACATGCTGATTTCCTCACGATGTTTTCCTTCACCGTCGAGCACGTGGTAAATCAGCACTTAAAATTGCAATTAACAAAATGATTTCTTATATTTAAAATCTCTAAAATTCAATTTACTATGGAGTTATACGCAAATAATTCCTTACCTTTCCTAGATGTGTTAGTCATCCGAAATCCTAACAACACCGTTGGTCACACTGTGTTTAGGAAAAAGACCCATACAAACCGATATTTAAACGGTGAATCTCACCACCATCCTTCACAGTTAGCTACCGTGGGCAAATCTTTGTTACAGAGAGCACGAGGGATCTGTGAAAGCAAACACCTGGCCGCCGAGCTTCAGCACGTCAAGCAAGTTCTGCACGACAACAAGCTTCGGGTCCCGCGCCTACGTCACAGTGACCGAGTGGAGCCGGCCACAGTCGAGCGTGTGCCTGCTGTACTACCATATGTCAGAGGTGTCACAGACAAGATTGGCTATATCTTGAAGCGAGCTTCTATTAGAACATTCTACAAGCCGCCGAAGAAGATTAGTCAGTTCCTACTATCAGTCAAGTGTCATATTCCTCTACAAGATGCAGGAGTGTACAAGCTTGATTGTGAATGTGGTCTCTCTTATATAGGACAAACAAAAAGATCAATTAGGACCCGCGTAAAAGAACATATAACTGATGTGAAGCATCAACGTTCCGGGAAGTCTGTAGTTTGCGATCATATCCTAGACGGCCCCAACCATTACATCAGATTTGATAGTGGCAGAGCGGCAACCAAAGAGTATATACCGTCAAACCGTCCAATTTTGCCAATGTTGTATATTTTGCCCGCTATGCCAATTTTAAGCTCAATCGCAAATTTAAAAATTACTATTTAATTTACGTTGATTTGCTTTGTTTTAAATAAATGTAGACTATATTTCTGGCACCACTGGGAATAGTTCTTACCTTTGATTACACTCAGTTGCTTGTCAGAACCAGTCAAAGTGCACGTGTGTTTTGATGTGGGTCAATTTAGCCTCAGTGTTTCTTGATATTCTTCTCATAGCGAAGACAAAGCTGAGATTATCTTGTTACATGGTCTAGAAAGGGGTTTCTAGAATCGTTTTCTTGTTTCCTTTCTTGATGACAATTGTCAAAATAAGCCGCATAAGTTGCGTCTCCCGGTTCACCCATCCAAATTACAGGGTTGTCACTCTTATTACCCGACAGCATAAGAAGAAGAGATATGTTTGTGAGCTCCTATGTAACCTCCTGTAGCTTAACCAGCTTGGCGATTTTAATGTGTGAGGTGTCATTTCTGCCTCAATGTTCGGAATGTCTACATGTTGGCTACGTGCTGTGGTTCATATTAATGTGTTTGACTGCCTCGTTGGTCTAGTGTTTGAAGTAGTGCGACTGCTGATCATGAGGTCCAGGGTTCGAATCCCGGGTCGGGCCAAAAATCAATTATTGACATTTTCTATCAAAAACATTCTCAGTAGCTGCCCGGAGTCAGGAAGTTGGCGGTGTCTAGCCCCCGTGCCTCGGAAAGCACGTAAAGCCGTTGGTCCTGCGCCTGATCTCTCTCCCGGTCGTGCCGGTTTACTGTCCCATCGGATTACGAGAGTGAGGGAATAGAGAGTGCACCTGTGCTTGCGCATACACTTGGGCACTATAATCCTGTCCTGTGCCGATGGCTAGCCCCGTTGAGGCAGGCCGCCGTGGCCGAAATTCGGTCTGGAGGACTGTTTTTTTTTGTTATTAATGTGTTAATTGAAAAAAAAATTCAGCGCCTTTTACATGCAGTTTGGTTCAAATTAATTACACTTGTTTTTGCATAATAGATTTTACTCTTTATTTTGGTATTGCGTAAATAAGTAGGTACATGTTATCTATTTTAAATTTATTTATTATCTATTTTGAGGGTAACTTTAGTCGAAGCTATTTTAATATTTATTTTTTATATGAACAAATCAACTACCTCAAGGATAGTTTGCAAATAATACAATAAAATAAAACCAATTTCTATATTCACTTTTTCCTAAAAGGGAAAATTAAATTCTATTTTATTTTGGCAATTATCAATATGTTTTGAAAAAGGTTATTGAGCTAAGCTTTTTTTTTTTTAATATTTTTATGTATCTGTTTTATTTGTACATTTCTTTAAAAAAACACATTTCAAAAACGCAAATGAAGAAGAAAACTAGGTACACAAGTTTTGATTTCTATAATATTACGAAGAAAAACCTACCTTAAAAATAGTGCCATATGTTTTAGACAGATTTAATTAAAGACTGTGGATATAGGAAATTACGTCTAATAAATTAAATAAAAGGTTTTGCGAAGCATATTTTTTTTATTTTCCTACCTGTGCCCACCAGATTTTGACAAACCTAACACCTACAAATTGCTTATATGAAAGCAAATGGATATTGGAGGCTAAAATTGCCCAAATGTTTTATAGTGAATCTATTGTGCAAAAGCGTTTAGTACCGTGATAGAACGTCCACTTTGCCTTTAAACTTATTTTAGTTCTTTGACAAGAATGCCATAGGAGCTATAGTTCCGCAAATAATGGATGCGGGCAAACACGGACGAAAATAAAGGTAAATTTGCCTGTCATCAAAATTTCAAATTACTTGAAATTTTATCTAAATAAGACTCAATTTGCAATCGTAACACATTTCCATAATCGGCTAGGCCATCCTTAGAAATTGAGAAGTATAACATACCATGCAATTTTTTTAAGAAAATCAACATAATTGTAAAAAAGCGGGCTAAATTGGACGGTTTGACGGTAGTCTTCACGTGATGATAACTTTTATATTTACACGAATAGTACACATTTAATAACGTTTCGGGTACATAACCACCTATGGTCACGGCGGGAAGGGAGAACTGAAGTGTTTAACGTCCCAGTACCATAGTTTACCAGGGCTACCTTCAGCTTCTGAATATAAAATTTTGGTCCGTTCTTTATAGAACGTATCTTGAAGTCTTGCAATGGTATAATTGGGTTTGCATTTAATTTTATTAATTATGGGATCTCAAACAGATTGAGGCACTCGGCCATCTTCTCTATTGAAATTTGATGATTTTTTTAAATTTCAATAGCTATTTTATGAGGTGTTGTGGTTTATCAAATAGGACGTGGTAGAACCACTCTGCAGCTATTTTATGGTTGTAGCACGAATGGGTCGGCTCGACCAGGAAGGATCAAGCTCTCACAGAATATCAGCGTAAAATAGTAGCTCATTGCTGCTGTGTTTCGCATGATGAGTGTGGAAAACCGGAAACCCTTTTTACTGGAAACGAGGATTCTATCTTCGTCCTCAGGAGTGACAACGCATTTGCATTTTGATTCTTAATTGACGATAAATGTGGATGTCTATGGGCCACAGAATCCTCTTATCATCAGGTGGACTGTGTTCGTTTGTCACCCGATCCTATTAAGTAATTACGACCGCGAAGCACAAACTTTCTTTGTTCTTGAAAGTAATATATAGGGTTGTGTGGTGCAATGTGGAAAACATTACAGTGTCATATTACATTGACACACTGCTAATAAAATGTGCCTTTTTAAAATGGGATACATGTTTTTATCGTCACTTGAAGTAAATATCAGTAAAATATAATTAGCATTACCCATTTATTAGTAAATAACTAGCGATCTGCCCCGGCTTCACACAGGTGATATCTGGATTTTAAAACAGCGCCACCTACCGGGTCCAACTATGCCTATAACCTTCACGAAAGTGCAAGCAATGTGTTGACAAAGTTTTATATTACTAGCGATCTGCCCCGGCTTCACACAGGTGATATCTGGATTCTACAACAGCGCCACCTACCGGGTCCAACTATGCCTATAACCTTCACGAAAGTGCAAGCAATGCGTTGACAAAGTTTTATATTACTAGCGATCTGCCCCGGCTTCACACAGGTGATATCTGGATTCTACAACAGCGCCACCTACCGGGTCCAACTATGTCTATAACCTTCGCGAAAGTGCAAGCAATATGTTGACAAAGTTTTATATTACTAGCGATCTGCCCCGGCTTCACACAGGTGATATCTGGATTCTAAAACAGCGCCACCTACCGGGTCCAACTATGCCTATAACCTTCACGAAAGTGCAAGCAATGTGTTGACAAAGTTTTATATTACTAGCGATCTGCCCCGGCTTCACACAGGTGATATCTGGATTCTAAAACAGCGCCACCTACCGGGTCCAACTATGCCTATAACCTTCACGAAAGTGCAAGCAATATGTTGACAAAGTTTTATATTACTAGCGATCTGCCCCGGCTTCACACAGGTGATATCTGGATTCTACAACAGCGCCACCTACCGGGTCCAACTATGTCTATAACCTTCACGAAAGTGCAAGCAATGTGTTGACAAAGTTTTATATTACTAGCGATCTGCCCCGGCTTCACACAGGTGATATCTGGATTTTAAAACAGCGCCACCTACCGGGTCCAACTATGTCTATAACCTTCACGAAAGTGCAAGCAATGTGTTGACAAAGTTTTATATTACTAGCGATCTGCCCCGGCTTCACACAGGTGATATCTGGATTCTACAACAGCGCCACCTACCGGGTCCAACTATGTCTATAACCTTCACGAAAGTGCAAGCAATGTGTTGACAAAGTTTTATATTACTAGCGATCTGCCCCGGCTTCACACAGGTGATATCTGGATTTTAAAACAGCGCCACCTACCGGGTCCAACTATGCCTATAACCTTCACGAAAGTGCAAGCAATGTGTTGACAAAGTTTTATATTACTAGCGATCTGCCCCGGCTTCACACAGGTGATATCTGGATTCTACAACAGCGCCACCTACCGGGTCCAACTATGTCTATAACCTTCACGAAAGTGCAAGCAATGTGTTGACAAAGTTTTATATTACTAGCGATCTGCCCCGGCTTCACACAGGTGATATCTGGATTCTACAACAGCGCCACCTACCGGGTCCAACTATATCTATAACCTTCACGAAAGTGCAAGCAATGTGTTGACAAAGTTTTATATTACTAGCGACCTGCCCCGGCTTCACACAGGTGATATCTGGATTTTACAACAGCGCCACCTACCGGGTCCAACTATGTCTATAACCTTCACGAAAGTGCAAGCAATATGTTGACAAAGTTTTATATTACTAGCGACCTGCCCCGGCTTCACACAGGTGATATCTGGATTCTACAACAGCGCCACCTACCGGGTCCAACTATGTCTATAACCTTCACGAAAGTGCAAGCAATATGTTGACAAAGTTTTATGTTACTAGCGACCTGCCCCGGCTTCACACAGGTGATATCTGGATTCTACAACAGCGCCACCTACCGGGTCCAACTATGCCTATAACCTTCACGAAAGTGCAAGCAATATGTTGACAAAGTTTTATATTACTAGCGATCTGCCCCGGCTTCACACAGGTGATATCTGGATTCTACAACAGCGCCACCTACCGGGTCCAACTATGCCTATAACCTTCACGAAAGTGCAAGCAATGTGTTGACAAAGTTTCACCGCAATCTGATGAACGGTATGGCAGCGTATAAAATACGAACTAACAAAAATTAATTTTTATGAATTAGATTATACAAAGATTATACACATTCTGTAGTAAAAATGCCTAAATAATGCCAATTTTATTTACCATTGTATTAAACTAAGAAAAGTAAAAATACACGTTTAAAATGCTATATTTTTAATAAATTAAAATTGAACATTGCAGTTAGCATCATATTCTTCGTCTTTTTTATTAATTCGATTTAGCATATCTTTCAATGGTTTGAATGCAACGCAATTGCCATGTTGACCAATGCCGTGTTGAACGTGCAGGATAGACTGGGATCTGAGACTCTACATGATGTTTAAAGTGTCTCTTCAATGATATATGATGAAATATTATCAACTTTACAAACAAACTTTTAAAATTGTCTATTGAATGTGATACAAACATAATACGAGAAGTACTGGAAAATCCCCCATATGCTGGTGAAGTATCTAGGGTGGCCATTTTAGGCATTTTGATTTGCTATAACGAATTTAAAATTTTTGTACTATCCATTAATTTATATTTCTACTACCGAAATACTGCCAAATACTTTTTTTTTATAGAAGAGGGGGCAAACGAGCATACGGTTCACCTGATGTTAAGTGACTACCGCAGCCCATGACCAACCGCAACACCAGGGGAATTGCAGGTGCGTTGCCGGCCCTTTAGAAAGGAGTAAGCTCTTTTCTTGAAGGTTCCCAGGTCGTATCGGGCCGTTGGTAAATTATTCCACAGTCGTACGCGGAAGAAAACTACTAGTGAAATGTACAGTGGTGGACCGCCAAGCATCCAGATGATGTGGATGGTATCGGGAGGTTTGCCGCGTAGTGCGCTCATGAAATTTGGCGGCAGGGATTAATCCGAAAATTCCTCAGAACACTCCCCGTAATAGATGCGATAAAATACGCAAAGAGATACAACATCACTTCGCAGCGCCAGTGAATCGAGCCGATCGGAAAACACTTGGTCGTCGACGATTCGAGCCGATCTGCGCTGAATGGGGTCAAGTGGAAGGAGCTGGTACTGGGGAGCCCCAGCCCAGAGATGGGAACAGTATTCCATATGCGGCCGAACCTGCGCCTTGTATAGTTGCAGGCGGTATGCCGGCATGAAATACCATCCCGCTCTGCTGAGCACGCCGAGCTTTTTGGAGGCCATTTTGGCCTTCGCTTCGAAGTGACCACGAAACTGCACGTCATTCGATATGTCGACGCCGAGGATTCCGATTCTGGCTGTGGCAACAAGGTGAGTGCTTTGAAACTGAGGAGATACAACAAAAGGGTTCCTTTTAGCGGTTAATGCGCAAACTTGTGTCTTCTGAGGGTTAAATTGGACTAGATTGATGATATTCAGACATTTGCTGAACAATGTGAAGATTCGACTTCAGACACAGGTTTGTCCCGGTACTCGGAGACGTTTTCCCGAGATATATTGGCACTGTCAGTGTACAGAGCGTAACCAGTGCTGTCATCTGCATAGCAATCAATGTTGCTGGTTTGCAACATATCATTGATGTGCAGATAAAACCGCGTTGGTGATAGCACGCAGCCTTGTGGAACACCAGCGTTAAATAGGCTTGTAATCGGAGCTAGCACCGTCTACAACGACCTTGATGCTCCGATCTGCAAGAAAGCTGGTGATCCAATTGCACAATTTCTCGGTAAGCCCATAGGAAAGGAGCTTCGAAAGACGCGCTTTCTGCCAAACCCGATTGAAGGCCTTCGCAATGTCTAAACTAAACTAACGGCCCATGCCTCCCCTTTGCACTCTACTGCCGCCACCCATCTATGAGGCAGGTACACAAAAAGATCCCCTGCTGATCGACCATGACGAAAACGGTATTGGCGATCACTAATCAGCTGATGATCCTCATGTTACCTCATGAGCTGGCAGTTTACAATGGACTCCATTGTTTTGGAGAACAAGGAGGTGATGGCGTTGGGCCTGTAGTTGGACGGGTCTGAGCGGTCACCTTTTTTAGGGATCGAGTGGACGAAAGCCGTCTTCCATGATTTTGGGACTACGCCTAGGGAGTAGGAGTACCGGAAAAGATGCTTTAAGATCGGTGCCAACTCTGGAGCACACATCCTTAGCACAGTTGGGGCGAGTACCGTCAGGCCCACTCGACTTGTGGATGTCCAGGGAAAGGAGTGCTTTGCGAACCGAGCGCTGTGTGAACTGCACTTCCGGCATGGAGCACTCACACCGCGGGATGGTCGGCGGCGTACTCCCCCCGTCATCGAGAGTCGAGTTGGACGCAAAAAAAAACCTAGCAGATCGGCTTTCTCCTTTGCGGTATGGGCCAGTGAGTCGTCCTCCCTCTGCAGAGATGTAAGAGATGGCTGACAGCAATTCTCTTGGACAGCCTTGGCGAGAGACCAGAATGCACGGGTTCCAGAAGGAAGGCGAACTAGTTTCTCGCCAATTCTGCCTATGTGCTCTGACTTTGCCTTGGCACTGACTCTTTTGAAGGATCTGGAAGCGTGGTTATACTTCTTTTTTAGAGCGCTGGTGTTTACATTTCGGAACATTGATACGTCAGCCCAGGCTTGGTAGCACTCCTGCTTATAGCATGATGGTATTTTACAGGAGTGACCAAACCATGGCTGAGATTTGCCTCCGATGGGCACCAAAGAGGAAGGAATAAAAAGTTTCATACCCTGAAGAACCACATCATCGACAGAATCAGCAATAACGTTGGGATCGTCCGGCGAGAAGCAAACTCGCCCCCAAAGGTAGAATGCAAAGAAAGGCCGCATCCCATCCCAATCAGCTGACCTATAGTGCCAAACACGACGGCAGCCTGCAGCATTTCAACGTAGGTGTCACCACACTCCGGACAAGACAATGGTCCGAGGAGCCTAAAGGGGCGTCGTCGGAAATCTGATATCCGTCCGGATGAGAGGTCAGCAGAAGGTAAAAAGTTAACGGATTTCAGTGTTCTTAGTGTCAAAATTTTGTACTTACGAGACGCATCTAGCGGTGTAATTTTTTTAGCCGCAAAACAGTTTTTAGTGATTTTTCAAGAGAAAACCGTTTTTCTCATATTAGCAAAACAGTAAATCGCATGGGACGCTTGATTAGTCACCACAACCTACTATTTTTTTAGTGATTTTTGCGCGCTATCTGGGGACACATCATCCTCCAAAAATTTGGAACTTTTGAATAAAGGACACCCGAGTTATTAGAGTAAAACCGAAAACCACGGGGTAGGTGATTTCGCGAACCAGGACTCTGCGGCTGGAATTGAAGGTGTCGCTCGAGGCGTCTCGGAAAGCTCTTTCCGAAAATATATGCATTATCAGCCGGAAGTGTACATATCCTCTAACCACACTTTTGCAGTTGGTTTCTCACATCTTGTAAGTTTGGACTCTAATAACTGTTAGTTTTTAGTGACGACCCCCCCTTCATTTTTTTGTATATAGAGGACAAATTCATGCCCTTACTGTGGGTGAAATTTAATTTTTTTAGATAAGCAGTTTTTAACAGTAAATTTTTTGTAAAACATCCCTTTTCGCCATTATACGATATATTTGTTTTGCGTGTAGTGGCGTAGTGGCTAGCTAAACCGCAAGCGCCAGATCAAATTAAAACAGTGAAATTGTCGTTCATATTTAGGAATACATTGATTTATATCCATTTTACATTTTTTTCATTTCCTAACTTTATTTCAGGCCCAACCTGTTTTTATTTTATATTTGTTATAACATCTCTGCATTTTGTTAATTTTACATATAAGATTTAGTATAAGTAGCTATATTGAGACTCAATAGCTCAATGGTGAAGGAGTGACCACAATCTGAAAGGTTGTAGAATCTTTAACCGGTTGACAATAATCTCATGGGATCACCTGTAAGACTATTGTGGCACATAAGCATTACGATCAGCTCAGCCTACCTTCCCGGCGAGAACGCAAATCCTACCATCGAGTTAGAGCTAGTGGCGGAGTTCGCCCGAAAACACAACGCCGAACTTGTGGTGGGTTGTGATGCTAATGCTCACCACACAGCCTGGGGAAGCACCAACATCAACGAAAGAGGTAAGTTACCTTACGATTTTCTCACCTCCAACCGCCTGGTAAGCCTAAACTTAGGTTGTACACCAACCTTTGTAACGCGTGCTAGGCAAGAAGTGTTAGACTTTACCTTTGCAACGAATAACATGTCCAGGCGGATAAATGACTGGCATGTTAGTAGCGAAAACTCGATGTCTGATCACAAGCACATTAAGTTTGTGATTGGAGCCTCACCAACCTATGAAACCGTTTTAGGGATCCAAAAGCTACCTCCTGGGATATCTACAGAGATAGCCTAAGGAGGAATTTGGAAATGTTTCCTAAAAGCATCAAAACAATTGAAGGTCTGGAGTTAGTGACGGAGACAGTAACCGTGGGTATCCGTGAAGCCTTCGAGGACAGTTGTCCCGTCAAAACCAAGACCTCAACACGAAAAGTACCTTGGTGGAATTCTAAGCTAAAAAAAACTTAGGGAAAAGGTCTACAAGAGGCTAGTGACCGCCGTCAACGACATCGAGAAGAGGATTCCCTTCTCGCACAACGACCGTCTCGGTTTCTTGTCCTTCTGCCCCACGAACCTGGGAACGACTGTCCGTGCGTCCGTGCACATTAAGCTGCCTAAGTTGGCCGCTGATAAGGCGAAGTTGGAGGAAGTGGCTAGCAAATACCACTTGCAAGTCCGCGGAACTCGCGGTGAGCACACTGAAGCCGAGGGTGGAGTGTACGACATCTCCAACCAGAGGCGCATGGGTCTCACCGAATACGACGCTGTGAAGGAAATGTACGACGGCATCGCTGAACTGATCAAAATTGAAAAGTCCCTGTAATAAGCTATCGATCTCGCGCTATCAGTATTCTTTTATATTATTTATCGTTTATTATATCGATGTTGAACGGGGGGTACGGCACTAGTCAACGCGCCGGTCGGGCCCGGGTGGCCCACTTTACTGCTTTTTGAAAAAGTATTTTCTATAAGGAAATGGAAAATAAAGACATCTAGCATTAAGTTTCTTACAATACTTGCATATTTATTTAACTTGCCCCTCCTCACTTAGCATTGAAAACAACTGATATAAAGGAAACAGAAGTAAAATTTTTAATTTAATGAGTTTCCTGAATTATTTAAAAATGATGAGGTACCCATAAATTAACTTTACATATGCTCATATTCTGTGCTTAATTAAAGTCCTAATATAATAATACATATTATTAAACAAAAATATTAAATTCTTATTTAATCTGGGTATTTTTATACATATAAATAAAATTGAATTGTCTGCTTGTAAAATCGAAATAATTGCCTTATAGAGTCGAAGGGGGTATTTACATGCTATTGACATGAATAAATCTTTGGAGTGGCTAAACCGCTTGTAATTTTTCCGAAACATAGATGTTTTTTTCTTTTTGGGAAAACAAAATATTGTTAACTTAAGTAGTGATGATCTTAAATATATATACAATGCAACGCTACAAGGTAAAGCCGGGCGGGCCGTAGTAGTTTTCCATCTTACAGCTGAAATGTGAGGACATAAACCCTATTTTTGTGAGCTAGCAAGAAAAGCTCAGCCGTGTGTCGGCGCGGCGGACTTCAAACATCTTCAAAAAATATTTAGTTTCTCCTCTGAGAAAATAAATATGTCTATGCAGGTCTGAGACTGACAGATATGCAGGTTTCCTTGCGATGTTTTCATTTACCGCTTCGCACATAAAATACTAAAGAATTTAACTTCATTAATGCCGGCGGGGAAAAAACCAAACTGTTATGTGAAATGAAAGGTTAGCGGCAACTAGACTCCGAACTAGCGCTGTTCTTTAACTTACTTTGTCGTGGATTCCAAAAACATCGGAAATGAGTAATCTCCTAATATAGACTATTAAAAAAAAAAAACCGGCCAAGAGTGTAGGGTTCCGTAGTTTCCCGTCCGTCACAATAAGTGTTCCCACTTATGAGTTTGTACAAAAACTGTTGTTTCCATCCAAGTTCAAAATGATTTTCCTAGAAAGTCCTTATAAATTTCTACTTTTCAGATTTTATTCATATTTTCTAAACTTATGGTTCAAAAGTTAGAGGGGGGGGGACACATTGTTTTTTACTTTTGAAGCGATTATATCCGAAATTATTGACATTATCAAAAATGATTTCATTAAACCCATATTCATTTTTAAATACCTTTCCAACAATATATCACACGTTAGGGTTGAAATAAAAGAAAATCACTTCCCACTTTACATATAGGGGGGCTACCCTAATAAAACATTTTTTCCAATTTTTGTTTTACCACTTTGTCGGCGTGATTGATACACATATTGGTACCAAATTTCAGCTTTCTAGTGATTACGGTCACAGAGATTAAACGAGGACAGACGGACAGACAGACATGGCGAAACTATAAGGGTTCCTAGTTGACTACGGAACCCTAAAAAGGACTTGGTAGAGGTACCTACACTGAGGTTGTCCCCCAAAGTTGTTCCTCCGACAAGTGTGTCAAGAATATTCATAATCGATCAGTGAGCAAATATTACGAATGTACAATAAAATGTTACTAATAAACTACTTATCTTACAATTATTATATCATCGTTTTCATGAAATAATGATTAAATATTCCTTTTTTACGTCCTGTAGTGTAAAATACAACGTAGGTACCAACAAACAAAAAATTACACAAGTAATTGTTAAAGGAGTCCCAGGAAGGGTAACAATACGCTTGATTAGGAACTTGTTGTTTGCGTTACTAAGTCACAACTCGTATCGCCAGTTAATAATTATTACAATTGTTTAAATAATATCGCACAATGGTGGTAACCTATCCCGACTACCTATCAAAACTGAACCTAGCAACAGTTTATGTCCTCACATTTCAGCTGTAGGATGGAATACTATTTTACTATTATCGCTAAGCCCAAATTCAACTATTTAACTAAATTAGCAAGCAGACTTAGATTTGCAGACTCCAGCAATATGTTGGAGGAAAGATTAGAAGTTCCACCAATATTGAAAATTGTGTGAGTAACCAATGTAGAAACCGCTACATTAGTTTATTTTAGTTACGCGACTGAAATTGGAATCATATGTATTTGTTAGCAAAAGAGGGTCAGGGTATGGGCAGTTTGTAAGTTTATGAAAAATTGTGAAGAATCCTTTATAGAAACATTTAAATATAAATCGTGTCGTCTTCTGTTTGGGCTTTCTGCCCAGCAGGTCTCGGGCCTCGGGGCATTCCCCATTACCCGGGCAATCATCACAGCCCATTTATATGGGCCGGTCCTGGGAGCCGTTCAGGAACGGCATTATTGGATGTCTTAGCTTGGCGTATTGCGCGCTTTTAGGCAGGCGCTTCCGAAGGATCAGCAGTCTCGAAGCCCCACGCAGTCTCGCAGAGGACGGGTCGCGACGTAGGGCCAATTTTGCCGACAGGTGTGCGCTCCTGAATAGCAGCACGCCGGGCCTCCGGAGCTCGCTTCCCAGCATATTAGTTGACACGCAATGTTGAGGATGTGTCATCCCAGGAGGGTTAGGGGCGTACTCGAAGCTCGACGCAAGCCAAGTTCATCCCACGGCACGTACACCCATTGCAAAGCGACGCGCCTGTACTGTACTTCTCCCTCCCAGGCGGAAGTCGACGACCGGCGGACGCGACCGGCGGCGAGCGCGGCCTAGAGCGAAGTGCCTTAGTTACTAGAATCCACAATTAGTCATTCATTTATGGGGAAATGTATTCGCTTTTACAACATAATCGCAGAAAATTTTCAGCCCTGGGGTTATAAGCTAATAAATACTCTGAGTCCACACGGCGCGTTGCGTTGCGTTGCGTCGTCGCAGCGGCGACGCACAGTTGTGGTGAGCATTTTGTAAAAATATCGCAGTCTAATCGGAAACATGGCATGTGACTTGTCTCATATAACTTCTCTTTCCTGAATTAATGAAATGATAAGATAAGAAAATGATGAGTAATCCATATCATCAATTTCTTTAATACTCATTCTCTACTTTTATGTTTTTTATTCTTTAATACAACTCATTTTACACTGCAAATTAAACTCAAAGAAAAAACTAAATTAGCTTGCGTGCTATCAACGCACAAAGAACTGAACGCTGCCGCTTCTGCGTCGCAAGCAGTGCACTCCATTCGTCTCGGGGGCGTTCATTCAGTCGTGTGCGCGTTGCGTCAACGCAGTGCACCGTGTGCACTCTATAGTTATTACTTATTGGTATGTACAACGACGCAGTGACAGCCCTACGTCAACGCAACGCTGACGCAACTCGCCCTGTGAACATACTCTAAGGGTGGACTGGAGAGGAGTAGCCATAGCATTTTTTCTATCATTTCTGGGGGGAGGGGGACTGCGCACATAGAAACAATCGTCTAGCTTTACAAAACTCATACGTAACTATTAAAACATGTTAATATAAATATGTTAACAATTTCACACAAGCATAGACAAAATAGAACACTCGCTCGGTGACAACGACAACTCGGATACAGACGAATTAGCCGTTTTTCCGATCCACATATTAAATGGCGGCGTGCGGCCTGTGTTGGTAAACAAATTCGAAATAATAGATCGTTATTATTGTCCTTTTTAAGTTTAAAAAAAATGTTAAATTTACAGCCTATATACGTCCCACTCCTGGGCACAGGCCTCAGCTTATTTCTAAGAGGGTTTTAGGGCAAGGTTATTGTTCGCCGCGCTGCCCCAATGCGTGTTGGCGAACTTCGCATTTCTTCGAAATATTTTGTTTCCTTCTTTCGCAGACATGCAGGTTTCCTCACAATGTTTTCCTTCACCGCCGAGCACGTGGTAAATCAGCACTTAAAATTGCAATTAACAATTTAATTGGTGCCAGCGTCCCCGCCGAACCCGGTACGCTCGCGTACTGTGAAATTTACAGCTTAACGATCTGAGCTACCACGGCTTAGACAGAAAAAGAAGTAAATAGCGAATGTGAAAATTACTTATATATGAAAGGTAACGCCGTCTTTTTGTAAAAACGCGGCATATATCTTTTTACAGCGTGATAAAACTGAACAATATGCTTTTTTGTACGACTGCAACTAGTTTTATTATACGTATAGCACCGCGTGGACTTGTATCTTGGATCTTATATGGCTACTCCCTTTCAGTCAGCCGATGGCCCGTGAGCCTCTATGGTGTCTAGGATTGACAAATCTTATTCTACTGCGCATAGCGGCAACCAAAAATTATATACTGTGAAACCGTCCAATTTTGACAATGTTGTATATTTTGCCCGCTATGCCAATTTTAAGCTCAATCGCAAATTTAAAAATTACTATTTAATTTACGTTGATTTGCTTTGTTTTAAATAAATGTAGACTATATTTCTGGCACCACTGGGAATAGTTCTTACCTTTGATTACACTCAGTTGCTTGTCAGAACCAGTCAAAGTGCACGTGTGTTTTGATGTGGGTCAATTTAGCCTCGGTGTTTCTTGGTATGCTTCTCATGGCGAAGACAAAGCTGAGATTATCTTGTTACATGGTCTAGAAAGGGGTTTCTAGAATCTTTTTCTTGTGTATTCTTTCCTGGCAGTATTTTAAATAAATAATGATGACAATGGGCAAAATAAGCCGCATAAGTTGCGTCTTCCGGTTGTTAATTTTGCCCATCCAAAAAAGTGTACAAGGGTTGTCACTTTCTTATTAATCGACAGTCTAAAAAGAAGAGATATGTTTGTGAGCTCCTATGTAACCTCCTGTAGCTTAACCAGCTTGGCGATTTTAATGTGTGAGGTGTCATTTCTGCCTCAATGTTCGGAATGTCTACATGTTGGCCACGTGCTGTGGTTCCTATTAATGTGTTTGACTGCCTCGTTGGTCTAGTGGTTGAAGTAGTGCGAATGCTGATCATGAGGTCCTGAGTTCGAATCCCGGGTCGGGCCAAAAATCAATTATTGAGTTTTTCTGTCAAAAAAATTCTCAGTAGCTGCCCGGAGTCAGGAAGTTGGCGGTGTCTAGCCCCCGTGCCTCGGAAAGCACGTAAAGCCGTTGGTCCTGCGGCTGATCTCTCTCCCGGTCGTGTCGGTTTACTGTCCCATCGGATTACGAGAGTGAGGGAATAGAGAGTGCACCTGTGCTTGCGTATACACTTGGGCACTATAATCCTGTCCTGCGCCGATGGCTAGCCTCCGTTGAGGCAGGCGCCTGTGTCCGAAATTCGGTCTGGAGGACTGACTGACTGACTTTTGAGGGCAACTTTAATCGAAGCTTTTTTAATATTTATTTTTTATATGAACAAATAAACTACCTCAGGGATAGTTTGCAAATAATACATTAAAATAAAACCATATTATATATTCACTTTTTCCTAAAAGGGAAAATTTAATTCTTGTTTTATTTTGGCACTTGTCAATATGTTTTCATTTAAAAGAGGTATAAGAAAACTAGGTACACAAGTTTTGATTTCTATAATATTACGAAAAAAAACCTACCTTAAAAGTAGTGCCATATGTTTTAGACAGATATAATTAAAGACCGTGGATATAGGAACTTACATCTAATAACTTAAATAAAAGGTTTTGCTAAGCATATTTTTATTTATTTTCCTACCTGTGCCCAGCTTTTGATAAACCTAACACCTATAAATTGCTTATATGAAAACACAAATCACAAATAATGAATGCGGGCAAATATGGGCGAAAATAAAGGTAAATTTTTTTTGACGACTCCGTGGCGTAGTGGCTTAGCAATGAGTGGCTGCGCTGGGGGTCGCGGGTTCTAATCCCGCACAGAACAAGTATTTGTATGGCCTATAAATAATTGTTCCGGGTCTGATTCTTAAGTGACGATAAGTGTGGATGTCTATGGGCCACAGAATCCTCTTACCATCAATCAGGTGGACTGTGTGCTCGTTTGTCACCCAATCCTATTAAGTAATTACGACCGCGAAGCACAAACTTTCTTTGTTCTTGAGAGTAATATATAGGGTTGTGTGGTGCAATGTGGAAAACTTGCTTCTCGCCGGACGATCCCAACGATGTTGCGGATTCTGTCGCTGATGTAGTACTTCAGGGTATGGAACTTTTTATTCTTTCCTCTGTGGTGCCCATTGGAGGCAAATCTCAGCCATGGTATGGTCGCTCCTGTAAAATAGCATTATGCTATAAGCAGGAGTGCTACCAGGCCTGGGCTGACGCATCAGCGTCCCGGGATGTAAATACCAGCGCTCTAAAAAAGAAGTATAATTCCGCCTCTAGGTCCTTCAAAAGAGTCATTGCCAAGGCAAAGTCAGAGCACATAGGCAGAATTGGCGAGAAACTAGTTCACCTTCCTTCTGGAACCCGTGCATTCTGGTCTCTCGCCAAGGCTGTCCAGGGGAATTTCTGCCAGCCATCTCTTCCTTCTCTGCACAGGGAGGACGACTCACTGGCCAATACCGCAAAGGAGAAAGCCGATCTTCTAGGCTCTTTCTTTGCATCTAACTCGACTCTCGATGACGGGGGGAGTGACTCGACCATCCCGTGGTGTGAGTGCTCCGTGCCGGAAGTGCAGTTCACACAGCGCTCGGTTCGCAAAGCACTCCTCTCCTTGGACATCCACAAGTCGAGTGGTCCTGAAGGAATCCCCCCAATTGTGCTGAGGATGTGTGCTCCAGAGTTGGCACCGGTTTTAACGCGTCTTTTCCGGTACTCCTACTCCCTAGACGTAGTCCCAAAATCATGGAAGACGGCTTTCGTCCACCCGATCCCTAAAAAAAGGCGACCGCTCAGACCCGTCCAACTACCGGCCTATCGCCATCACCTCCTTGTTCTCCAAAACAATGGAGTCCATTGTAAACTGCCAGCTCATGAGGTATCTTGAGGATCACCAGCTGATTAGTGACCGCCAAAACGGTTTTCGCCGTGGTCGGTCAGCTGGTGATCTTCTGGTCTACCTAACTCACAGATGGGCGGAGGCAGTAGAGTCCAAGGGGGAGGCATTGGCCGTTAGTTTGGACATTGCGAAGGCCTTCGATCGGGTTTGTCACAAAGCGCTTCTTTCGAAGCTCCCTTCCTATGGGCTTCCCGAGAAATTGTGCGATTGGATCACCAGCTTTCTTGCAGATCGGAGCAATAAGGTCGTTGTTGACGGTGCAAGCTCCGATTGCAAGCCTATTAATGCTGGTGTTCCACAGGGCTGCGTGCTATCGCCAACGCTGTTTCTTCTGCATATCAATGATATGTTGCAAACCCGTAACATTCATTGCTATGCAGATGACAGCACTGGTGATGCTCTTTACACCGGTCGAGCCAATATTTCTCGGGAAAACGTCTCCGAGTGCCGGAATAAACTTGTGTCTGAAGTCGAGTCTTTGCTGAACAGAGTCTCGGATTGGGGGCGACTAAATCTAGTCCAGTTTAACCCCCAGAAGACACAAGTTTTATACGTGGTAGAGCCATGCTGCAGTTATATTAGTAGTATAGTTGTAGCACGAATGGGTCGGCTCGACCGGGGAAGGACCACGCTCTCACAGAATACCAGCGTTAAATAGTAGCTTAATGCTGCTGTATTTCGTATGGTGAGTGTAGAGAACCGGAGACCCTTTTTACTGGAAACGAGGCATTCCATCTTAGTCCTCACGGGTGACAACGCATCTGCATTTTGATTCGTAATCGAGGATAGATGTAGATGTCTATGGGCCACAGCAACCACTTACCATCAGGTGGACTGTGTGCTCGTTTGTCACCCTACCCTATAAAAAAAAACAAGTTTGCGCGTTAACCGCTAAAAAGAACCCCTTTGTCGTATCCCCTCAGTTTCAAGGCACTCCCCTTGTTGCCTCAGCCAGTATTGGAATCCTCGGCGTCGACATATCGAGTGACGTGCAGTTTCGTGGTTACTTGGAAGGGAAGGCCAAATTGGCCTCTAAAAAGCTTGGCGTGCTCAGCAGAGCGGGACAGTATTTCATGCCGGCACACCGCCTGGAACTTTACAAGGCGCAGGTTCGGCCGCACATGGAATACTGTTCCCATCTCTGGGCAGGGGCTCCCCAGTACCAGCTCCTTCCACTTGACCGCATCCAGCGCAGAGCGGCTCGAATCGTCGACGACCGAGTGCTTTCCGATTGGCTCGATTCACTGGCATTGCGAAGAGATGTTTCATCTCTTTGCATTTTCTTTCGCATATACCATGGAGAGTGCTCTGAGGAATTGTTCGGATTAATCCTAGCCGCCAAATTTCGTGAACGCACTACGCGGCAAACGTCTCGATACCATCCACACCATCTGGATGCTTGGCTGTCCACCACTGTACGTTTCAAAAGGAGTTTTCTTTTGCGTACAACCTTTCTGTGGAATAGTTTACCACCAGCGATTTTTCCGGACCGATACGACCTCTTTTCGAGCGAGCTCTTTTCTTGAGGGGACCTTCAACTCTCCTTTACTCCTTTCTAAAGGGCCGGCAACGCACCTGCAATTCCCCTGGTGTTGCGGTTGATCATGGGCGGCGGTAATCACTTAACATCAGGTGAGCCGCATGCTCGTTTGCCCCCTCTTCTATAAAAAAAAACATTACAGTGTCATATTACATTGACACACTGCTAATAAAATGTGCCTTTTTAAAATGGAATTGCCATGTATACATGTTTTTATCGTCACTTGTAATAAATAGCAGTAAAATATAATATTAATTATCCATTTATTAGTAAATAACTAGCGATCTGCCCCGGCTTCGCACGGGTGATATCTGGATTCTAGAACAGTGCAACCTACCGGGTCCAACTATGAATATAACCTTAACGGAAGTGCAAGCAATGTATTGACAAAGTTTCATTGCAATCTGATGAACGGAATGGCAGCGCATAAAATACGAACCAAAAAATATTAATTTTTATTACATAAACGCCCACACGCCCTCACGCCTGTCACCCAGAGGGGTAGGCAGAGACTACAGACTTCCATTTAGCACGATCCTGACATACCTTTTTCGCCTCTTCCACATCCATATACCTACGCATACATGCTCGTCGGTAAAGGGTACTCTTAATTTGGCCAATTTTTTGTATATCGCCAACTTGGTCCACAAACTTCCACCTAGGACGTCCCTTTCCAACTCCTCCATTCACTTCTGCAACATATATTTCCTTTGTCAGTCTTTCCGCATTCATTCTTTCTACATGACCAAACCACCGAAGCATTCCTTTCTTAATCCTGGTCACCGCATAATCTTGCAAACCACACTCTTCTTTTATCACACAGTTTCTCACCCTGTCACTCAGATTCAGCCCTAATATACTCCTTAGCGACCGCATTTCTACTGCATTTATTCTACTCTCGTGCTTCTTCTGCCATACCCAACTTTCACTACCATACGTTAAAGTAGGGACTAATACAGCACTGTGAATTGCCATACGTGCCTTTTTTGACACATTCTGCCTTTCACAATAGAGTGTAGAGCCCCATTTACTTTATTTTCTGGATTCACTCGTGGTTCAATATCCTTATCATATCTCCCATCCCTGCTGAATACACATCCCCAATATACGAACTCATCCTCAATTAACTTTCCTTCTATACTTATTTCACATACCGTTTTGCTTTCATCTCTTTCAAAAACCATCACTTTCGTCTTACTTGCCTTTACTTTCATTCCCCTTTCTTTTAATGACCTTACCACCTCTCCTCATCCATTTTAACCCTTCTTCCTCAAATTTTCCAAACAGCTGTCCATAAATAGGTTGAACAGCCACGAAGCTACACAGCCCTGTCTGACACCTTTATGGATGCCAAACCGGTCCGAGTAGATCCCGTTGATTCTAACACAAGCACTCGAGTCCCTATACAGAGACTTTAATGCCTGTATCAAACCAGCGCTCAACCTAAATGCGTTCAGCGTTTGCCATAACACATCCCTGTCCACTCTGTCATAAGCCTTTTCCAAGTCCATGAACGCACAAAAAACTTTTTGGTTTTTCGCCAAAAACTTCTCCGCGATCATGCGCATGGAAAAGACTTGATCTGTACACCACATTCCCTTTCTAAATCCCGCTTGCACATCCCAAATTTTTTCATCAGTTTCTTTCATAACTCTTTCAATTAGTACCTTAGCATACAGTTTTCCCACAATGCTAAGAAGGCTGATACCACGGTAGTTTTTACAGTCCTGCTGTGACCCTTTTCCCTCATATATTGGGACTATCACGGCTTTGCACCAGTCTCCCGGTACCCGCTTTAGTTCCCAACATAAATTAAACAAGGTGTACAGCAGGCCTGCCACCACGTCCTCTCCAGCCCTTAGCATCTCGAGTGAAACTCTATCATATCCGGCTGCCTTACCTACTTTCATGCTTTTCATTGCTTTCATTATTTCATCTATACTTATCTCCCTGTCTCTTTCATCTTCTTTCGGAATTTCTATTTCATTTAGTTCACACTTCTCCTTACTCATAGATACGCTTTCAAAATTTTCCTTCCATATCTTTAGACTCAACACTTCATCATTCAAGATACAGCCATTCTAGTCTCGTATCGCATTCAATCTAGGCTGTTTTGAAAGTCCCTTGGTATTTCTTACGAGTTTCCAGAACATTTTAATATTTGCCTGGAAGTTATCCGATATTCTTCTATCATTCTTATCCGTTCTTTCTTGCTTTTACCTTTCAACTAATTCTTTTACTCTCTTATTTAAACGTTTAAACTCTGCCCTTTTTCTTTCATTCTCATCATTCTTACCGCCAGAATTACCCTATAATTATCTTTGGTCGCTAGTAAATCTAGCCATGCTCTCTTCTTTGCTTCAACTTCCATACGTACCTCATCATCCCACCATAACGTATTGTCTTTCCTTTCATTCGTTCTCTTACTAACACCACATACTTCGGTAGCTGCATCCACTAAACATTTCTTAACATCATGCCACACATTCTCCAAGTCTAACTCATTCACACACAACTCATCCAAATTACTTATATTTTCTCTCAGTCTGCATTTGTACTTGTCTTTCACATCTTGATCATGTAACCTCTCAATTATTATACGCTGTAACGCAGTGGTAGACACAGATGTCCTATGCCGCCAACGTCTGAAAAACCCCTACGTTGGACCCCCGGTAAACCCTTCTATCCACCACTGCGCTTCTCATTCTTTCATCCACAGTTATGAAATCTATCATGCTTCTATCATCACCTCTTTCCCAAATATACATGTGAATCTTCTTATGACGAAAGAAAGTGTTCGTCACAAAAAGATTCCTTTCCACACATACGGTGAGGAGGCTTTCACCATTCTCATTTATACTTTTGAAACGTACAGTGGTGGACAGCCAAGCATCCAGATGGTGTGGATGGTATCGAGACGTTTGCCGCGTAGTGCGTTCACGAAATTTGGCGGCTAGGATTAATCCGAACAATTACTCAGAGCACTCTCCATGGTATATGCGAAAGAAAATGCAAAGAGATGAAACATCTCTTCGCAATGCCAGTGAATCGAGCCAATCGGAAAGCTCGGTCGTCGACGATTCGAGCCGCTCTGCGCTGGATGCGGTCAAGTGGAAGGAGCTGGTACTGGGGAGCCCCTGCCCAGAGATGGGAACAGTATTCCATGTGCGGCCGAACCTGCGCCTTGTAAAGTTCCAGGCGGTGTGCCGGCATGAAATACTGTCCCGCTCTGCTGAGCACGCCAAGCTTTTTAGAGGCCAATTTGGCCTTCCCTTCCAAGTGACCACGAAACTGCACGTCACTCGATATGTCGACGCCGAGGATTCCAATACTGGCTGAGGCAACAAGGGGAGTGCCTTGAAACTGAGGGGATACGACAAAGGGGTTCTTTTTAGCGGTTAACGCGCAAACTTGTTTTTTTTTATAGTGTAGGGTGACAAACGAGCACACAGTCCACCCGATGGTAAGTGGTTGCTGTGGCCCATAGACATCTACATCTATCCTCGATTACGAATCAAAATGCAGATGCGTTGTCACCCGTGAGGACTAAGATGGAATGCCTCGTTTCCAGTAAAAAGGGTCTCCGGTTCTCTACACTCACCATACGAAATACAGCAGCATTAAGCTACTATTTCACGCTGGTATTCTGTGAGAGCGTGGTCCTTCCCCGGTCGAGCCGACCCATTCGTGCTACAACTATACTACTAATATAACTGCAGCATGGCTCTACCACGTATAAAACTTGTGTCTTCTGGGGGTTAAACTGGACTAGATTTAGTCGCCCCCAATCCGAGACTCTGTTCAGCAAAGACTCGACTTCAGACACAAGTTTATTCCGGCACTCGGAGACGTTTTCCCGAGAAATATTGGCTCGACCGGTGTAAAGAGCATCACCAGTGCTGTCATCTGCATAGCAATGAATGTTACGGGTTTGCAACATATCATTGATATGCAGAAGAAACAGCGTTGGCGATAGCAAGCAGCCCTGTGGAACACCAGCATTAATAGGCTTGCAATCGGAGCTTGCACCGTCAACAACGACCTTAATGCTCCGATCTGCAAGAAAGCTGGTGATCCAATCGCACAATTTCTCGGGAAGCCCATAGGAAGGGAGCTTCGAAAGAAGCGCTTTCTGATAAACCCGATCGAAGGTCTTCGCAATGTCCAAACTAACGGCCAATGCCTCCCCCTTGGACTCTACTGCCTCCGCCCATCTGTGAGTTAGGTAGACCAGAAGATCACCAGCTGACCGACCACGGCGAAAACCGTATTGGCGGTCACTAATCAGCTGGTGATCCTCAAGATACCTCATGAGCTGACAGTTTACAATGGACTCCATTGTTTTGGAGAACAAGGAGGTGATGGCGATAGGCCGGTAGTTGGACGGGTCTGAGCGGTCGCCTTTTTTAGGGATCGGGTGGACGAAAGCCGTCTTCCATGATTTTGGGACTACGCCTAGGGAGTAGCAGTACCGGAAAAGACGCGTTAAAACCGGTGCCAACTCTGGAGCACACATCCTCAGCACAATTGGGGGATTCCTTCAGGACCACTCGACTTGTGGATGTCCAGGGAGAGGAGTGCTTTGCGAACCGAGCGCTGTGTGAACTGCACTTCCGGCACGGAGCACTCACACCACGGGATAGTCGAGTCACTCCCCCCGTCATCGAGAGTCGAGTTAGACGCATAGAAAGAGCCTAGAAGATCGGCTTTCTCCTTTGCGGTATTGGCCAGTGAGTCGTCCTCCCTGTGCAGAGAAGGAAGAGATGGCTGACAGAAATTCCCCTGGACAGCCTTGGCTAAAGACCAGAATGCACGGGTTCCAGAAGGAAGGCGAACTAGTTTCTCGCCAATTCTGCCTATGTGCTCTGACTTTGCCTTGGCAATGACTCTTTTGAAGGACCTAGAGGCGGAATTATACTTCTTTTTTTAGAGCGCTGGTATTTACATCCCGGGACGCTGATGCGTCAGCCCAGGCCTGGTAGCACTCCTGCTTATAGTATAATGCTATTTTACAGGAGCGACCATACCATGGCTGAGATTTGCCTCCAATGGGCACCACAGAGGAAAGAATAAAAAGTTCCATACCCTGAAGTACTACATCAGCGACAGAATCCGCAACATTGTTGGGATCGTCCGGCGAGAAGCAAGTTTTCCACATTGCACCACACAACCCTATATATTACTCTCAAGAACAAAGAAAGTTTGTGCTTCGCGGTCGCAATTACTTAATAGGATTGGGTGACAAACGAGCACACAGTCCACCTGATTGATGGTAAGAGGATTCTGTGGCCCATAGACATCCACACTTATCGTCACTTAAGAATCAGACCCGGAACAATAATTTATAGGCCATACAAATACTTGTTCCGTGCGGGATTAGAACCCGCGACCCCCAGCGCAGTCACTCATTGCTAAGCCACTACGCCACGGAGTCGTCAAAAAAAATTTACCTTTATTTTCGCCCATATTTGCCCGCATTCATTATTTGTGATTTGTGTTTTCATATAAGCAATTTATAGGTGTTAGGTTTATCAAAAGCTGGTGGGCACAGGTAGGAAAATAAATAAAAATATGCTTAGCAAAACCTTTTATTTAAGTTATTAGATGTAAGTTCCTATATCCACGGTCTTTAATTATATCTGTCTAAAACATATGGCACTACTTTTAAAGTAGGTTTTTTTTTCGTAATATTATAGAAATCAAAACTTGTGTACCTAGTTTTCTTATACCTCTTTTAAATCAAAACATATTGACAAGTGCCAAAATAAAACAAGAATTAAATTTTCCCTTTTAGGAAAAAAGTGAATATAGAAATTGGTTTTATTTTAATGTATTATTTGCAAACTATCCCTGAGGTAGTTTATTTGTTCATATAAAAAATAAATATTGAAAAAGCTTCGATTAAAGTTACCCTCAAAAGTCAGTCAGTCAGTCCTCCAGACCGAATTTCGGACACAGGCGCCTGCCTCAACGGAGGCTAGCCATCGGCGCAGGACAGGATTATAGTGCCCAAGTGTATGCACAAGCACAGGTGCACTCTCTATTCCCTCACTCTCAATCCGATGGGACAGTAAACCGACACGACCGGGAGAGAGATCAGCCGCAGGACTAACGGCTTTACGTGCTTTCCGAGGCACGGGGACTAGACACCGCCAACTTCCTGACTCCGGGCAGCTACTGAGAATTTTTTTTGACAGAAAAACTCAATAATTGATTTTTGGCCCGACCCGGGATTCGAACTCAGGACCTCATGATCAGCATTCGCACTACTTCAACCACTAGACCAACGAGGCAGTCAAACACATTAATAGGAACCACAGCACGTGGCCAACATGTAGACATTCCGAACATTGAGGCAGAAATGACACCTCACACATTAAAATCGCCAAGCTGGTTAAGCTACAGGAGGTTACATAGGAGCTCACAAACATATCTCTTCTTCTTAGGCTGTCGGGTAATAAGAAAGTGACAACCCTTGTACACTTTTTTAGATGGGCAAAATTGACAACCGGGAGACGCAACTTATGCGGCTTATTTTGCCCATTGTCATCATTCTCTATTTAAAATACTGACAGGAAAGAATACACAACAAAAAAATTCTAGAAACCCCTTTCTAGACCATGTTACAAGATAATCTCACCTTTGTCTTCGCCATGAGAAGCATACCAAGAAACACCGAGGCTAAATTGACCCACATCAAAACACAAGTGCACTTTGACTGGTTCTGACAAGCAACTGAGTGTAATCAAAGGTAAGAACTATTCCCAGTGGTGCCAGAAATATAGTCTACATTTATTTAAAACAAAGCAAATCAACGTAAATTAAATAGTAATTTTTAAATTTGCGATTGAGCTTAAAATTGGCATAGCGGGCAAAATATACAACATTGGCAAAATTGGACGGTTTGACGGTATATACTCTTTGGTTGCCGCTACGCGCAGTAGAATAAGATTTGTCAATCCTAGACACCATAGAGGCTCACGGGACATCGGCTGACTATGGGAGTAGCCATATAAGATCCAAGATACATGTCCACGCGGTGCTATACGTATAATAAAACTAGTTGCAGTGGCACTTCTCAGTACAAAAAAGCATATTGTTCAGTTTTACTACGCTGTAAAAAGATATATGCCACGTTTTTACAAAAAGACGGCGTTACCTTTCATATACAAGTAATTTTCGCACTCGCTATTTACTTCTTTTTCTGTCTAAGCCGTGGTAGCTCAGATCGTTAAGCGTACCGGGTTCGGCGGGGACGCTGGCACCAATTAAATTGTTAAATGCAATTTTAATTGCTGATTTACCACGTGCTCAGCGGTGAAAGAAAACTTTGTGAGGAAATCAGCATGTCTGCGAAAGAAGGAAACAAAATATTTCGAAGAAATGTGAAGTTCGCTAACACGCATTGGGGCAGCGCGGCGAACAATAACCTTGCCCTAAAACCCTCTTAGAAATGAGCTGAGGCCTGTGCCCAGGAGTGGGACGTATATAGGCTGTAAATTTAACATTTTTTTTTAAACTTAAAAAGGACAATAATAATGATCTATTATTTCGAATTTGTTTACCAACACAGGCCGCACGCCGCCATTATGTGGATCGGAAAAACGGCTAATTCGTCTGTATCCGAGTTGTCATTGTCACCGAGCGAGTGTTCTATTTTGTCTATGCTTGTGTGAAATTGTTAACATATTTATATTAACATGTTTTAATAGTTACGTATGAGTTTTGTAAAGCTAGACGATTGTTTTTATGTGCGCAGTTCCCCCCCCCCAGAAATGATAGAAAAATGCTATGGCTACTCCTCTCCAGTCCACCCTTAGAGTATGTTCACACGGCGAGTTGCGTCAGCGTTGCGTTGACGTAGGGCTGTCACTGCGTCGTTTTACATACCATTAAGTAATAACTATAGAGTGCACACGGTGCACTGCGTTGACGCAACGCGCACACGACTGAATGAACGCCCCCGAGACGAATGGAGTGTACTGCTTGCGATGCAGAAGCGGTAGCGTTCAGTTGTTTGTGCGTTGATAGCACGCAAGCTAATTTAGTTTTTTCTTTGAGTTTAATTTGCAGTGCATAATGAGTTGTATTAAAGAATAAAAAACATAAAAGTAGAGAATGAGTATTAAAGAAATTGATAATATGGATTACTTCATTTCATTAATTCAGGAAAGAGAAGTTATATGAGACAAGTCACATGCCATGTTTCCGAATAGACTGCGATATTTTTACAAAATGCTCACCACAACTGTGCGTCGCCGCTGCGACGACGCAACGCAACGCAACGCGCCGTGTGGACTCAGAGTATTTATTAGCTTATAACCCCAGGGCTGAACATTTTCTGCGATTATGTTGTAAAAGCGAATACATTTCCCCATAAATGAATGACTAATTGTGGACTCTAGTAACTAAGGCACTTCGCTCCAGGCCGCGCTCGCCGCCGGTCGCGTCCGCCGGTCGTCGACTTCCGCCTGGGAGGGAGAAGTACAGTACAGGCGCGTCGCTTTGCAATGGGTGTACGTGCCGTGGGGTGAACTTGGCTTGCGTCGAGCTTCGAGTACGCCCCTGAACCCTCCTGGGATGACACATCCTCAACATTGCGTGTCAACTAATATGCTGGGAAGCGAGCTCCGGAGGCCCGGCGTGCTGCTATTCAGGAGCGCACACCTGTCGGCAGAATTGGCCCTACGTCGCGACCCGTCCTCTGCGAGACTGCGTGGGGCTTTGAGACTGCTGATCCTTCGGAAGCGCCTGCCTAAAGGCGCGCAATACGCCAAGCTAAGACAGCCAATAATGCCGTTCCTGAACGGCTCCCAGGACCGGCTCATATAAATGGGCTGTGATGATTGCCCGGGTAATGGGGAATGCCCCGAGGCCCGAGACCTGCTGGGCAGAAAGCCCAAACAGAAGACGACACGATTTATATTTAAATGTTTCTATAAAGGATTCTTCACAATTTTTCATAAACTTACAAACTGCCCATACCCTGACCCTCTTTTGCTAACAAATACATATGATTCCAATTTCAGATATTTTAGTGGATGAGATGTTTCGCTCCTATTTTATAAACAATAAGTAATAAGATTTTGTATTTTGTAAATAAAAATTGTAACAAAATTAGGTAATGTGTTTTATTGATGATTCAGATTAGCGTTGTAGATAGGAACAAAGAAGTATAATACAATAGCACTGATAAGCCGATGCATACGCCGAGGAAAAATAGACAATGGCGGTATTCAATGGACAATAGATAAATAGATAAGAACAATGGGGCGCTAATGACGGTGGAGGCCCTCACCGGATATCAATTAGATAAGAGTTAATTGATCTGCACATCTCAGGAACCGTGCATCCTACGCAAAAACGGACCATGCCAAAACCTTTTTTTTTTAAGGATCGTGAGTCGACGAACGTTGTACCACTTCTGACTCAGTGAGCCAGAAGTGGTACTACCTATCTACTGAGCAAAATGAAATTGATATACAAAAGAATCGTGTGTTTGTGTACAGATAGTTGTCCTTCAATGACTGGCTCCGAAAATTGATTTTTTCGTTATTTAAAGAAAAATATGATAATGATAATGATAATGATAATTTATTACTTTAAAACAAGTAGTAAGTTGTTACAATATTGTTGGGCACCCTCTTTTAAGTAAATAGATACCTGTAGTAGAGGGCCCCGCTCTTCCTTATTACAATTATATTACTACTTTAAATTATAATTAAGTATATAACACAAAAACAATAAAATAACAAAAAAAACATTAAAAAAAAATCAAAAGCTAAACAAAGCACAACTGCATGTAAGGTATAATTAGGGTTGTTTGCGTGATAGTGTGATAAAATGTGTGTGTGTGTGTGTGTGTGTGTGTGTGTGTGTGTGTGTGTGTGTGTGTGTGTGTGTGTGTGTGTGTGTGTGTGTGTGTGTGTGTGTGTGTGTGTGGGTGTGTGTGTGTGTGTGTGTGTGTGTGTGTGTGTGTGTCATACAATCATCAACAAATGCATATGTCATACAATCTATCTAGCGGTAGTATGCTTTCTGTGTGCTTTGTTAAACACGTCCTTGACAGCACCGAATATGAAACTAAAGAGTGGAGACAGCTCAAGATTGGTGTATTTTTATTAAACTGCTAAAAACAACAAAACCAAATCTTGGGCTTGCCCTAGTTTGGAGCCCTAGCTTCGCCACTGCCCCTTGGGTTCCGTTGCCCTTTCCCAAATTTCCCTACCTTCAGCTCACCGTTCTTTCTTGTGCCCAGTTTTGCGTTGAAATCTCCCATTAACACCGCATAGTGAGTTTTGGAGGAATACATGGCTCTAGAAATATCCTCATACATTTCCTCCACCTCCTCATGGGTATGTTCCGACGTTAGCGCGTAAACCTGTATGACCCTCAGCGAATACCGTTTGGTGATTCTGAGTATAAGGTACGCAACTCTCGTCGATACACTCCCAATCTTTAAAACGTTGTTAACGAGAGACTTGTGAACGATAAATCCAACACCTCCTTGGGACAGATGGTCGCCCTCCCGGTGATAGAACAAGTTGACGGATTTGAGAATCACCGTGTCCTCCCCCTCTCTTCGGACCTCGGATAATGCTATAATATTCCAGCGCAAATTGTCTATCTCTTCTTCCAGCTCCAGGATCTTCTCGTCAGTCCTCAGGGTGTGTGCGTTAAATGTTGCCAGGTCGAGTCGTCGTAGGTGGCAACTGAACCTCTAACGGAGATTCTTAGCACCCCCTGCCCCGCCGTTACCATGGTCGCCACCGTAGAAAGGAATAGCTGGGCCACCGGGGACTGGGGGCCGTCTATTTGTGTAATTGTTCATGGGGGTATATGCGATAATTATGATATATGATAATCATTAGATAAAGATGAGTAGTGGATTTTGTCAAATGATTTAAATATTAAGTTTAATCTCAACACGATTCTGAATATTATACAAAGTAAAGGCCAAATAAGTCGAATCGTCACTTGTGCCCTTGTTGCAAAAGTGTGCAATTATTATAAAATAAACTGGTTTCACTGCAACCGGAAGGACTGCACTATAGTGATGTACGCCACAACTTTGGCTAAACTGGTTTCACTGCAACCGGAGGTACTGCACTATAGTGATGTACGCCACAACTTTGGCTGTCGATAAGTTGATTAACCATTCGGGTTTGTCAGCCGAACCTACTATCTAGCTTTCATAGTAATATGTAACCTAAAATATGTAAAACATGGAAAAACGTATGCAATATACGTTTTTGGAAAAACGTATGCAATATACGTTTTTCCATGTTTTACATATTTTTGGTTATAATAGTTTTTTCTTATTTTCTCGAAAACGGTGTACTACCTTTTAATGCATGCATTGTTGTAATCGGTGACCAAACCTCTTTCAAATAAAATACCTTACTCCCCACAAATTCCTACCAAGCGATTCTAAATTTATCCCTATTTCCAAGAGATCCTCTTAGGCGGCAGAGTTAGATTGTAGCGAGTTTTGGATACAGCACAGCCATACATAGGCTTTTTATATAGGGACTACAAACATGTTTCAGTCAAAAATTATTCAGGTTTCAGTAATTAATAATTAATTAAAACGTAATTCCAAGTTAACGATTTATTTGCCTTATTAATAAAAAAGGAAGTTTTAACAAAGATTTTTATATGTTTGAATGCAATTTTTTATACTGTGAACACTTTTTTAAACCTTTTTAAGATCTGGCTTGTCGCTACATGCTATCCTTATTACATCATCCAAATGAGAATCCGTGAGTTTGTTTCTGTACACGTTCTTTGAGTATTTTATTTTTGAAAAAGACGATTCCCACACATATTTAGACTCAAAGAATGTTAGTAGTATTTGGGCACATCTTTGGACGCTTTTATATTTTTGGGGAACAATATTCCAAAATTCCACGTATCCTTGTTTGCCCTTTTTTCTTTTGACAGAACTTCTAGATTGGTGTCATTTTTAAAATCGATGAATTCATCAAACGCCCTTAAATAATTACAACTTAAAACTTAAGCCAACTCTGAGATAGTCGTTGTTTCCTAATGCCTTGGATTTTCTATAAGTAACAAACTTCTTTTTATTTTTTCTTAGATCTTGGAACCTTTTTCGACATTCGTTTAAAAGTGCAGTTATATAATTTGAAATTATGGAGCGGGTTTCTTCCAAAATTTTGCAGTTGTTAGTTCTGCATTTCTTCGTGATAAATGCTTAGCTTTTTCTCAAATGCAAACAGTTTAATTGCCATATTAGAGACCATATTATTTTCAGCTTGTAAACTTCGATTGAGATGATTAAGTTGTGTCTGTAATATCACATAGGAAGGCTAAAATACACCACTATTCATCATTTTGTAATTCAGGGTACACTTTATTATTTTGCTCTAAAAACAGAATTATTTCATGGTGTAAAGAAAAAAACCTTTCTAAAACTTTTCCTCTACTAAGCCATCGCATAAGCCATCGCAGAGGTATGTAAGAGGACGTCATTATACTGACTTACCAGTTCTTCCAAAGGCTTTTAAATCTTCTGTGGTTCAATTCTCTTGCTTGTATATAATTGACAACATTCATGACTGTCTTCTATTTCTGGATTTACAACACGCGCTGCCAAATTTTTTCGGTGGATAATGCAATGAAATGTTATTAAATTAGTTAAATTATATTTATATCACCCCCATCACAAGTAATAAACGCCTACTTAAACCGTGGGTAACTGAGGGAATTTTACGCTGCATCCGCGTAAGAAATAATATGCAAAAAAAAGCTACGTTGTAATCCATGTGATGAAATTTTAAAAATTACTTATAAAAGGTACAGAAATTTCTGTAACAACCTGGTCATAAAATTGAAACGTCAGTATTACAAAAAACAACTAATTCTTTCTATGAATAACACAAAATTATTATGGAACACAATTAACGACATAACACAATTTAAGGCTCCAAAAATCCCCAGCTCTGATCTTCTTACCCTAACACAGAATCCTTTACATTCAGTCAACCAGGTAAATAGCTTCTTTTCGGTAATAGGAAAATCTCTCGCCGAAGCCATTATCAATAATGGTAACATCCAAACCTCTACTAACGTAGTTATTGCTGACTTTCAGATGAATTCATTTGTCTTATTAAATACAGATCCAACTGAAGTAGAGAGTACACTTATGTCATTAAATTCAAATAGCGCAACAGGATGGGATAATATTCCGACTAATTTTCTTAAGAAGTCTAAAAATATTGTCGTCATTGCAATTAGTAATTTAATAAACTTAAGCTTCGAAAAGGGTATATTTCCGGAGGCCTTTAAAAAATCTATAATCACACCGGTATATAAGAGTGGTTACAGAGATGAAGTAACTAATTATAGGCCAATATCAGTATTAACGTCAATTTCTAAAATTATGGAAAAAATATTAAATAAAAGACTACTAGGCTATCTTAATAAATATAATTTAATTTCAAAGTCGCAGTATGGTTTTCGACAGGGTTTATCTACTGAAGATGCTGTTGGGGATCTTACTAAATTAATTGCGCAGGAAATTGATAAAAATAAAAAATGTATAACAGTATTTTTGGATATAAAGAAAGCTTTTGATACAGTCTCCGTACCCATAATGTTAAAAAGACTAGAAAGCATTGGCTTAAGAGATAAAACTCTATCTCTTTTTGGCAGCTATCTTAGAAACGGAAAACAGTCGGTAAAAATTGGAACAACTGTAAGTGAAACTGTAACTGTTAACTATGGAGTCCCACAAGGAAGTGTGATGGGTCCAACTCTATTTTTGATATACATCAATGAACTGTGTAATATGAAACTTTACAATGGGCAGATTTTTTCATATGCAGATGACACTGCCATTGTATTTACAGGAAACACATGGGACTCCGTAAGGAAAGCAGCAGAATTAGGCCTTGCTAGGGTTGCAAATTGGCTCAATCAGAATCTACTAACCTTGAATATAACCAAAACTAAATATATCTGCTTTACTATGTATAACAGCACCCAACCTACACCTGATTTTCATATTAAAATTCACGATTGCTCGGACGTCCAAAGCTCTAGTTGTAAATGCTCCCAAATAAATAAAGTCTCAAATATAAAGTATCTTGGAGTCATGGTTGACCAACGACTATCTTGGTATTCACATCTAGAATTAATGGAAACTCGGCTCAGAAAACTTATTTGGATATTTAAGTCCCTACGACATGTCTCCACAAAGTCTTTACTTAATAAAATATACATAGCTCTGGCTCAGTCAACTTTGGGCTACTGTATTCCTATATGGGGTGGTGCAGCAAAAACTAGGTTCCTTGAGCTTGAAAGGGCTCAAAGATGTTTAATTAAAGCTATGTACTTAAAGCCCTATAGATTCTCTACAACTGAACTTTATGAATGGAGTAATTTACTTTCGGTAAGAAAACTTTACATTTTAGCAACAGTTTTAAAACTTCATAGTTCCATAAATTACCACATATCTTCAATCACCAGACGTAGAAAATATAAAATACCCTACGAAGATTCATTTAAGACTAAGTTTGCCTCAAGACAGTATACTAGACGTTCAGTTTACTTATATAATAAAATAAACCAAAAAAATCAATATTTACTCTATGAATTACCATGACTGTAAAAAAACAGTAACGGACTGGTTAAGAAAACTTTCCTACGAAGAAATCGAATTCCTTCTCGAAAACACTGCTTTATGAATTTTTACACTCATACAGACTTCCCATGCTCATCCATACACACACACACACACACACACACACACACACACACACACACACACACACACACACACACACACACACACACACACACACACACACACACACACACACACACACACACACACACACACACACACACACACACACACACACACACACACACACACACACACACACACACACACACACACACACACACACACACACACACACACACACACACACACACACACACACACACACACACACACACACACACACACACACACACACACACACACACACACACACACACACACACACACACACACACACACACACACACACACACACACACACACACACACACACACACACACACACACACACACACACACACACACACACACACACACACACACACACACACACACACACACACACACACACACACACACACACACACACACACACACACACACACACACACACACACACACACACACACACACACACACACACACACACACACACACACACACACACACACACACACACACACACACACACACACACACACACACACACACACACACACACACACACACACACACACACACACACACACACACACACACACACACACACACACACACACACACACACACACACACACACACACACACACACACACACACACACACACACACACACACACACACACACACACACACACACACACACACACACACACACACACACACACACACACACACACACACACACACACACACACACACACACACACACACACACACACACACACACACACACACACACACACACACACACACACACACACACACACACACACACACACACACACACACACACACACACACACACACACACACACACACACACACACACACACACACACACACACACACACACACACACACACACACACACACACACACACACACACACACACACACACACACACACACACACACACACACACACACACACACACACACACACACACACACACACACACACACACACACACACACACACACACACACACACACACACACACACACACACACACACACACACACACACACACACACACACACACACACACACACACACACACACACACACACACACACACACACACACACACACACACACACACACACACACACACACACACACACACACACACACACACACACACACACACACACACACACACACACACACACACACACACACACACACACACACACACACACACACACACACACACACACACACACACACACACACACACACACACACACACACACACACACACACACACACACACACACACACACACACACACACACACACACACACACACACACACACACACACACACACACACACACACACACACACACACACACACACACACACACACACACACACACACACACACACACACACACACACACACACACACACACACACACACACACACACACACACACACACACACACACACACACACACACACACACACACACACACACACACACACACACACACACACACACACACACACACACACACACACACACACACACACACACACACACACACACACACACACACACACACACACACACACACACACACACACACACACACACACACACACACACACACACACACACACACACACACACACACACACACACACACACACACACACACACACACACACACACACACACACACACACACACACACACACACACACACACACACACACACACACACACACACACACACACACACACACACACACACACACACACACACACACACACACACACACACACACACACACACACACACACACACACACACACACACACACACACACACACACACACACACACACACACACACACACACACACACACACACACACACACACACACACACACACACACACACACACACACACACACACACACACACACACACACACACACACACACACACACACACACACACACACACACACACACACACACACACACACACACACACACACACACACACACACACACACACACACACACACACACACACACACACACACACACACACACACACACACACACACACACACACACCCACCCACCCACACACACACACACATTTTATCACACTATCACGCAAACAACCCTAATTATACCTTACATGCAGTTGTGCTTTGTTTAGCTTTTGATTTTTTTTTTAATGTTTTTTTTTGTTATTTTATTGTTTTTGTGTTATATACTTAATTATAATTTAAAGTAGTAATATAATTGTAATAAGGAAGAGCGGGGCCCTCTACTACAGGTATCTATTTACTTAAAAGAGGGTGCCCAACAATATTGTAACAACTTACTACTTGTTTTAAAGTAATAAATTATCATTATCATTATCATATTTTTCTTTAAATAACGAAAAAATCAATTTTCGGAGCCAGTCATTGAAGGACAACTATCTGTACACAAACACACGATTCTTTTGTATATCAATTTCATTTTGCTCAGTAGATAGGTAGTACCACTTCTGGCTCACTGAGTCAGAAGTGGTACAACGTTCGTCGACTCACGATCCTTAAAAAAAAAAAGTTTTGGCATGGTTTGTTTTTGCGTAGGATGCACGGTTCCTGAGATGTGCAGATCAATTAACTCTTATCTAATTGATATCCGGTGAGGGCCTCCACCGTCATTAGCGCCCCATTGTTCTTATCTTTTTATCTATTGTCCATTGAATACCGCCATTGTCTATTTTTCCTCGGCGTATGCATCGGCTTATCAGTGCTATTGTATTATACTTCTTTGTTCCTATCTACAACCCTAATCTGAATCATCAATAAAACACATTACCTAATTTTGTTAAAATTTTTATTTACAAAATACAAAATCTTATTACTTATTGTCTATAAAATAGGAGCGAAACATCTCATCCACTAAAATATCATTGTACAATGTGTTCCATGTAAATATACTCGTAAAACTATGCATTGAACATCCCTGAAACTTATATAGCAAATACATTAAGCAATATTCGCCACAAACTGAAGTCCACTCATTCTGAATCCTATCAACATTCCAGTTCCATCTTTTACAATTCCTTTTTAAAAACTCTAGATGATATCGTACAGGTGATCGTCCATATGAATCAAAATATTGACCGACGTCATTCGTATCGATATATAAAGCTACCCAATGTGACCCTGGTTTATCATCTGTATCCAAATTGCATATTATATACGTTGGTATGGGGCTATACATGGGCAGTCTATTAGCAGCATAAACATTATTTTCTAGACTGGCGTGAATCCTTTTCAGATGTTGTTGTGCATCTAGTGTATCCATGATATTACTGATATTAGTAGATTGTTACAGTACCAATCTACTCAATGACTAACATAGGAATGAGCAATTATAGTTATTTCTAAATATTAAATTGCATTCTTTTGTGTTATACAAATCGTATTTGAGTCGTCGATACACTGAACAAGACGTAACACGAAGGAATGCTGAGATAAGCAACAGAATGTGAGATAAGCTTGTTGACGCATAAAGTTAGTTGAATACTGATTTAAGACTTTTGCCTTTATGTCATCGCCTGCCCCAGGAACTTGAAACTCGATAGGTCCATCATCACCAAGAGATGAAATTGGTTTATAATGAATCCACAATCCATTTTCAATGCTAGTTTGTGTAGACGGTAGTGCAAACAAATCCAATTCTGACTTAACGCACTCGCAAGAATGATTATGAAGGAAAGACATATTTAATTTGAAAATATATCTTTGATATTTTTTCACTTTAGCAGTTAATGGTGGAATGAATGAAGTCAATCGTTTTCTTTTAGTTTTATACCTAGATCCTGTCATGTTAAATTGATCAATTTTCTCATCAGCCTTTCGTTTTAAATTCGTACTAACTTGCTTTAAACGATCTTTTATTGAGGCTTCCATAGGACGAGCTTGAACCATATCCGATAAAAGTCCTACTCCAGCGCTTAATGCTTCCTTACCAATCACTCAAGCATCACTTGAAAGTAAAGGTAAAACTGATCTAAATAACCCCCCCTAAGAAGCTCCCAATACCGTGACCGCGTTGGTATGGTGAACCCTTATAAATTACTCCAACTCCTGACCCAGCTTGATGTGTATAAAAATTTTCATATGGACATTTATGATGATCACGAGGAGAATTCATTGTTATAATTTTCGGAAATGTAGTTTAATACACACGGTTCCAAACTGGAATGGTATTTTTTGTCCTGTGCTCGATCTTATAACTATTTCCAGCGTATTGAACTCTCTTCGCATAACAGGTAAGTAGTGAGGTTGAGAGAAAACGTGCATTTTATTTGCACCATAAATGTATTTTGTAGGATCTAATGAAATGACTCTTAGTAAAGGAGTCATAACATCACCCACAATCTGAGGATCGATAATGTCGCAATATATAAAGAGTTGAGATGGTAACCCTAAGTGTAAATTAGCAGGACACTATCCAAAACTTCTCTCTAGGAGATTTTTATTTGGTTCATAACCTAGTTGTAAACTTAATTTGGGTGATAATGTTACGGATGTTATATTTTTATCCAAAACAGAAATAGACACAAATTTTGTTATTTCATCATAGCGAAATATCAAATTCTCTCCGATACCATTTAACACTTAAAATATGCTCAACGTTATCATAATTGGTAGCTAGAATATGTTTTTTGTAGTACACTATGGATGGTTTATCTTCATTAGGCATTAACATAGATTTTGTAATGTATATAACATTTTCATGATCTTTAACAGTAAACATGGTACATGGATATTGAAACTCGACAACTCCAACCGACCATTCACCTTCTAATTTAATAGCTTTCGGTAATTTCGTTAAAAAATTTGTGGTCTTGTTATCAGGAAAGTATTCCATTGAACTATTGCTGAGCAAAGTTAAATAAAAACTTTCTTTATTCATATTTCTTTTAAACTAGAAGCTAAAATCCAACTGTTAAATTTATAATCAGTGTCAATTATTTTATCTATTTTATATTGTGAGGTGGGGTTGTAAGTGATTTTCTGTAATTCTCTTTCATAAAAAGTACCAACTATTGGTTCATTTTGTAAATCTGTTATTGTATAAACAACCCATGGAGATCTATCAATTATTGAAGATATAATAAATATTTCATCAATCCAATTTGATTCATATCCTTTTTGGAAAACATGTTTATATTGTTACGAGCTTGAGGTTCGTGACAATAAAAATCGCCGATAAAATTACCTAAATTAACACTTTAATTTCCTTTACACAAATTAAAACTTAAAACACTAATAATTAAGCACACTGGTTCACTTTATTTCGCTCCGAAGCTTCGCTTGTCTCGCCAAATCCAATACTTTCCGATCGCATCTTGCAGCGCCTATTTATATAAATTAGCAGCGAAATATCCAGAATATTCAAGTAAACACGCGCAAGGTACCGAGAGTTCGTGTTTCAACTTCAAGAAGTTTAGTTTTTCGGTTCGAGACTAGATGGCGCTAGTGCCGTCGACTTGAGCGCGTAACAATATTTAGTTATTCGAACATAATCACCCACAATGAAATCTGGTTTAGGATTTTCTAAAGAAAGTTTGTTTGACCGTCTATCATAAAGATTAGTCCAAACTGTCATAATATTGTTGGAATTGACATCAAATGGGCACATCTTAATACTAGAGTAAAAGCTGTGATTATAAGAGTATATTAAATCTTGTAAAACATCTATATATCTATAAGTATTAATATGAGTGAAATAACGCCACATTTTCATTTTTAGTGTTCTTTGAAATCGTTCATCAATACTGGCCTTAGTGTCAGGATTGTTAGTGCTATAGTAATTAATCTTTTTGGATTTAAATTATTTTTGTACATCTTTTGAAACAAATTCTGTACCTTTATCAGATTGTACACATACTTACTTACTCACAAGTAGGTGTTAAATTACTTTCAGTAAATATACTTTCAAAACATTCTTTAGTTGTTTCTGAGTTTTTCTTTTTCATTGGTCTTGCAAAAGCACATTTATTAAATACATCAATAACACAAAGTATATACTTGAAACCATCATTATATTGAGAATAAGTTCGCATATCACTTAAATCAGCTTGCCACAGTTCATTAATATTTGATAGAATGTACCTATTACGCGGGAATTTTTTTCGAATGGGTTTATGTAATATTATGTATGTTTCTTGTGATTTTAACCATTCCTTTACTTGCTTTTTATTCATTTTACCCTTCATAGCTTTTGATAATTTATCAATACTACCAAAACCAGCGGGATTAGATGGATCATAATAAATCCTGTTAATTTCTTCTAGTACGGGGTCAATTTTTCCCACTCAAGCCTTTTACGTATTTTACCTCTACTGCTCGGTGTAGAAAACTCTTGAACTTCAATCTCAGAGGGTTTGTTCAGATATTTTGCTTGAAGTTGGTTAATAAACTCACATCTCTTTGGATTTCCAATATAAGTGAGTGGTACTTTAATATCTTTTAATGCTTCAGCAAATCTATCCCACCCTACTGGATCACTTCTTTTTAAGGGTCTTAGTGAATCATTTATTAAATCAACAATATTACTTCCAGGAATTTTTTCATTATCAATTATGACTCTACCTTATTATCCCAATGTATTTTACTTTTACTTGTTTCAACTAAGTTTAATAATAACTGTCCTTTTTTATTATAAATTTTTGATATTAAACTGAGTATTTGAGTTGGTGTGTAAAGTGGATTTTCATTTTCTTTACTTTTAATGGATCGATTCTCCTCCAACAAAGATTCAGCATCAACTGAAGTTTTTAGATATCTATCTTTATTTTTAAAACCAATTTTAGACTCATTTGAATCTTCATTAGATGTATCAGAATAAATTGGTAATCTGAGTGGTTGACGATCCTCTTCGGTAAAATGAAGGTATCTTTGCAGTGTTTGTAAATATAACATCCATTTCTTTCGGTCTTCCGTCTTACTGTTCATAATATTTTGCATTTCAATATCTAATCGAGATAAAATTACTATTAACCTTATTTTCTTGTTTTAATTTTTCATCAATCCAGGTTCGATAAGTATCATTTTCTTTGCATTTTCCATGTTAACTGGCTCGTCCACTCACTAATCCACTCAATATTGCACCTAATATTATTGATAAGAAAGCCCCTCCTTTTTTATTATATTTTTTCTTAGTTTATGTTTACACTTACGCACTAGTTTACGGAGTATATTTTTGTGTTTATTCAATTTTTGTTTATCTTTCTTTAAGGTACTTTTCCTTGTAAAACGTTATGAATACACTCACAAATACAGTTAATTTATTCTTCATCACACGTTTTAAGTAATGCTCTTTGATATTTTGGTTTAAGCGTATGCAAAGCGTTTAGCAAATGTTTATGCGTTGTGAGTCGACGATGCATCATTTAGCAATGATTTGAATTGTTTGATTCTTGGTGTATTTAAACTCTTTTGTGATGACGTAGACTGTACAGAAACCATTAAATGGGAAGACATGTGTCTTGATACGACAAAATCATTTGTGTTCTATTTTAAATCTACCACTAAATATACATGCGCCTCTAGAGTTGCATCCCTGTAGGCATCTTCAATGAATTTTGGGTAATCTGGTGACACTTGTCGTGCTAAATATCTTATTTGAGTTTTATCTCGAGGGTTTTTAAAATATATTATATAACTTGAGTTTAAAGATATGTCTCTTTGCCCTTTACCCTGATGAAATAAATTTTGTGTTAAATAAAATACGCTGAGATTCCTGTGATGACTACTTTTTGTAAATATATCTACAATTCTTCCATCGGACTCTCTCATTAGATCATCAATAATAACAAGATGTGGGTTTTCACCATCAAACATATTAAGATTTGGAATTCCTTGATGATAGTTAACATTTGGTAAATTATATAAAGGTTGCATTTCATCAAAGCACCATGTGATCTGTTTACAATCACAATTACATATTTCTTTAATTGATTTTATAAAAATTTGTTACAAAATTTGACTTCCCACATCCACTTGGTCCTGCCACGATAGCAGTAAACGGATGTATAAACAAATAATTGAAAGGATAACTTGTCCGAAACAAATAATGATCGATAAACGCATAATTTTTATTAGATAGTTTTACGTCTAGAATAGCCATTTCTCTACATTGAAAATGTTTATGAGGATATGTAATGTAAAATCCGTCCATTTCGATGATGTATCTAATATTTTTTAGATTTTGTGTCATTTTGAACCAAAAACTTAAAAGTATTTACACGTGACTAAAAATATGTTTGTTCCAAAAAACTTCACATAACAATGCTTCATTACTTCCCATCATCCCATCTCTTCCTACTGCTCTTGTCTTCCTGTAATTTGGGTAAACAGAATCACATTCACTAATGATCAACTAATGACTGTCATTGTTAAAAAAGTATTTTTTAACTTTTTCACTTTCTGCTATTGTCTTTGTATTCAGGGCTAGGAAATGTCCGCCGCGCTGCCTCAATGCGTGTTGGCGAACTTCACATGCCTTCGAAATTTTCTCAGACATGCAGGTTTCCTCAGGATGTTTTCCTTCACCGCTAAGCACATGGTAAATCAGCACTTAAAATTGCAATTAACAATTTAATTGGTGCCGGCGGGGATCGAACCCGGGTCGCGTACTATGAAATTTACAGCTTGCGCTAACCATCTGAGCTATCACGGCTTAATCATATACACACATAATATTTAAATATAATTTGTTAACACTAAATCATACACACGTAAGAAAATAACAGAAAGAAAAGTAAGTTTGTCAATAGAATAAAGACTTACATCCATGGCCTTTGATGCGTTGAAGTAACACAAATGTAGTATTGATAGATCTACCGCGGTCATAGGACCATACACTAACTCCATGACTATGCAGCTGCTCGGTCTTATTTAGTACCAGACAATGACGGTATTCAATGAACAATAGATAAATAGATAAGAACAATGGGGCGCTAATGACGGTGGAGGCCCAAAACCTTTTTTTTTTAGGATCGTGAGTCGACGAACTTTGTACCATTTCTGACTCAGTGAGCCAGAAGTGGTACTACCTATCTACTCTGCTCTAAAAAAAATGCAAATAGTATCAAGGTAATCTGTGCCTGCTGTTTGAACTTTGCACATCACTTACAACTTTACATAGCGCAAATTCGGCCTCACATGGAATACTGTTCTAATCTCTGGGCTGGAGCACACCAGTGCCAGCTCCTTCCACTTGACCGCATTCAGTGCGGAGCGATTCGAATCTTTCTTTCTGATCGGCTCGATCCACTCGCGTTGCATCGGGATGTTGCATCCCTTTGCTTTTTCTATCGAAACTACCATGGGGGGTGTTCTGAAGAATTGTTCTGTTTTCATCAGTTTATTATTATTATTATAATAAGCTGCGATCCGATTCACGTCAAAATCGCTGATAGCGCTCGGCTCACATTCGCGTTCCGAATCACCCGTTCTCTGATGGGCGCGAAATTTAAAATGGTGTACAATAAATTTGGAACTTCAGATAGGTCAAACACAAAGGCCCGGCGGACTGCATGCGGCTCGCGGGCCACAGGTTGAGTATGGCTAGAGTAGTACAATTTGCTATGAATATTTTGATAAATCATAATATGTCATACCCCAAGCTATCAATAAAAGAAGGTTAGCTTATACTGCTCTACCAAACTTGAACATGTGGGAGGTAATATCCAGCTGTAATTATATCAATAGGTTAAATATTTTTATTAATACTCTAATTAAAGTTACAGCCTATATACGTCCCACTCCTGGGCACAGGCCTCCTCTCATTTCTGAGAGGTTTAATACCCTTGACACCAATATTATTACTTACTTACTTACTTATCTTCACGCACAATCCCTAACGGGGTAGCCAGAGAGAACAGATCGCCAAGTGCCACGATCCTTACATACCTCTTTCGCTTCTTTCAGGTTCATTAACTTCTTCATACATGCACGTCTAGGTATCCGAGTACTCTTGACCCTCCCCTCTTCGAGCAATTTGCTCACATGGTCTTTGAAAGTTAGTCTCGGTCTATCTCGACACCTTTTAATATTTACTTTCGCTCTATATATTTTCTTCACCAATCGGTCTCCACTCATTCGTTCAACGTGCCCACACCATTGGAGTACGCCCCTATAAATTTTTGTGATAAGGTCATCTTTCAATCCTGCCATATTGCGAATCTCTTCATTTCGCTTTCGGTCGGCTATGGTAACGCCACACATTTTACGAAGAGATCGCATCTCCACTGCATTCCACTTGCTTTTATGCTTCTTCTGGCATACCCAGGTTTCGCTGCCATATAACAAAGTCGGTACCAACACTGCATTATGTATTACAAGGCGTGCACTCTTCACCACGCCTTGCCTTTTTACTAATGCATTCAGGGCACCATTGACTTTGTTTCCGGCAGCGACACGCCTATCCACATCTAAATCACATCTTCCATCCCGGCTGAAAGCACTCCCCAAGTATACAATTTCATTTATACACCAATATTATTCTTCTTGAAAATACTTTAGAATTCAAATAAGTTTACAACAATGACTTCTTATATCTACGCAAACACAGTACATTAAATGAAACTAATTTTACGGATTTTATCGCGTTTAGTTTCGAATTTTTGAATTCCGACGATTCGGGTGCTTTACAGCACTACCTTTATATCGCGGTGGTGCCCTTGACAAAATGCGACACTTGCCGAGGCGGTGCATCACAAAAGTAACAGACTTTACACCAAGGATAATTAAAAAAAAGACAACTCGAAATAAAAAGGAATAGCGTAAAAACTTCAATCGCATAAACGGTACCTATTTAAATAAAAAGTTACAAGTTTGCAAGAACTACTAGATTCGCTGTCAAAGACATCTTTGATATCTAAGAAAACAAATAGGTCTTAGGAAATATAGGAATTGATGAAAGCGAACTTTTAAAGAGACAATTACTTAAAATAAAGACTGGAAAACTGCCCAGAACTAAATATTCTCCCGAGTTAAGATGTTTCACCCGAACACTTTATAATTAACTAAAAGTCTATCGTAATGTACGTAAAGCTTTTGGAACATGTTCGCCTGCAACACGGACATTGACTTAGTGACCAGGGCTCACCAAAGAAGCGCTGACGGCATTAAAATTTAAAGCGAAGAGTAACCTTGATAAAAAAATATTGTACCTTGGTCATGAATGTAATGAAAATTAAGCAATTGACTGTATCTATAGTCGTAATGCCTTTGGATGCTACCATGCTAGCAGCCAAAGGCATTACGGCTATGTCGATCGACTACGGGTTTAATTTTATATCCGATAATTCCGATGAAGACACAATCGCATTAGTGTTTTTATTGGTCGGTATAAACACAACGTGAAAATTATCCTCAGCCAATTTTTGATCAAATTTGAATTAAAATCTGAGTTTGATCAGTCAGACCAGATTGAGTAAAAATCCCATCACTTCTGGCCGTATAAGGAAACTCAAAGTTACTCAGCGAGCTATGTAGACGACTATGCTCGTGGTTTCTTTTCATGATTAACTTAGAGATAATGATATCCGCAATAGAACCAGAGTGACCGACTCAGCCCAACAGATTAGTAACATGAAGTAGCAGGCCATATAACACAAAGAATCGACAACCGATGGGCAAAAAGGGCCTCGCGTGGCAGCCTTGTACTGGTGGGAGAAGCTTAGGGCTACCCCCCTAAGATGGAGTGACGACCTGGTAAGTTATGAAGGAAGTCGATGTATGCAGGTGGCTCAACACCGTGCTTTGTAGCATTCCTTCGGGGAGGCCTATGTTAAGTAGTGGACTTGTGAAGGACTGTAATTAATGAAAAAACACTAAAAATCACTTTTATCGACGCGTTCAGCGTCGATAAAAGTGATTTTTAGTGTTTTATATATTGTGTAAAAGTGATTTTTATATATCACTTTTATGAACTATGATGATTTGTTTATCGATAAAAATATCGACGTAGTCCTCGCACAACGTTGCTTACGCAAACAGTACCATTGTATCGACACATGTACAATTTGATGGTACGCGTAAATGCAATGAACACAAACACAAATGCTGTAGTGTGCGTGTATAGTGACGCGATTCAATTTTGCATTTGTAGTGAAGTATACAGTAGTAAGTTTTTCTTGCCTTCGTCTGAAAATTACAAACTTTTTGTTTAGGAATTAAAGCGTATGGATTCTCCAGTTAGTTGAATACTCAAAGAAAAAAAGTCTATAGAAACAAATATCTCAAATGAATCGAAGACATGGCTTAAAAGTCTAGCATCCAAGCAAAAAATTAAAAAAAAGGATGACGAATACGACATGAACTTGGACTAGGCATTTCAATTTAAAAATCGGTACCTACAATATTCGATTCTTGAGACATACGATCCTTCAAGTATGTAAATAGCTATATTACAAAAAATCAATTCGGATTCAGATCTGACAAATCAACTGAAGATTCTCTTCTTTAACTTGCAAAAACACGTGGATGAAGGTGATAAATGTATAGGTTTATTTATTGACTTGCAGAAAGCTGTTGATACCGTCTCAATACCAATTTTGTTGACTCGATTACAAAATGTGAGTGTCCGAGGTGTAGTTTTGTCATGGTTTTGAACTTACTTAACTGGGAGAACGCAGTATGTCAGGGTTGATAAATATGTCAGTCAAGACCTTTCTTGCTCATATGGTATACCACATGGCAGTACACTCGGGTCAACCCTCTTCTTAGTATATATACATAAATCAGTTAGCCGACCTAGATCTTGAAGGAGCAGACATTACCTCGTATGCGGATGATACAGTAATTCTATTCCATGACAGTACATGGGGAAAAACCAAACGTTTGGCTAAAAAGGGTTATGTGAAGTGGCAAGTTGGTTCGCAGATAGTTCTCTCTCTTAACGCTTATAAAACCACATACGTCTGTTTTAGTAAAACTAGTGTTTCAAGATCTTTGAACGATCTTGGATTACAAATACACTTAAATAAATGCAATAGACAATCACAGACCCCTTGCAAATGCCCAAAACTCAACAGGTCCAAAACTGTGAAATACTTAGGGATCACTGTCGATGAAAACCTGAATTAGGCTCCACATATCAAACAGAATAGGGAAACTCATATATGTTATTAAGTCATTGCGTCAGGTGGCAGACTCTAAATTACTGATACAAACTTTTAATGCGCTTTGTCAATCTGTCATCACCCGTCACTTTTGAGATCTGTTGCTAGGGTGGAGTAGGCAAAACGTACTTAATAGATGCTGAAAGAGCACAACGTGTTGTGCTCAAAACGTTTACTTTTTCTTTCGTATGGACGTCACACAACACTGGTGTATGAAAAAACACAGGTACTCAGTGTGAGAAAATTATTTATGTACCAATTTATTAAGGCGATTCCATAAGTACTCTGCACCCAATCAACGTGATAGTAAAAAATATAATAGAAGAAATAAAGTAGACAGATACTTTGTGCCTAGAACACATAGTGCTTTTGCCAAAAGACAACTTTTTACCTTACGCCATTGCTATACAATAAATTTAATAAAATTTGTATTACTAAAGTTCATAAAAGATAGCTTGATCTCTGCTACAGCTGTCAATAAAATCACGCCTATGAAGTCCTGAATTTCTTAGTAGTACAGGCAGTACCTGTCAATGTCATACTTTATGGGCGTGCCGACCTAATTAGTGCATGCCCATAAAATATGACATTGACAGGTACTGTCTGTACTACTAAGAAATTCAGGACTTCATATGCGTGATTTTTACTGGCAGCTGTCACAGAGATCAAGCTATCTTTTATGAACCATAAAAGCTACAACAACCATCGAATCAAAAATGATTAATAAGCTTAAAACTTACGACTATGACGCTACTGAATGTCTACTAAACCTCTAACATGTAAATGTAATTGTAATTTTTTTAATTTTTTTTTATTATTTATATTCTCTGCACAGGGAGGACGACTCACTGGCCCATACCGCAAAGGAGAAAGCCGATCTGCTAGGCTCTTTGCGTCCTACTCGACTCTAGATGACGGAGGGAGTACGCCGCCGAACATCCCGCGGTGTGAGTGCTCCATACCGGAAGTACAGTTCACACAGTGCTCTGTTCGCAAAGCACTCATCCCCCCTGGACATCTACAAGTCGAGTGGGCCTGACGGAATCCCCCCAATTGTGCTGAGGACGTGTGCTCCAGAGTTGGCACTGGTTTTAACGGGTCTTTTTTGTTACTCCTACTCTCTAGGCGAAATTCCGAAATCATGGAAGACGGCTTTCATCCACCCGATCCCTAAAAAAGGCGACCGCTCAGATCCGTCCAACTATCGGCTTATCGCCATTACCTCCTTGTTATCGAAATAATGGAGTCCATTGTAAGCTGCCAGCTCATGAAGTACCTTGAGGATCACCAGCTGATTAGTGACCGCCAATACGGTTTTCGCCGTGGTCGGTCAGCTGATGATCTTCTGGTCTACCTAACTCATAGTTAACATGGGCGCAGGCAGTAGAGTTCAAGGGGAGGCATTGGCCGTCAGTTTGGACATTACGAAGGCCTTCGATCGGTTTTGGCACAAAGCGCTTCTTTCGAAGCTCCCTTCCTATAGGCTTCCCGAGAAATTATGCAATTGGATCACCAGCTTTCTTGCAGATCGGAGCATCAAGGTCGTTGTAGACGGTACAAGCTCCGATTACAAGCCTATTAATGCTGGTGTACCACAAATCTGCGTACTATCGCCAACGCTGTTCCTTCTGTATATCAATGATATGTTGCAAACCCGTAACATTAATTGCTATGCAGATGACAGCACTGGTGATGCTCTGTACACCAGCCGTGCCAATATTTCTCGGGAAAACGTCTCCGATTACCGGGACAAAGTCACGTCTCCGTCAAGTCGAGTCTTTGCTGAACAGAGTCTCGGATTGGGGGCGACTAAATATAGTCCAGTTTAACCCTCAGAAGACACAAGTATGCGCGTTAACCGCTAAAAAGAACCGCTTTGTCATATCTCCTCAGTTTCAAGGCACTCCCCTTGTTGCCTCAGTCAGTATTGGAATCCGCGGCGTCGACATATCGAGTAACGTGCAGTTTCGTGGTCACTTGGAAGAGAAGGCCAAATTGGCTTCTAAAAAGCTTGGCGTGCTCAGCAGAGGGGGACAGTATTTTATGCCGGCACTTCGCCTGCACCTTTACAAAGCGCTGGTTCGGCCGCACATGGACTACTGTTCCCATCTCTGGGCTGGAGCTCCCATTGATTGAGTGCTTTCCGATCGGCTCGATTCACTGGCGTTGCGAATAGATGTAGCATCTCTTTGCGTATTTTATCGCATCTATCACGGGGAGTGCTCTGAGAAAGTGTTCAGTATAATCGCAACCGCCAAATTTCGTGAACGCACTACGCAGCAAACGTCCCGATACCATCAACACCATCTGGATGCTTGGCGGTCCACCACTGTAGGTTTCAGAAGGAGTTTTCTTCCGCGTACGCCCTCTATGTGGAATAGTTTACCATCCGCGATTTTTCCGGACCGATACGACCTGAGGACCTTCAAGAAAAGGGCTTACTCCTTTCTAAAGAGCCGGCAACGCACCTGCGATTCCCCTGGTGTTGCGGTTGATCATGGGCGGCGGTAGTCACTTAACATCAGGTGAGCCGCAAACTCGTTTGCCCCCTGATCTATAAAAAAAATATTTTCATATTATCCTATACCTTTAAACGAGTATATATATATATATATATATATATATATATATATATATATATATATGTATATATATATATGTATATATATATATATGTATGGCACTTGCAAATTCGTCGACAACGAGACTGCACTATCGACCTCCGGTCTGAGTAGGGGGGTGATGTGGCGGCGCTGTCGTCGCGCCACAAGCGAAATACACCGAAGCCTAAATCACGCTATCAACATTCCGAATCATAAACAGTATATATAGAACATCTCCGAACTATCACACGGAGCGTTGGCGGAGTGTTGGCTGCTCCCCGGGCAGAACACCTTGCCCGGCGGGAGATCTCCCCTTTTCCTTCCTCACCGGCCACATCCATATCTACGGCGCAGTGGTTGGTGTTTATACATGTTTCATCAATGAATATAACGCTGTCCCAATTGGTTATATTTTTAATTTTTTCATTTTAGTTTCGAATCGCTTGCTTGCTTCATGCTTCAAATCGGAAGCCAAATATTTTTCAAATGGTTTTTAATGACTCCCTACACTACCATCGTTAAAGCCGGCATCTTCTAAAGTTATTTCCAACTACATATGTCATAGTGGCATTCACAGAAATTGTAAAAAAATTAGACTTGTTCAATTCATTATTTATATAATTTATGCAATTCTAAAAATAAAATTGAATTACACAAATAATAAATAAAAAAACTTTAAAGGTTCGATGATTTGAATATTTTTACTGATTATTCGCATTAGCATGAATTTGAATTATACAAACACTATTGCAAGGTGCATAAGAAGATTTATTATAAGCATAAGAACATATTATATTGGAACAGAATTAAGCATAAAAGTTGAACCTGTTTAATTTTATATGTTTTAATTTGTTTGAAAGATTAGAATTTAAATTAGTGATAAGGACTATGTTTTAATAAAATATAAATAATTTTTGGATTTACGAAAAAGTTTATTTTAAATCGGAATGAATAATGTGAAACTTCAAAAGGTATTTCTTAGATTTAGTTAAGTATAAGTGCAATTTTGTTGACACCGTAATGTAGTAAAATATGATATTAGTATGTAGATGATTTATGAAATCCATGCTTCGAATGGAATCATTCATAGTGTGCTCTTGTTGCTTCACAGTGACAGTTGTTTGACAGTGACAATGACAATTGAATTTCCGATGGCAATGTTGATTTGTTGAATCTGATTTGAATTTGAATTGGATCATTTGGATTTGAATACCGAAAAGAAGAAATCAGTGAAAAATGTCTATTACAAAAGCAGAGAAAGATCTCCATTTGCCTTTATCTCGTGTTAAGACTATTATGAAAAGTTCTCCAGAAGTTGACGCAGTAGGTCCTGAACCTTTACATTTAGTCACTAAAGTAACAGTAAGTTCATAATAAACTGTCTTTCAGACACGAGTTTTTTTTTTTTTGAAAATATTAAAGAAAGTAAAAATTATACAAGAGGGCAATGGTGTCAAAATTATTACTAATATATTCACATTTCAAATTGCAGGAATTATTCGTTATAGACTTAGCTAAAAGAGCGTACAAAAATACAAAAGGCAATATGTTGGAGTACAAACATATCGCAGAAGTAGTCCAAGAAGATGACACATTAGACTTTCTGCGAGAAATAATGCCAAGGAAGATAACAGTTAGGCAGTATAAAGAATTAATGGCCCGAAAAGCAGCAAGAGGTGATCGATCTGATGACGAGTCTAGTGAGGAGTCTAGTGAAGGAGAGAGCAGTGAGGAAAGTTCAAGCGGTGTTGAAATTATAGAATGATATTGGAAGAGAGAAATAAAGAAACCTATGAAATATTGGACAAGTTAACTGTCTATCATGATCAGCAAGGTTTTCATTGTTACAGTCATTTCTTTTTGAATTGAGTTGTGTAACATTTATTTTATAATGTTATTGTACATTTTTACAACATATTATTTGGAAATAAGTAATGACAATGAACTATTCCATTTATATTAGACTTGCAACAAGTAGTATATTCAGCCACAAGTCAAATACTGAATATTCTTCAGGCTTCCTTTAGGCCGAATAGCCAAATTTTAGGTAAAAGTATTCAGCTGAGAAGGAAGTACTGTTATTCATAGTGTCTATTCTCGCAGCTGGGATTTTATATGAGAACAAAATTAGTAAAATACTGCCTAAAAAGTCTTTCTGCACCATAATCTTCCACTTTAATTACAATAATTCAAGTGCATAGACATTTATCCGATAGTTTATTCTTATTTTTCATAATACGCAAGTTGATCATGTACTTGTGACTTCTTTAATGATTATGATAAAAATACATCAATATGAAATAAATAAATATTTTTATTTGAACAATTATCTGACTGAATAGTATCCACATAATCGGTATTCGGCCAAATTGAAGGTGTAAAATTGAACTGGATTATTTCCAGTTACATCAACCAAAGCTAATATTAATTCTAATTACGAGTCTCTGTTTTTGCACATCACATACTACAATACAATTCCATAGGTAGTATAATTCCAATAACTTTATAGCCTTTACAAAATGTATGAGAAATAAATCTTATAACTTATGTTGTATTTATTTATTTATATATTAAATTTTGAAAACCTGACATCCTATTGGTGTAGGATTTTCTTGTACTTACACTCTTTAGCCCATTTACAATGTAAGTCTCTCCTGTAGATTGCCACGAAATATTATCCTATCCATCTGCTTCCATCAACTACCTGCATGTTTGATCAGTATGTCGCTCTAGCTACTAAGGGGGTCAACTAAATCTGCGCTTCATGGTATGAATTGAGAACCTATCTTTTCAATTGGTTGTCTGTTCATCGAGCTATATGGCTTATACATTGCCACTACAATCTACTCAAGAAAAGTTTGCCGACACTAGTTTTAATACACACAGTGGGCTATAGTAATCATGTTTTAAAGTTATAGGAAAGCAAATATGGGGAGCAAGATTTTTAGCAATGTATGTGTCTTCTGGACAAGGACAGGTGAACGGTATTGAAAATCTAACTTTGATGAAACCCTTTAGAATGCCACCAAGATCGTTCAAATCGGTCAAGCTGTTCAAAAGTTACGAGAGGTTTACATACACTCATACACCCACACACACACGCAAGCATGCAAGCACGCACGCACTTTCTCCAGCACTCACGCACTCGCTCCAGCAAGCATGCACGACCGGAAATAGGTTTTGTAACGATAAATCTGGAAATGATAGAAGCAAAAGAAAAAGATATATTATTGCTCTATCTATCTATAGTACTACTGTACAGAGTTTGTGTACTTTTGTATAAATCGAAGTATAATTTATGTAACGACCACAAAGTACTTTTTCTCAGTATCACAGTACTTAAACCACCCGAAGCTGGCAACGCACCTGCAATTCCCCCCTGATGTTGCGGTCATTCATGGGCGACGGTAATCACCAATCACCATGACAGTAGTCACTTAACATCAGGTGAACCGTATGCTCGTTTGCCCCTCTTCTATAAAAAAACTCAGTTTCAATATCAATAAGGTGGTAGATTGATGAATTCCATAGAGTAAAGTAATATATACAGAAAATGAATTCTTTCTATAAGGTGACAAACTTTTTCTATCAAGGTATTATAGATCGAAGTGAAATTAAATAACAGTGCCATCTGTACGTAGACTGTAAAATTATTTCGTATTTGGTTGATCTCCGATTATAGTCTGTAGAAAAAATGCACCGTAAATATCATAGATGTCGCTAGATACCTTGAAATTCTTACACCATGTCATAAAAACTCAAAAGTAATAGATGATGGTAATTATATACAGAAATGAATCGTCGTAAGAGTACGTAAGAGTTATGGAGTGTAAAACTAAGGAGTACCAACTCCCATAGTAGAATAGTTGAAAAAGTGGTCATCAATAGCAGTAAATAACAGTTCAAAAACTCTCCACAACAGCGCTGGAGTAGCTACTGGGATGAAATGAACTTAGCAGTTTCGACGGTTTGAAGTGTGCTGCTAAACTGCTCAGTAGCTTTAAAATATAAATTAATTTTATTTAGTCAATATAACCTTGAAAAAGTCGTCTATCCCACTAATATTTTTCGGTGCGTTCTTTAAAATTTACCCCGTAGCTATATAGTGGCGCCACCTTATTTAAAGGTTTTTATGGACACTTTAATACACAGTCTGTACTCCTTAGTTCTACACTTCATAGGCCAAACTACCGAGAGAGTGCAACGAATGTGTCGTTGAAGAGGTGTTCCCTAAAGTTGATAAGTTTCTTGTAGTCTTGTGCTGCTGATTATGACGACTCAGTTTCGCACATTGATTTATATATTACACAATGGTAGATTGTATAACTCAATGGTAGAATATTGAATGGAATAAATATAAGTCAGAGTTAAAGTTGCTAGTTCCCGTTTCACGTTTTAGAGGATTTGATAAGACTAAATAAAGGACGCATGATGAAAATAAAGAACATCTTATTCTTTTCAATAAAATGCTGTTATGGCAGCAGTGCGAACATCTATACAAACAAATAAAATTGAAGTGTATGTTTGTAATATCAAAATAGCAGCTTTTACTAAATGCACATAAAAATAATACGATACTTATAACAAAAACGCAATTTTTAAATTTTTTGTCTGTCTGTCTGTCTGTCTGTTTGCTCCGGCTAATCTCCAAAATGGCTGGACTGATTTTGACGAAACTCATTGGCAGATAACAGATAATATAAGGAGTAACTTAGGCTACTTTTATTTTAGAAAAAGAATTAGTGTGCCGCGTAAAAAAATTAAAACCCTAAATTACACGCGAGGGAAGCTTATTAATATAAAACATTGTTAATACGCAATGTAACGTAGTTTGTCTCTAACATCGCGCGTCACTTCAAAGTGATTTTTAAACTCTTTGACCTCAACTAGCAGAGGGAATGTCGAATACGCGCGATATTACCTTGTCTCTCTAGATTGTAAATTAGGTGACATGATCAATTTCGAGTCTGAAATATAGAACGTCCTTTAAAATAAAGGAAGTCTGTCCGGCAACACTTACACGTTGAATAAAACTACTTTTTCGGATTTCCTTCCATCAAGTGTGTAGAAGCTTGATTGTAAATGTGGCCTCTCTTAGATAGGAAATACAAAAATATCTATAAGAAACGGCATAAAAACATGTAGGTAGCTGATGTGAATCACACCACGGGAAGTCTGCAGTCTGTGAACATGTTCAAGACCGTTCCCACCTTTATAAGGCAATAAATCATCGCAAAAGAGCACCGATTCCTACCAAGGATGATAAGCGCGCCAATTGTGATCAAAAACATAAAAATTTCAATAGTGAAAGTGGCTGAGTGCTATCGCGGAATCCTATAATTAAATAAATCGAATCCCAAACCAGGTATTACAAGACTTGAGGATACTGTAAGCCCGTTCTGCGTAAAAGTTTACCAAAAGATAATAATATTATCTTTTGGTAAATAATTTAGTTAGTTAAATATTATTTAAATCAAAAGTTGAAGGTATGTGGAAGGAAGAGATCGTGGGTACCTACTGTGAATTATCCGAAACACAGATTAGTAAGTATGACCCGAAATGTCGAGAGTTAAAAATAAGTTAAATAATACGCAAAATATAATAAATAAAACTAGTATGAATATCTCGAAAATGAATATATCGAAGTAAAATGAAATATCTCGAAACTTCCACCCGTGTGAGTTAAAACTAAGAGTTCAGCCGATATATGTTCCACTGCTCCTGCACTGATACTACGCAGGCCTCCTCTAATTTCTGGGAAGGTTCTAGAGTTTCGAAATGTCCGCCCTGCTGAACGTATTAAGAATTTTTTTACGCGGTAGAGCCATACTGCAGTTATATTAGTAGTATAGTTGTAGCACGAACGGGTCGGCTCGACCGGGGAAGGACCATACTCTCACTCTGTGTTTCGTATGGTGGGTGTAGAGAAACGGAGAACCTTTTTACTGGAAACGAGGCATTCCATCTTATTCCTCACGGGTGACAACGCATCTGCACTTTGATTCGTGGTCGAGGATAGATGTAGATGTCTATGGACTACAGCAACCTCTTACCATCAGGTGGACTTTGTGCTCGTTTGTCACACTATCCTATAAAAAAAATTCAGCGCTCCGTGTGCGTGTTGGCGAACTTCACATGTATTCGAAAAATATTTTTTCTTATTTCTCAGACATGCAGGTTTTCTCATGATGTTTTCCTTTACCGCTCAGCAGGTGGTAAATCAGCACTTTAAATTGCAATTTACAATTTCATTGGTGCCGGCGGGGATTGATTCCTGGTTGCTCGCCCTCTGTGAAATTTACGACCAGCGCTTACCCCTGGACTACCACGGCTACAGCACTGTTTGTGCAGTATAAAATGCGTCGCAGACAACTTGCAGGCAACGTGGGAGTCTATCACCGTTTACCTTGGATATGGTGATTACGTCCATTATTGTGGAATTGTGGTTATTTCGCGAGAATAAGCAAAGAAGATCATGTTGCGGTTAAGCCGACTAGTGTTACGTCACGATAAGCGATGTTGCTTGGTTTGAATACTTAATTCTTTTAGTGTTATTATCATCATCCATCACGTAACAGTACATTTTCAACCGACTTCAAAAAAGGAGGAGGTTCTTAATTCGACTGTATTTTATGTGTGTTACCTCTGAACTTTTTTTAGGTAAACCGATTTTGATGATTCTTTTTTAATTTGAAACCTGGTACTTCTCATGCGGTCTCATATAAATTTGATGAAGATGAAACCAGTAGTTTTTGAGTTATCCCTAATAATACGTATTTCATTGAGTTAAGTGAGTATTTTATACGTGATAGAACCACTCTGCAGCTATATTGTGGTTGTAGCACGAATGGCCCGGCTCGACCGGGGAAGGACCACGCTCTCACAGAATACCAGCGTAAAGTAGCAGCTTAATACTGCTGTGTTTCGTATGGTGAGTGTAGAGATCCGGAGACCCTTTTTACTGGTAACGAGGCATTGCATCTTAGTTTGCAATTATCATTTGCATTTTTATTCTTAATCGAGGATAAATGTAGATGTCTATGGGCCACAGCATCCACTTACCATCAGGTGGACTGTGTGCTCGTTTGTCAACCTTATTCTATAAAAAAGTGTCTTCGACTATATCGATGATGTTCTTATTCTATTTATATTGAAGTCGGTTGTATATTATTTTTAATTTTACCACACTTTTATAACGGTAACGGGTAACGGCGCTACACTGAATTTATAATGCGGTACGCTGTTTTAATGCTGAAATTATTTATGACATAAGCAAGAGTAAGTTGAACATCCACTCTAAGCTCATAAGTATACCCGAAATATATTTCGTTCAGTGACCATACCATTTTAACTAACTTACCTAATATTTTACACAACCATACAAGGTATAAAACATATGTACGGCTGTTAAAGTCTAATGTTTTTGGCCGTAAAAATAATATAACAATTTTATCGATCTTTGTTCTAAGATTAAATGTCGAATGCTTCTATTATGTAAGAAACTTCTCCGATCGATTTGTCACCATGTCATGTAATATTTTTACAGTGATTTTTAATTTATATACAATACATATAATAGGGTGAAATTAAAGTTATTGGCATCTATTGGGCCTATTCTTCTACTCATATTGAGGAATAGGTTAATAAAAATAACTCTTAGTGCGGTCATCAGGACATATTCAATTGATTTTGTTTTTGGCCTTAGGATATAAAAAAAAAAAAAATAAGTTATCGTAATTTTTCTCTAAATGTTTTATTTCTATTAATCAAATTAATCACTTATGCAATCGAAGCATCTTCGCCAACGTGGTAGCAGTTTATTGGTGCCCTTCTGGAAGAAATCAGCTGGACGGGAGGCACTAAATTCTTTAAAAGCATTTTGTACTGCTTATCGGGTATTGATTTTTTTCCCCGCCAAAAAGTTATACTAACTCCAGAAGAAAATGAAGTCTGTAACCGTAGCTCTGTAGGCGCAAGGTTTGGTGAGTACGACGGATGACGGAGAGCTTCCAACCCCAGCTCTTGTAACTTGGGGGCCGTCTGTTGTGCAGTATGAGGTCGTCATTGTCGTGTTGGAGCAGCGGGGACGAAAGTAAAAAAGTAAAATTACAGCCTTTATACGTCCCACTGTTGGGTGCAGGTTTCCTCATGATGTTTTCTTTCATTCAAAATCAGCACTTAAAATTGCAATTAACAATTTCAGTGGCGCCGGTGGGGATCGAACCCGGTTTGCTCGCGTAATGTGAAATTTACAGAGAGCGCTAACCATCTGAGCTACTACGGCTCATGGGGTCAGTGGGTCAATCAGCGGGGTGGAGCGGTTGACCAAAGCTGGTTGGAGACGTGCAAGCTTCTCCAACGTTGTGTTCAGTTCTTCACAGTATATATCTGCCGTAATGCTCATCCCGTTTGGTTAGAAGCTGTGATGAATCAAACCGGCGTGGCGACCATCATTTTTCTAGGCATTGTTTAGAAGCTGAACCAGGATCCAACCAACTTGCTGAACGCTTGCGATGGTCAAACAGAATCCAATTTTCGTCAATGCGGTTTAAAATTCCTTCGTTTGTGTGCCAGTTGAGCACAGCACGTCTCAACGCGTACTTCGCGCTGGCAATCATTGAGTTCGTGAAGCACCATTTGACCAATATTGTTTTTATTTTTACGTCGAAAGCTACTGCTAATTCAGCGGAAGATTGAGCTAGCTATCATCATCATCATATCATGCCACAGTTTGAATAACCATTGTGTTATGAAGTATAGAGGTAAGGAGTACAGACTCTTTATAAAAAAGTGTCCGTAGGAAAACGCGGAATAGTGGTGTTGGAAGTAGTGGTGCCGGGAATAGTGGTGTTGGGAGTAGTGGTGCTGGGACTAGTGGTGGCGGAGTTAGTACATGCAATTGAGGGAGGGCGGGAGGTGCTTTTTAATCCAGGTAAGACACACATAATTGTATTTAGTTAGCGGAAGATTGCGAAGTAATTGATATTTTTATTATATACATTGAGTTTGTACATGGACCGTCAGTCGTTTTGAAGACACTTCAAAAAGCCTAGGCATCAGCTTATGTATATACACTTGAGTTATATATATATATACACTTGAGTATCGCACTATCGACAGCGACAATTCCTCCGTGGAGGACCATATTAGATCGGGGCAGCCCATGCTATAAAGACCAAATGTCTTGACCCTATAGGAAACCAAAAAATATTATCCACCAAGACTGTCGTGAATTATTAAACCATTGTCCTAAAAATTTCGCCCAATGAGTTTGGTATGCCATCTTATTTACGCTAAACGAAAATACCGAGACCGGCGACGAGAAGTGACGTCAAAGATTCGCAACGTCTGGTGCCTACTGCGATCATTCACCCGCCTACCAAGCGTGGTCATTAAGGCAAATCCTTTCTACAACTGGAGAGACGATGAAGAAACGGAAGAAAATTTTATAATGGCTTGCAGCCTTTACTCTCCACAGCTGGACAGACTAGGACGTATAGGCGTCTCCTTCAATCGTGTTCAGTCTACTGGAGTTTTACGCTTTTCGTTTGAGTAAAGCTCGTCTCTCCACATTGCCAGGCAGTAACAAAGCCTATTCACTTTTGCTTTGAAGACGCTCAGATTGTAATCGAACGGAAATATGTCCATATGGACATATTTTGGACATATTTCCGTTCGATTAGCCGTAATATACGGCAGATTATTCCACTACTGTGCTGTACGAATTACGAAAGATTTGTTGACGTTTGCTTAAGTTTAGTTGGACAACAGATATGGCGCACAGCTCGTCTGACATGCGAAAGACCTTGCCAGACCTTGTTTGAACATAGCGGCCTTTTGGGTCATGTCGATGATATGGACCTTGTAACGTAGTAAAAACTCAAAACAGAAAATAGTTAAGGGTTTTACTCGGTGTATATGTTTTTATAAAACAGTAGTGACGAACAAATTTACCGTCCACCTGATGGTAAATGGCTACTGCAGTTCATGACCACCTGCAGCCAATGACCGCATCTTTATTTGAACTTTGCTACCGGTATCATAGTAAAAACAGAATAGTAGGCTTAGCCCCGCGCTGCGCGAGACCTAAATACCTACAATTGCCACATAGCATAGTAAAAACAGAATAGTAGGATGAGTCCCGCGCCGCGCGAGACTTAAATGCCTACTGTTGCAGAGTTCTCACTGTCTTTTATTTTTTTAGCTGTTAAACGGCTAAGTCTCATTTAGTTTTATAAGCAGTTATAATATTTACAAACATAATGCGTACGGATACGTACCTATGCATAATATTTATGCACGACGCAAGAGACGAGATACCTGCTTAGTGTAACCAGCACTGGTTGAGCAACTCAGGGGCGGTGGGCGGAGCCACGGGGGTCGCGACCAGCGAGGTTCGACAACTAGCGAGGGTGCATACAACAACACAGAAAAACAGCCGTAGTCTTGGTTATTGTATTTAATTTGTTAAATATGTATAACTTATATTAATATAAGATTTAGAATAAGATAATAAAGAAAGAATGATGTTGTAACTATGCAAATAACTCTCCCAATGGGGGCATCGAATAAATAACGAGAGTTAGCATAGATTTAAAGTATAAATTGTACTCTTATAATTAATTTACCTTTGTGGCATATCACCTTTATTGTATATATATTACCATTCATATAAATTACCTTTCTTAAGATAATTATAACTTTATCAGGGCATGTTATTGTGATGCGGCCGCGGAATTAATAAAGCTACGCGTAGGGCGTCACGACGTTTTATATTTATAGTGCTGAGGTGCGGGGCAGGGTTCTCAGCTTAAAAATTGTAAATTACAAGGTTTAAAACCTTTTTAGAGTGTAAGATAATTATTGTGTACATAATAGTATAAGAATTAGATGTAAAAATATTATATAATTAAATATGATTGTTAATAAATAAAAATTTTAAAGAAATAAAGAAAGGCGCGGGGGTGAGGCAAGGGTCCGCTGGCCAGCCGTGGCCGAATCATATAAAAGACGGACCAGCCGGTAGGGTCCGTCGTCGCTCTCCAGCCACTGAAAAGGCACTACAAGAAGAATAAAAGTACAAGTTCCTCCTCACCGCCGCTTGCCTCCTATATAAGAACAACGCGTTTTATTCATTTTTTCGAACGGCGTTACGGCGATCCGTAACATTAATGGTCCTTCGAGCCGGATTAAGAAGCAAACCGCAAGAACGAAAAAATATTATTTTGAAGAAAAATGGTGATTACGCGTAGTAACAGCGGAGAATCATCGAAGCGTCGTAAGGAGGAACAGACGACCCAGGGGGCCACGGAAGAGACCTCCGGGGGCGAATCAGCCACAAGTGGCTCATCAAACACCACTAGCGAAACCACAACGGGCAGCGATACAACTGCTACCTCTGCGACCGATAAAACAACTGCAACGGAAGAAACCCAGCAAGAAAGTGATCAAAGATCACAGCATACATTAAAGCCGGGCGAGACTAGGTCACGCCGCTCCGTAGTCTCACGCAAGAGACTCCTCGCGGAGTTAGAGGCGAAAGAGCGGCTAGCCGAACTCAAGCTCGAGCAGGCCCGATTGCAAGCAAGAACGGAACTACAAGAAATACACGTGCAGCGACTACAAGCAGAAGCCGGATCAACCGAGGACGAAGAGGAAGAAATAGAGGACGACTTAGCATCAGTACGCATTAGTACATGGTTACAAGAAAAACCCACATCACAACCCACGCCGCAACCCGCGTCACAACCCGCGCCGCAACCTGCACCACAACCCACGTCGCACTCCGCATCACAACCCGCTCCGCAGTCTGCAACACAACCCGCGCCGCAACCCACGTCGTACTTCACGTCGCAACCAGCACCGCAGATCGCACCACCCGTACTTCAACAATATGCACCGCAATACGTTCCACAACATACCGCGCCGCAGAAAGAAGACTATGGACAGGCGCAGCAACAAATCGACGTCGCTACCTTAGCCGCTGCTCTATCACAAGCAGTACGAAGCACAAGGGAGCCGCCGAAATATTTGCAAGAGCTGCCCACATTCAATGGTAGCAGCAAAGAATGGCTCAGCTTCAAAACAACGTACGAAGAATCTTCAAAGTACTTCACGATGAACGAAAACATAGCAAGAATACGCCGAAGCTTAAAAGGGATAGCAAAAGAGGCCGCAAGCTGCCTACTTATAAGCCAATCAGACCCCAAAATAATAATAGAAGCTTTGGAAAGGAGATTCGGACGGCCAGAAGCATTAATTCACTTAGAAATAGAGAAGCTGAAGCTGCTGAACAAAGTTACGGACAATCCCAGGGAGTTATGCATATTCGCCAATCGCATAGCAAACGTAGTGGGCACCGTGGAAGCACTCAAGAAAGCACACTATCTACATAGTCCGGAGATGACGCGAGTTATCACGGACAAACTCACGCCCATATTGAAAAGCAAATGGTACGACTATGCAGCCAGGAAAAAAGAAGATATCCCAGAGCTTAAGAAAATATCAATCTTCCTAAACGAAGAAGCGGATAAATGCAGCGCGTATGCCTTGCCGGAATTCATCACGGAGGACAACGAACCGAGAGAGCGAAGGCCGAGAAAAATAGAACGCGCCTTCACCACAAGCAAGAAACAATATGAAGAACGCTGCCCTCAATGCAAACAAGAACACAAACTGCCCGATTGCAAGTCATACGCCGCTCTGTCCACAAATGACAGATGGGAAGTAGCGAAGAAGTATAATATCTGCTATCGCTGTCTGCGAGGCAAACATCGCCGATTGCTGTGTAAAGCTCCACCGTGCGGAAAAGGCGGATGCATGATGAAACACCATAAATTGCTGCATCACGACAAAAAAGCAGAAACCGAAAAAGAACTCGTTATGGAAACTGCAACATCGGCAAGGGAGGTCATCACAACGACTCAACCATACAAACACCGCCGCGCCTACTTAAAGATTGCGCCCGTAACAATAAAGGGACCGCTAAGCTGCGTCGAAACATATGCATTATTGGATGAAGGAAGCACGGTCACCTTAGTCGACGCCTCGATAGCTGACGTCATCGGCGCCGACGGCCCAGCCCACACAATGTGGATACAAGGGGTTGGCTCGGAGGTGAAGCATGAGAAGAGCAAGATCGTCAGCCTTAAAATAAGAGGAAAGCACGCGCAAGAGGAACACAACATAGAAGCAGCGCGTACTGTAGAGCGTTTGGACTTCGCGCCAGAATCCGTGAATGAAAATCACTTGAAGAATTGCCAACATCTGCTAGATATCAAAGAGGATATCACCTACGAACGCGCCTCACCGAAAATACTAATCGGGCAAGATAACTGGCACCTCATAGTGTCTAGAAAACTGCGCGTCGGTCGTCGAGATCAACCAGTCGCCTCATACACCAACCTGGGCTGGGTTCTACATGGCTGTCATAGCTCATTGACATCGACGGTCACCTTCTGCGGCAGACTACATCAAAGGGAAGAAGCACAGCCAATAGAAGAAGAAATAAAAAATTATTTCAAATTAGAATCACTGTGCATCGAGCCAAGAAGACCTAAAGAAGATCCCGAGCAGCGAGCTATGCAAATATTGAGGGAGACCAGCAGAAGGTCGGCGGATGGCAGATTCGAGACAGGGTTGCTGTGGAAAGAAAAGGATCTCCAAATACCAAATAATTACAAAGACGCGGAAAGACGTCTGCACACTTTAGAGAAGAGGCTCGACCGAGACAGCAATCTCAAGCTACAATACGAAGAACGCATACAGAACCTCTTCAACTCGGGTTACGCAGAACGCGCACCCATGCCACCGCCACAAGGAAAGACATGGTATCTGCCACACTTCCCAGTCATCAACCCTGCGAAACCTAACAAGCCGCCGAGATTGGTACACGACGCCGCCGCAAAGACAGCAGGAATATGTCTCAACGATATGCTTCACTCGGGGCCGGACTTATTACAATCATTGCCCGGAGTAATCATGAGGTTCCGACAATCCCGAAATGTTTATGCAGATCAAAGTGCGCAAAGAAGATAGAGACGTTTTACGTTTCTTGTGGAGAGGCAAGCGGCGGGAGGGCCAACCGGAGGAATATAGGATGACATCGATCATCTTTGGAGCGACATCATCACCATGCACAGCATTATACATCAAAAATAAAAATGCTGAAGAACATTCAGAGACATACCCCGAAGCTGCGGTCGCCATAAAAAGAAATCACTATATGGACGACTACTTGCAGAGCTTCCATTCTATCACGGAAGCTCAACAAACTGTAAAAGCAGTCGATCACGTCCACAAACAAGCGGGATTCGTACTCAGCGGGTGGACATCGAACGAAGAAAAAACAATAGAAGAGATAACGACAGAGCATAAACAAAACGACGCGACCGTGCGCCTGGGCGGAAAAGAAACTGAGAAGACGCTCGGCCTGCTCTGGCATGTACAAAGCGATCATATTGGATTTAATACAAACAATATGAAGATGCCGATCGACGTAAAAGAGAAACAACGCTTGCCAACTAAACGTGAAGCGCTGAGCATAATAATGGCATTATTTGACCCGCTGGGGTTAATATCACCAGTGACTACCCCAGCGAAGAGAATATTCCAAGACACATGGCGTTACAAGGCGGAATGGGACGACCCTCTGCCAATAGAGTTAAAAGAAAAATGGGAAGACTGGATTACTTCACTTCACGCCCTAGAACAACTGAGAATACCGCGATGCTACGATTACAACTTAGTGTCAACGCGGCAACTACACACATTCGTCGACGCAAGCGAGGAGGCCTACGCAGCCGCCGTGTATTGGAGAACGGAGCGAGCAGACGGCAGCGTCAACATATCATTGGCCGCCGCCAAGAGCCGCGTGACACCGCTGAAACCAGTCTCCATACCACGGCTCGAGTTACAAGCAGCACTACTGGGAGCTCGTCTTGCGCAGACCGTGATTAGTGAGCACGATGACGATATAGCGGGCAAGACATACTGGTGCGACTCTCGCACTGCACTAGTGTGGATAAGGTCGGAGCCCCGCGCATACAAAGCTTTCGTCGCTCATCGCCTGGCGGAGATAGAAGATACGACCAAAAAGAACGAATGGCGTTGGCTCCAAAGAAAACGTGGCAGACGACGCGACCCGAACCACGCCAGAAAGGTTCGACGAGTCGCACCGGTGGTTCCGAGGGCCCCCGTTTCTACAACGTCCACCGGCCCAATGGCCGCAGGAAGAAAAAACGACACAATACGACACCGGAGAAGAACGAGAAATATGTAACATCACGGTTAAAAATGAAGACTCGCCAACAACACATCTGCCACAAATAGAAAGATTTTCAAAATGGATTCGCCTCATAAGGACGACAGCGAGAGTCCTCATATTCATCGACATGTGCAGACCAAACAAGCACGTGGTGAAGGCTGGGCGCAAACGCAACAAAGCAAGACAAGATAGCGACCCCGGCTGGCAAAGAACAAACCGACGCAACAACCCCACCAAGGAGAAAAGGGCAACACCTACTGTCTCATCGCTTGTAGGAATACCAGCCGCTTATCATATAAGAGCCGAACAATTGTGGGTGCAAGCCAGTCAGCGGGAAAGCTTCGCGAAGGAGCTCAAGAGGATCGCCAACAGAAGTGTTCCAGGAGGTGATGACAAACTAGGCCACCTGAGCACATATATCGACGAAGAGGGGACCCTACGCCTCAGAGGTCGAATAAAAGCAGCATCAGAGGTAGAGGAGGACACGTATGACCCTCCCATACTAGACGGGAAGCACGCATACACTCGTCTGTACATAGCACACGTACACGAGAGATTACATCACGGAGGCGTGGAAACAGTCGTGAACGAATTAAGACAGAGATTGTACATAAGAAAAATACGTCCAGTAGTAAAAACTGTCATCAAAGGCTGCCTACCGTGCCGTCTAAGAAAAGCCAAGCCTGCATCACCATCTACAGGAAACTTGCCGTCCGCGCGTCTCGCTCATCACGCACGCCCGTTCACATACACCGGACTGGACTACTTCGGGCCAATAGAAGTCACAGTGGGACGACATCGTGAAAAACGCTATGGCGCGTTATTTACCTGCATGACGTCACGAGCAATACATATAGAGGTGGCCCATTCGTTAAGCGCCGACTCAGCTGTGTCAGCGCTTAGGCGTTTCATGAGCAGAAGAGGATGCCCAAAAGAAATCTGGAGTCACAACGCTACGTGTTTTAAGGCAGCCGACAAGGAGCTGGCCGAAGCAGCACTCGCAGCCCTCGAGAACGAAACCACATGTCGACAAATTGTGTGGAAGTACATACCACCATCAGCACCATTCATGGGCGGCGCCTGGGAGCGAATGGTTCGCTCCGTGAAAGAAGCCCTACGCGTCACCCTCAACGAACGCTATCCCAGTGACGAGACACTGGTGACCCTGCTCGCCGAGGTCGAAAACACGGTCAATTCAAGACCTCTTACACACGTCTCAGTTGACCCAGGAGACCCGGAAGCCATCACGCCGAATCACATCCTCATCGGTCCCAACTCACATGTACCTGCAGCAGGACACTTCAGCAAGAGCGACGTGACGGCCCGCCAGCAGTGGAAACGAGCTCAAGCCCTAGCAGACATATTTTGGCGAAGATGGGTGAAGGAATACTTGCCCCTACTCCAACACCGGCGGGAGCCCAGCAGCATAGGCGCATCACCAAAGATTGGAGACCTGGTCATCATTTGTGACTCCAATCTACCGCGCAACATCTGGCCCAGGGGAAAAATAAGCAACGTGTATCCCGGCGTCGACGGAGAGGTACGAGTAGTGGACGTAACCACTAGCAGTGGGCATGTACTACGCAGACCAACAAAGAAGATCGTCGTGCTACCAGAGGGATCGCAGCGTGGCGACGGCGGGAGAATATGCACGACGCAAGAGACGAGATACCTTCTTAGTGTAACCAGCACTGGTTGAGCAACTCAGGGGCGTTGGGCGGAGCCACGGCGGTCGCGGCCAGCGAGGTTCGTTCGAGGTGCATACAACAACACAGAAAAACAGCCGTAGTCTTGGTTATTGTATTTAATTTGTTAAATATGTATAACTTATATTAATATAAGATTTAGAATAAGATAATAAAGAAAGAATGATGTTGTAACTATGCAAATAACTCTCCCAATGGGGGCATCGAATAAATAACGAGAGTTAGCATAGATTTAAAGTATAAATTGTACTCTTATAATTAATTTACCTTTGTGGCATATCACCTTTATTGTATATATATTACCATTCATATAAATTACCTTTCTTAAGATAATTATAACTTTATCAGGGCATGTTATTGTGATGCGGCCGCGGAATTAATAAAGCTACGCGTAGGGCGTCACGACGTTTTATATTTATAGTGCTGAGGTGCGGGGCAGGGTTCTCAGCTTAAAAATTGTAAATTACAAGGTTTAAAACCTTTTAGAGTGTAAGATAATTATTGTGTACATAATAGTATAAGAATTAGATGTAAAAAATATTATATAATTAAATATGATTGTTAATAAATAAAAATTTTAAAGAAATAAAGAAAGGCGCGGGGGGTGAGGCAAGGGTCCGCTGGCCAGCCGTGGCCGAATCATATAAAAGACGGACCAGCCGGTAGGGTCCGTCGTCGCTCTCCAGCCACTGAAAAGGCACTACAAGAAGAATAAAAGTACAAGTTCCTCCTCACCGCCGCTTGCCTCCTATATAAGAACAACGTGTTTTATTCATTTTTCGAACGGCGTTACGGCGATCCGTAACAATATTTATCAATCATTTCTTTAGTTTCTTCTCAAAGATGTCAATGATCAATGTCTGTCGAAAAATGTTCAGCCTTACATTACCACAAATGCCAAATAACTAAAATATGAGTAAACTAACACTGAACATTTTGGTGTCAGCTCAGATTTAATGTTAAAAATTAATTAGATCTGATGTGATATGATAATTAATGTACTTATGAGGTATGTACCTATCTATGTATAGATATAGTAATATAACCTATTAATAAAATGCTCATTTACTTAAACAAACGCATATATTAATTTCTTTTACAAAAAGAGTAAATAAAACGAAAAAAGTCTACTAGCAAAATTTCATTAAAAGTCAAAAGTCAAAAGGTTGGTGTTGCCGACTCGGTCCAATCTTCCTTAGCAAGTGTCGTTGTGTGCGTGCTGTGGCTCGTACGTACGAGTCCGTACTGTCACGTGCCAGGCACGCACACATATTAGCGGCGTTCGGTACATTTCTTAGAAGAAAGCCTACTATTCTGCTTTTACTGTGTCGGTATTCATACCGGTTCAGGTAGACTGTTAGTTTGTTTGTCGCTTCATTGTTATAAAAAAAGGCTGTCATTACACTGGCTCTCTTTTCCCTTCAGACCGGAGCACAGCAGTTCCAGTAGCGCTGTTCAGCGGCAGAAGGTTGTACCTTCTATTAATGAAACTAGTTTTACTTAGCGGTTACGATTATTGCGCTTAATAATCGACGTTTGCGTGATCCTCTATTATAATCAAAGTGCATAAGCGTTGTCACCCCTGAAGACTAGATGGAAAGCCTCGTTTCTAGTAAAAAGGGTTTCCGATTCTTCACTCACTTCAGTCACTATATGAAACACAGCAGCTATTCCACGCTGGTATCCTATGAGAGCGCGGTACTTCCCCAGTCGAGCAACATAATATGTGCTACCAACCATAATATAACTGAAGCAAGGCTGACGTACAATTTTTTTTAAATTTTATCATTGTACGAACGCATATACACTATTATACATAATGATTTCTTAAATTTACGCGAACACTACACATTGAATAAAACTATTATTTACGGATTTTATCGCGTTTAATTACTTTAATTTATTTTTTATTATTATCCCGACGTTTCGGGTGCTTTACAGCACCCATGGTCACGGGGGGGGGACTGAGATATTTAACGTCCCATTGTCATAGTTAGTCCGGCTACCTTCAGTTTTTTTAATATTAATTTTTGGTCCGATTCACGCAAAACGAGCTTATAGTATCATGAAGTCTTGCAGTGGTATGCTTGGGTTTTGGTTTAATTTTGTTAATAATAGGATCCCAAGCAGATGGTAGCACCCAACCATCTTCTCTATTGAAATTTGGATGTTTTTTAATTCCAATAGCCTCGCGTATCATCCTTGGTAGGAATCGGTGTTCTTTTGCGAGAATTTGTGGTTTATCAAATCTAATGTAATGGTGGGGACGATCTTGAACATGTTCGCAGACTGCAGACTTTCCGGAGCGTCGGTGCTTCACATCAGCTATATGTTCCTTCACGCGGGTTTTTATAGATCTCTTTGCTTGACCTATGTAAGAGAGACCACATTCACAATCTAGCTTGTACACACCTGCATCTTGTAGAGGAATATTACATTTGATGGATGGTAAAAATTGACTAATCTTCTTCAGCGGCTTGTAGTATGTCTTAATGGGCGCTCGCTTCAAGATGTAGCCAATCTTGTCCGTGACTCCTCTGACATATGGTAGTAGAGCAGGCGCGCGCTCGACTGTGGCCGGCTTCACTCGTTCACTGTGACGTAGGCGCGGGACCCGATGCTTGTTGTCTTGCAATACTTGCTTGACGTGCTGAAGCTCCGCGGCCAGATGTTTTCTGTCACAGATCCCTCGTGCTCTCTGAAACAAAGATTTACCCACGGTAGCTAACTGTGAAGGATGATGATGTGATTTTATTCACTATTATACATACTCACACCCGCAAAGCCTGGAAAATTTTCAGAAATCAGACTTATTACAACAACTTGCCACGTATTGGCGGCCTTAAAGAATTCACTACATATTTATCAGGGGTTCCTAAACTATTTCAGCTCGCGAAGCACTTACAGATTTAGTTTTTTTTTAATCCGCGCCCTATGTAATCGAATTAAGGTACTAAAGATACTAGGTAGATAGGCACAAAAACGTTCACAAATAGGAAAGCTGAGTTTTATATTTACATTGACACACCGGAATACATTTTTTATAGGAAAATAGGAAATAAGATACAATGGCAACTAAGACACGAGAGCTTGGTGATCTCCATTGATCTTTGAGCGATATTTGCTCTCTATTACAACTACAGCTGAAAATCTTGGTTTATTTTGTACCCGCGAATACATAAGGTGGGTCTACGCTAGACGAGTCGAGCACGAGTGGAGCATGAACTGAGCACAAATTCGTGTAGTGTGGACCGATTTACAAAAATCGAACGAGCTTTCAGTTTACACAAAGGTACTCTGTGGAACGAGCGCGCTTCGAGCGTTTGGTTTGGGCTCGAATGCACTCTGCCTAATGCGCTCCGCCTATTATCGGTTTTTTGACGAGCATAAAGGAATTTGTATCGCATTCATCGATTTGCATGTTGTAGGCTCGTTGTACGTCCACACTTGACACCGCGAGTAGAGCGGCTCAGTTTGTGCTTAGCTCGTGTTCGGCTCCTCAAGCGTATAAGTTTACTTTGGAGAGAATGGTAAACAAAGGAGCGTCTCACGACGCGGCGCCCGCGCCCCTTTTTATTCTCTACGGTACGGCGTGGTGCACCATGGCGCTGCGGTGCACACTTTGGGAACCCATACACTATACTTTTTATTTATTATTCATCCCATGGGTGTCGTAAAAATCGACAAAAGGGGTATAAAGAAAGGAATAGGTAAAACCAATTTACTGATAACAAATCAAAATTATAATAAACTGCGTATAGCAATCCGGCTTGTTCAATTCAATCAGTTCAGTTCAATTATATTAAATAATATTAATATTATTTAATATAATTGATATTAATAAATATTTTGAAACTCCGCTATTATAAGCTACAAGACAAAAAGTACAAGATTTTTGTTTAAACAAATTGCATTTTTTGTTCATACAGCCATATAACCCTGACCCTGAGCGCTGTCTAAATATGCTCTTTTGTCAAAGCAAAATTCTCAACAAATTACACTCTGTGGTTTACCATTTGACCTCGCGTCGTAACCAACAGTTCACGAATGGAAATGGAGGTCGTTAATCATTATTCACTTTTTATATTATATTATTTGTTTTTGTAACGTAATATTCGACAGCATAGTTAAAAACTATCCACTCAAATATTACATGTTCCAATTTATATTACGTGGCCCGCTTTAAATTGATACACGTTTAAGATTTATGTAGTGGTATCTACATAAAAAGAAAGTTTTCAGAAAATCAAAATTGACCAAAGTTCCTAATACCCTTATTGTTTTACGAAATTAATTAAAACTCATCCAATGAAACCAGTGACGTAAGCAATGGTTTGTCCATCGTTATCTAAGGCCCTCGTCCACAAACACCGTCACTGCAACTTTCGGGTTCGTTAAGCAAATAGTGTAGTGTAGTGTAGTGGTGTGGGGAGTAGTAGTGCAGGGATTAGTGGTGTTGGGGATAGTGCACGCAATCGATTGAGGGCGGGAGGTGCTGTTCAAATTAGGTAAGACGTATCATGTTGAAGTTAAACTTGTTTACGCACGCTGAACTGGAGGAGTAAGCTGGCGAACGCGTGATGAAAGCGTTACAAAAAGTGTGATCTGGCGAGGCGAACGGGGCGGGGTTGAGTGGGGGATGTAAGCAAGAGAGAACAGTGCGCGCGCGCATTTTCTTTATCTCTTTCTCTCATAACCAGTTACGTTCCGTATTTTATAAATTAATATTTAATACAATATTAATAAAAAAATATATATAATATATATATATATATATATATATATATATATATATATATATATATATATATATATATATATATATACCAAATCCATCTACACGTCCAGCTATTCCTCCAGCATTACATTCAGAGATATATAGAGCTAAAGAAGTTTTACTTCAGTCGTGTGGGCATAGTATTAAATAAAATAAAAGTTTTAGAAAATAAATAGAAACAAATGGTAAAATAAAAAAATTATAAAACCGACTTCAATATAAATAAAATGAGAACATTATCAATGTAGACGAAGTCAATTAAATACGCATTATTAAGGATAACTCAAAAACTAAAGGTCAGATCTTGATAAAATTAAATATTATTAGAAAAATATGGGACCACATGAAAAGCACCAGCTTTCAAATAAAAAAGAATCGTCAAAATCGGTTCATCTAGGCAAAAGTTATGAGGTAACACACATAATAAAAATGCTGTCGAATTGAGTACCTCTGGGACCTATTACTTTTTGAAGTCGATTACTAACAAGGACCAAGCAATGATGTTGGGATAATCTGATGGGAATGTCGCCTCAACTGTGTTTTCAATGTGATATTTATCTCAAATACTTGGAGATATTAAAGTAAAAAAGCCATTCATCGCTACTGATACGTTTACACAATTTAACAAATTCACGAAACTAAGTCGAACGCATCAGTTAAAAGTCGAAATCAAAACACGGTTACCACTAGAGTTACACAATACACTGTCAGTATTGTGTGACGGATGACCAGTGACCGCAAATAATATTTACGTTCACTGCGGATTATTTGTTATCGCTTGCGTTATACAATGGATAACGAATACTTGCCCTAGTCAAATATTTGACTGTATTATTCAAAAGAATTAAATCATTTAAAATCTTCTATCCTCCTTCCATCTTCATCGGTCCTTCTCTGTAAAATTCACGTATTTAGAACTGGTGGTTGATTTTGCCATGCATGAGCTGTATAAGCCAAACTGAATACATTTTCTTTTTAGTTTTGATTTCTTTTTAATAGCAACTCCACAAAAGGAACATTCATCTAGTAGACCTATTTTAAAATGTTTTGTATAAGTATAGTAAAAACTATTGATGAGTTACTCTGTCATCAGTTTCTTATATCATGCACAGCATAGTACTTACATTATCTTCCGTTGTGTCCCTCTAGGAGACGGGAGATCATCAGCGAGATTGCAACATGCACGCTTAAGCTCGTCAAACCAGTAAAGTGGGGCAGTGGTTTAATTTTTTTAATAAATTAGGAATGCCTATCGAAATCTATCTTAATTGTTGTCAAACCCCACTACGTAGTTGATACAAATTTAAAAACTTTTTAAAAACATATTCCGACGGGTTGCGATGTACCATCTCGTTTAACGTTTAAATAAAATAACAAATAGTTGACAGCGATGGAGCAGCGTTAAAGGCGAGAGATATTTGGTACTTCCTTTATGCCATTTTTTCTCTGGTCAAGGAGACCACATTTCGAAAATAGTGGATTTGGAAAAAACTACATTTGGTAAACTAAACTCTGTGTGCATCAACCAAAGAGTATATAATATAGAACACAGAGTTGATATACTACGTTTATTGTGAACAAACATTACCTGACAAATTAGGGCCAAGTCAATGTTTACCACAATAAATATTTGTGGTATTAAAAAATGAAGACCATTACGATTGTGTTAACAATTACTGGGTGGTGTTTTGTTTTTAGTTCAATAATATTTGTAATATTTCATAAAGCGAAACTAAACTTACACTTTATAAATTCCCAAACTCGGGAATTAAAAATAAAAGTAAATAAAAAGTAAAAATAAACGCGATAAAATCCGTAAAAGTTGTTTTAATATTTGGTGATGGCTAAAAGGTTTGTACTGGTCATGTCTTATAAGTTATAACGACTTTCAAAAATGAAACAAGCGGTAATCACAAATTCCTGTATACATACAGGAGTTTGTGATTACCGTTGAGTATATTATAGACAAAATATGTGTATAGATATAAATGCAAAAAATCAGTCAAGCCATCGCCAATTTGTGTATCAAGCGTGGCGATTACGACTTTTTTGATCTAGAAAACTTACAGGGACAATAAATAATAACAAAAGCTCAACTTTTTTATAAAATGGAACGTCCATGGACACCTGCATTAAACTTCAATCATAGAAGGATACAGATGCGTTGTCGGTGGTCACCTCTGAGGACTAAGATGGAATTCCCCATAACCTCTAAAAGGTTTGTACTGGTCATGCTTTATAACGTTTTTTTTTAAATGAAACGGACTGTAGCCTCAGCTTCCTTTATATATTATAGACAAAATATGTGATAATCCACGACGTTTTTGATCCGAAAAACTAACAGGCAGATATTAAACTAAATCAAAAGCTACACTTTTGATGAACTTAACTTCAAGCGATGAAGGCTACAGATGAGTTGTCACCTTTTTTTAAAATATAGAATAAGGGTGGACGACAAACGAGCACGTAGTCCACCTAATGGTAAGCGGATGATGTGGCCCATAGACATCGACATTTCTCCTCAATTAAGCATCAAAACGCCGTGGTAGCTCAGATGGTTAACGCTCACTGTAAATATAACAGAACGCGAGTAACCCGGGTTCGATCCCCGCCAGCACCAATGAAATTGTTAATTGTAATTTTAAGTGCTGATTTACCACGTGCTCGGCGGCGAAGGAAAAGATCGTGAGAAAACCTGCATGTCTCTCAGAAATGAGGGGAGGCCTGTGCCCAGCAGTGGGACGTATATAGGCTGTAACTTTAATTTTTTTTAAGAACCAAAACGCAGATGCTTTGCCACCCCTGAGGACTAAGATAGAATGCCTCGTTTCCGGTAAAAAAGGGTCTCCGGATCTCTACACTCACCATATGAAATACAGCGGTAAGCTGCAATTTTACGCTGGTATTCTGTGAGAGAGTGGTCCTGCTCCGGTCGAGCCGACCCATTCGTGCTACAACCATAATGTAGCTACAGCCTGGCTCTAACATGTAAAGAACCTCTTAGGGTTATGATGGAATTCCCCACGGGCTGTACTTATACTAGTTCTCTATATTCTACAGACCGAAGTACGGCACTGCTGCTTAGTTGCAGAAATAAGTAAAAGGTTGGTTGGTATCCAGACGGACTCCTGGGCAGGAAAGAAATCCTACCACCTTTTAAAAATCCTTCAGCAAATTTTCTTTCAGTAGATTTCTTTCAAAATCAGTATTACATATTACTATACTTACTGAAAGTAATCTGCCGTCACATCTCTACTGTAATCCAGAGATGGATTAATAGTTGACGGCGCCCTAGGTTAGCATTTTTTACGTGGTAGAGCCATGCTGCAGTTATATTAGTAGTATAGTTGTAGCACATTCGTGCTACAACTATACTACTTGCGGGTCGCCTCGACCGGGGAAGGACCACGCTCTCACAGAAGACCAGCGTAAAATAGTAGCTTAATGCTGCTGTGTTTCGTATGGTGAGTGTAGAGAACCGCAGACGTTTTTTACTGGAAACGAGGCATTTCATCTTAGTACTCACGGGTGACAACGCATCTGCATTTTGATTCGTAATCGAGGATACATGTAGATGTCTATGGGCCACAGCAACCACTTACCATGGTTGACGTGGCCCGGTGGACTGTGTGCTCGTTTGTCACCTTATCCAATAAAAAAAACATCTCATCGGCGCCCGTCGGACAGCCATACGAGTATATTACAAATTATAACTACTTATTTTGCAAACAAACTATATTTTAATTTATAATATTGTTTATTTGTAACCTTTAGTAACGCAAGCTCCTTTGTAACCTTGCGCCCCAAGGGGATCATCCACCACCGCTGCAATATAAATAAGTTTTTTTTATAGGACAGGGTGACAAACGAGCACACATTCCACCTGATGGTAAGTGGTGCTGTGGCCCATAGACATATACATCTATCCTCGATTGCGAATCAAAATGTAGATGCGTTGTCACCCGTGAGGACTAAGATGGAATGCGTCTTTTCCAGTAAAAAGGGTCTCCGGTTCTCTACACTCACCATACGAAACACAGCAGCATTACGCTACTATTTTACGCTGGTCTTCTTTGAGAGCGTGGTCCTTCCCCAGTCGAGCCGACCAATTCGTGCTACAACTAAACTACTAATTATAACTGCAGCATGGCTGTACCACGTATAGAAGAAGTTATCAATGCTTTTCAAATTTCATAAGCCGTATGTTTAAAAACCACACCTATTATAAACAAATACATATTTAAGAATGTTATGCAAAGTACTACTATCCCATATTTACTTATACTTACTAGACGTAAACGTAAGTTATTCTTCGAATGAATTTTGCGTCATACTTAATATTTTTTTAATAAAATTTAAATGATTAGCCAAGTTTTTTAAATGAACAAGACCCTTTGTTACTGGAAACGAGGCATTTCATCTTAGTCCTCAAGGGTGACAATGCATCTGCGTTTTGATTCTTTTCTTAATCGAGGATAAATGTGGATGTCTATGGGCCACAACATCCACTTACCATCAGGTGGACTGTGTGCTCGTTTGTCACCCTTATTCTATAAAACAAAACTCACAGTCCGACTGATGGTAAGTGGCTGCTCTCCATGGACACTTGGACATTGGACACGCAACCAACTTTGAACGAAGAATACACGTATGAGGAAAATGATGGAATGCCTCACGGACTGCAATTAAATTGGTTTCACACTTCAGACTGCAACTCAGTACTGTACATACTGCAACTTGAAAGCTGAAATATTTAAAAGAGTAGTTCCTACCTAGACTGACCTATAAGCAGAAACAGTCACACATATTTCGTCTGTTACTATAGACGAAACTGTCATGCTATGCTGCTTTGGCAAAGAAATATACAAGAATTCAATAAGATGCTTAAGCGGGTGATATAACAGTTCCTTCCTAGAGGACCTTTTTCCCGTTCAATATAAATCATTGACCTAGATCAGTTTTAATAGGGGGCAGGTATCCTTATTTACCTAGAAATGCGTCTGGCCAATTACACCTCACTAACCTATTTCCGACAGTAGAGCTATACAGTAGTGCACCTACTGTTGTGTGTGTGAAAGATATAAATTATAAATACAGTACCATGAGGCATCCCATCTTAGTCCCATGTGATGAATATATCTCTTGGCTTTGAAGTTAACTACAGGAGTTCATGAGTTTTTCCAGGCTCTTACTATTAAATGGACTGTTAACTTTTTTGCCCTCTAAACTTATAAAAATGCACTTGATTTTGTAGAAAATATCCTTCTAAGAAGTCTAATAAATAGTAAAATTTGGATGAGGTCTAAAATTCTTAAATATCACTTCTAAATAAACCTTAATTTTCAGACTGCGATGTATTTATAAAAGAACAATGGACTAAATAAATTAATCTAAAATTTTTGGCACATTATCAAAATTAAAAAGAAAAAATAAATTATACTATACTTTGTAACGGAACTTCATAAGGTAACGGATTTCTTGCTCACATCTATATTAAAAATACATCAGAAAAATTAAGTAATTTACAAAACCTATAGATACCAGAATTTAATTCTAGTGACATGCCAGCTCTCAGTCTACCTGATGGCAATGATGTAGCCAAAAAAGATAGGCCGCTGGGGTTATAATGACCTGAAACAAAGCATGCAAGTAGCTCGAAATGTTAAGGCAGCTTCATTATTTTTTTCTATAAAGAAAATATTAGTTTTAATCTTTGTTTTCACAATACAATTCTAACTTGCGTTACTTTGCTTTGTGCACAGCAAAATGCAGGTGCGTAGTCACCCTAGAGGACTACGGTGAACCCCCGTTACCGGTAAAAGGGGTATTTGGTTCTTGTCAGTCACCATACACAAAGCATAGCAGCGATATTTTACAATAAACGTGCGATAAGTTTATACCAAAAAGTAGGTGCAGTTAAAAAAAAAAAAAAAAAAATTATTCGTCGTTACAAACAGATACTTAAACTTTATTTATTTGTAAACCCAGTAGTGTTAGAGGCCTGGTTACGTTACAGTTATAATTGAATTCAACGGAACGTAATTACTCTTTTAAAGCAGAGCCAATTTCGTTTCATAACCAAAATCTTGAGAACAATTGTTATGGTCTTTGTACAGGTTGAAAAAACTAATAACTTGTATACAAAACATAATAGAGTTAATACAAACCTACATTTTTGAGGTCGTCATCAACCCATCAATCTGACAATGACGTTCTCCTAGCCTAATTTGACCACAATGGTAACAACCGAATACTATTTATTTATATATCCTTTACTACAACGCATCTTCAACTGGGACTGTTCTCGAACTTTTTCAGACCACGGCCCCCTTACAGGTTTAGTATTTTATCTCGGCGTCCCAGCTAGTCTAAATAGAGTACAATGATATTAGGTAGATAGGCACAAAAATTAAAACATCAACCAAGCTGAGTTTTTATATTTATATTGACACACAAGAATACATTTATTCATAGAATACTATAGTACATACATAACACGGGGGAGTGGGCGGATCCCGTGTAACCACTGAAATACCACTAACACGTCAATTCACACCTATAAATGTCAACACGGTATGTATTTTGACGTTACAATCGTTTCCAAATTTCGCTTGCAAATTATTTAGAAAATGCCAAATTGCACGCTATTTACAAATATGTATTAAAATCCGTTTGTCAACACAGCGAATCGGGTTTGTAGTAGTGATTAACTGATAATACGACGACGACGATAATTGTTTGTATGTGTGCTCCCGGCGACGCCTATTCTCGTACAAAATAAGGTTGACAGCCATTCTATTGTGTATTATAGAATTCTATGTATTTACTACTTAAGAAAAATAGGAAATAAAACACAATGACAACTTAGTCAATGTGAGGTTGTGAGGTATGCTTGATGATCTCCACACATTTTTTCAAAGCATGGGATAAGGCTTGACACCGCTACTCTCATTTCTTGCTCCACATTGATCTTTGTGAAATGTTTGCTCTTTATTACAGTGACACTCGAAAATCCGGTTTATTTGATACTCGCGAATACCTGTATCCTGTTTCACTTCCCCCCTGTCGCCTCTTACGACACCAACAGCGCGATTTAGGATAGTTCATATTTTACATCGCTACTACACGGTGAATTAGGGTAACGTTCGTCTTAGTAGCATTACTCATGTGACAGTAGTGAACTCTTTTCCTAAACCTAGTTCTACAGTGTCACATTTGGTTTTGCTCTAGTTATTGAGTACAATACTAATCGATGACGGCTGTTGGAAATGACTGTATTAGCTCTAATATTACAGTTCCTTTTCTTTAACCTTTACATGGAGAAATGCCTACGCATACCCGCTTCGCGGAGGCAACGACGGGTTATGTCAGGCTCGCACCAACCTAAACCTCACGGTGTTCCACCTTCGCCGCATATTTTCAGGGCCACAGGAACGCTTTCGCAGACATCCGCGTCCCTCCAGAGTTGCCCACCCCATAGCAGCCCATCATCGGGGAGGACTTCTTTCCCTTTTCCTTCTCAGGTAAGGTGCACCAGGAACACAAGGCGCGCCTTCCTCAGCGGCCTCTCCACCTGCGTAACGGACCACGCCGAGCACAGTCCACTTGATGGTAAGTGGTTGCTGTGACCCATAAACATCTACACCTATCCTCAATAACGAATCAAAATGCAGATGCGTTGTCATCCGTGAGGACTAGGATGGAATACCTCGTTTCTAGTGAAAAGGGTCTTCGGTCTCTACACTCACCATACGAAACACAGCAGCGTTAAGCTGTTATTTGACGCTGATATTCTGTGAGAGCGTGGTCCTTCTCCGGTAAAGCCGACAAATTCGTGCTACAACTATACTAGTAATATAGCTACAACACATGGCTCTACCACGTAAAGTGGATCTTCTATTCAATGGTTTGACTCCTATCTCGGTGATCGTTTACACAAAGTGTTCGTTCTACTTAAATATATTCTGAATGGTACAATGTTAATGCTTTTTTTCCGTTTTTATAAATTGTATCACCAAAGCCATAACCTCTAATTACTACCTCTATGCTGACGATTTGCAGTTATATTGTCATTTTGTGGCGACCGAAGCTAACTTGGCGTTTGAAGCAATGAATTACGATTTTTAAACATGATTAAGATCCAGATTATTTGGTTTTATTTTTATAGAATAGGGTGACAAACGAGCACACAGTCCACCTGATGGTAAGTGGTTGCTGCGGCCCATAGACATCTACATCTATCCTCGATTACGAATCAAAATGCAGATGCATTGTCACCCGTGAGGACTAAGATGGAATACCTCGTTTCCAGTAAAAAGGGTCTCCGGTTCTCTACACTCACCATACGAAACACAGCAGCATTAAGATACTATTTGACGCCGGTATTCTGTGAGAGCGTGATCCTTCCCCGGGCGAGCCGACCCATTCGTGCTACAACTACACCACTAATATAACTGCAGCATGGCCATACCACGTATTATATATATATATATATATATATATATATATATATATATATATATATATATATATATATATATAGGTCTCACGATAAACCCAATTAAATCCCAAACTTAAAGAAATAAGGCAAAACATTTGCGCGTGTCTTGATTCCTCCTCTCTCCAAACTCTACGAATCAATGATACCACTATTACCTACTCAGATACTGCCCAGCACCTGGGCGTTATTAATGATTCCAAGTTTATCTTTCTAGTTTTAGATTACGCAGATGTCTGCTATTTGGATGATATTGAGGAGTAAATTAATAAACTTGAGTGCTTGCAAAATTTATGTATTCGATATAGAAGTTCGATCACGTCTCTGTGTATCGCAAGCAGCTTACCCCAATCCGCCTTCGCGGGGTACTCGAATCCTCTGTTTTTTTTTTTTAAATATTATACATAATCTTACTATTTCACTATATGTATATAAAAATCGTTTTACACTTTTAGATTTCCGTCTTTCAATACCAAGCTCCATTCTCTAGCTCTATTCTAGTAGGAATGTATATCAGTAAAAGAAATATACTTGCGGCTATATTACATTTTATTTATTATATATAATATGCATATTTTTCATTTATATATTTTTTTCAAAAGTCCTGCTGTAAGAAATTTCAACATGGAATAAGCTGTGCCTTTGTACATGTTCTTTATACCATTTTCCTATCAAAGTACGTGTGTACATAAACTATTAAATATATAAATATAATAAATAAAAATATTTACAAGGTCTAATATATTTAATACTCGCATCTATTGCTATAAGTTCCTCATTCCTCTTGAATTGCAGGATAAGTTGTTTATGCCTTATTTGGTGGTCTTAGATCTTTACGTTCATGTCAATAACACAAAATCTATTGACTGGACATAAAAATGTCAAGCGAGAGTCGTTGACAAGAGATATCGCTCTCAAGGTAAAAATCTGTCAATTGTGTTTGTTAATCTATGCGTACAATTTGAATTTATTATTATATGCAGTAAGTACCACTAAAACCGCACGCAAAGTTCCGTTCTAATAGTCTTAGATGTGCAATACTCGAAGATACTAATACGAATATCTACGCCAGTATAAGTACAGGCGTAACGTATTCCATTTTAGTCCTACTAGGTGACAACGCATCTATCCTGTCTTGTCTTCTTTGTTTGAATTTGGCTGCATGTGTCGATGTGTCCAATGTCCATTGACAAGATAATCAAGTCTTTAGTCTAGTTACAAATAAAAAAATGCAGTAACCTTTTATTTAACTAATTCATGCTGACAACATTGGCTTATTATATAATTGACTTTTTGTTTGTGATTGACTAATTTCCGCAATTAGAATAAAATCAAAGAACAGCATTACCACAGAGTAAATAATAGTGGCATTACGTAAATCTTAAGCCGCATCAACAACCGCTAGAAGTAATAGTGATCTGTGGTTACCGCCATCGAATTCCGTGAAGAAACCAGTTACTAGAAAGATTGAATCATCACTTACCATCAGGTGTGATAGTAGTCAATCACAGGCTTATATATAATAATTGTTAAATAAGTTATCAAAATGGTATAAATATAAAATTCTGCCTTTGGGCTATTTTTCATCTTACTACAAGTTTTAGTTCATGTTCATCATCATAGTTATTTAGAAAATCAATTTCAAGACATTCGTCCTTGCTGAGCATGAATGCGCTTCTTTTTCATGCGTTTTTTAAACGGTTTTATTTAGCTCACCCCGTTTGTTTTATTTATTATTCTTGGGTCAAATTTAGTAATTCAAATTTCACCCTCTTCCTGTCAACCGATTAATCTGAAATTTTGTATACACTTTGGATTTGGTGACAATACAATTATGTTTATTCATTTATAATGATAAATTCAAGATGGCCGCCGCTACAAAATGGCGGATAATTTATGTTTTATTAATCCCATCAATATGGGTATCAAATGAAAGGGCTCAACAAGCAGAATACAATATACTATAAAAAATTGAAATACAAGATGGCGGCCGCTACAAAATGGCGGATAACGTAGGTTTTATCGATCCCATCAATATGGGTATCAAATGAAAGTGTTCAACCAGTATAATACAATGTACTATATAAAATTAAAATCCAAGATGGCGGCCTCTACAAAATGGCGGATAACTTAGGTTTTATCAATCCCATCAACATGGGTATCAAATGAAAGGTCTCAACAAGTAGAATACAATTTACTATGCAAAATTGAAATCTAAGATGGCCGCCGCTACCAAATGGCTGATAACAATTTTTTATCAATCCCACCAATATGGGTATCAAATAAAAGGGCTTGACAAGAAGAATACAGTGCACTATACAACCTCAATATTTAAGATTGGCGCAGCCACCAAATGGCGTATAATAATAAGATTTAAATTTAGAAATTGAATCTGTAATTTAGGTATCTGATTAATCCAGCCTGAATCCACCACCCAAGTCGAGATTTTGTATCGTGTTGAGGACTGTGTGGCGTTAGGGTGGCTAAAAATGATACGTCGTTAGCGGTACACCACCCAAGTTAAGGTGAAAGGTTAAAACGCGCCGAGAACTGTATGGCATTAGGGTGGATAAAAATGATATGTCGTTAGCGTTTTCCCCTCAAGACTCAGGCGCATCTTGTTGTACATAGCCTTGCCCCTTTATTGGACCTCTGGGGGGGGGGGTCGACCGTTTAAATGTCCATTACTCGTGGGAACAAAATGGTAAAAAAAAATATAAAAAATACAAACACAAATAAAACAGAAACTGCAACACAACGTAAACGAAGGCTTCAAAAAGCGAAAGAAAAGTATAAAGCAAAACGAGCTAAATAAAGTGAAGGTGATAGAAATAGTCGATTACAGAAACGACGGGAACAATTAGCGTCAAAAACACCTGAGCAATATGAGGCCAGGTTAAAAAAGCAACATCAGCGATATACACAAATGACTGCGTCAGAAACGCCTGAAGAATATGAAGCCAGGTTAACAAAGCAACGTGAGCGATACACACAGATGATAGCGTCAGAAACGCCTGAAGAATATGAAGCCAGGTTAACAAAACAACGGGAGCGATACACACAGATGATAGCGTCAGAAACGCCTGAAGAATATGAAGCCAGGTTAACAAAACAACGGGAGCGATATACACAGATGGTAGCGTCAGAAACGCCTGAAGAATATGAAGTTAGATTAATACAAAGCCGTGAAAGACAAAGAAGTTGGGTTCAGAAACGCCTGAACATCGCGATACGAGGTTAAATAAACAACGAGAGCGTACCCAGCAATGCAGAGCTAATAATCTGCAGGCATTCGAGAATGCTATTAACACAATTTGTATACATGTTTGTGATATTTGTACCAAACGTTGTTATCCTAATCAAGTTCGTACAGTTCGGTACAACGCTGCTGCATTAACATACTTACCTGTGGAGTTAACTTCGAAAATATCATTGTTATTATGTTCCCGCTATCAAACACATGTTACTAGTAATAAAACAACAGCACCACCAAAAGCTTACTGGAATAATCTGGATCCAGGTTCTATACCAGACGTTATTCAAACATTGACACAGGCGGAACAACGTTTGCTGTGCAGAATAATTCCCTTTGTTAAAATCGTGAAATTTAGTGGCCTCTATGGGCAGTACGGTTTTCGAGGACAGGCAGTTTTATTTGCCCAAGATATCTTTGAAGTCAGTGAAAGACTGCCTAGTATGCTACCAAGATCTGCAAGCCAGGTAGGCATTATTGTAGTAACCGAACGATTAGAAAATTTGAACATCACCAGGGAATTCACAATATGTCGCGAAAAAGTCTATAGTGCTTTAAGATGGTTAATCAGAAATAACCCGCTTTACAAAGATGTACGTATTGACGACAATTCCCAAATTAGTGACCAGGAGTTAGTACGACTTAGTGTGCCCGAATTGTCTGAAGATGAAGCGTCCGAAAGGAATGAAAATGAAATTCGAAATGCATTCATTCCAATTAATAATGTTGCAAGAATTATTCGAGCTTCATGGCATCAAGGTGACTACAACGTCTTTACTTCGCGATATGCTGGTGTACAATGTAGTGCTATGTCGTTGGCGAACATTGTCCGAGCTGCAATCCTAAGCCCTAATCAATGGGACGTCAATATTCTGAATGCTAATATGTTAGCGGGTGACTCCTTATATTGCTGGATTCGTACCCAGCTTGATCCTACTGAACTGGATGAAACAGGATATTTAGAGATACGAAACTTTCATATCGTCAGGCAAAGTTTACAAATGTATGAATGCCGATTTTCTATAGAATATGATGAAGACACTCTTTTATTCGGGAGTCTCCAAGATTCTGCAAATACCAATAATATCGGCATTACATTACATACAGCTTTAAATAGATTATTTGATAGTCATTCTTCAGGAATATTAACAGGTACTCTAAGACAAAACACCCCTCTTGTGGCCCAAAAGGAAAACCAACACCAGAAAACAAAGCCTGTTAAATGCGAAACTTACATGAATCATTCTCAATATAAACGTCAAATAATCTGTTAGCGTATTTCGCGGTGAAGACAAATACTATTTTGCTGACTCCCATTCTTGTGGCCCAAAAGGAAAACCAACACCAGAAAATGGCAAAGCCTGTGTTATAGAATGCGACAACTTACAAGAACTGTGCCGCATCTGTAAAAGATGCCTCGGATCCCGTAATATCGCGTACACCCTTACACGCGTAGACGTACATTTGAGGGAAAATATTATCACTCGTCAAGGTGTTAAAGTACAGCAACAGGAAGATGCCATCACTCATCAGGATGTACAAGTACAACAACCGCTTTCGAATCTGAGATCTGAAACTATACCTATACAAACATCTGTAATGTTGCGTATTGATAGCGTCCAACCTGATGTTGAAGATGAGCTAGAGGTATCTGAAAATGTAAACGAAATCAGAAGGAAGACGAATAATAATATTGTGAATGAAGCGTATGAGTTAAAAGCAGAAGAGTTCGCATGGTATCAGCTTTTCCCGTATGGAAAAAATGGTTTGAAAGAACAACGGCCCGTAAATATAAGTCCTTTGGATTACTATCAATTTCGTTTATTAGGTGCTGATGTTAGATTCAGCGCAACGATTACCTATTCTATGCTCTATCAATGTTTGAGTACTATCGAGTTAAATCAACCATTGCAGCTTGTGCTAGAAAAGTTGAAGGTGAAAACGGCAATCGAGTGGAAGACCTGCACTTATATTTAAAAAATCTAAGAGGTTCCGCTGCTTATTGGCGTAGTGCTCTTAGTGATCTTATAGCACAAATCAGATGTTTAGGACCTCCCACTTATTTTGTTATATTGAGCTGCAATGATCTTCACTGGAAGGATATGAAAAGAGGTCTCCTTTTAGTGATGGTAAACAGCACATTGACTCAGATGACATAGATATTCAGGAAACTCAGAGACTCATCGAGATGTATCCAGTTGTTGTGAGTAGACATTTTATGGTACGTGTTAATGCGCTAATGCAGTTTCTTAAAACTGATACTGAAATATTTGGCGGTAAAGTTAAAGATCATTGGTGGCGAATCGAGTTTCAGAACAGAGGAAGTCCTCATTTGCATATGGTTGTTTGGATCGAAGATCACCCGTCTGTTGCGACACCTGAAGGAATAGCTCGCATTGATTCAGTCTGTAGTACTGCCATTCCTCCAGAAACTTCAGAACTATATGAATTAGTTAAAAATTGTCAAATATATCGACACACTAGTACCTGTACGAAAAATAATTCTGTTTGTCGTTTCAACTTTCCACGCTCGGAATGCTTAGAGACACATGTTATTGATCCTTCATCTAACGAACTCATCTACAACGGTGGTCGCATTTGCGTTCTGAAAAGAAAAAGTGAAGATGGTTGGGTAAATAATTACAGTCCTGCTTTGCTAAAAATGTGGAAAGCCAATATGGATATACAACCGTGTGGTACAAATGAGTCGATTGCGTATTACATCGCTAAATACGTGTCAAAATCAGAACCTACAAACCTAGATGGTGAAGTATCTCGAGCTATTCAACAAATTAGAAGAGAAGAAACTGACGTCTCGCGTAAGCTGTTTAAAATATGCATGCGCATATTAAGAGAACGTCAAGTTTCAGCCTGCGAATGCGTATTCAGGCTATGCCATTTGAGTATGCGTGACAGCTCGAGAAAAACAATTTTTGTCAATACTCGTAAAGCGGAACAAAGGTATAAAGTGTTGAAGTTTAATGAAGCTGGTCAAGCAGCAGGATATTGTGCCAATATTTTCGAACGATATGAAAAGCGACCAGCAGAGCATCCCAACTATGATTTTAACAATATGTGTCTCATAGAATTTGCGATGTTATTTGAGCCACACTACACAAAACCGCCAGTTATAAATGAAGAGAGCATCGATACCGATGCTTATGCACCGCACGAGCAAACAACAAGAAGGCGTCTTATAACTTTAACAGACAACACCAAAATGACTATTAGAAACACGCCAGCTGTAGTACGGGTACCTAACTTCGTAGCAGCTTCTGATCCAGAGTCATATTATTACAGTTTACTAATCCAGTATATGCCGTATCGCAATGAGGCCGAACTTTTAGAAAAATTTAATAGTGCCAGAGATGCGTTTCTCGCCAACGAAGAAAGTTTAAGACAAACAAACGCCTACTTGGAAATATATCGTGAACGTGACAGGCAGCTTGAAAATGCATTCGCGCAAGTACACGCATTTCAGATACTGGAACACGCAGAGCCGATGGAACTAGACCATGAAGAAGAAGTTCCTTATTTGCCAATGAATGAAGACCAGTTCTTACAGGCTAAGCAGTCTATGAATGCAGGACAAAAGGAAATTTTTACATTAGTTACCCAGTCCATACAAAATCAAATGTCAGGTGCTGAAGAACGTTTAAAAATATTCTTTACAAGAGGAGCTGGTGTGGGCAAGACTTTTCTATTAAAGTTATTACGAGACCAAATTAATAGGTGCTACGCAAAGGATGCGGTTAAAGTCTGCTCACTAACAGGAGTTGCAGCTAGATTAATAAATGGAGTTACGATACACAGTACTTTAAAATTGCCTGTACAGGTATGTCACCACTGTCCGGAAACTATTTGCGAATAATGAGGCAACAATGGCATCAGACAGAATTTTTGATTGTCGACGAGATTTCCATGTTGTCTTATCAAATGTTATGCATGATGGACGCTCGATTAAGGCAAATTAAGAACTGTGAAAATGAGTTTTTTGGAGGAGTAAACGTATTACTTTTCGGTGATCTTTTACAACTGCCTCCTATAAAACCATCAGGAACACCTGTTTTCAAACAGCCAGAACATCTCCAACCAGCTACACATCTCTGGCGTTTATTCACGCTGTGTGAACTAACTGAAAATATGCGTCAGCAAGGTGACCAGACTTTTATTGATATTTTGAATGCTTTGAGAGTCGGTGAGCTAACAACCCAACATTTTAGTATTTTAATGGGAAGACTTCTACAAGACACGAGTGATGAGTTTGCAATAGACAAAGCGTTAAGGGTATACCCCACAAATCAACAAGTTAACGACCACAACTCTGCTGTATTAAATTTGTACAGAAATAATGGTGCTCGCATTTACAAAATAAAAGCGCAGGATCAGCTAGTACACGCCACACGAAATGCAGACAATGTGGATATAGCTACTATAATACCAGCTGATATCAACAAAACTGGGGGTTTACCAGCGGAACTGCAAATATTTGTGGGGGCAAAAGTCATGCTACGGTCCAATATTGACGTTTCAAAGGGATTAGTAAATGGCGCTATAGGCTACATCAACGAAATCGTTTGGCCTCAATTTCGTCGAACTCAGATGTATGCAACAGATGTACCTTCCGTCCGAATTGATTTCGCAAGAGACGGAGTACATCTTATACACCGAAAGCCATACAGTTTCCAGCTAAGTACAATTACGGGACGGCTGAAAGAAGAATGTTGAAGAAATAGAAATAGAAATAGAAACTTTTTTATTCAATGTAGATTATAAAAATACTTATTGAAGGTCACTTTTTTAATTTACCACTGGTTCGCAAAAAAAAACCTCTGTCCTGGGAAGAACCAGCAAGAAACCCAGCAGGACTATTTTTTTTTTAATAATAGCTTACAATCATGTTTACAATCAACAACACAAGACAAATTAGAAATAGCTTAGTAGCGATCACCCTTCCCAGGGGTTATTATCATCTATAAATTCCTTAATATTATAATAACCCTTTTTATACAAACTTAGTTTAATAACATTTTTGAACTTTGTGTATGACAAATTTTGTATATTTTCTGGGATTTTGTTGTAAAAGCGTATACATCGCCCCAAGAATGAATTACTGACTCGGTGGAGTCGAGTAACTGGTACTACCAGCTTGTGTCTGTTCCTAGTATTTACAGAATGAATATCACTTATTTTCGCAAAACTACTTTTATTTTTGTGTACGTACATTACATTTTCATAAATGTATTGAGAGGCCAGAGTTAATATATTAATTTCTTTAAATTTTTGTCTCAGTGACTCTTTTGGTTTTAAATTATATATTGCTCTAATGGCCCTCTTCTGTAAAATAAATATAATTTCAGTGTCAGTCGCGTGTCCCCATAGCAAAATACCATACGACATAATGCTATGGAAATAACTGAAGTAAACTATTCTAGCTGTTTCAACACTGGTAAGAGTTCTAATCTTTTTTACAGCATATGCTGCAGAACTAAGTCTGCTAGCTAGTTTTGATATATGGGGGAGCCATTGAAGCTTTGCGTCCAGTGTGATTCCAAGAAAAATGGTGGTATCAACAAGACTCAGTTCCTCCCCATTTAAAATTACATTAGTATTGACATGTTTAACATTAGGAGTTACGAATTTCATACATTTAGTTTTAGTTCCATTCAAATGCAAATTATTAACATTAAACCAATTGAATAACTTAGCTATAGCATTATTTACTTCGTCGTAATTTAATAACTGTCGTTTTAATTTGAAAATTAATGAAGTATCATCAGCAAATAATACTATATCATGGTTATCCCCTACTATGTAAGGTAAGTCATTAATATATACAAGAAACAGAAAGGGGCCAAGAATTGAGCCCTGAGGCACGCCCATTTGTACAATCGACCCGGAAGAACTCATACTATTAATAACAACTTTTTGTGTTCTGTCACTTAAATATGAAATAATTAATTTAAGAGCATCATTTCTTACACCGTAGTGTTGAAGTTTCCTAATTAATGTTTCATGGTGAACACAATCAAAGGCCTTGGATAGGTCACAGAACAAACCCAAAGCATCCTGTGAATTCTCCCATGCATTAAATATATATTTAATCAGCTCAACACCAGCATCAGTTGTCGAGCGACCCCTTGTGAAACCAAATTGATTTTTATGAAGTAATTTATTTACATTAAAAAAAATTAACAATTGATCAAGAATAATTTTTTCAAAAATTTTACTAAGTGTTGGCAGTACAGAAATAAGTCTAAAATTAGCGGGGTCCAATGTACTACCAGATTTAAATAAAGGTATTACTTTACTATGCTTCATTAAATCAGGAAACACACCAGATTTGATACTACTATTAAAAATAATAGATAGTTGAGGTGCGATTGTATCTATTATAGACGCAATAACTTCAACAGAAATCCCCCACAGATCGGCGGTTCTCTTAATATCAATAGTCTTAAAATATTTTACAATATCTTTTCATGAAACTTTATGAAATGTAAAATTCTTTGTACACACATTTACATTTTGTTTAAGTAATGATTCGGCGACGGTAGGAGAAGAATTCAGTGACTTAGTGGTTAAGATCGGAATATCAGTAAAATATTTCTCAAAAACCATTGCAACGTCCTGATCTGATTTAGTTAATTTATTGTTAAAACTTAACTGTTGCCTTTAATACTATCATGGGCTTCTACAATACATAAAATGCAGGGCAGCACTGTGGATCACGCAGTCGTATACTTAGGTGCGAAACTGTTTGAAGAAGGTCAAGCCTACGTGGCTCTTAGTAGAGTAAGATCTTTGCAGGGACTACGTATAGAGGAGTTGGACTGCAATAAACTAACGGGCAAGAAACCTTGCAATAATGAAGCACTAAATGAATTAACAGACAACGCGAAACAAAACAGAATGTGAAATAAAAACTAAAAACTAGAAAATAAAAATAGGTAAAAAAACTTTTTAAGTTAAACGGTTTTATGTTAAACATACATTGCAATGTTTAAGATAAATGTACTAAAAACCAAAAAATAATAAAATAGATACAGTCGTGGGAATTATAAACATATGCATAGACTAGACTAAAATAAAACCGTGGGGCACGTCAATTGTCTACAAATATCGACTTAATCGTAAAAATGTTTGATTCGTAATGTTACCTTAATTAGGCAGTTGTTCAACCGACAACGATGGACGTGTGATAAGTAGGGCTAGAATGTGGAAACAAGCTAGCAAGCTCGATTATAAGCGAGTTTTAGGGTTTCATAGTGGTGAGCGAGTAGTACTTTTATCATATGTTTAGTCGATTAAAGACAAACTACGAGCAGTGAAACGATTCCTCGCCAGCCAGCAGTGTGAATGTCCAACGATAAACTAGTTGAAACATCTCTTTTATTTACATGGAGTGTATAACTATTGGAATTTCCATGAGCAAGAAAATAGTAAGTAATTTCCTCACCGTCTGCGGGCCAACTGCCTATTTTAACGACGAATTAAACGATTCTTCTATCGCACATTAAGTCGATAATTTGTAGACAATTGACGTGCCCCACGGTTTTATTTTAGTCTACTCTATGCATATGTTTATAATTCCCACGACTGTATCTATTTTATTATTTTTTGGTTTTTTAAACATTGCAATGTATGTTTAACATAAAACCGTTTAACTTAAAAAGTTTTTTTACCTATTTTTATTAGTCATTGCGTTTTGGCAACTGCAGGCTACAACAGACGACCTCGATTGCTAGAAAGCAAATCGGGGAGCAGGTTAGTGTTAGAATGTTAGTAAATAATATTTCATGTTGTGGTCATAATTACTCACTTCAAAATTCATTCAAATAAATATTTTAAATTAATGTTACGTGAATTACTAAAAAAATAAAAAAAAACATTTCTTTTGTTATTCATTGTTATTAATTTATTTTTATTATTAACGGTCGGAAATATAATTTGATATTTTCTTCAGGTAAATTATTGACGTAGTTCGTGCCTACGGTAATACACTATTCCGATTACCTCCTTGTCATTTATCTTCCTAGCTTATACCACTGGTGACTCTTTTGACAGCCTTGAAAAGAGCTATGGTTCTTATGCCGAAATCGCATACTATTACTGTGACAGCCTATTAAGGTCCACTGTTGAACATAGGCCTTCCCCATAGATTGCCTTAAAGGGAAAATATTTGCCATAGTTGCCACGCTTGGCAAGCGGGTTGGCAACAACAGTTTGTTCCATCTCCTGATTTGTTTCCCTCTGTCGCCTACTACGACACCCACGGGATGATATGGGATACTGGATATTCTTATTTGGTGGCGGTGTAAGAATATCTGATACCTACTTACTACATGGCAGAGAAATCACATCAATTTAACTAAATATAATTTTATTACGGACTGTTATTTTTTTTGATTCCATTCGAAAGCAGCCGATTCTTATAATGAACTATAACGATCTATGTTTCCAAATTTAGCAGAAACACAGCACCTTCTCAACAACATTAACACTGCATTTTAAACGTGTTCGACCCATGCTGCGGCTATATTATAATTGTAGCACAAATAGATCGGCTCGACCAGGGCAACTTTATGATGCTGTTTCGAATGGTTGAGTATAGATATATGGCACCCACAGAAATCTAAATAATATTATTTAGATTTCTGCGATGGCACCCTTAGTACTGGAAACGAGGCTTCCCATCTCGATCCTCAGGGTGTACAACACATATGTGTAATGGTTTGACACCCGTATCATGTAGAAAAATACGCAAAAGGAGACCATTCTTCGCCTATTCGAGATTGGGCATCTTTCTGTGAGGAATTAAAATTATTTAATCCCACTACTGGTAGGTACAGGTTTTTAAAAGACCACATCTACTGCGATTCAGTAGAAAACAGTACGCAGAATAGGACTACACCTCTGCGTCGAAATATCCGTTAAGTGACCTATACACATATTGTGAAGAATTTTGTGAACGTATTTTATGTAACGGAGGATGTATTTTACCATAGATTTTATACTAAATCTATGTATTTTACGTTGATGCGACAATAAAGGAGTAAATGTATACCGGGGCGTATAGTAAATGCAAATCTAACTACACACTGTGTACCAAAGAGTGGAAGCATTACATCAAATAGTAATTATTGTGTACTCTGTAATAAACCTTTGCATTTTACAAAATACTTAATAAAAATAATCTCAAACCCGCTATACCTGTAATAACTGTTAGCCTCAGTGAAATCCAAAGACATCGTTCGTCTATGACTATTTAACGTATGACGTATTCCACTATACAGGCAAACACAAGCTCTTCTACTTCTTGACATGGTTAACGAGAGTGTAAGTAGTTTTAGGGCCAATTTTTCAATCGTCAGATAATTGAACCGATCCGATATAAAAACGTAGCAATTGAACTTTTTTTTATAAAATAAGGGTGACAAACGAGCACACAGTCCACCTGATGGTAAATGGATGCTGTAGCCCATAGACATCTACATCTATCCTCCATTAAGAATCAAAATGCAGATGCGTCGTCACCTCTAAGGACTAAGATGTAATGTCACGTTTCCGGTAAAAAAGGATCTCCGGATGTCTGCACTGACTATACGAAACACAGCAGCATTAAGCTACTATTTTACGCTGGTATTCTGTGAGAGCGTAGTTCTACCTCGGCCGAGACGACCTACTCGTGCTACAACCATAATACGGCTGCAATGTGGCTCTAACACGTATAAATATAATTGTTATTTTTAATTTATGTTGAATTTTATTTAAGCGTGTAATGGCGTTGTTATAATATCCACTATCCCATATCGTCCCGCAGGTGTCGTAAGAGGCGACAAAGTAATATAAAAAAAATCTTGGGCTGGAGCATCTTCCTGATAGTAACTCAAAACAACGGAAAACAGCAGTTGCTAACCCGTTTACCAAGCGAGGTAAGTTCAGCCCTAAGAGCAGTGAGCTTTTACTAAACTGTAATGGTAAAGGTATTTTATGCTATGAATAACTTTTACCAAAATATTTACCTACGTGTATTTATGTACATACCATTAAAATATATTGATACAATACTTATAATCATAATAAAAAAGTAAAAAAAGATTTAAATTTTTCCTCCCCGCCGTATAATAGTGCCAAAAACGCTGACTGCATTTACTCGCTGAATGGCTACAGGAACCTGCTCAACCTTTGCTCTCAGCGACGACAAGTCATAACCGGTAACCGCGACTTGTCTATAAATTTTAATTCATGTTGGTTCCTATCCAGAATATTAAACAGTAAAACACATATTTATCGAAGTTTAATCGAGTAAAAGCCAATTTACTTATAATGGCCTCCTTTTGCTTTGATACAGGCATTTAATCTCTCCCACCGCAAATGTATGATTCTTTATGATAAGATATAGATTTCTTAAGATGTTTAATGTCAGAACAACGTATGAGCAGGCCATGTCCAGCGGCGTAACAATAGGGTGGCAGGCCGGGCAAAATGCCACGGGCCCCCAGCCGGAAGTAGCCTCCGGTCCGTGGCCTGTGAGCATAGGATGATGATGATAAATTCAACTAGATGATCAGGACGTTTCGATGCCACTTTTGCTTTAAAATTCTTACAACAAACCAGTTTGTTGTAGTTCAAAAAGCACTCACAAAAATTATTCTTTTAAATTGAAAAGCAGATGAAAGAAATGAAGCTTTTTATTAAAGAAGAAGGTTGTATTTATGTTAATGTAAAATTTTTCTGACCATCGGTGGGGCCTCTAAAGCACTTCAATTCAAAGTCATTGATCTTTCAAATGCCAGAAGGCACTTGCAAGTCTGCCTGGAAGACCTTGAAAAGTATTGAAATGAATTTGGAGATTTAAAAACTCAAAAAAATAGTATAGCTAAAAAAATTGGTCTATAACCGGAATTTTCTAAAACTCGTCACAAGAATTTCTCTAAGATCCTGAGGCTTGTTTAAGGTGAACATATTATTCGACTGTGTATTAGACATCATCGTTAACTAACTGAGATCACATTTCTTTGGAATTAATGAAATTGTTTCCAATTTCATTGTCTTGCAGCCTACCACTTTTCAAAAAAGCATATCTATCTCGTTTTCCAAAAAAATTATTTGAGATATCTTCTCGGGATTGTTGATAAAACGCAGTGTTATTGTTTACCTCCGTTTCAAAAATTATTTTTAATGGTTAAATTCGATTCTTGAGCAAATATTTTTAGCTAATAAGTTCTGGTGCAGCGCTAACTATCTTTTTCATAACATATTATTGAAAGGAAACAAAGTATCTTGAAGTAATAATTATTAAAAATTACAAATGTTACATAGTGCAAAACTATTGTGTTTACTAGTTTACTGCCGACCGCATAATTTGTGTGGTGAAATGCGTAAGCGACACCGAATATGACCTTTCGTTCGCAGACTCCACGCCGAGTAACTAATTTCGCCTACAGTTTAGTGTTCAATATTTATATTCTACCTGTAATTAATCAGTGTTTGCCTTCAAAACAAATAACATTTTTGTTTTTCGTAAGCAAAATGAATAAATGCAATGCATGCAAAAAGTATGTAAAAGCCACAGAAAGTTTAATTTGCACCCAAATAATGTGTAATAACTAATAAGCTATATCATTTTCTCTGTGTGGGTTTAAAGGCTGATAACTTCAAAAAAATACATCCTGTAATTGCCACAGCTGCAAACAACCAAAGGGAAACAATACCAACACACACGTAAGGGTTATGCAGTGCTCGGGTGACGAGGATCGAGCGGAAAGCAGATAATATGATTACGTAATGACTCGACGTCGTCGTCCGCGTTCTCCGGACTGCCTAACTGGACTTGCCTTCGACTCTGAATTTGCTAACAAAATGCGCATAGAAATACTTGACATAATTAGGAATGAAGTGCCTGTTATTAATAAAGATCTTATCTGTAAAGAATTCCAAGTTATTAGGGATAACATTAGTGAATTAGAAAAAGCAATCAAATATGTCGGTGACAAGTACGATGAAATAGTGTCCTTGTCCGTAGTAACCGAGGACACTAAGTGTTTAAAAACAGAAAACTCCTCGCTCAGCAGCAATCTTAAGGATATGCAGAAAAAGATCTCGATAACCGAGCATGATTTTGCTAAGCATGATCAGTGGGCCCGTCCGCAAAACGTGGAAATTGTAGGAGTACCAGACAAAAGCAACTGATGTAGACTTCATCAACAAAGTGAAATCACAGCACACATCCAACAAGCAACCGCGCCTTATCATCACGCGTTCCAAATCGCGACTAAATAGAAAAAAGATACGATTTTGTCCTCCGTTCGAAAATGTAGGGACCTATCGTCAAAAGTTATATTGTCCACTGGCGATCCCAAAGTTATCTATGTGAATGAACACCTAACAACACGTAACAAAAAACTTCTTCTTGAAGCAAAAACAAAAACAAAAAATCTGCTTAGCGTTACGTATGGACAAAAAATTGTCGAATTTACGTACGACGCAACGACAGCTCACCTCCACTGTTAATCTCCATCGCTTCAGATTTGAAAAAAATTGTTTAGTCTCACTTAGATCTGTACGAGGGGCACACTGAAATGATCGGGAATAAGAAAAACCACATGCACGGGTATAGCTAAATTGTATTTTATTGTTTTTCGAAGTATTCTCCGTTCAACTTAATGCACTTTTCCATTCGTGCAGACCAATCATTAAAACAGTAATTCCAGTCTGAAGTTGATGTTGACAAAATGGCTGATTTGTACGCTTCCACAGTTGTTTCGGGGTCTTCGAATCGTTGACCGTGTAATAAATCTTTCATTCTAGGGAATGTAAAGAAATCGTTTGGACTCAGGTCAGTACTGTACGTAGGATGGGTCATCAGCTCAACGTTTTCCTGCTTCAAAAAATCATTTGTCTTCCGACCCGTATGGGAGCTCGCATTATCGTGACCTAAGATGATGCAACGTTTCGGGTTGTTTTTTCGGAGTTCGTTCGCTATCATTTCTGGCAAACAAATCGTGATATACCACTCAACGGTGACCGTTCTGCGTTTCTTTAAAGGAATTGTAGCAACACGCCCCTTATTCGAGACAAACGTAGTGACCATTTTCTTTGACACACTGCGGGAGCGAACCACTTTCGTTGGTTTGACCTCGTCTTCGAAGACCCAAACTGCTGACTGATGTTTTCTTTCAGGCTCATATGAATAAATCCATGGTTGTCACCTGGGACGATATTAGAAACGCCATTTGACTTCCCTCCGTTGAAGCGTTGCAGAGTATTCCGGCACCATTCTACACGAGCCGCCTTTTGCTCCTCGGACAAATTGTGGGGAACCCAGCGGGAAACTAGCTTTCTTACACACAGCTCACTATGTAATATCGACTGAATTACGAGGTTTAATAATAAAATTAATATACGTTTAATAAAATTAATATACGAGGTTTGTACTGGCGCCCTAGACAGTCCAAAATTAACTCAAGAGCTTATGAGTTTTCGTACCCCTAGAAACGCACGAGAGTTACGGAATTATTTTATGTACGACCAACTTACACAAACTATGCAAAGAACTCTGTTACAAATAGAGTATTAATAACATGTAATAAACATAATGATTTCTTAAATTTACGCGAACACTACTCATTGAATAAAACTAAATTTACGGATTTTATCGCGTTTATTTCACTACTTTTACTTATTTTTAATTCCCGACGTTTCGGGTGCTTTACAGCAACCATGGTCACGGGGGGGGGGGGACTGAGATGTTTGACGTCCCAATGTCATAGTTAGTCCGGCTACCTTCAGTTTTTGAATATTATTTTGCGTAAATCGGACCAAAAATTAATATTCAAAAACTGAAGGTAGCCGGACTAACTATGACATTGGGACGTCAAACATCTCAGTCCCCCCCCCCGTGACCATGGTTGCTGTAAAGCACCCGAAACGTCGGGAATTAAAAATAAGTAAAAGTAGTGAAATAAACGCGATAAAATCCGTAAATTTAGTTTTATTCAATGTAATAAACACTTCTCTAGCATTGACCTTTTTTGTTCGTCCAAGGCCAAATTACATTAAGGTTTTGGCAGATGGCATTGTTTATTAACTTAAAGATGGATTGAAGTTGTGACACACTCACACATTTTATTATTATATCACACACGTTTTCACCTCTCAATGCATGCACGCACGCAAACACACGTATACACACGTGCACGCACGCTGGCACACATACATACACACACACACGCGCGCGTTCACACACACACAAGCACACATATCACAACATCTCAACATACGGTATACAGTAATATAAATATACAATACTTACAATATCGGTATAAGGTATCTTATGATATACACTGTAACATTGCTGAAGACGAAAAAAAATTTAAATGTTTTGCAAAAAAAATGTTAACTTATAAAGGCTTCTTTATTACATAATATGTCTGAAAATTGTTTATATATATTGATAAATATACGCACAATGTAATGTTGTTTCAATAAAATAAAATAAAAATTCTCAATTTCCGAATCGCTCTTAGACACCCAATGATATTATAAGAAAAAAGGTGACACCAAATAGAAACGTCGTCTATAGAAGAACTTGCTGATTTATTAACCATACAGAATCTTTTTATTTCTCCAAGCTTTCCTAAAGTGTGCACTGCATTTCTGTTATTTTTAACAATTCTTGTGACTACGGCTAGTGACGAGCGATCGTTTATAATTAACTAGTATTAAAAGACATTCTATGGCCTGAAATTTGAAATTTTATGATGTCATACTTTTGCTGAGCAGTAAAGTCCAAAAACGGTATTTTAATGAGGTTGTACTTGCCGAGGAAATATGGTGGTGGTAAACCGTTTGGTTCTAATGGGTGGAATATCTACAACGAAGGGGTGAAGACCCGCCGACCGTCTGGCCGTCCGATGGTGGAAAAGAGGGGGAATTAAAACCTGCAATTCCTGCGCACACTCTCCGAAATGTGCCTGTGCTCGAGGCTGACAAGGTTGGTTTTAACCAAATCAAGGTCACCAATGAGCCTCTTAGTACGTCTCTGCACTGAGTCCAATGCTGCCAGGTGGCATTTTGCAGCACCAGCGCATATGTGACAGCAGTACTCCATGCGCAACCGGACTTTCGCTTCATATAAGGTAAGAAGTTGCCCCGGCGTGAAGTGCACCCGCACCCTTGCAAGAACATCAAGTTTCCTTGTGGCTGCTTTGGCTCTGGACTCAATGAACCGCCCATGGTTGAGGTTCGGAGAAAATTTAACCCCTAACAACTGAAGGCGGTTAGTGTACTCCAAGGCTACATTCCGGAAATTTGGAGCCAGGGTGATCAGGTTTCTTCTAGCGGTGAAAAGACACGCATGTGTTTTGGAGGCGTAGAATCTCCCGAGATTGGCATCGCCCCATTCGAAGACTGCTCTAGTGTGAGATTCACACGCTCAATCATAGTCTCTCGTTGGGACTGAATTTGATCCCGACTGGCCCGGGCACTTGGTTGGTGTCTCTCCACAACTACGCTATCATACATTGCATACCCATAGATACCGGGCATTAACAAATCATTAATATTCAGCAGGAAGAGAGTTTCTGAGAGAACGGACCTTTGAGGAACACCGGCGTTAATCGCCACGGGATCGGATGAGCAGCCATCGACGACGATCCGGAGATCCGACCTTTCACTCAGAAAGTCCATTACCCATTCAATAAGATCAGGGGATAAGCCGTACGCTGGAAGCTTAACAAACTTTTGATCTTGGCTAGCTTACCAAACTCTGTCAAAGGCCTTCGAGACATCAAGGGAGACAGCAAGTGCTTCCCACTGTTCTCGAGTGCCTCGCGCCATATGTGTGTGGTATACACTAGAAGGTCCCCAGCTAACCGATTTCTGAGAAACCCGTATTGCTGGTCATTCCATATTCTTTCAGAGTATGGAGGTAATTGTAATTGGCCGATAGTTGGCGGGGTCAGCACGGCTACCTTTTTAAGCACAGGCTGCACATTGGCCAGCTTCCAAGATTTGGGCACTATTCCAGTCCTGAATGAGAGGCGGAACAACCGCGTCAACACAGGAGACAACTCGGGTGCACAGACCTATGGAACTTTAGCCGGTATACCATCAGGTCCACTAGCTTTGTTCACGTCTAGAAATCGCAAGGTTTTAAAAACCTCCTTGGTGGTGATACGGATATCTGATATAGAGGTATCACAGTGAGGTAATTGAGATGGTACGCTTTTGCTACTGTCCAGAAGCGAATTGCAAGCAAAAGGAGAAGCATATAAATCCGCTTTCTCCTTAGGAGCATGCGCCAGTAAGCCATCCGGTTTTACCAGCGGAGGCAATGTAGACCGGCAGAAGTTTGTCTCGACCGCTTTGGCGAGAGACCAAAAAGCTCTACTGTCGGATGGTTTGACAGGGAGCTTTGTACTGTTACTGGTCGAAACTGGCTTGCCGTAACGCCTCTTTGCAAAACTTGGCGGCTTGGTAAAAGGCTCTCTTCTTAAGGCTAACATTCGTAGCTTTGCGGTCTCGATCATCGGCCTAGGATAAGTACGCCATATACTTGTGCTTTTCAGCACGAGCGCACTCGGTGTTCAATTAGGGTACCAATTTCGAGCCACATCAGAGGCTTTACTGAGGTGTTCAAATAGTTCAACTAGTTGTCACCTGGTCACCGCTGTACGATCGGTAGATACAAGAATAAGTAATTTTGTCCATTCCTGTATCTATGAATACCCAGATCGTAGAGAAAGTGGGGTCTTCAAGGTAACGGAGACGCTTACAGCGGATATTGTTGCGGACGTAAACACAGAATTCGACGCGCTGATGGAAATTATGCTCCAATGTGTACCCAGGGTAGCCAAGGTATGCCGCATCTATTGTCTGTTAGCGCACAAGGACAGCAAGCGTTTTGATCGATTTACTCTCTCAAGCTGCAGGGACCGATTTTGGACATTTCCTCGAGTTTAAGCATCTACAAAGTTATGGACAATATACGTCCCACTCTAAAATTGTTTTAGGGCAATGAAGCGTCTTATGCGTTCCCTCGTGCGTGTTAGCGGATTTTACGTCTTTAAAAAAAATGTGATAAATCAGTATAACAAGCACCTAGCTTCAAGTCTTGTTATATATAATTAGCGAAAACTTGGCTTACGGAAATCTCATTGCACATGTTATATTGCAGATATAAGTAGGAGGGTAGTACTATAGTAATATATAAGGACGGACTCCTAAACAGTAAAGAAGTCCGACAACCAGTGACATGATTTTTTTCGAACTGAAAATCAGGATTCCTGTCTACAGACGCAATCTAGGCGTTTTCTCAACAAGTTTAGCTTGCTATATTACGTAAGTCACCGTTCCAGTTTTAGCGTCGCTTTCCACAAATTCTTCCATTTATGCCCAAGTTTGTAATTATTAGAGTAGCAACAAGTTAGAAAGTCTCCGCTGACTAGAACACGAAGTATGCACGTAATTTTATATACTTAACGAATTTTAAATTACATTGAAGTAGGTGTAATATATACGTAGTACAACATTACGTTATCTTTTATCTTATAACGATGAAATGAATAAGAATTTTTTTTATTAGACTTCCGAAAAAGAAGGGGATTGAATGACATTCTTTTTACGGATTTTATAGAGTTTAATTTTACTTATTTTTAATACACGACGTTTTGGGTGCTTTACAGCACCCAGACTCTACAGAACAAAACGACGTGAACAAAACGTCGTAAAACACAAACATAAATGCAGTTGATATGGGCAACATTGGCTTTTATAGATTAAGTGTTATTGAGTTACGTTTTTTAACGTTACCCCCGCTGTAATTTTTTTTCTCTATTATAAATTCATAGAGTCACTTGAAATACATAGTTTGGACATAGACAAGCAACCAGAGCTAGAACAATTACTTGGTATTTTGAATCATGCATTGAAGCTTATCAAAACTCCATTGCTGAACATAGGCCCTTAGGCTGCCATAGGCTATCGGAGCCCTTGCCACAGTTGGCACGCTTGGCAGACCGGTTGAAAACCGCAATTTTTTATTAAGTTGTTATCAAGAAGATGCCCAGCTTCTGCTTCATTCTCTAATGTCCTCTAATCTACGACACCCGCAGTACTATATAGGGTATGTAGTGGATTGTCTTACACCGCCTATATATGTAATCACGGTAATTAGTTGTAGGCCATATAAATATTTGTTCCGTGCGGGATTCAAACACCTCGTCAAACATTTTTTTACGTGGTAGAGCCATGCTGCAGTTATATTAGTAGTATAGTTGTAACACGAATGGGTCGGCTTGACCGGTGAAGGACCACGTTCTCACAGAACACCAGCGTAAAATAGCAGCTTAATCGAAGATCCTTCTTAATGGAAGGGATGCATTCCATCTTGGTCCACACGGGTGACAACGCATCTGCATTTAGACTCGTCCTGGGATAACAAAAATGGCAATTTTCGCCCATCGTTTTGCTGTATTTGGGATTTAAAGTATGTACTATTTTGCCTATTTTCATTTCACACAAATGTAAAACGTGTAATTTTTACTTAATAATTGATTTAAAAGACATTATGAAAAAATTATGTATTTTGTTATTTTAATAACCAACTAAAAATATCAATCATGAGACAATCACATTTTGAATGCAATGTTATTCAGCAGAAAACTATTAGGAGTAAATTTAAGTTGTAAAAGGTCTATTGTTATTGTAATTAAAGGTAATTACATGTTTATAATCAAGGGTAAAATAAATAACTTATTGGGGAGAAAATCAAGGTGAGCATTTGTTTTCTTTTTTCGTTTACGCAACAAGCTTGCACGCTATTATATACTATGTAGTATGCATTCGTACTCCAGCTTCGCGTTCAAAAGCACTTGCGGTACAAAGCGCTCGAAATTTAAAATTACGCGGCATTAGATAGCTAATTCCGTGATAAGTGCAGTATAAAATTGTCATTTGATTTTTTTAAAATTTAAAAAAAATGACCATTTACAGCAAAATTGTACAAATAATTTTAATAAGTGTGTGAAATATTGTCTTGAAAAATATTGCTATTATTCGGAAGTAATCGCAAAAAGGTGAGTTTAACGTTTATTAAAAATTACTGTTTTTAACCTATTTATTAAATTGTATGAGATTAAAATCATTTAACTAAATAAGCTCATTTTTTAAATAATTATTTTTAATAATGCAATGGGTGCCCTTTAAAAAATTTTACTCATAAACCTTTTTAACAGTTAACTTTTTTATTTACAAACTAGCTACCCATCCCGGATATGCCTGGACGGTGACTCTTAATGTCATTTGTGTCATTTAGATTTTTAAGATAATCAAGAACGACTACTTACTTTATTATTTTTTTAAAATCACATAGTTTACTACACTATATATCTATAATATACCAACTATTTTACAAATATAACCTTATTTATTATAATAAATAATAATATCTACCTTATATACTCATAAATAATATTATATGTATAAGTATTGACGGCTCAGTCGCTCAGTAACTAAGTAGTGAGTTTGTAACGGCGCTGAGAGTCGCGGGTTCGAATATTCCTCGACAAGTGTTTGTATCGCTTACAAAAAGCCCATATGCAAATCGCTTCCACGATAAGTACAGGATAAAATCTTAGTAACGTTTTTTTCTCAAACACAAATATAAAAGCTACTAAAAACAAGTAAAATAAAGTAAAGTATTGCCTATAAACCTCCCACTGCTGTGCACAGGCCTCGCCTCTTTGTGAGAGGGTTTTAGGACAAGGAAGTGTTCGCCGCGCTGCCCCAATGCGTGTTGGCGAACTTCGCATGTCTTCGTAATATTTTTTTCTTATTTCTCAGACATGCAGGTGTCCTCACAATGCTTTCCTTCACCGCCGAGAATAAGAGTTAAAAGTTTATATCTATTGCATTGAGTTAATCAATGATTTATTGCCTCTAAGACAATATAATCGGATGGAAAGACAGATGCTGGCAAATCGTTTCTTTCGAATGCGGATTAAATCGACAACGAAAGGCTGGAGACTGACCGAATATGTGATTGTCAGATGGTAGAAAGTAGTATAGAACGTTAGGGTAATACGGTCATCCGGTTAATATTCTCTTTCGTATAACTCAAAACCTACAGCCTGGTTAGTATAAATGGTTTTGTGATACGATATCACTTCATCGGTCAATCAAATAATAAAGAGTCAAAAGGGCGCTGCTTTATCGACGCCATTTTGACAGTTGACATTATAATTAAATATTTTAGTCGATTTTAGTATGGTGTAGTGTATTTAGTTTTTTTAAGTTAATTTTTCGAAGTGTTCCTAATTATTGACAAAGGTTGTTTCTTTCTTAATATATTAGTTATAGCATACGGCTTTGTGTTTTTGTCTCTGTCCACCTCCTAGTTCTGGTTTTATAGGGCGGCAAAGCTTAAGGTGACCATACTCTCACATACCTTAGTAGAAATTACTATTTACTACTCAAATGATTTCGGAACGTAGAGATACTTTTTACTACTCAAATGATTTCGGAACGTAGAGATACTTTTTACTACTCGAATGATTTCGGAACGTAGAGATACTTTTTACTACTCAAATGATTTCGGAACGTAGGTACTTTTTGTATACTGTTATTACTTGTTATTTTAATGAATGAGCAAAGACTGACAAAGCAAATGTATGGTACAGAAATGTGTTGTAGAGTCGGCAAGGGACGTAGTAGATGGAAGCTTTTCGACCAAATCGGCGATATATTAAAAAAGAGCTAAGTTAAAAGTATCCTTAACCGACGCATACGGTGTATAATAATAATAATAAGGTCCTCCAGACGGAATTTCGGTCAGGGCACCCAGCCTTAACGGAGACTAACAATCGGCGCAGAACAGGATTATAGTGGCCAAGTGTGTGCGCAAGCACAGGTGCACTCTCTTTTCCCTCACTCCCATAATCCGCTCGGACGGTAAACCGACACGACCAGGAAGAGATCAGGCGCAGGACTAACGGCTTTACATGCTTTCCACGGAGGTGAGACACCGCCAACTCACTGACTGGGCAGCTACTGAAAATTTCTTGACGGAAAAACTCAATAATTAATATTTGGGCCCGACCCGGGATTCGAATACAGGCCCTCATGATCAGCAGTATTACTACAATCACTAGACAAACGAGGCAGTCATGTATGCGTATATGAAATAATCGAGTGGTATCAGGCTCGTGAAAAATTGAAGTACGTAGTCTCCTTTTTATAGTATAAAGTGACAAACGAGCACACAGTCCACCTGATGGTAAGTGGTTGCTGTGGCCCATAGATACTCCATCCTCGATTACGAATCAAAATGCGTTGTCACCCGTGAGGACTAAGGTGGAATGCCTCGTTTCCAGTAAAAAGTGTCTCCGGTTCTCTACACTCACCATACTAAACACAGCAGCATTAAGCTACTATTTGACACCGGTACTCTGTGAGAGTATGGTCCTTCCCCGGTCAAACCGACCCATTCATGCTACCACTATACTACTAATATAACTGCAGCATGGCTCTACCACGAATATAACTTCTCTGCCTACACCTTTGAGTAATGAGCATGAGAGTTTATGTTATTTTAATTTTGTATATTATTGTAATTTATTTAAGAAAAGATCATGGATACGCTATAAGTTTTAGGTAGCATCTAGAAGGTTACAAAATTGCACAGTAGCGTTTCGTTAGTAGCGAGCTGTCAGCCATCTAACTGATGACATTTTTTGTTCGCGCTAGTGGTTATTTTTCCATGTTTAATTTTTTACTTTAACAGACAGGTATGCTTATTATACTAATTTTAGCATGAAAGACTAAAAATAAAAGACTACTGTGTGTCTTTTGCCATTACTTACAGCCTATATACGTCCCACTGCTGGGCACAGGCCTCTTCACATTTCTGAGAGAGTTTTATTTGAGTGTATGTTGGCGAACTTCATATGTCCTCGAAATATATATTTTTTTTATTTCGCAGACATGCAGGTTTTACTTACGTTTCCCTTCAACGCCGAGCACGTGATTAATCAGCACTTAAAATTGCAATTAACAATTTCATTGGATCGAACCCGGGTTGCTCGCGTACTCTGAAATTTACAGCTAGTACTAACCATCTGAGTTAATACGGCTTTTGGCCATTAATGTGAAGGAAACAAAGAATTAGATAAAGATTGAGTTTGCACTTGCACTATTTTATTACATAAGCAAATTGACGTTCGCGTAACAAAGTTGTCATAGTAACTAAATATTTGAGCCGCTGCAATATGTGGCACTGTGTAACTAGTAATAACCTTTTTTATTTTGATTTACTCCTAGATGGAGTGAGGACCTGGTAAAATATGTAGGTCTACTAGACGTGCTGGCGGCTCAGAATAGTGTTTTGTGGCGTTTCTTGGAGAGGCCCATTAAACAGTGTACTTTGTAAAGGTCTATAATTATGACGATACTCTGACGAATATAGTATTAATTTTTAAGCTTTCGTTTTTATAGAATAAAAGTTATTCACCCAATGCTATAAAAATGCATATATCAACGCCACCTAAAGGGTACATTTGTGAATCTAAACTATTCTGGGGATATAGGTAGTAAGTCAGCTCAAATTCTAATTTCGTCCCCACTTGCCCGCGCGTCGTATGCTATGTACCGACAACGTTTGTAATCACTAATACTGTAAGTAGAAAGGTCGTTAGACACTTATTTCATTAGGTTTATCATATTTATGCCTGTTTCTTAACGCCAGCCAGTCGCTTCTTATTTTTATTACGGTTATTTCCCATTTTAATTTTACGTCGTCCTGTTGCTTAATGTGTATTCTGATCGTAAGCGACACAACTTCCCCTTCAAAGGCCGAAGCGAAGTGACCGGGCGGCAGGAATAGCGCTTCAAGAGGCCGATAGTTTAGGTAATTTCTTTTTACAGTGAAAATAATGGTATTTTAAAAAAAGTAAATAACATAAGCACTGTTTTATAGTTAGTTCAGTTAGTATGTAAAGTTTCATGATCTTATTTAAAGTATTTTATGAATAACAGCGGTTTATTGTTTATTTTGCAGGTAACTTTGGATTTTTTTTATCGAGAAAATTTTACGAAATCGTGTTTTCGTCTAACATAATCCTTAACATTAATCCTAAACTTTACCATATACTTATTTCAAAATTAATGCTGCAATATTTTCGGCATAACGAAGGATCTTGGTAAGCCATTTGAGATTATATTTCCTCTTAATCACACACACACAAATTTTCATCAAATTTGCTCCAGTCGTATAGAAGAAGAACAGGAACAAACACACGAACAGAAAATTTTTACTCATAAAAATTTAATAAATAGGCCTGTTGACGCCTAAGTATAGTTAGCTAAATAAACGCAGCAACATAAAACCGCGATATTGAAGCACGTTTTGTAAATTACTGTCAACCTATATAGAGCACGGGTAAGCTAATAACATTTTCTGTTACACAAACATTACGAAATATACTGCGTAATGTTGACATTTTTAAATTTATAGCCCTCATAACATACCTTGTGCTAGAGAAAACAGTGTGGTAACAACTGACATCGTACGAGAACAACCACCCCGTTATTTCCTTAGGTTTCGTGAAAGTCGTACCAGTGGTGGTATTCACTACACATATTATATGGTAAGTTTAGGATGGTGGTGGTTTTAACTCTTAATTTATAAATAGTTTTCGGAATCGTTAAAAATCTACCCGATTAGTGTCTCTCGTGTGTGTAATGCGTGTCGAACACGCAATCACAACCACATGAGTAGATAAACGGAACAGAGTTCAATTGTTACCTATTTTGGTAGGGTTGTCAAAACAGGTGAAGATCAATTAAACAAAAAAAACTTAACACACACATCTACTACATACCAACCCACCCACGTATGTACCTACAAAATGTTTAGTAAAAGCTGATAATAACAATAAAAAAGTAAAAACACACCGTGTAATACCCTCTTCTTATTAAAAGAAAGGATCATACAATAAAATAAAGATACTTACTTGAAAGAGTAATAATCAAATATTTACTTACCTATTGTACTCCTTGGGACAGTTAAAGTATGACATATGTAACCATTGTTAATAATACCACGTTTTTACATTAAAATATTCAAACTTGCAACTAACGAAACAAAAAACGTGGTAGAGCCATACTGCAATTATATTAGTAGTATAGTTGTAGCACGAATGGGTCGGCCCAACCGGGGAAGGACCACGCTCTCACAGAATACCAGCGTGAAATAGCAGCTTAATGCTGCTATATTTCGTATGGTGAGTGTAGAGAACCGGAGACCTTTTTTACTGGAAACGAGGCATTCCATCTTAGTCCTCACGGGTGACAACGCATCTGCATTTTGTTTTGTAATCAAAGATACATGTAGATATCTATGGGCCGCAGTAACTACTTACCTTCAGGTGGTGGTGTGCTTGTTTGTCACCGTATTCTATAGAAAAAAACGTGCGTCGCACTGACCCTGAGATTGTCCACTAGCTGTGCCAGCGTAACCAGTTTTTTCCAGTCTCGCCGCGTGTACACAAGCGGCCAGTGGTCACGCAAACATACCCCGCATGCTTGTAGTAGTGCAACTGATTCGCGCGGCTATACCTGCTCCGTTTATCAACTCATGTGATCACAACCCTACGTGACTAGTTTCTATGCCTTATTATAGCCGCGGTAGCTCAGCGTCTATGAGAGTTCGCTATAAATTTTGCAGTACCTGACCAACTCCGCTTTGATACCCGTCGGCACTAATAAAATTATTAATAGCAGTTTTAAGTGCTATTAACAATTTTATTGGTATTTTATTGCAGTTTAAAGTGATTTACTCGTGCTCAGAGGTGAAGAAAAACATACCTGATCGGCAAGTCTAAAGAATAAAAATATTTAGAAGTCCACCAAGGCGCAGTGGAGCAGCTCGGCGAACAGCTCTCAGAAATAAAAAGTGACCTGTGTCCAGCTCTTGGACATATATATGCTGTAACATTACTTTTACTTTAATTAATTATAACTTATTGCTTGAAATTGTAATCGCAGTGGATCAGAGCTTAATTTTAAATCCAAAAGTTCGTAGAGCTTGAACTTTAGCTAGACCTTTAAAATTATTAAATGTTCACAATAAATCTATCGATTAAGAAATCAGCTGTCCCATATCCACAGGCATAATAAACAACATTTGTGCCCATATCAAAATCCAGCAAGTTACATTAAATGTTTACATTAACGTCTTATTGCAAAACGTAGTTTATAATCACTCTGAGGTTCGAACTACGAGTACTAGGCTGCCCTAAAAGTATCGGGAATGGAATATTTCCACTGTTCCTGTCATATTAAAATCTTTTTAATTGAAAACTACTTGGTTTTAAAAGTCGAATACCATTTATTTATTTAAAAAAAGATTCTCGGTCTTGTCACAAGGTTTTGTCAAACTTGTTTAGTCGTTGAGAAAATGGAATTGACTCGAGAAAATTCAAGAGCGATGATTTACGAGTATTATGACTTTCGAAGTGGTTTAACACAAAAACAGTGTGTTGACCGGATGATTTTTGCAATTGGTGATGAAGCCCCACCCAAAACCACAATTTATCGCTAGTTTGCTGAATTTCAACGTCGACGTGTCAAGCTCAGTGATGATCCCCGTCAAGGTCGTCCAAAAACTGTAGTCACCCAAGAAAACGTTGATGCTGTGCGTAAGCTGATTGAGGAAGATCGACATGTGACACGAAATTCAGGCAAACTTTAGACATTGGCATGAGTCAAATAAAAATAATCTTGCATGAACAATTAGGTGTAAAAAAAGTTGTTTTCCCGATAGATATCGCATTCGCTCTGTGAAGAGCAAAAAGCGGCTCGCGTTACTTGGTGCGTCAAAACTCTCGAAAGATTCCACGCAGGATCCTCAAATGCTGTATACAACATCGTATCAGGTGACGACGTACAAACCCGAAACAAAAAACCAGTCACGAGTTTGGGTGTTCGAAAATGAGTTAAAGCCAACAAAAATTGTTCGTTCACGGAGTGTTGCAAAAAAATGGTCGCCACGTTTGTCTCCAAAACCGGCCATGTTACGACTATTCCTCTTGAGGGACAAAGAACAGTTAATGCAGAATGGTATGCTAGCATTTGTTTGCCACAGGTTGTTTCTGAACTCCGTAAAGAGAACTGCAACCACCGCATCATCCTCCATCACGACAATGCGAGTTCTCACACCGCACACAGAACAAAAGAGTTTTAGAGCAAGAAAACATAGAATTATTAGACCATCCGCCGTACAGCCCCGACCTAAGCCCTAATGATTTCTATACTTTCCCTAAAATGAAGAATAAATTGCGTGGACAGAGATTTTCATTACCTGAAGAAGCCGTGGACGCCTACAAAACGGCCATTTTGGAGACTCCAACTTCCGAATGGAATGGTTGCTTCAATGATTGGTTCCATCGTATGGAAAAATGTGTCAAATTTCGCGGAGAATACTTCGAAAAGCAATAAATACATTTTTAAATAGTAATTTTGTGTCACTTCCTTGATTCCCGAAATTTTCAGTGCCGCCCTCGTAGAATCTATATCAATAAAAAGACCCGCGGAAATATGCGAACTAAAATATAAAGCATATTTGACAGCAAAATATCAAATTTCGCGAAGACTGTGACGCCGCGGCTACGGGACTTCTGTCGTGATAAATAAAAAAGACACTTCAACAATAGTTTAATAAGCAAAGACTATCAATAAACCATGCTTTGTAAGAAGCCGGTAAATGTCTCATTCAAAATCTTATTTACGTATAAATTCTCAGTATAAAGCTATAAATATAGTATATATAAACATCTGCAATAAATCATTAAAATTACCTACCATAAGTTTAGTATCATTAAACATTTAGTATATGAAAATTGAATTTATTTATGAAGTACCTCGATTATGTTTCGTCGCTGTCCTGTACTAAGTTATAGTAGTTTTATCGAGGAAAATGTACGTGACTATGTTCAACAACATTCACTTACCATCAGGTGAACTGTGCGCTCATTTGTTACTTTTACAATCCAACCCACGTCTTTTTTCACAAAGGTTCGCTCAAAACATGGCTCCTGCTGGAATTTGAATTCTGGATCTGCCGTAAAGATGAATGTATTCTGACCATAGAGTACGCTGTATCATAATAATGTTGCGCGGCTAAGTTGACCTCTGGAACTAGCGCCATCTAGTGTCGGGTAACAGAGCGAGGAGAGAGCTTTCCAGAAAATGACATCATTAATCTTTCAACCGACAGCGCCATCTGTTGTCGAAACGAAGAACTAAGCTTCGCCAAGGAGTGCATGGGCCACATGCACTCGAGGTAGAAGCCGTGCGGCAGGATCATCGTTCCCATCGCGTCAGGGAGGTTGCAGCAGCTACAGTTCGCGACCGCAACAAAGGATACAGCCCTAGGTGCTATGGCTGTGGGGAAAAGGGCCATCTTCGATCCAGCCGCCCTAAGCGAACCCTAGAAAGGGAAGGTGAACGATCTCAGGAGGGTAGTGCGGCCAACAGCACCGCCCAGCAGCAGCAGCGAAACGAGTAAAAGTCAGAACTGCGGGGCGGGTGCTGGCTGATGTTAAAAGAGCCCCAAGGATCTCGATCTCACAAACCCATGATGGGAACAGTCTAATCATCAAGGGCGAGGTCAACGGAATGCCGTGTAAACTGATCATAGACACTGGAGCCTCTCGTACGGTTGTTAGTTCTCAACTTATAAGTCAGTTCCTTGGGGACTCCGCATATAACCGAGAACGCATTAATTTGGTAACAGCCACCGGTCAGCATATACCGGTCCGTGGAGAGCAGGAGATGGAGTTGAAGCTAGGCAACGTGATCTACCTGTAATGTCATCGTGGCTGATATAATGGACGACTGCATCCTAGGCCTAGAATTTATGAGGAATAACTGTTGTGAGATCGACGTTAAGCAAGATGTTTTGAAATGTGGACAGGAGGAACTTTTTATGGAAGGTGCGTTACTAGCGAACGTGTACAGCATTAAGAAGATTGTTCTTCCGCCGAGATCGGAAACGATTGTTCCGGTTAGTCTTCCTCGAAACGCTGGGCAAGCTTACCGTTGTGTACTTGTGGAAAGGGTAAACAATGACCTTCCATGGAAAGTAGCTCGAACCTTGGTCAGAACCACTGACATCTCAGGAGTACGTGATGGCTAAGTTGACCTCTGGCACTAGCGCCATCTAGTGTCGGGTAACAGAGCGAGGAGAGAGCTTTCCAGAAAATGACATCATTAATCTTTCAACCGACAGCGCCATCTGTTGTCGAAACGAAGAAATAAGCTTCTAGAAGCTGAGACTCGAACTTTCGGCGCTTTGTCGATTGGTGCGCGTATTTACTTGAATGTTCTGGATGTTTCGGTACTAATATGTATTTATAGGCGCTACAAGGTGCGATCGGGGAAGCGACAAGCGAAGCTTCGGAGCGGAATAAACTGAATCAGTGTGATTAATTATTAGTTTTTTAAGTTTAATTAGTGTAAAATGAATTAAAGAGTTAATTTTGGTAATTCTATCGGCAATTTATTGTCTTTATTGTCACGAACCTCAAGCTCGTAATAATAACATGCGCAATAATAAAATAGTTGAAACTCAAAACAACATAGTGAATGTAACAATGATACCCAGATGTCGCGCGTGTTCACAATGCGTGTCCGTCACGCCATTGCAATAGGGCGTAAGCGTCATTGACTATTGCTTCGGCAACCTTAGATATTAAGTTTCCAATATAAATAAAAATCCAAGCCTTTCTCAAAATCTTTTGAATACTTTATGCTTTTAGTTACTTTATTTTAAAGTCAATTGATTTATTTTCTTTAGGTAAGTATTTTTTTATAGGATAACGTGACAAACGAGCACACAGTCCACCTGATGGTAAGTGGATGCTGTGGCCCATAGACATTTACATCTATCCTCGATTAAGAATCAAATGCAGATGCGTTGTCACCCGTGAGGCTAGAATGCCTCGTTTCCAGTAAAAAGGGTCTCCGGTTCTCTACACTCACCATGCGAAACACAGCATCGTTAAGCTGCTATTTTACGCTGGTATTCTATGACAGCGTGATCCTTCTCCGGTCGAGCCTAACCATTCGTGCTAAAAGTATCCTACTAATATAGCTGCAGCATGGCTCTACCACGTACAAAATGACTGACTTTTTTATGACTGTCTTTCGATCACATCGTGAGATCACACATATGTCTATTATTGCCTTGTAATCTTTTAATACCAGATTTTAAAACTATCTAACGCTATTACGTTACTATAAACTTAAAAAAAAACTGATGTTTTTGTATTTGATAAATGATAACATATAAATACCTGTGCTGTGCTAAGATGTATTTTACCGCCTTTTTATTAAGGTACTATCTTGTTTATCTGTCTTTCTGTGTGGAATTTAGTAATTGTTTTAAGATAACTTCCCCATGAGCTGGCAACACATGTACAAAAAAATTACACTTATAAAAATTTAATAAATTTTGAATATAGCTCTAATGCGGATGACAATGCAAGAATATGATAAAAACGTGGTAATTTTTTTTTAATTTGACTTATTTAACACGCTATTATTTAGCTTCGTGTGTATCTATCTATCTATCTATCTATGAAACGGAATCTTTTAAAGTAATTTTCACCAAATTGTAGACTGCACATGGACTTGAAAACCGATGGCAATACAATAATTTATTAACTTCATCCTAGTATCTTGATCAGGATCACCGGAATATAATAAAATAATTTTATCTTTAGCGTGTTTATTTGTTTTTTTAAACTATAACTTATTATTATTCTACTAAGCCCATGGTACATAGTTAAGGAAACGTTTTTAGTAATCTGTACATATAAATAAAATTGAAATGTCTTTGTGTAATATTGAAATAGCCGGCTTTTAATAAGCTTTAATATCGTTTGTTGTATGTTATTTACACATAAATAACCATTTTAAAATGTTTGTATGTCTATCTACCAGCCCTAATCATCGAAATAGAGAACAATGGATATATTTTAGCCCCAATAATTGAAAACGTAAAATTGATAAAACGGTCTCCTATTATCTTAAATCATCCTGACTAAGCAAACCCGGGGCGGTTTGCTAGTACATACATACATATACTTAGCTCCCAGAGGTTGCACGATCCTTTTTTTATTAGTAATACTCATATTTTATGGAGTATATGATCACGCGGTATTCTATTAAAATTCATCTGTTTTCCTGCTTCAAAAAATCATTTGTCTTCCGAGCCGTATGGGAGCTCGCATTATCGTGATGTAAGATGATGCGACATTTCAGGCTATTTTTTCGGAGTTTGGCTATCATTTCTGGCAAACAAACCATGATATACTCAGTGGTAACCGTCTACGTTCCTGTAAAGGAATTGTAGCAACATGCCCTTTTTTCGAGACAAACGTAGCGACCATTTTCTTTGACACGCAGCGGGAGCGAACCACTTGGTTTGACCTGGTCTTCGATGTCCCAAACTGCTGACTGATGTTTTCCTTCAGGTTCGTTTGAATAAATCCATGATTCGTCACCTGAGAAGATGTTACAAACGACATTTGACTTCGCTCCGTTGAAGCTTTGCACAGTATTCCGGCACCAATCTACACGAGCGGCCTTTTGCTCTTCGTACAAATTGTGGGGAACCCAGCGGGAAACTAGCTTTCTTACACACAAATCATTATGTAATATCGACTAAATTTCAGTAATTCCGATACTGATAACAGGTCGGATCTGCTCGTATGTCACATGATGATCATCTAATATAATAGTTCGCACAGCTGCGATGTTTTCAGGCGTAACTGCTGTTCTTGGTCGACCTGCACAAGAAACAGTGCTAAGCGACACACGACCGCGTTGGAACTGGGCATACCAGCGGTAGCGGTAGTGGGGGAGACATTTATCTTGAGATAAGCCGCAACGAAAATTGTGATAAATTATGGCACGGAAATGTTCACGCGTGAGCTCCATTTCTGTTAACGACGTGTCAACTTTAAACCAACATGGTTTTTGTTTTTAAAAAAAATTTTAATTGTTTGAATGTCACGAAGATTCTAAGAGGCCAGTATTTAAATTCTAAAAAAGGTTTTATTGTAACTCAATCCGAAATATTCTATTCTCGATCATTTCAGTGTGCCCCTAACGTAGCATACCACGTTACCAATAAAAAGGGTCTCCGGTTGTTTTTTGTAATTATTACTTCAAACTTCTTTTCAGACTCTTTAGTCAGACTCGTTTATCTAATAACAACAGTGGATTTTTTGTGGTAGAGCCATGTTGTAGAACGAATGGGTCGGCTCGACCGGGGAAGGACCACGCTCTCACAGAATACAAGCGTCAAATAGTAACTCAATGCTATTATGTTTTGTATGGTGAGTGTAGAGAACTGAAGACCCTTTTTACTGGAAACGAGGCATTTTATCTTAATCTGCAGGAGTGGCAACGCATCTGCATTTTGATTCTTAGTCAAGGATAGATGTAGATGTCTATAAGCCACAGCGTCTACTTACCGTCGGGTGGACTGTGTGCTCGTTGGCCACTCTTAATCTATATAAAAAAGATATATATGCTGCTTAGGGTCAGAAATGTGTATTAGTAATATATAATTAGGATAGTGTCAAAGCGGAAACGGAGACCTTCGGGGCCTCAGAGATTTCCGCTTTGGTATCACTTAATGACAAATCATGACTCGGCACTTCACAATGTTTTGTTGCAATTATTAATAATGACTAAGTATAATTTTCTCGTTTTCTTGCATCGTAACGTTAAGTGACTGCCTATGAGAACCATTGTTTAAATCAAAGATGACTAGCTACAAAGGTACAGAGGCCGTCAACGTAACCGTCAAATTTAAAAAAAAGTTTTACCAAGCGTAAATCACCAAAAAAAAAACACTTTAAGTAAAAATATAAAACGCCGTTTGAGGAAAATGCCTGAGTCTCCGTAAGTAAACATGTGACATCATTATTTTTTTATAGTTAAATGTAATGATTATGTATTTGTTATCATGATATACGATGCCAGCACACTTCATGTACGTGAGCTTTATTAAAGGTTACTTAATTGTTTAGAAAACAATTTCTACCTGACATTTTTTTATTAATTTATTTACATTTTTTTATTATAAACCTTAAAAAAATCATTACAAGGGGCGGACTTAATGCCTTTTGCAATTCTCTCCCAGTGAACCCGGGACGAGTGGAAAACAATGTAATAGGTAGCAAAAATAAAATGAACATTATAATAAATTAGAAAAAGAAACTACTGATATTAAACACATTCATGAAATTAAAAAAGGGTAACATTATACGGGGTGATTTTTTCACCGTCTGGAAAAAATAGGGTGTAACAAGTGGACGGAATAGAAGTCTATGGCACTGATATTTTGCAATTTTATATTTTTATTTTACATTAACATATTATGAAATCGGGCCCTGAGACCTATGAAGCTCTAAGAGCTAAAGGGCTAACAGCATTAACATCACAAGAAACCAAAAAATACTCGTAAATGTAAACTTGCCTTTTTCTCTTTTCGTATAACGTAGAAGCTGCCAGACATAATACATTCTCTCCTTTCTATTTTAACTCTTGTCTCTATTTTAACAGCAATGATGAAATCAATTATTTTTAAAATAAGTCTGACAAACGAACACACAGTTCACGTGACAGTAAATGGGTACTATGGCCTATAGACAGCTACATTTATCCTCGTTTAGGATAAAACAAATGAAAGAAGATCATTAAATGCAGATGCGTGGTCACTCTTGCGGAGTAAGATGGATGCCCAACTATAAAATAAAAATATAAAAAATATGTTTCCGGCTCCCGTCACACACGTGTTTGTGCGAGCATGGTCTTTCTCCGGTCTAGCCACGGTATCTAGCCGTACGTACCATTTGTGCTGCAACCATTATGGCGGCTTCTCACTGCGTGTGTTATCACGCGCCGCGCCGCGCCCGCACGCATCACGCGCAGTGTGAAGGGCTTGGCGTGGGGCGGCGCGGGCAGGCGTGGGGTGGCGTGGGGTGGCGCGGGCTGGCGTGGGGCGGCGTGGGGCGGCGTGGGGCGGCGTGGGGCGGCGTGGGGCGGCGTGGGGCGGCGTGGGGCGGCGTGGGGCGGCGTGGGGCGGCGTGGGGCGGCGTGGGGCGGCGTGGGGCGGCGTGGGGCGGCGTGGGGCGGCGTGGGGCGGCGTGGGGCGGCGTGGGGCGGCGTGGGGCGGCGTGGGGCGGCGTGGGGCGGCGTGGGGCGGCGTGGGGCGGCGTGGGGCGGCGTGGGGCGGCGTGGGGCGGCGTGGGGCGGCGTGGGGCGGCGTGGGGCGGCGGGGGCGGCGTGGGGCGGCGCGGGCTGGCGTGGGGCGGCGCGGGCTGGCGTGGGGCGGCGCGGGCTGGCGTGGGGCGGCGCGGGCTGGCGTGGGGCGGCGCGGGCTGGCGTGGGGCGACGCGGGCTGGCGTGGGGCGGCGCGGGCTGGCGTGGGGCGGCGCGGGCAGGCGTGGCGCGGCGTGTGCTATCCGTTTAAAATCTGTAACTTCAAAGACGCGGCACGACGCAGCGCGCATGTTTAAAGCCGACTTCTCACTGCGTGTGAGAAGTCCGCTTTAGACATGGTATATATACATAGGTATAATAAGTATTTTATGCTTGGTAATAAACAAGTTAAAACAATAAATTACGAATACATGGCTTTCTATTGCGTCTTAGTTTTTAGTACCTATGTCCTATATCACATGCGACACCCGTGAAGTAAGTAAAGGACAAGTGACTATATAGTCACAGAGTAACCTTACACACCTAATTATCACTCGTGTGTGAGGTAACCAGATGTCTAAGTTTTACCCTTATATAATCCACATAGATAAAACAAATTTTTAAGTACTATTAAGTACTTAATAAATTTGATCGCGCACTTTCTACTTTGTCTCGTAACTTAATAGACAATGATTTAAAAACTTTAAACCTATATGCAGTAAAAAAATCCGAGGCTTCTATGGCAATCCACTCGTGCTTATTATTCCATCGGTGCAAATGATGAAGTACATATTAGTTGAAATTGTTGCAATGATGATTAGAAAAGAAAACAACTAAAAATATTTAGGAGTCAAGCCCTTTAAGTGATATTAATTTTATGTAATATTTATTTACTGTAATTAATTGAGTGATGTGTTCGCAAAACTATCACATTTATCACCGTGGATTTAGTCGCATAGTGTAGACGTACATTTAATATTTTTTACAAATAGCTGTAATCAGTAAAGGCAAATGATTGATTAAATTTGTTAAATATCGTGTGACACTTCTGCAAATAAATTACTGTTTATACATTTTTTCACGCATTCCTGCAAGAGTCTGCACATTTGCACAAGTATGAGCAGAGCAGCCAGAGTATAGGCATGTGACAGCCATATGAAATACATGGCCGTCCTCAACCATATTAAAGGGAAGTGGACGACACGACAAGACGGCGCGACACCAACGGCGCCTTTAAGCACAGTTTAAAAAGAATAATCTTCCAATTGTGCTTTCAGCGAGTCTGTCATACACGAGATGTAACCGAAAATCACAAAATTATGACGGTTGGCTGAAAACCCTGGTAATTCCCGATATGACCACTTACAATTTTCGCCTAAAGAAACAACTATGTAATTAAATATTATAAGTATATTCATATTACCAGTGTTAAGTCACAAATTCACATAGCTTGGTGTTGAACTGGAATGGATACGGGGTCCTAAAATGTACTTTGCAAAAGTAGAAACACGCAGTTTACATTGATACTTATATAAAACACAGACGGCCGACTTATGGTTTAACTAATAATTTTACTACCCTCATATCCTATATCTTTAAACGAGCAATTCTTGTATATATATATATATAATCGGAATCTCGGAAACGGCTCCAACGATTTTCATAAAATTTAGTGTCCAGAGAGTTTCGGGGGCAATAAATCGATCAATTTATTTTTAGAAAATGTCCTTTTATCCGTGTTTTCAATAAAAAACTGCTACAATATAAGAAGGTAAATTTTGTCAAGTTATTAACGGTCGTAATAGCTCAGGCTCAGGTGTGATGTCATCCGGGACGTGATGTCGGAGTTCCGTGGTTCGCGTCCTGCCTTTGGTCTGACTTTTTTCCTTTTTTTTTTTCAAATTCCCTTCTTTTGTGAGAAAATCTATTATTTAAAGCCCTTTTTTAGTATTTTTTAAAAATACGAAAATTTTAATAAAACTAATTGCACTCATGATTTTTTATTCAAATAACCAGTTCAGTTTTTATTGTCAATAAGATCAAAAAATATTATTTATGTTTCATCAGTATGTAATTTATAAAAGTAATTACAAAAAAAAAAACGAGCAAAACTCGGTCATCCGGGTACTTTTCTGTTATATGAGTTTAGACCCTGGTTCCTAAATAATTGATAGGAGATTAAATTTTAGACTGCCGGCTTTTCGCAACAATAGGGCGAAGGGCATTCTACTCTAAACATAATTTGACTTACAACATACTTTTTAGGGTTCCGTAGTTAAACAATAGAGTACCCTTATAGTTTCGCCATGTTCATCGGTACGTCAGCGGTTTTACTCATAGACCATCTATATAGATCCACCTATTCCATCGTGTGGATAGGCCCTTCAAAAATATTTGGGCTATAGAACAAAATTTGTTCGATTCAGGGGTCCGTTTGCGAATTATTAAGCTTAAAAGTCGTACTTTTAATAGAGCTAAGTGTCTACCAAATTAGTAAAAAATTTCTTGCGATTCCATATAAAATAACCTAAAATAAGCTACATAATAACTTTGTAATAAAACGGCTTAAATGCATTATTTATGCTTACTACAGCTTTATTTTTTCCTTTGTGGAGTAGGCAGATAGGATCGATCGCCAAGCGATCGAATCTGACATACTACCACTTTCGCTTATTTTTTACTTAGTAGTTATCGGAAGACTCATTCACAGTATTCATACATTCATACAGCCTCATACAGTTTCATTCGTAGTACTTTTTGGTTTACTCGTGCTATCCTCAGTACTATTAAGGGCAGTGATGGTTTACGGGAAGGTTCGCTACGGTCATGTGTATCTTAGTCCACTGCGGGGATTTCCGTACTATATCCCATGACCTTACTTTATATGCTCATAATATTATCAAGAAGGCCAGTTCAGCCTTCTAAATTCACGTATTGGGACGGGCAATTACGGAACCCTACCACAACATTGTGCGTGGCACTTGGCAGTTTTTTTTTTTAATATCTGTACTCGAAACTCACTAGAGACTATTCGAATTAAAAAGAAATCAGAAAGGCAACTTTTTATATCGTGTCTTATATTTTCAATCATAATTACATAACGTCTAAGGTTTGGATTGGTAAATTTATGACTTTCAAGGTCTTTCTAGCGTAAAGTAAAGGACGGTGTACCAACAGGTAATTATTCCAGCTCAAGAACAGCGGTCATTCTAATACAGGGCTACCCAAAATCATGTGGTCGTGAAATTTAGAAATCCTAACCAAATACTTCCCTTGCTTTGTTCTATGATTTAAAGTCAAGTGTCCATTTTTTATAACATTGAAGAAAAAGAAATTTTATTTACCTATATGGTTGGGATATTTACATTTTTTTCAATAAAATGTTTATCACTAAACTTTGTTAAAGAAACACAACACACAACTTATACACAAATCAAATTAAAAAATAATTTTGTTCTAATTAAAATATAAAACAAATAATATATCATCGTTATCATTATCATTACAGCCCTTCACAATTCGACTGCTTAACATAGGCCTCCCCCAAAGAATGCCACAAATCACGGTGCTGAGCCACCTGCATCCACCGACTTCCTGCATGTCTTACCAGGTTGTCACTCCATCTAGAGGGGAGGGGGTTGTCCTACACTTCGCCTACCGGTACGAGGCTGCCACTCGAAAATCTTTCTTCACCATCGGTTGTCGGTTCTTCAAGCTATATAGCTGACCCATTGCCACTTGAGCTTACTAATCCGTTGGGCTATGTCGGTTACTCTGGTTCTACTGCAGATATCCTCATCTATCCCAATCCAACCCCCCAATCATTTCAAGTTTATCACGCAAAGAAACCGCGAGCATAGACCTCTCCATAACTCGCTGAGCGACCTTGAGCAGTAATGGAACACGTCTCAGATCCATAAGTCGTCAGTTGCAACACGCACTGGTCTTAAAATCTTGTTTTGAAAACAAAGTAATATAAGAATTTGATAAAACTATCGCAAATGATTAAAAATTTACGCGCAAACAGCTGCGCGGAAATGTCTTTGTTCATAAATATGTAGGTACTTCTCCATTTAAGTAATGCCTTTTTATACTCGTATTCTGGTAGTTATTATGGTATAAGGATACTTATCGTAGTATCCCATTTTGTTTGTTAATATGTTCGAAGTACTTAGTTAAATAAAGTATTCAGTATCAGTTTTTAGTATATCAATGAGTATCTGCTAATTTTCAGATTATTAACTTGTATCATTTAAAAAGATAAGACGGTGAGTAAGCTTTCAATACCAAACTTGCGACCCGGACTCATGTTTTCCTTTCCCTCACGTGCTACACCACTGCTACCTCCAGCTAATTACCATTAATAATTTGTGGAGAAAACAATATGTTTTAACCGTGTAGTGGCCATATAACGATATAAGTATATTCAGTTCCCCACATCGCCTCATGAGTATCGTAAGTGCGACTTCGTCTTTAGTGTCTTCTTAGAAATAACTAGAAAGTAAGAAACTGCGGTTACCATCCCACCTGCCAATCGTGGTAACTGTGGTAAGCACCAGTAACCCCACAGATCCCTATGAGGCAATCTGTGGGGAGGATTATGTTCAGCTGTGGACTGTAATAGGATGTAACGGCAAGTTAGTGGATGCTGTGGCCCATAGACGTCTACATCTATCCTAGATTAAGAAACAAAATGCAGATGCGTTGTCACCCCTGATAACTAAGCTGGGATGTCTTATTTCCAGTATTAAGGGTCCCCAGTTCTCTACGCCCACCATACGAAACACAGCAGCATTAAGTTACTATTTGTATATGTCCTCTATATGTCGTCTTATATTAGATAACCTAACGAATTTTCAGCAGTACAATTTAACGAGATACCTCGAAAATTTGGTAGTTTTTGTATTCCACATGTTTTTTAACTTTTATAGATTAGGAACCAAACTTTTGGTATATGATTTTTGACTACCTATATGATCTTGGATTTCACAAAAAAAACACGATAATATGTAATTTTCTCTATAGAAAAACATTGCAAATCAGGCTCTAGTTAGTTACATTTTGCCATGCCACCACAATATTTTTACGAATAAGTTCATAAAAATATTTTAAGGCATAATAAATAATCATATCCAAGTTCTCATAATATCATATTTATGTATATAATATCATTTTTTTAATCCATAACAAAATTTTGTTAAAAAAAATAAAAATATTGTTTGGCACCATTGAAGTAATATGTACTTACGTACTAGAACAGCTATCTCAAACAAAAAATGTGCGCTACTCTGTGTTCGCGCGGTTGGTTTTTTTATCATAGAATAAACATAGGTAGAATGATCCGGTGTAAATTGGATTGTTAAATAGGTAAATTATATCGAAAGCAATATTTAAATTTCGACATTTATTTTGTACATTATATTTGCTTATTTAATATAATATTACATAATATTATATCACAATTACATTTTAATGATATTTTTATCTGAATATTTTAAAATGCATCTATGTCAAATATAAAAAACATACCAAATTTATGTTTAACAAAACTTATTAACATAACATTTAAATTACAAATATATTTATTTAAATTAGAATAAGAGTCACCAATGCTGGGCACGTGAGAGTTATAAATGAACGAATTTATTCCACTTTGACTTTGATGTGGAAACCTAAAAATAAAATAAAAGAATAATAAGCAGATTTAAACATGAAAAATTTAGCCTAATTATAATAACTTATACATGTTTCTACAAAAAAATGTGTATATTAATATATTCGTCCTATACTTAAGTACACACAAAAATGCCGCATCTGAACATTTTAATTTCATAATCTATATTCCATGACACGAGACGCCGTCTTAGGAATAATTTGTTTTATTATTAATCTATAATACTTTTTTATTGATTAAATATTTTATTAACCGATGAAAAGAAATTCCTTGGTTTTTACTGACATTTCTTGAATTATTTGTGCAATATCTAAGTACGTACGACGGCATGTTTTTATCAAAAGATTTTTTTAAATCAATACAACACGTGACAATTCTACAAGCGCCTGGCGAGTACCACAGAGTTCCTTTGGCGAGTACTGATTAAAGTGCGGTGTATGCACCGCAGTTGAGTGGAACAGAGTAGCTGAATACAGCGTCGCCTCCAGTATAGTACGCAGTACAGTTGCCGACACGAGTCGTGAGCACAGATAAACTGTGGTGTGAGGTAGGTACACTGTCGGGCAAAATTATTGGGTACCTTTATTATTTCAATTCGTAATTGAATATTTTCGCCGACTTTTATGAAAATGTTTACTCGAACACATCAACTTTTACTTTGATACAGTAATGTTGCAGTAATTCGTGTTGGTTATTTTATTATCTACTATAAAGTATTTAATGTATACCTGGTGGTTAGAATTGATTATTTTATTAAGAAGAAGGAAGAGGTGATATGCCTTCCATAAAATCTGGTGTTGCGGTGCGCCGTACAGTAGCTACTGAGACATTAGTCGCCTCAGCAGTATGTTTATAAAATATGTAACGTAATTAACGCACACCCTCAGACACCTCAATTAGTATATTATGTTATAATCATAGTACATACACTGAATCTTTAGTTAAACGTTTTTATGCACTGATTATTTATCAAATTAGTTATACTAATTCCGGAAGAATGTTGTGGTCACAGTACAAATTCACGAACGCAAAGACTTTAACGTGCTTGAAATAAAGTTCATTTTCTTTATTTTTATTGAATGACAGAATTAGTAATAATACAAATAAAACTGCACTCTTAAAAGTCTTATTGCCTTAAGTTACGGTCTATTTCAGTTCGTTTTGACTGTACAGATTTAGTGTGACTGTAATTTACGTAGTTTTAATTATTTTTGGGATAAAAAATTACCTATATTAAAAATGATAGGAATCGATTCAGTAAACGATTCTGAACAAACTACTTTCTCAAAGTGCGTTAATTATGTTACATGTTGTATACGTCTATGATGTTTTTCGCAGTACCTAATTTTTTCATTTAACTAAACACTGAATAGACCATTTGTCGGGATTGTCTATTTAACACCGAATTCTTCCGTCTCTGCATATTTAGACCAAAATCTGAACACTCAAATTAATAACAACAAAAATAATTAAAAACAAGAAATAACAAAAACAATTAATAACAAGGAATACACAAACAACAATTAACAACGAGTTGACAAAAACAATTAACGAAAATAAACTTATTAAAAAAGTTATCACTGAAATTATTGCTCTGAAGTGTACGGAAGCCGAATGATACGTTCGAAACCAATAGACGACGAGAATCGACTGATGAACCAATCACGTGGAACGTCAGCGTGGTCAACGTCGTATCGACCAATAAAAAGTGTGCTCACAACTTATGTCGGCAACAATACATAGTAGCTCAATGTTCGGCACTTAGTTTTTTTTCCGAGTTCGTGCTCGGTAAAGCTGTCTCATAATTTGCGTATTGTGAATTCATTGCATCATTTTCATTTTGACACTCCCGCAGTCGTCCTTGAGCTTCACCGACAAAGGGATAAGCAACGGCCCCAAAACTACCATTCATTTTCAAGGTTTCCGCGGAATAATTTTTGACGCATACTTAATCATTATTTGTCCATATATCGCCATTTTCATGGTATCACAGTGCCCTTTCGGATGCAAGTCCGTTTCCGCTAGGTACCGATGCCTAATGATCTATCCAGTCGCCCAGAGCTAACCGGACCAAGGACGACGTCTACCTGCCAGGCCTTATAATCTAAACTCGTAAATAATAAGGCGCTCAAAATCTTAACAAACTTTACCTGAATAACTGTTTTGCAACTCTACGCCAAATATTTAAATAGTATAAAGGGAAATGGACTGCTTACCGTACTCGCCAAGACATGTTTTGCCAATTACCTAGTGTTTAAGTGATAAACAAAACATAGCACTTATGTAATTACCTCAATATTTTATTTGTCAGAAAGCTTTTCTCCAGACCAATTTTCGGCTACAACGAGCACAGGTCCAGTCTATGCCTCACTCATTGATGGGACGGCAATCTTACCTGAAAAACATCGGAGAGTTCAGGCGCAGGACAAACGACTTTAAGTACCTTCTAAAATACGGGGGTGAAACACCAGTAGCTTCCTGTCTCCGGACTGCGACTGAGAATTTCTTATCAGAAAACCAAATGACTGATTTTTGGTCCGACTCGGGATTCGAACCCAGGTCCACATGATCGGCAGTCGCGCTTACAATCACTAGACCAGCCAAGCAGTGACTTAGCTAAGTGACATGGATTTTTTTATTTATGTCAGAATTAGTATAAACTAGCCTTTCGCTCTGTACCAGTTTTGAGGTAACCTAACAACATTTTATGTTTATTTATTTAGTGCTTGCTACTACAATTTCAGGGCTACCTATTGCAGTAATATAGTAATTAATAAGTAATTTAATAATGTAAATAGTATACAAAATAATTAACAAAAATAATAAATATTTTCACATCATAACATATAATGTAAAGCTACGAAATCACAAATGTCTGCCCTGTGTGTAGCTGTCAGTGTAGCTGAATGGAACAATATTTTGATAATGGTTGTAGCAGTATTGGATTTTTTAACGGATATTCACTTTAAAGACGGTCGTTTTTTGCGCAAAAAAGTATATTACTGACAGCGTTATAGTGACGTGACTTGCCGCTTTATTACTACCGTCATGTAGCTACACCGCAATTCTAGGAAACCAGAGCTTTAATCTCTCATAGAGCATGTGTAGTGCGCGCGTAAATGTTTTTATATCTGTGCTCATATATACTCTAAGGTCGTTATTACCCAACGGGGTAGTTTCCTCAAGGTTTTCCTATGTCGCACGAGCACGACAAAAAGCCGCGATCTCCGCCACCTCTTCAAGGAGCGCCTCTACTTTTAAAAATACGCGGATTATATTAAGTGGCTATCTTACTAGTAAAGCTGAATAAAGTAAATACACAGCAGTATATCTTCTTAATGTACTTTTCAAAAAACGAGAGAATGAAATGAATACCATAAACAATGAAGTGTGCGCGAATGTATGTCGAATTCGCGTCGGGATTTCGCCGCTCATAGAGCCATGACTACGTTTAGTGTAGTCTAGTGATGTGCGTTGTAATGACTTACCGACTACCGATAAAATTTCCAGAAAAGTTAGTAGGCATTGGATTGCCGTGTTTTAGAACACGGCTATTAATATACTGCCGTGTACCGTGTTTTGTTGCTCAATAGACACAAATTGCCATGTAACACGGCAATTGCCGTGTAAATGGCAACGCTGCGGGGTAATCGAGCGACAGGGAACAAACTTCAGGAGTTCAGGACGCCGATAGTTTAGGTAATTTCTTTTTATAGTAAAAATAGTAGTTATTTAAAAAAAAACATAAGCCATGCTTTATAGTTAGTTCAGTTAGTATGCAAAGTTTCATTATCTAATTTAAGTATTATGTGAATACCAGCGGTTTATTGTTCGGTTTGGAGGTAACTCCGGATTTTTTGGTATCGAGAAAATTTTACGAAATCGTGTTTTCGTCTAACATAGTACTTAACATTAATCCTCAACTTTGACATAAATTTATTTCAAAATTAATGCTGCAATATTTTTGGCATAACGGAGGATATTGCTAAGTCATTTGAGATAGTATATTATGCCCTTAATACAGTGACCGTCATAGCCAAGCATGCCGATTACATCCAATTCTCAATTACATTCACAGCTTTTTTTGCCAACAGGTCGGCGCCACTTAGGAATGAGGTGTAATATTTGACAGATTTCATAGCGAGGGAAGTTAATTCGTTAAAAAAGTGTAGTAATGTTTTGTTTTCTGAAATATTAGTTATATTTTAAATAAATTTGATTAGAAATGGGTAAACCAAACTAAGGATATTCTTAAAATTAGATGAATTAAAAAAGATAAAAATGTGTAAAAATAACTAAAGAATACAGCACTGAGGCGTGTTTAGGTATCTATGCATACACTAGTAATCGAAAAACTTAAATAATACTTTTTAACTTTTAGCAATTTAACTTTTCAATGATGGCGATACTGCGTAAACATCTGCGTAAGAAATAAGTTCATCTTAGTTCCAACTAGCAATATCTGGTAAGCGTAAGATTATTATTATTTATTATTAGCCCTCACTGGAGAATCCAATGTTCCTTTACAAACTATTAAAGTCTTATTTTTAGTCATTATTCGGAAGACGCTGCTGCTCATCTCCTTATTTGTTTCCCTCTGTTGCCTCTTGTGACACCCTCGGGATGATATGGGATGATATGATATGAACTAGAGGATATTCTTACACCGCCACTACGTGGTAGGTTCAATATTCAGCAGTCGCTTATTGCAAGCAACTGACGACAATTATAGCACGGTATTAATATCTATATAATATTACCGTGATTATAGTCTGTTCGCTTTGATACACCGCCTTGGCACATGTCACATCTTATCAAAGGCGCCGCCGCGACATTGAAAGTCACCGCGTGCGGTGTACACCCTCAGGAGAATTTGGTATTTTAAAACAAAGCTCCGTAGTGAAAGGTTCTTTAATAACCAACTTAACACAAGTTGGTATTATTGTTATTCGTATTTGGTACAATAACCATAATAGAAAAACTTTATTTAACAAACACAATAAAAATTAATAACATTAAAGCAAAATAATAAGTGTGCCTCTGGTTGTACCGCCACTATCTTAGTGAACAGACTATAAGATAACGTGATTATTTTAATAAATTAACAGATGCTACTAACATTTTTTGAAATACTGTTTTGTGACTTTAATAATGCGTTGTGCATTAGCTGCTTTGTAACTTCAAGTGCATTTTGACGCGACTGCCTTAACATAAATGTGATTAAAGTACTCTCATGTCATGTCATTATCAATCCGTTCCACTCACTACTCAAACGAATTACCCAAACCTCTATCGCAGTTTTATACAACAATTACGATTAGTATGGCCTTCTACTTTCCGCTGAAAGTGGTGCTAGTAATAGGGCTAGGCCACTAGGGGTCAAGACTTTTGTTTCTTGATTTTTTGTTACTAGGTGTCAAGGTCTAAGCAGTTTAGTCTAGACTGAGACTGAGTCTGAGACTAGAAGTAAAGTAAAATAATAAAGTTACAGCTTAGTCCTCAGAGGGTTATGGAGCAGTCAGTCCGCTGCGCTGTTTCAGGGCGTGTTGTTGGACTTTTCGAAATTTTTTATCACTCAGACATGTAGGTTTCGTCACGATATATCTTAAATATATATCTTAAATATAATCTTAAATCATTGCAATTAACAATTTCATTGGTGCTGACGACCTCCGGTTGCTCGCGTATTATGAAATTAATGCGAGCGCTTAGAGGTACCACTGTTAAACAATAAGTTAGGTTAAGAAATATCAGACACGCACACGAAATAAGGTCTCTAACCCTTCGTGTGTTGCACGCTGGTATCCCGGCGGATGTCAAGATGGCCGATTGTGGCCGATACTGTGGACCCACCGGGAAACCAGCGCAGACCAGTAAGACACATTTCGCGGTATTTTTAACCGTTGAAATATTTATCTCTCCTTTTATCATATACTAAAATGCTAAGGAGCAAATGGGCTAGCAATAATCACACCTTTTTACAATAGAGCTCTGTAATATGAAACCCATTTTATGACTCACAGAGCGATAGTACTTTGTACCTAAGTTTGAAAACATGTGTTGTGTAATAATATTGTATGGCATTTGTAAATTTTATGAATTTAATTAGTTTATTATATTATAAGCTGTAAATAAAAATAAAAATAAAGACCAAATATTTTATTCGTTTTATTTCGTAAAGAAAATATAAACTTTTAGACGTAGCCATATTTAGATTGAAGACTGCAGCTGTAGTTTAGTCTTTTGATGAAGAAAATTTAAAGAAAACAATAGAATAGATAATAGAGAGTAATATTTAACTCAGAATTATGAATAATTTCATTTAAAATAGAAGATATTTGAATCTAGAGAACAAAGGCCAAAACGAAATTTTTGTTCAACTGTTGAAGGGTTAATGTAGGTAGGTACACGCGCAAGGGCCACGTTGCAACTACGTTGTGGTTTCTGCACAAATGAGTCGGCTAGACCGCGCTCTTACCAAAGAATATATACACTCAAAGATGTTTTATAGGTACAGATACCGTGTACGCACGCCTAAAACGCTTCCATTTAAAAGGCACCAATATTGGCGTATTCGTTCGATCGTTCCGCCATTACGCCAGCGACGTTCACTGCGAACGTACATCGCGCACCAGTGTTTTTAATTTCACAAAATGACTGTTTGTGCTGTGAAATCATGTAAAAATTACTCTTGGAAAAAAGACAAGGATAAGAACATCACTTTTCATAAGTAAATATACAATTTTCTGGTGTATTTCTTGATAAAATAATACGAAAGCTGAATGTCAATGCAAGTAATAATACTGCGCAATAATTCGAGTGTTGCCTACCGTATGAAATGTTTTTCCCTATTTTAATGTTATTAATAGATGTAAAGCAACTGTTGACAATGGATATTTATCCAAAGCAGCCGATATGTAACCGTTGTGAACCGGTTGTTTAACCGGTTATTTGAACTAGTCATGAAACTGGATCGATATATGAATTTTAAATAAAACATTTGCTATCTCTTGGCCGAAGTTAACTTTTACGGTTACACTTAACTAAACTTACTTTTGTACGTCATTTTACTTAAGATTAAAAAATAATTAATATCTTCGTAAAAAGCGACAATATTTAGGGTTCTAAGGTACGAAAGTGTAGTACTCTATATATATTCAATAATAATAGATTTGTTCAATATATGTTAGATACATAAATATCTACTGTGATTTTTTATTTATTTTTAACTGTTACATTAATTATATCTAGGTTTTATTACTTATTTCACTATTTTAGTGCGATTTTCGTACCTACATAAAACACATATAACAACCCATATCCCTTGTGTGTGTATATCCCCATTCACATACGGACACAAATGCACACGCCTCGCACACACATTTTACACTCAGGTATGTCAATATGAATGAAATATAAAATCTCCCAAAATTTTGGGCAATCGATTCGCACTATTATTACCGAAGTCACGCACACTACTGCAGGCATGGTACGTAAGATATGCGCGTCACGTGGTACTCACGCACACATTAATCAAAGACTGGCGTCACTGTGAACGGTGCGAAGTGTTAGCAACACGGTATCTGTACCTATAAAACATCTTTGATATACACTACGCGAACTCTTACAGAGTGCCGGGATTTTGGCGTCACGCGTCTGGTTTACCTATCTATACGTTTCGTTTTTTGACGGTTTTATTTTTATTTCTGTTTAATTTTTGTCTAAAGAACTTAGTGTAAGTTAAATTTTGAATATTGGTACCTAATATATTTTATATTCAATAAGAGTAAAACTAAAAGAGTACAAACGAAAACATATCTGCTTAATTGAATCTGAAAATCTGATTCATAAAATATTTTGAATTTTTTTTTTTCAAACCGAATGCTTTAGGAGCATAGTTTTTATCGTGGTAGCCTCTCATTATAGTTGTATCAAGGATGCAACAAATATGCATCGATCGAGCATCAATTGACCAGAAAGGGAGCTAATTCTAATTTTATTAAAAAAAACGCGGTACTCGTGTAAAATACAGAAATTCTCGATATCGTAGGGTTAATATTAAAATGTAAAAGGACCCAATAATAAAACAAGTCGACCTTTAGGTAAAATTACGGTATTTTGTTGAGTATTATTAGGATATTATGTACTACAAACTATGAAATAATGGTACAATTAGGATAATTATACTACGAAATCCGACCCTGGTTACGTCGTGTTTTGATATGACGTTTGTATTTTGAGAGATGCGTTAAATTTTCTTGTATGAAAAAGTTGTGAGTAAAATATTTAGATAGGCCTGTCCTTCCTTTTGAAATCGTTGACTGTGTGCTCGTTAGTCACCCATATTCTATGAAAAATTATTGTGGCTAATGTCGTGTAAATATAGACTTAAGATTGACCGTAATCTACTTAACCTTCGCGGAAGTGCAAGCAATATGTGGACAATTATTTATTGTTATCTGATGAACGGTATGGCAGCGCACAACGTACAAACTAACAAAAATTGAGTTAGCTTGTATTGAGGTAATTTTTATTCTAACACTGGCAATCCGCCCTGGCTTTGCTTGGGTAGAATCTATGCATGTCAATTTTTTTGGATAAAATATAACTTAAATGATGATGATGATGTTCATTTACGTCCTAATAGAAAACAAATAACCTCCTGAGCTAGAAGCCAGATATTTCAATATTACGGACAGATAGTTCTATTTTATTTCTATGTATAGATTAGCCGTGTAGGGCGACCCCCCACTAGATGGAGTGACGACCTGGTAAGACATGCAGGAAGTCGATGGATGCAGGTGGCTCAGGACCGTGCTTTGTGGCATTGCTTGGGGGAGGCCTACGTTCAGCAGTGGACTTGTGAAGGGCTGTAATGATGATGATGATGATGATTTGCCGTACATATATAATTTTAAGTACATAATTCTCCAAGTACCTTCAATATTCGTATACTACTCTGTATTTTTTTTTTCAAAGGATCTACAAAGTAGTATACGTATTCTCGTTCTTTCACAGTTGTCACAACACGTTAATATTATTAGACTCCAATGATAATTGAAGTCAGATTGGGTGCGTTTGGCAGAAAAAAGCGCTAGCAAGCCCTTACTAGCGCTAAAATAGTTTTCGGCCGGGACGCGATTGCTACTTCAGTAGCGCTGACACAATCCGCAATTTTGCTTATTTAATTTGTTTGTTTTGAAGTAGAGTTTATAAGTTGTTTTTTTGCAATATTAGTTTTAAGTAATATAATGACATGAATAAACATATACATGTTATTAAAAATTCATAATTGGTAAGTTTTTAATATGAATATTTCACAAACATATATTTAAATTAGGTTAGGTTCCCCGGTTAAAACCAACATCGTGTCCTAGAGGAAAATAGCTACTTACGATTTGACAGCGCTTACCGCTTACGATCGCCATTTTGCTTACAAGCGCTTGCTAGCGCTTTTTTCTGCCAAACGCACCCATTAAATGTATTTTCTTTTTTTAAATATATGGGTGACAACGAGCACACAGTACATTGGATACTGTGGCGTTTAGACTTTAAAAGTGCACAGGAATAAGATGGAATGCCTCGTTTTCAGTAAACAGGGTCTCCAGTTTTTTACACTCACCATACGAAACACAGCAGAATTAAGCTGCAATTTTACGCTGATATTCTGTGAGAGCGTGATCATACCCCGGTCTACATGCATGGCTCAATACAATAAATGAAGTGCTGGTACTTAAAATATGAATATCTGAGCAATAAAAATCCTTCCACTGACACATAATACTGGTCTTCCCTGCCCCCTATTATACCAGATTGCACTCTAATCCCTTACAGTAACAAGGTTAAAAACCTGGGGTTGTATCTTGACTCCTGTATGTCTTGGACCTCACAGGTTAATGAGGTCAGTAGAAAAATGTTTGCTGCGTTAAGCTCTTTACGTAGATTACGTAATTTTCTTCCCACAGCAACTAAAGTTACGCTCGCCCAGTCTCTACTTCTGCCTATCCTTGACTATGCTGATATTTGCTATCTTGACATTACTGAGGAGCAGCTTAATAAGCTTGAGCGCATTCAAAATTTATGCATTAGATTTATATTTGGGCTTCGCAAATATGATCATATCTCCAAATTTGGCAAACAGCTCAAATGGCTCCCGATCCGCCTTCGCAGGAATACTCATGTTCTCTCCACGTTGTATAGCGTGTTGTTTAATCCTTCCACTCCTCTTTGTTTAAAAAACAGTTTCCAGTATCTTTCACTTACCTATAATCGGTTCCTTCGATCCTCCGTCAATCTTTCTCTCTCTACACCTTTGCACTCTGCTTCCTTTTTCAAGAAATCCTTCACCGTAACTGCTGTGCGATTGTGGAACTCCTTACCTCTCCATATTCGTCGTGCTAAATCTCTTCACTCTTTCGAAAGTCTTGTTAAATCGTATTATTTAGAACGCTATTAGATAAATTACTTTACCTTTCTCGTACTCTTTTCATTTAATCTATTATATGATATTTTATATATAATTTTCACTTATCTTTATTTGTACGTATTATTATATTTTTTATTATTATTTTGTATGCCCCCCTCTATTTTAACTTTTGTATGCATCATTCCTCTACGCAAAGGTTGTCTGGAAGAAATCACTTTCAGAGTGATAAGACCGCCTATTGTACATACTTTAACTTAGTTTTAACTGTATTTGATGTTTCTGTATTGTGGTGTACAAAAAAAAATAAATAAATAATGTGATGACCGAGACAATAAATACTCGTAGGTAAGTTACATGTAAAAATGAAAATTTTTGTTTTTCATGTGAAAATATAACTTTAAGAACTTACGTGAATTACGTATATACGTAATAGTTATTCCCCGCAGTTCTAGTATATAGAACGTCAGAACTATTATGTAGAATAACTATAAGTGCACTAGGACGTGCCGTGGTAGCTCAGATGGTTAGCACTACATTACAATTACGGTTACAATAAATTTTGTTACAATACAATGTTAGAATTGTAACCGAATATGTAGGACTTTAAGGATTTTAATAAATGTAAGGAAACAATGTTCAATAATAATAAGAACAATGTTTCTTTAAAGCCAAACATTTGGTAACAAGTAATCGTTTCTGCGGTGCCGCAAAAGGGAATCAAACTTGTGTTGTTCGTGTATTATGCTTTATGAAACTTGCAAAATCCATGCACCAAGATGCCTCTTGGTTCGGTCCTTATCTCTTACTAGCTACGCCCGCGACGATTTCTGATTCATTACCTGCTCAGTGGTGAAGGAAAATATCGTGAGGAAACCTACATTTCTAAAATTATAAATGAATAACATACTTAAAGCCTTACAGTCCTACCTGCAACAACTAGTACGGTAGAGCGGCGAACTGTTTCCTGCGCCAAAGAGCCTGTTACTGTCAGAAATATGAAGACGTGTATTTACAATTAGTATTTACGCCTTTTGCTAGCATCATAAATATGAAGACGTGTATTATGTTCCCAATTGTAAATACTAGGGCCGATGCAGACACAAAGGTCTGCATCGGCCCTAGTATTTACAATTAGTATTTACGCCTTTTGCTAGCATCATAAATATGAAGACGTGTATTATGTTCCCAATTGTAAATACTAGGGCCGATGCAAACACAAAGGTCTGCATCGGCCCTAGTATTTACAATTAGTATTTACGCCTTTTGCTAGCATCATAAATATGAAGACGTGTATTATGTTCCCAATTGTAAATACTAGGGCCGATGCAGACACAAAGGTCTGCATCGGCCCTAGTATTTACAATTAGTATTTACGCCTTTTGCTAGCATCATAAATATGAAGACGTGTATTTACAATTAGTATTTACGCCTTTTGCTAGCATCATAAATATGAAGACGTGTATTATGTTCCCAATTGTAAATACTAGGGCCGATGCAGACACAAAGGTCTGCATCGGCCCTAGTATTTACAATTAGTATTTACGCCTTTTGCTAGCATCATAAATATGAAGACGTGTATTATGTTCCCAATTGTAAATACTAGGGCCGATGCAGACACAAAGGTCTGCATCGGCCCTAGTATTTACAATTAGTATTTACGCCTTTTGCTAGCATCATAAATATGAAGACGTGTATTATGTTCCCAATTGTAAATACTAGGGCCGATGCAGACACAAAGGTCTGCATCGGCCCTAGTATTTACAATTAGTATTTACGCCTTTTTGCTAGCATCATAAATATGAAGACGTGTATTATGTTCCCAATTGTAAATACTAGGGCCGATGCAGACACAAAGGTCTGCATCGGCCCTAGTATTTACAATTAGTATTTACGCCTTTTGCTAGCATCATAAATATGAAGACGTGTATATGTTCCCAATTGTAAATACTAGGGCCGATACAGACGCAAAGGTAAAACCTTTTGCTAGCATCATAAACGGAGCGGAGTAAAAGTCTAAAGACTTTTCACAACAAACACAACTATGTTTTATTTCCTAAGTCCTAGCAGCTACTTCAGAAGCTATTATATAGAATGTACTTTATTTTTATTTAGTTTTCCAGTCGGTTTTTAATTTCTTTTAAAATATTATTATTGTATAATAAAATACCTGATTACGTCTTCATTCAATTCGATTTAGCAGTTTTTAATAGCGAAAAAAAAAAACATTATCTTAACTTGCTAGATCACAAACAATGGAATGCCATTGTGGAGTTGACTGACCTACCCGTAGCCGCACTCTTTTTAAAATAAAGTTACTAAGATCAGGTAGCCAATGAGATGATAATAATCTGCGATATGTTTGTCCTTGTATGGCTTTGCAGAGAATTCGTTTGAAAGGACTTTTGAAATGATTTTAACAACACAACAACAACGTTGTACAATGTTATTCAATGCAGCAGTGTTTTTTTTTTACTATCCATTCATCCAACCATTTTGCTTGTTAATTAACTCGCTAGCGCTAAGGTCATAGCTGTAGTGCTTACAAGTCGCAGATTAGAACCCCACACAGAGTAAGTATTTGTATGACCACACGAATAATTGTTCACAGTCTGGATGATCGTCCATGTGCAATTTATTTATGTGAATTACGTGTAACGTTTGCAGGAGAACAGTTTTCTTTTGAGTTGTTATTAAGGAAGATTGTGCTGCCCATCACTTGTTTCATTTCGCTCTGCCGCTTCACACAACACCTACGGTATGATATCGTGTGGTTACAACTGGTAACAAGTAGTGGTGAAACTGCAATGGCACGATGGTCTGATGGATACAATGGATGTTTGGTTTTCATCGATGTCAACATCTTTCAGTTATGATTTTATTGTAATTATGTAGTTTGTAGATTTTAGTAGTAGTAGATGATAATGTCTGCTGAATACGATTGCATACATATATATCTCAAATATCGTAATACTTAGTACTTAGCAACGGTTCCGTAATAATACAAATATCTATGGCCAATACTCGATACTGGATTAGAAAGTGAACAAGTAATTGAAAGGAATAATAATAGTGTATACATATAAAGGTATTTACACAACTGAACTGATAAATACATATTACTAGCTGGTATCCGGCGCGTTGATACCACAGAAGAATATTTTTGTAATATCGAGTATATAATAATAAGTTCACAAAGTTTTACTGCAATGTGATGGACGGCATGGCAGCGCATAACATACGAACAAACAAATATTAATTTTTGTTATTAAAGTATTAATTTTAATATTAGATTATATATTAGATATATTTAATATTAAAAAAAAACTAAAACTTCTGAGAGAAATTTGAATTATTTGCCTTGCTAATTTGCTATGATTCATTTGAAAATTATTAACAGGTATAAGTAGGTATATATATTTTTTGTGATTGTGATGTGACAAACGAACACACAGTCCACTTTTTCCCTCGATTAAGAACGAAGATGCATTGTCACCTCTAAGAAATAAAATGGAATGCCTCGTTTCAAGTAAAACGGGTCTTCGGTTCTTTACACTCACCATACGAAACATTGAGATATCCTATACTTACTATAAACGAGCAATTCTTGTATATATATATATATATATATATATATATATATATATATATATATATATATATATATATATATATACAAGAATTGCTCGGGGGGCAATAAATCGATCTCGAATGTTTCTTTATATTATAGTTAAAAATGTAATCTTTCATAAGGAGCGCTAGACATAATGCCCAGGTTCACTAACATAATAAAGCAACACATTCTATTCAAAGACCAATGTATAAATAGAAGTCTGATTCTTTTCGTATAATTAGTAAAGAATGTGATTCTTCTTCTTCTACCTAGCGTTACCCGGTTGCTCATCCCGCCCATTGCGGGAGAACCCAGGGTCGGCCTTCCTACACTTCCTCTTCCACTTTGCCCGGTCTTCGGCATCCCTCGCAACTAGCCCATTGGCGCGCATGTCATCCTGCACGACATCAAGCCAGCGTTTCTTGGGCCGTCCTCTACTCCTGGTACCAGGTAAGGTCATGTCCAGGCATTTGTTTCCCACGTAGCTTGCCGGTCGTCGTAAAACGTGGCCGTACCAGCGGAGGTGACTTTCCTGGAGCTTGTCAGCAATGTCACGGACATGGAGGCTGCCGCGGATGTATGTATTCTGTACATGGTCTTTCCGCGTGACGCCACACATCCAACGCAGCATGTTCATCTCCATGACATGCAACAACTGCCGGTGTCGCTCCAGCACCGGCCACGCTTCACTGCCGTACGTAAAGGGAGGCCTTATTATGGTCTTATAGACCTGTCCCTTCAGATTGACCGGCATTTTGGGGTCACAAATGACACCCGTCACCTCGCCATTTCGCCCAGGCCGCTGATATACGGGCCTTGATGTCGCGATCGATGTCACCGGACTCATCAAGCACAGATCCGAGGTAGGTACCTGAAGTTGTCCATGCGCTCGACGGTGTCGTTGCCTATACGGAGAGACGTCAGATATGTGCTGTTGCAGGCCATATACTCCGTCTTCGCCACGTTTAGCTTCAGCCCGCCGTTCTCAAGCGCCTCCCTCCATGCGTGCACGCGTCGGGTGAGCCGTTCTTTGTCCCCATCTACCAGTGCGATATCATCAGCGCACATAAGCAGCCAAGGCTGCGGTAGTTTCTGTACGCTGGCTGACAGTTCGTCTAATATCACACCGAAGAGATAGGGGCTTAAGACGGAGTCCTGATGTACGCCTACGGTTATGGGGAAGGGGGTGGTATCACCAACAACGGTCCTGACTATTGAATTGGAGTTGCGGTACATATCACGTACGATTTCCACATAGGTCTCTGGTACCAACTTCGATCGCAACGCTCACCAGATCATCTCTCTAGGAACACAGTCAAAGGCCTTCTGCAGGTCTAGGAATAAAAAATGCAGTGGCATATTCTTTTCCCTATGCTTCCTTATGGATTTTTCCTTATGGATACTTAGGGCGAATATAGGGTCCATGGTACCGCGTCCTGGTTGGAAACCGTTCTGGGAGTCCGATACTGTACACTCCTGTCGGATCCTGGTGTCAATAATGCGCTCGAAGAGCTTTATGGTGTATGACGTCACCTTTATACCGCGGTAATTACCGCAATCCTGAACGGACCCTTTACCCTTGTGGACCGGCGTTATTATACTAAGCCGCCACTGATCGGGCATTATTCGGTCGCTCAGGATTCTATTATAAAAGTTAGTAAGAATGCACACACCACGAGCCCCCAGCGCTTTCCACGCTTCAATTGGCATCTCGTCCGGTCCGACAGCTTTCCGATTCTCCATGTGACGAAGAGATGCGAGGATTTCGTCAGGCGTAATCGGTGGCACGAGTCCATGGTTCGGGAGTTGTTCGGGAGGGTGCACTTCCCGGTGCTGAGTAGTAGAGCTGATTTGACGGCGGCAACGTTCCGCGTGTCTGCGACGGGGTTTTACGCAGAGGTCCATGACAAGAAGTCGGTGTTGGGCAGTGAGACACTCACCAGGTATGACCTTACAGTTGGCCACGCTACTGATATGAATTCTCCTGATCAGTAGATAGATATTCGATTTGAGTGGCGTTCCGACCGCTCCTGTAGGTAATCAGGTGCTTGGTTTTCTTTTTGAAGAACGTTTTCACGACGGCCAGGTCAGCTGCAATGCAGGTTCTGAGAATGGTTTCCTCCTCTGCGTTTCTTCGACCGTAACCATAGCCGCCGTGGACACGTTCATTATCCCCCTGCACCTCGCCCATATGACCGTTCAGGTCGTCACCCAACACGACATCGTGGGACAACGGTATGCCGCGTAGTAAATCTCCGAGCCGATCCCAAAACAGCGTCTTATCCGCGTCGCTGCAGCCGACCTGTGGGGCGTAGGCACTTATTAAGTGGGTCACGACACCCTTAACAAGCAACCTTACTACCATAAGTCGGTCGCATATGCGTCTAACTTCCAAGACGCTATCTTGGAAATGCTCGGCAAGCACCACTGCCACACCGTTCTCCCCACCAGAAGAGCCTGTATAGATCAGCTTGTAGCCGTACCCAATATTTCGGCTCCTGTTGGCCTTCCACCGTGTCTCCTGCAGGAACGCCACTGCCACTTTACGCCTGGCAAGTATGGCCGCAAGTACCCGGTAGCCCTCGCATACTTGTCGCAGGGTTAAGGTGATCCCCATGCGCGTCGTTATGCGGCGACGCCCTAGTCCTAAACGTATATCTCTTTCTTTTACTTTCCATTTTTTTGTGGCTTAGTGCCAATTACCGGGGCGACTGCCGTCTGACCCCCGAATCCCTAGGACGAATCCCAGAGGAGTGGCATCGCCAGAGCCCTTTCCGTTGTTCACTTATTTAACGGTTTCCTATGGACACTTTTGAATACAGAGTCTGTACTTCTTACTTCTACACTCCATAGTTCTTTACTTAAAGTTGGTTGCAAATGTCTATAGCCTGCGTTAGCTACTTCGTTTGTCACTTCTATTTTATATATTTTATAAAAAAAATACCCGCTAACCACAAATCGACTTGGCTAAGCGTAGTTTTAAAGAATTACTCACATTATGTGCTCGTCGTAGTTAGTATGTAAAATGTACGTAATCATACAGAGAATAAAAACTAATTTTCGTGATAAAGAAACTACATAATGATTGTTTTTTTTTTATGAAGGATAATTGTCGCAATTCTATATAATGCGATGGCACAAGATTGTTGAGGCTATGTGACGTCACAGCAGATTGCTGTTTCATTATTAAGCAAAATTATACTCTAACAACCGCTAATGCCATTGTAATTCTGTCAAATGCACAAAACACAATAGAATAAAAATAAGTAAGTGCGGGTAGAAGCTGCATACATAAAATCTCATGCTAAAATTATATCAGTGTTTGTAAAAATATGATGCTGGAAAGCACTCGGAACGCGATAACATCCATAAAAGTAGTTAAAGATATTCAATACCTATGTAGTCTTTGCGTAAATATAAGAAAATATTGAATATTCGATGATAGAGACTAGTGCCCAAATGCTCAAACTAAATCGCTAAGTCTCGTGTCACTTTAAGTCAAAGAGACAGTGACACCACGATACTTAACGACATCTTAAAATTGAGTAGTGAGTATTTGGCTATAAGTCTCTTATCTAATTTTGACCAAAACGTGAGCACAAAATGTAAGAGCACTTTTTAAAGTCTTGCCACTGGAATAGCAAGAGAGGCCAGGGGTGCCATGACGCCGGGCAGTAATGAAAGATAGTCCCTCCTATCTTCTTAAATGATGCCAGTAAAATAGTGCAAGGAGACATTCTAGTTCGAAACCCGCGAGCACCAATGAAATTATTAATCGAAATTTTAACTGCAATTATAATTACCATTATTTGAGAATGTAAATAATTCATATAAAGTCCGCCAACACCCACTGGAAGCGCGGCGTAACTGCTCAATTGTCCTCCCAGAAATGAGACCTGTACCTTCCTCTCAGAAAATAAATGGGAGCAGTGGGACATGTAGTATATTATATATAGTTCATAACTCTCCTGTAAAAAGCATCAATCACATGTGCCGGTTTATTATTATTTTAAAAAAATTTCCGTTGCTATTGAGAACGTGATAATTGAATATAATTTCATCGACACTGACGCTAATCGATCCCAAGTTTTTTTTTAAAGAATATTAATAAACATGCGGTAGATAGAGCCGTGGTAGCTCAGTGGTTAACGCTCGCTGTAAATATAACAGAACGCAAGTAACCCGGGTTCGATCCCCGCCGGCACCAATGAAATTGTTAATTGCAATTTTAAGTGCTGATTTACCACGTGCTCGGCGGTGAAGGAAAAACATCGTGAGGAAACCTGCATGTCTGAGGAATAAGAAAAAAAATATTTCGAAGACATGTGAAGTTCGTCAACACGCATTTGGGCAGCGCGGCGGACACTTCCTTGCCCTAAAACCCTCTCAGAAATGAGGGGAGGCCTGAGCCCAGCAGTGGGACGTATATAGGCTGTAACTTTACTTTACTTTACTTTATTAATAAACATTACTAATATTCAACTTAACGATATAGTCATTTATTCTTTAATTATAACCTATCAAAGTCATCGTGGAACATAGGCCTCTCTTTAACTTGCTTCATCAAGGGGATATTTGCCATAGTTGCCACGCTTGGCGAGCGGGTTGAAAAACCACAGTTTTTTTTAATAATTTTCAGTTTTATCAGAAAGATGCTGCTGCCATTTTCTAGTTCAACTCTGTCTCTTACGACACTAAGGGAATAATATGGGACAGAAGATTATTCTCAACTCAAGGTCAATGTCAATCCAGACTAATTTCAACTTTTATGAATGTGCCCGCCCTTGACCGTTGCGCAACGACGACGATTTTTATATTTTGTTTTTATACGGAAAAGCTTCTCCGAATTTTATAAAGGATGTCCTTCCGTATCTCGTTCAAACGGAATGTTTAAAGTTATAAAACAGAAATAGTGAAATCTGTTGTGCTCTAGTTGAGCTCGTTGCCCGCTTATTGCGTTACCTGCATTATTTTATCTCCTAAACATTCACCGCTTTGTTGTGTGTTGTTTTGAATAGTAATGAAATCGCAACCGTATTGGGTCAACACGGTTACGTTATTTTGAAAATATTTCTAAGGAATTTTATTTTACATTTATTTAATTTTAATATTAAATAATTATCACAACAAAATACTAAAAAAAGCAAACACTATATCGCACAGAAATATTAAAGACAATAGAAATGAATTAGCGCTCGATTACTTCCAAAACCGATGTCGCCACATTTTAACACATATGCCCGCAGCCATATTATAAACAAACGTAATGCACAATCATACCTAATGTTTCACATTACATTGCTTTGCGAATTTGTCAACGTCATGTGCGTCGCGTATTACGGTAGAACAAAAGCAGCAATGGTAATTATAAAATACGAACGTAATAAATGAAAGTTTACAAACGGTAAATATCATAGTAAAGTATTCGTGTAGATTCTAGATGTAAATTAGTAAAAACAATGATAATTAGTAAATAATCTTACCGATGATATGTTATGCTTTTATTAGTTGAATTACACGTCCTTCATGATTGATGAGTTTTTTCTACTGATTATGCTGCAGTTTACCATTATAATTTAACATAAATTCACGTACAACGTTCCCCGCGCCCCGCGCAACTAAATCACAAAACGGTGAATGATGTTCATCAACACATCATAGCGGCGACAAGGTCTCGCGTCTATGTCACTTCTACTGTCTTATTATTACGATTTCTGTGCTATATTGTCTGTGATGCACCGAAAACAAAAATCGTTGCGACTGTGAAACGTTTATAGGTACCTATTTTAAACATTTAATTTTCTTACAAAACGTTCATTACATAAGTATCATATATTTTGCTGCGTGTCAATCATACAATATGTAACGTAATTAACGCACACCCTCAGACACCCCAATTAGTATATTATGTTATAATCATAATATACATACACTGAATTTTTAGTTAAACATTTTTATGCACTGATTATTTATCAAATTAGTTGTACTAATTCCGGAATAATGTTGTGGTTGGTAAACTATTTATTAATCTGTGGTTATGGTCACAGTACAAATCCACGAACGCAAAGACTTTAACTTGCTTGAAATAAAGTTCATTTTTCTTTATTTTTATGGAATGACAGAATTAATAATATTACAAATAAAACTGCACTATTATTAAGTCTTATTGCCTTAAGTTACGGTCTATTTTAGTTTGTTTTGTCTGTAGAGATTTAGTGTGACTGTAATTTACGTAGCTTTAATTATTTTTGGGATAAAAAACTATTTATATTAAAAATGATAGGAATCGATTCAGTAAACGATTCTGAACAAACTACTTTCTCAAAGTGCGTTAATTATGTTACGTGTTGTATATATATATATATATATGGTTGGATTTACTTTTTGTTCATTATTAATATATGGGTACCACAGAAATCTAACATCTATCTATCCATTACAGCCTATAAAAGTCCTCTGCCGGACATAGGCCTCCCTCATGGATTACCTCATGGGGGGGGGGGATTTTTGCCATAGTTGCCACGCTCGGCAACCGGGTTGGCAACCGCAGTTTTTAGGGTTCCGTAGTCAACTAAGAACCCTTATAGTTTCGCCATGTCTGTCTGTCCGTCTGTCCGTCCTCGCTTAATCTCTGTGACCGTTAGCACTAGAAAGCTGAAATTTGGTACCAATATGTGTATCAATCACGCCGACAAAGTGGTAAAATAAAAATTGGAAAAAAAATGTTTTATTAGGGTAGCCCCCCCTATATGTAAGGTGGGAAGTAATTTTTTTTTTAATTTCAACCCTAACGTGTGATATATTGTTGGAAAGGTATTTAAAAATGAATAGGGGTTTACTATAATCATTTTTTGATACTTAATGTCAATAATTTCGGAAATAATCGCTCCAAAAGTAAAAAACAATGCGTCCCCCCCCCCCCTCTAACTTTTGAACCATAAGTTTAGAAAATATGAAAAAAATCTGAAAAGTAGAACTTTATAAGGACTTTCTAGGAAAATTATTTTGAACTTGGATGGAACCAACAGTACCCACTACCGGGAGCAGTTGCAGGAGCACGGAGCGCTGCTGAAGCGCGAACATAATGGATACCCACCTTTAAACACATAAGTGGGAACACTTATTGTGACGGACGGGAAACTACGGAACCCTACACTGAGCGTGGCCCGACACGCTCTTGGCCGGTTCTATTTATTACATATTTTGAGTTGTTATCAAAAAGATGCTGCTGCCCATCTGCCATATCTCTACATACATAATATTGACCTCAACTGTTAATCAGTATGAAGACTCCACTCACTAAACTGCGGAATCGTTACAAGGCCTAGAGTTAAAACGGATGTTGCACTAATCGATTGTCTTTCTGCCGAAGTTAAAGTCAAAGACAAATCATTTTTATTCAAAACGAACCTTTACGCCTTTACGTAAAGTTTACGGCTATCGCTTCCACAAGCTCCTACTAACCTACTGCGGGAGAACTTTTGAAAAATGCATCAAGAAACTCACAAGTAGACGACTATTTTTCTCCCAAAAATAACTGTTACTTAACATTATAATATAATGATACCTTATAAAATCTATATAGACAAGTAAAAAAAATCTATGAAAGCTCATTAAATATGTCCAAGCATTGTTATAATACCTACCTAGCTCTTATTTGTATCTATATATATTAAGACTATAAAATATTTTTAATATCTGCCGATCTCCATAACGATAATTCATAGGATGATAGGTTTCAAGTAGTGACAAATATGAAAAAAATATTATAAATCTTATAAAATTATAGATATTAAAAAAACGGTAAAATTGACACACTCTGTGAAGATATTTTAAGTATTGTGACTAAAAATCTTTATATTTCTTATTTTTGTTTTTGCGGTGATTACGTGAATAACCCTTTCGCACATAACAACCTAAAACATAAAATTAAAACAGCTCTGTACCTAAATTTTAAAGAAAATATCACTTTTATGCCTAACTATGAACTTAAAATTATCGTCTCAATCTGGCTGATCACTAAAAATGTATTTACACAGAATCACTGTAAATAAAATGTTTGTGTTGTGGTCGATTGCATAACCACTGTACGTCTTATAATCAATGCCACAGAGTAACAATTTCAAATAATGAAATTGAAAATATGGAACAGTGCGGTCTAAAAATAAAATATATAATATAATAATAGCTATCTTAACGTGCCTTATATTACCGTGTACTTACTTTATATTATTACATTATAATTGACGTTGGTTACTTCACCAGTTCATGTCTCCTAGTTATAAAGATATAGCAATCTAACTTAACCAGCTTAATAAGTCACAATGATTTAAGGAACAAAAAGTAGTTTCGTTACGTATACTATTATATATTCAGTGGTTTCGTTTTGGTAGTGAGTGAACGGTAATTCAGTTTTATATAAATAAGAATAAAGGTGATTGTGACCAAAAAGAGTTATTGCGAATTTATTGCTAAGACAAATAAATAAGATAAACTGAGCGCGCTTGAAATATGCTCAACTTCGTAACGTTTTAAAAAAAATTAAAATAAAAAGAACTGATCAGTTGGAATGATTAGTTGAACTTACCGTGTATGTGTGTGGAACTTTCTTTGGCATGAATCCGTTTGAACCACAGAAATCGAAATAATAAGACATTATTATTACTATTTCTGTGGTTTGAACTGATATCAGTTCAACTTGCGATTTTTTTTTATAAGTACCAAGTTGTTTTTTTTATAATTTTTTTAAGTACTTTCAAATATCCCAAACAAAATAAAGTTAATAACAAAATGAAACTTCCGATACCGGGAATCGAACCCGAGCCTCCTGGGTGAGAGCCAGGTATCCTAGCCACTAGACCATATCGGATCACAGTAAATGGGCTGAATTTATTGTATAATACAATTCGATATGCATATATATAATCAAAATGTGATTAAAATGTGTACAATTTGCATTTAAAGATCCGGGAGCACAGCAGTGCCCCTACCAAGTCAAGCAAAAAAGCGGCACGACCGTACCATCCTTTTCTCGAAGCAGTGCAGGACATTTTTGCCCCCTATAACTTCGTTGTGGATACAACTAGAAGCCTGAATTTTCAGTAACAAAGCAGGCATTGTATAAATACGGTATATTTCAAATTTGATTCAATTTGAATCAGTAGTTTAAGAATTATAACTAGTCAATTTTTTTTTAATTTTGTCACTCACTGACTGACCGATCATCAAAACTCTAAGGCATTTCTAGCAGACATAGAAGCTACAAATTTAGACTACAATTAGTGTTTAGTGTATGAATCAAGGAAAAACTAAAATATTTTTCAATTTCGGTTCAGTTTTCTAGATACACCAATTGCATTAATAACTTTGTAATCTCATATAAATATATAGGATTACAAAGTTACATTTGCAGTCAAATGAATCAGTGTACCTGTATATGTATAATATAATCAGTGGCGGATTCACACATTTGCCGCCATCAGGCTATTCAAATTTTGCCGCCCTTACTGACTTCTACTTCTGGGTATAATTCTAAGCTCAATCGTGTTCTACTAATAAGGCAAGGTAAGGTATGATTTAATCAAATCAAATCAAATCAAACATTTATTAATTCATAAGCATGGGTATTACAGGATGTCACATATAAAATTATTATAAGATACAGCCATGTTTCACCTTAGAGGTATATGAACAAAATTGAAGTATATTTTTACATTTTGTCATCAAAAAATATTCTTATGTCATAGTACACTTTTTCAACAAGGAAGCCATTGAGCGCAGTTTTAAATCTTTTGATATCATTAATTAATCGTATATTTAACGGGATTTTATTATAGATTTTTGGTGCCATGCAATTTACACACATTCTTCGAAGAAGTGGTTTGCATTTGTGATTAACTTTCAATGTTCCTTCACGACGACTTCCGGCAGTATTCATTTCAAAATAAATTGGGTTATTTCGAACAAAGTTTGCAACCTCATATATATACATACACGGTAGAGTCAGAATTTTATATTTGCGAAAGTACGGTTCACATGAATCATCCTGATTTAGACCGAACATCGATCTAACACACTTTTTTTGCGCTTTGAGGACACTTTGTTTTTCAGTTGTGTTGGCCCAAAATATTATTCCATACCTTAAGTTTGATGCAACATATCCGTGATAGGCTGTTAGAAGAGTTTTAACACTGGAAACCTTCCTTAGTTTATAAAGGGCATAAGAGAATTGGTTTAGTTTTTTAATTAGATTATTAATATGAGGTTTCCATGTCAGCTTATTATCTATAGTCAAACCCAAAAATTTTGTAGTGTCTACCTCTTTAATTGAATTCCCAGAGTAGTTAATGTCAAAATTTAAAGGATAATTATTTCTTTGTTTAAAGTTTATTACGTGTTTTTGTCAAATTAATTGTTAGGTTATTTAATGTCAGCCATTTGAATAAAGATGTCAATGTATTATTAATGTCAATATTTATATTATTCTCATTATCATAAGTAAATAAAACAGTACTATCGTCAGCAAAAATAGTCATATGATGGTTGATTACATTAGGAAAATCATTTATATAGATAATAAAAAGGAGAGGGCCCAGTACACTTCCCTGTGGTACTCCATAGTTTACTTGACGCTCTTTCGATCTGTATATTTTATTATATTTTATAATGCTACTTAAAACGTAATTAAATAAAATTGCCCTTACACTTTGAAAACAGTGTATTCAATTTTACGTGGCAGAGCCGTGCTGCAGCTATATTATGGTTGTAGCATGAATGGCTCAGCTCGACTGGAGAAGGATCCTGCACTCACAGAATACCAGCGTAAAATGGCACCTCAACGCTACTGTGTGTCGAGAGATAGAGAACCGGAAATCCTCTAGCTGGAAACGAGACATTCCATTTTAGTCCGAAGTGGTAACAACGTATCCGCATTTTGATTCTTAATCGAGGATAAATTTAGATGTGTATGTGCCACAGCATCGACTTACCATTAGGTGGACTGTGTACTCGTTTTCATCATTATTCTATATAAAAATATCTGGTAACAATCCGGCTGATGACGATGATGAAATTAAATAAATAAAGTTATTAAAGTTTTACAGTATAATTTTTTTTAATCGCAACATCATCAATTATATCGTCGTATGAAATTTTGTTCATTAACTGACTCTATGCACAGAAGCCTTAAGGTGTTTAGCTTTTTAGGCTTATGAGAGTTTGGATAAACGTTTTACAAATTATTTTGTCGCAAAAACGAAGATAGACTTTTCAGAGATTCGGAATCAGATTTCACTAAAATTCTTTCAGAAGAAAGGTGGCGTTGAATCTTATGCAATCTTGAACCAAATTAGTGGGTTGGGTTTACAATTCGGTCGCCTGAATTTGAAGATTCTGTCACTGTGGGGGAGTCAAGGGGGTTTATCTGAAGCACCCCCACTCGATTTTTTCTGCCGGAGCAGCGTCGAAGTATTTTTAATTATTTTTTAAAAATATTGGTAAATGACTAATTTAATTACGTTTTTGACGTTTCATCTGTCAATGTCAAATCGATATATAGTACTGAATCGATCTAGTGAATCGATATTTCACCCTAGAGAATCGAGTCTTTTTCTGTTTTATTTAGATTTGCAAAATTATTTACAATTGGTTGAATGTACCCCAACTCGTAAAGAATGACAGTTTTTAATTTAATTATTCAATGTTATCTGTACTTTATTGTATCTTTTGATATCGTAAATATAAACTTTTAACGCAAATATTTTTTGCGAAATTGATCTTTAAGATTTCGATTTTTTGTGAATCGTTTCATCTAATTTCGATTTGAATCGATTTAAAAATATGTAAAATTAAATCGCTATGCCGGCCATTTTGTTGACAGCTTTTCCTCACGGTGTTGCTTCCGAGTTTCAGAATTTTGGTGAATAGTGAAATATTTGTGGCGGCGGAATACTGCTAAATATCGCAAAGATCTTTTCTTACAAATGGTGGCAGCCATAAATTATGTTTATAAATTAAAGTAGTTACGAAAGTTAATAATTTGGTGTTATATCGAGTGCAATAGCGAGCGAAGCGAGCCTGGGACGTGGAGCACCCCGACTCGGACAGGTTAGGTTAGAAGAGTCATCCTCTTCGTGGTTATTTTTTTGTAAACCACTCAGAAGTAGGAGCCCCGCGATGCCGGGCTCCGTCGACCGGACGTCCCTCGACTGCACCACGTTAAGTGGCGTGGGGCTTCCATCCTCCAACTCTCTCTACCCATAAATCAGGTTAAAATTGTCATAAAAATTACGAAACATAACCTCAAAATGAGATTTTTAAAAATTAATAAAAAAAAAACTAAGCACGTCCGGCAGAAAGTGGAAGTAGGGGGTGACTCTACAACTCCTCCCCCCTCCCCCCACGCCACCCCCACCCCCAAATTCAGGCGACCGAATTGTAAACCTTACCCATTTTATGATAAAAAATCACTGATTTTCTCATTTCTTCATCGGGTGTTTGATCTCTTTTTTCCTTTTCCCATGTCTTTCGTATATTGCTTCGAAACACTAACTTTTCTTCGAAATACTTACTAAAAATTTTCTCGTTCAGCTACGAAAAACTTGCAGAGATTCGTAAAGATCGACAACAGTTATTAATTTTTATCTTTTGTAGAAACCTGAATTTGAACATTCACTTTGTTTATTCTTTGCAAAGAAACATTCCACACAACAACCATTACCGCAATTTTCAGTTTTTCTAAATTCAAAAGTTTTCCCATCGCTTCGCGTTACAGGTTTTTCGGTACAATCATCCTTGATTGATTCAAAAGTTTTAAGGACTTCGTACCAAGAATTTCTCAACTTTCACATGCGTCCTCTCTAGCCATAGATTACTGACTATATTGTCTCAAACTTATATAAAAACTTCTTGACGCAACACGCAGCAACGACAAGCGTTTGTGCAACATTTAGGAGTCCTAGTTACCACTGAATTTAAAGAGTGGGCAGAGTAAGGAACGAAAAAATGTTTTGATTTCCGAGATAATGGCATAAAATATTTCTTCCTCTTTCAATTTAAAATTAAAACTCTTTTATTTCTGTAATACATAAAAAATTTAGCCTTAAATTTGCCGCCCCAAAAATCTGCCGCCCTAGGTTCTAGCCTACTCAGTCTGCTGGTAAATCCGCCAATGAATATAGTGGAATAATAGGTTTAGATAGGTACGTTGTTGGTATTCAAGAAGTAGAAGGTACCGGAAAGGAAAAAAGTAGGACTATCTACAAAAAGAAATGAGATGCCATCAAAAACATAACTCAGTTCTTCTACCGTAAAAAGTTGTGAGATCCAACAAGTCGGTTAATTTATTCAGTCCCTACTTTAGGGAATGAATAAATTAACTTCTGTCTTAAAATCTTTTATGTTTTAAATAAATAGGTTGACTTGGCAATCGCACTAAACAATCTAATTTAATATGTACTATTTTTGATATACATTGTGTTTTCATGCGATGACCAAATCAATCTATTTATTTAAAACATAAAGGTTTTTTAAGAAAAAATTTAAGAAAAAATTACAATATGAGTGAAGGTACAGGACGCCTTCACCATCTGCAGACTAAGAAAGAATGCGGTACAGTACATAGTGTGTAATCTGTAAGAAACAAATAGCTCCATAGCGCACTGGGGAAGCGTTCGGCTGCGGCGTCGCGAGACCGCAGATTTGAATCCCGAAAAGAACAAAACAATTCAATTCAAATTCAGAACTCTTTATTGTACACAAAGAAAACAAATTACATAACAAATATAGAGAGAAAACAAAATGTGGTGGTGGTAATGCTGTTGTGTTTCGTATGGTGAGTGTAGAGAACCGGAGACTCTTTTTACTGGAGACGAGGCATTCCAACTTACGCTTACTTTAGGGACGTAAAACGACTCCACGATGGAGGAGAAAATCCAAATGTGAGAAATTCAAACAAAAACATACTAGCTCCATATCGTTATCGTGATACATCGAAATTGAATTTTCTACGGTACGAGGACCACTGTATTTCAGATGGACTGAATCTTCTACCACTTATTATCTTTCCCCAAATAATAAATTAACAGCACGGTGTTTTTCCATGATTTACTTAATTCTCAAATTTACACAATCTGAAACTCGTGTAATAGCTCCTTGTGTAACTTGACCATTATAATTTAGCTGTTATGTCGTTACAACGGTCAAGTACGCACATAAAGACAAGATCATTTTTGGCATTTAAAAACATTTACCTAAATTAAATTTCGTGATTTGATGCTGACGACCTCTTAGATGTTTTCGACGATAGCTAAATTAGCTTGTTATGTAATAAGTTTTTTATAGGATTGGGTGACAAACGAGCACACACACCTGATGGTAAGTGGTTGCTGTAGCCCATAGACTTCTACATCAATCCTCGATTAGGAATCAAAATGTAGATGCATTGTCACCCATGAGGACTAAGATGAAATGCCTCGTCTTCAGAAAAAAGGGTCTCCGGTTCTCTACACTCACCATACAAAAAACAGTAGCATCAAGCTACCACTTTACGCTGGTATTCTGTGAGAGCGTGGTCCTTCCCCGGTCGAGCCGATCCATTCGTGCTACAATTATTTATACTACTAATATAACTGCAGCATGGCTCTACCGCGTATAACAAAATCAGGAGATGGGCAGCAGCGTCTTACTAAAGATAACCAAAAATTAAAAAAAAAAAGCTTACCTAAGTAAAGCACTGGACTTTTGATAGGCCGTAATGATGATGATGATCGATAATAATAAGAGATATTAGACATAATATCGTTTATGGCATAACGAGCTCAAATGTTTTGCAAATCAATTGTACAGCAACGTCGTCGTTATCATAATAGTAGTCGTCGTCAGCTATTTTAAGTACAGAGCTGATGAAAAATTCTCTAACAGGCATACGATTCAGAAAGAGTTGCCCAAATTTTATCTTGCGTATTGATGAAACGATAGTTTATGAATTTCTACCTTCACACTTTCCGAGTTCTTCTTAGCTCTTCTTTTTACATCCTCAGACCATAGCTATAGATGTATTCCACATTATGAGAATTTAGACAATAGACATGCATTCATTCAGCAACTTATACTAAGACATGTGAATTTCGTCAACACGCACTGGGGCAACGCGGCGGAGACTTCCTTTCCCTAAAACCCTCTCAGAAATGAGACGAGGCCTGTGCCCAGCAGTGGGATGTATATAGGCTGTAACTTTAATTTTTAACTTTTACACTCATACAGTTTTAATACAGAAAGTAGAATAGTACATAAAAACACCAAAAATAAAAATAATTAAGAGGACGCGGACGTAAAATAATCTGATTACATGAGTGACGGTAGCCTAAAAAGGGCACTGACTCAACATAATGCTATTGCACCTTTCCGTTGGATTTCAGCAATGCCCATTGAGTTTGGAATTGTTTATAGTGTTAGGTAGTGCAGCTAGTTTATCCTCCCTGTACGTTTAACCTAAGTAAGTATTATATGTCTTGGACAAAGACACCATGTTACTCAAACTATCTCACCACTTTCATATTTGGGTCTCATATTTGGGTCTGAGCGCTTTGAAACAACAGTACAATTTGCAGACAAATTTGCAACAGCAAACAGCGACGATATTTTTTTAATAAAATAAGGGTGACAAACGAGCACGTAGTTCACCTAATAGTAAGTGGATGCTGTGGCCCATAGACATTTATCTTCAATTAAAAATCAATATGTAGATGCATTGCCAGCCCTGAGAACTGAGATGGAATGCCTCGTTTCCGGTAAAAAGGGTCTCCAGTTCTCTACACTTACCATATAACAGCAGCATTAAACTGCTATTTTACGCTGGTATTCTGTGAGACCTGACTGTATTTAACTAACAAAAAGAAAAGCTAAGCAAGTGCAATAAACTAAAAATGAAAAAAAAACGGAGAAGGTAATTCGATATAATCAGCTAAATATAATATAGTATAATAATAATAATAATGATTAGTACCTTTAAACGAGCAATTCTTGTATATATATATATATATATATATATATATATATATATATATATATATATAAAATATATTGTTATATATATATATATATATATATATATATATATATATATATATATATATATATATAATCGGAATCTCGGAAACGGCTCCAACGATTTTCATAAAATTTTGTGTGCAGGGAGTTTCGGGGACAATAAATCGATCTAGTCTTTTGTCCGTGTTTTTAGGCTAAAATATCGTTAGAATGAGAAGGTAAATTTTGACAGTTTGTTAATGATTACAAATAGCTTAATTGGCGTAATGGGCACTCACAAAATCGTAATACCATGGTTCGAGCACAGACCGACCGGCCGACTTTTTTAATTTTTTTTTCAAGTTCCTTTCTTTTTTGAGCCCTTTTTTTAGTATTTTTTAAAAACACGAAAATTTTAATTAAACTAATTGCACTCATGATTTTTTATTCAAATAACCAGTTCAGTTTTTTTCTATTACGTCGCTACGATCGAAAAATATTATTCGTATTTCATCAGTATGTAATTTGTATCTAAATATAATTTCCAAAACACACGAATTAAAAAAAACCGAGCGAAAAATACCGAGCAAATCTCGGTCAACCGGGTACTAATATAGTAAATTGTAATTCTTTTAATTTAAATAAATCAGTTTTAAAATTAATTTCGGTTTTTTTCGATTCTCCGGCACGGCGCTGGTCTTCTTTTAACGGAATAAGCGTGGCAAGTGAGCACACTCTACACCTGATGGTAAGTGGATACTGTGGCCCATAAACATCTACATTTATTTTTAGTTAAGAATCAAAATGCAGATACGTTATTACCCCTGAGGACTGAGATGAAATGCCTCGTTTCCAGTAAAAAGGGTCTCCAATTCTCACTACATCTCGAAACATAGCAGCATTAAGCTGCTATTTTACGCTGATATTCTGGGAGGGCGTGGTCCTATCCCGGTCGTGCCGACCTATTCGTGCTGCAACCATAATATAGGATCATTTCACACATTTCATAGGAATACTAAATATGCTGCGGACTTCCTAGTCGAATATAAGTGGTAAAATTAAAAATTTTGTACAACGACTTCAATATAAATAAAATACGAACATCATCAATGTAGTCAAAGTCAATTAAATGCGCATTATTCGGGATAACTCAAAACGACTGGTCAGATCTTGATCAAATTTATATGGGACTACAAGATAATCATCAGCTATCAAATAAAAGAAGTATCAACATCAGTTCATCTAGAAAAAAGTTCTGAGGTAACACACATTAAAAAATATTGAAAAAAATACAGTCTAATTGAGTACCTTTTCCTTTATTGAAGTCGGTTAAAAATAGTGTTTATTCAAACCGCTTTTTCTCTGATTCTGGGATTGTCTAGGACAGGCGTTAACCATTGCATTAAAATGCAGAAAAATTGGTCTTTTTACATTACATTTCAATTTCATTTTTCGTTTTAATTTTCCACTCCTAATTCAAGTGCACAGACATTTATTTGATAGTTTTTGTTAATTTTTAAATTACGGAAGTTGATTATGTACCTATGACTACTTTAATGATTATATTAAGAAAAACAAATTACTATAAAATAAATTAATATTTTAATTTTATCATTTATCTGACTCCAACAAAAAATTTTATAAGTATTCGGTATTCAGCCGAATCGTACCAAGGTATTCGGTATTCGACCAAATAGGATAAAAGTAGCCAAATAGGCCGAATACCGTATAAGAGAGCCGTGGTAACTCAGATAGTTAACGCTCGCTGTAAATATAACAGAACGCGAGTAACTCGTGTTCGATCACCGCCGGCACCAATGAAATTATTAACTGCAATTTTAAGTGCTGATTTACCACGTGCTCGGCGGTGAAGGAAAACATCATGAGGAAACCTGCATGTCTGAGGAATAAGAAAAAAAATATTTCGAAGGCCTGTGAAGTTAGGCCTTCAAAAAAGAAGAAGGCCGCCAGCCTGGCGGACACTTCCTTGCCCTAAAACCTTCTCAGAAATGAGGGGAGGCCTGTGCCCAGCAGTGGGACGTATATAGGCTGTAACTTTACTTTAATTTTTACCGAATAATAGCAGGTCATTCGATGCAAGTCTTATATTTATTCATCTAAAGCTATAACGGTTAAAAAACAAAAATATAACTTAATTCCAGGTGGTAATGACAGAGAGCGTGGAAGGCGGAGCGGCGCTGGCGGGGCGATTGTTTGCGACATTAGAGGGAGGCTCTCTTCTGCTGGCAACTTTTGCTCTCCTGGCGTATACTGCTAGATGGAAAGTAACTGCCAGTCATCGACGAAAGATTACGAATGTTCTTGTAAGTTAAAACCAACATAAACGACTACAATGAAATATTTAGAATGCATTCAATTTTTAGAAAAAAGCAGGCAGCGTAATATAGTAGATATCAACTAAATTTTTAACGTCTTGATTAAAAAAATGTGTAAAAGATTTATATTTTCAAAATTCATAAATATACAGATAATGTTCATTGGATTACATGAAATCACAGGCTAAAGCTGAACGCACATTTGTCCGCACTGTACGCATCGTACGCGCTGCATTTTCGGATAGCCTCGCACATTTGTACGTACGCACCGTACGCAATTCTTTTGTATTGCCAACAACTTTTACGATTTTTTCCAATACCTGGTGTGAAACAGTACAGTGACATTGATCGCTCCGATCGCTATGGAAAAAATATTGTAATAGGCTGCTTAATGGCAGAGGAAGAAGAAAATAAACTTCGATGAAAAGAGGACTCTAGATTCATAATATTAATTAAAAAGGCAGTTGTATGGAAAATATTATACCTTATTTAAGGACTTATTTGATGATGAACGATTTTTAAGATATTTGCATTTAACATACAAGAAATTTCAAGAATTGCTACATATTATACTAAATCCATATTTCTCTTTTCTATAAAACTCAAGATTTAGAAGCCAATTCAACCAGATAAAAGACTTCTTGTATGTTTGAGGTAAGTATCGTGTTGATAATTAAATAATCAGGTATTAATTGGGTTTTTGAATTAAAGTTAATTATCAATTTTTATTGTATTGAAATTATTTTGTCGCTAAGTATTCATATTGATAATAGATGCATTTTTTTTTCAAATGATGTATAACTAATCACGTATTAATTAATATGTTTCAAAATATATTTCGAAACGAGAGTTGAAAGCACAAATTTTAGTGGAAAATTCACTAAGTTGGCAACATTAGACAATACTGAGTATCTAGAGTAGGCATGTCGATCTAAAATCGATTAATCGAAAAATCGATTCTTTGGAGTAAAATTACCGATTTTTTAAATCGATTCGAAGGACCGCATCGTTTCACTGAATCGATCCAAAAACCTCTTGAATCGGACTGATTCATTTGATTCAAGAACTAGCCAAAATTTCCAAACTGGCTGGGATAAGATACCACAGTTTTTTAATTTTTTGCTGTTGGGGGACGCAAAAACAACCGGTCGTACTTGGTTGATAATTTGAACGCAATATATATTTGAATAAAATAAATTTTTATGAACGCATCCAACAATATTGAAAGTTGTCATTTCATTTTCACTTCCAAAATTCTTAAGCTCACTTTCCACTAAGGGATTTAATGTAATTTATATTACATCTCGAGATAGAAATTAATATCGCTCACCGTACTTTAAAATGGAACCGTTTCCACTGAGATGTAATATATATTACATCCCAAACTATAAATATTTTTTATATATATAGATATTTTCATATTATATTTCACCTCCTGTACTATAATATAATATAATATTATAGCTGTGAACCTGTTTGAACTGTGAACTCGTGAATTTACATTATTTATTATCAAAAATATACATACTGTGAGCTGTAAGTACAGACAGAGTACTTTTTAAATACCTAGATACTGTAAATAAATATACCGTACGATGAAATTTATAGACGTTTATAGTAAGGAAATATCCAGTATTGTGTTCGTGTAGCATTCATTTCAATGTGATAAATAGTGAGTTACTAGATTGAAACAGATTTATCGAGAAATCATGCAGTTTGCATTTTTGTTAAAGTATTGTTGTTGTTTTTAGCCTAAAATGTCAAATAAAAGTGTTACGTGGAATCACTTTGTAAAAAAATGATCGAGTGGAGTATATGCGAACCACTCCTAACACAAGCGTTTCAAGCTTACCCGGAGTGGTTAAAAGGAATATTAGTAATGTTAATCAATAAGATTACTAATATATTATTTAAAAAAAATATTACAGTTTAGAAGTTTAAGAAAAAAAATAGAAAATTCTTGTAATTTCATGTTTGAAAATGTCGCGATTAATCCAAAATCGATCTTTTAATCGTCGATTTAATCGATAATCGATTCAAGTACCTTCGATTCAAATCGATTCAAAATCGATTTTTTTAAGAGTAAATCGACATGCCTAATCTAGAGTGGAGACATATGACGTCATCAGCATGCGTCCTTCAATATTCGGATACCCACCGCAAATGTGCGAGGTTTCATATGATTTCATACAACAAACTCTAAAATGCGGAGCGTACGGTGCGTACGGTGCTAATAAATGTGCGTTCCCCTTAAGAAGAACATAAGTTAGAGTTAGACTGTCACGAAACTATAACGTTTTTCTCTTTCTCAGAAAAAAAGACATATTAAATAGTTGCCTCTTACAATATCCACTCAACCACAGGAAACAATTAGGTGAAAGGTTTTGATTGGAGCTATGAGGTTATCCAGTGCAATTTTGTCACATAAAATCGTGGCGATACGTCTCAATCAAACTTTTAAACATTCGGAAAACTCTATTGATATCTACTTATTATATATCTACTTATTAAATAATTCTATTGATATCTACTTCATTTTTTGGTACCTACTTTACATATCACTTCTTTTTACCGATACCAAAGAGCGCGTTATTCTTCCCCTGTCGAGCCGACCCATTCGTGCTACAATTATACTACAAATATAACTGCAGCATGGCTCTACCACGTATAAATGTGTTCTTTTTTACAGTCAACAAATGAAAATATATTTAAAAAGCCTAAACTGTATACCACTATTTTATAACTAAGTATGCAATGAAAAATGATGTATTTATTAATTTTAGGTAACAAATACCACAAATGCGTTAGGAAAGGAATTGACAAGGAAACTCAAATCGCATGGTTGTACTGTGTGCTCAGTAATAAACGGAGCGACAGCGACGAGTGGAGCGGATTTGGATAAAGTTGACGCCTTAGTGGTAATCGGCGCAGAGATTAAACAAGATGGTTTAGATGGTATAGCACAGATAGTGACTGATGATATATTTAATAATTTAAAGGTTAGATTAACATTTTACAATATCTTTTTTATTAAATAAGAGTGACAAACGAACACAAATTTATTAAGAATCAAAATGCAGCTATGCGTTGTCACCTCTGAGGATTGAGATGGAATGCCTCGATTCTGGTTGGTTTGTATTTTATTTATTGTTTTTTTTTTAATAAAATATTAGCAATGGTATTTACATTACTAACACTACCTTTAACCACTCCTAGTAAGCTTAAAATGCTTGTGTTAGAAGTGGGCCACGACAATAGTTGAATGGCGTATTCTAACCTACGACCTTTCGAGTCCGCGCCCTACATTACCCTACCATTAGGCTACTGTCGCTCGTAAAAGGAGTCTTCGGTCCTCTACATTTAACTAATGAATATATATATATATATATATATATATATATATATATATATATATATTAATAGATACTACCTAATTATGTATTACGGATGATTACATAAGTTAAACAATATAAAATTGAGAAAATAATGAAAATATCTCATAAAATACGTATTTTACACCATTCCACCAGATATAGAGGAGAAATAAATATATTTTTGATAATTTGATGGTTGATAAGTTCATGGCAAAAATTACTATTGTAATTTATGGACGAAAATAATCACTAGAAGTAAGACGATCGCAACCACGCATACAATAAATGAAAACTCGGTTATTCTAGTAATGATTGATAAAGTATTTCAAAATATTTTATTTTAATTTTATTTCAAAATTAATATGCTAAATATTCAAAAACATATTGATTTACAAAACTTATGATTTTTATCATGTGTGGAACAAATTTTGTGTACGTTAATAATAACAAATCATATCACTTTGTTGTTAAATTATCACATTGCATAGATCCCTCGCGACTATTGTGGTACATAGACAATTTTTTATTAATAATCCCGATAGGCTTTGGTAGGTTTCACAGGAGGAAGTTAAATTCGAACCAGTGGTATTTAAAAGGTAAAAGTTTCACACTGATATTGGACTTTCTCATTTTAGGAAGCATTTGCTATAATATCATAATCATCATCATTATAATGATCATTGTTGACATCATTGTTCTACCGCCATGTACTGGATCTTTTTAGTTGTTGCCATAGCCATGTTTACGGCACCCATAGGATGAAATAATAAGATTTATTCTCCTACACTGCCACCTCTGGGCATAAGTAACATAACATAAACATAGACACTCATGCATGTCATCCAGAGGGGTAGGCAGAGACTACGGACTTCCATATGGCACGATCCTGACACACCTCTTTCGCCTCCTTTACATCCATATATCTACGCATACATGCTCGTCGGTTAAGGGTACTTCTAACGTGGCCCCTTTTCAAAATATCGCCAATTTGGTCGATAAACTTTTTTCTAGGGCATCCCTTCCCGACTCGGCCGTTCACATCTGCCATATAAATTTGCTTTGTCACTGTTTCCTCATTCATTCTTTCTACATGACCAAACCACCGAAGCATTCCTTTCTTAATCCTAGTCACAACATCATCTTGCATACCACATTTATCTCTTATCACGCAATTTCAGCATACTCCTTAAAGACCGCATTTCTACAGCATTTATTCTACTTTCGTGCTTCTTCTGCCACACCCAGCTTTCACTACCATACATTAAAGTAGGGACTAACACAGCATTATGAATTACCATACGTGCCTTTTTTGACACATTCTGGTTCTTCACAATAGAGTGTAGTGCCCCATTCACTCTATTCCCTGCATTTACTCGTCGTTCAATATCCCTATAATATCTACCATCCCTGCTAAATACACATCCCAAATACACAAACTCATCCACTTGCTCAATTAACTCTCCTTCTATTCGTATTTCACATACCGTTTTGCTTTCTTCTCTTTCAAAAACCATCACTTTCATCTTACTTGCGTTCACTTTCATTCCCATTTCTTTTAATTCCCAGTTCATTAATGTAACCATCATTTGCGACTCAGCCGCCGATGACGCAAATATGACTTGATCATTGGCATACAAAAGGCATTTGACGGTTAACTCGCCCATTCTTAACCCACATTCTTCATCTTTCAAAGTTTGCAAACACCTGTCCATAAATAGGTTGAACAGCCAAGGGGAAGCTACACAGCCCTGTCTGACACCTTTTTGGATGCCAAACCAGTCCGAGTAGACCCCATTGATCCTGACACAAGCACTAGAGTCCCTATAAAGAGACCTTAATGCCTGTATCAAACCAGTGCTCAACCCATATGAGTTCAGTGTTTGCCATAACACATTCCTGTCCACTCTGTCATAAGCCTTTTCCAAGTCCATGAACGCACAAAAAGCTTTCTAGTTTTTGGCCAAAAACTTCTCCGCAATCATGCGCATGGAAAAGACTTGATCTGTACATCCCATTCCCTTTCTAAAACCCGCTTGCACATCCCAAATATTTCCATCAGTTTCTTTCATAACTCTTTCAATTAACACCTTAGCATACAGTTTACCCACAATACTAAGCAAGCTGATTCCACGGTAGTTTTTGCAGTCCTGCTGTGACCCTTTTCCTTTATATATTGGTACTATAACTGCTTTACACCAGTCATCCGGTACCCGTTTTAATTCCCAACATAAATTAAACAAGGTGTACAGCAGGCCTGCCACCACTCCCTCTCCAGCCCTTAGCATCTCGAGTGATACTCTATCATATCCAGCTGCCTTACCTGCTTTCATGCTTTTCATTGCTTTCATTATTTCATCTACACTTATCTCCATACCCCTTTCCACTTCTTTCGGAATTTCTAGTTCATTTAATTCAGACGACTCTTCACTCATAAACACGCTTTCAAAGTATTCCTTCCATCTGTTTAAATTCGAAGCTTCATCATTCAGAATACATCCATTCTCGTCTCTTATAGCATTCATTAGAGGCTGTTTTGTATTTCCCCTGGCAGTTCCTACGAGTTTCCAGAACATTTTTATGTTAGCCTGGAAATTATCAGATATCCTTCTATCATACTTATCCGTTCTTTCTTTCTTTTTCCTTTCAACAACTTCTTTTACTCTCTTATTTAGACGTCTAAATTCTACCTTTTTTCTTTCAATCTCATCATTCATACCAGAAGAATTACCAGCTTTGGTAGCTAGTAAATCTAACCATGCTTTCTTCTTTGATTCAACTTCCACCCGTACCTCATCATCCCACCACAACGTATTACTTTTCCTTTCATTTGTTCTCTTACTTACATCACATACTTCGGTGGCGGCATCCACCAAACCTTTCTTAATATTATCCCAAACAGTATTCAAGTCTGAATCATTCATACACAACTCATCAACATCTAATATTTCATCTCGGTCTACATTTATACTTCTCTTTCACATCTTCATCTTGTAACTTCTCTATTCTTATACGCTGTAACGCAGTGGTAGACACAGATGTCCGATGCCGCCAACGCTTGGAAAGACCATTAATTCGACATAATACCAAGTAATGATCCGTCCCTACGTTGGACCCCCGGTAAACCCTTGTATCTACGACTGCGCTCCTCATTCTTTCATCCACAATTACGAAATCTATCATGCTTCTATCATCACCTCTTTCCCTTGTATACATGTGAATCTTCTTATGACGAAAAAAAGTATTCGTCACAAAAAGATTATTTTCCACACATACGGTGAGGAGGTCTTCACCATTCTCATTTATACTTTCATCACCAAACGTTCCCAATATCCTTTCATAACCAGACCTCTTCACCCCAACCCTTCCATTAAAGTCTCCTAACATAATAATATTTTCATTTTCCTTACATTTTGTCAACACCATCCTTACCATGTCCCAAAACTGTTCTCGGATGTAAGTGGGCTTAGACATGTCTGGGGCGTACACCCCTAGCAGGAACAGCTTCTTTAAGCCCACTTTCATTCGTATCCATAGCAGCATCGGGCTTACACATTCATACTCTTTCACACATTGACCCATTCTTTCTGAAAGGATGAAACCGACTCCCTGGCACGCCCGTTCGGTCTCGTCTACACCAGACCAATACGCGGTATACGTGCATGTGCAGTTGCATCCTTTCCCTTTCGTTTCGTCTCATTCACACATAACACATCTATTCCTCTGTCATTCATCATTTCGCATACTTGATCCATCTTATCATTCATTCCTCCACATACATTCAGCGTAGCCAGACGGGTTTCCGCAATCCACTTTTCGCCCCTCCGGGAGACAGAACGTGACGGGTGGCGAACCTCGTCGCCGGTTTTTCTCCCGGAGATTCTTCGCACCCCTGCCCCATTGAAGGGGCGCCGGGAACTCGGGGATATTTCTTTTATTTTCTGAGTCGTGGTGCGAACAAGGGGTGGTGGTAGATTTTACGCCGCTACCATACGGCGAGGAGCCGAGTCTATTTTTCGGCTTTGTCGCTCGTTTAGCACCACCCGTTATATGGGCATAAGTATTATGCCACTTATATATTAATATAGATTAAATAAAAATATTATATTCCATTAACTATATTTTAACCGGGATCACTATTTGTTAACAACTTCATACATTATCATAATGTTTCGTCTTCAGTTATTAGAAAATCTATCACCGCTTGTACTAAGGGGAGGCTGCATGGCATGGGCATGCGCGGGCAAAATGAGCGGAGGGTTTCGAGGAGCGTGCACCGCATATGACGATGTACTTAGAGCAACCTTACAACATACTGCTGAGAGGTATTACAATTTATTATATTTTCTAAAAGTGTGTTTAAATATTTTAATAAATAATATCAAATACAAAATTTAATTTACATAAATGAATTTCAGTCATATAAATTTATATATGAAGCAGTGGTCATAAATGAGGGCTTTTTAAAATAAAGAACTTTTTTCCTTCCCGGAGTTCCTGGATCGAAATTGATTATTTCGAAAACTCTACTGCACTGTATGGAAATTTTTCGATTTTATTAACAGTTGATGAAGGTTCTGGTGAACAATAGATTTAATATCAAATCTCTGCTTTTATTCAAATACACCAATGACCGAATAGTTTTAAGAAAAATAATTAAAAGTTTTATCTCCATAATAAACCAAAACTATTTAGTTTGAGCTTTGGTTAACATGATAGCGTTTTTTGTAAATTAGTAAAACTTTAACCCATTTTAATAAATTCAATAAATTACATTCATGAAGGAACCAAGAGCTGTTTGTCAATATCGTGCCAAATTTAAGTCGGTAGTCTCTGCCCATCCTTCTGGGTAAAAGATGCTTATATATGTATGTACATTGAAACAACACATGACAAGAAACCATCTCAATTACCCTTAGACTAAAATTTCCAGACAAAATGTATCTTTTCCCATGGTCAGTCTTAGTGTACGCATTTAATGATTTACCTCCGTTATATAAGGTTTTAACGAATTAATTTCTTATCATAAACAATTTACTGTACTTTCAAATTTTCGGCACGGAGTCAAAGTCACGCCACGGTCGTTTATTAAATCTCAGTGTATTAGTTCCTTCATCAGCATTATCATCAATCTGTAGCAGACCACTGCTGGACATATCCCTCTTTCAAGGTGCGCCAATTAGCTCGATCTACGGCTTAATGCAACCCGTGCTAATTTTTTTATTAACTAAAAGTTAAAACAAAAAGTAAACTTTATTTTTAACTTTCATTTTAAAATTCAAAATATATATTAATATTTTTTTAGCGTTTAGTCTAACTTTCCTGCATAGTACAGTTATTACGCTATTTAATCCATGCTATCATTCCATTGTATGTTAGGCTGATTGTTGTAAACATATTTAAACTTTTTAATTTTTAATTAACAGTTGCCACTGCGAACCAGTCTGGATAGGTCGATGCGAAGATGTGGAGCGCGTAGCGGAACGAATAGTTGCTTCGCTTTTACCTTGCACCAACCAACAACACGCTTCTCTTATCTCTATCAGGTTGAATTTTTGACATTTTTATACGTATGTGTTTGTTAGAATATCTATTCAACAAAATTTAAGGTCTGCATAGAAAAGAAATTACTAATTGGTACATGTCTCCCCTATTTCTGAAAAAATGTTTATAGGGCAAGGAAAGAGCGCACACTGCAATGATGCATATATTAGATAGTAAATATTTTAAGTGGGCCAGCATTAATAATTGCGTTCATTAATCTTATTGTACCGGCGAGAACTAAACGGGGATTGCTTGCACATGTTCAATTAAAGTGAACAAAAAAAAGAGCTACTAAATATTCTAAAATACCCCATACTAATTATATTATTTGCGAAACTATAAAAGCCTCATATATTGTTTCTTGATGTAATTGAAATGATTTTACCATATGACGACGATAATCTAATTGATAAGACCAGAGGAGGACAGAATGAGTCAGTCAATCAGAGAGTTCCTCAGTCAGTTTTTTGGAATTCATTTTGAATAAAGTGTCTTTTTTTTTTCAGAAATGCTGCGCAAAAGCTTAGGGAATATTTTGGAAGATGGTTAAAGATTGTGACGTGAATTCGTTCAAGGAAAGTGATATGTAATTTAAACGTTATTACAATGTTATATTTAAAAAAAGTATTTAATTAGCAACTATTATAGGACAACTATTGTAAGATCATCTTTATTGTATGTGGTATTATTGCAAATATAAAATATAGTAATTAATATTAAACGTTGCTTCTTTTTAACATAATAATAAACTACAATCACGGACAAATTTAAAGGAAAGCAAAAAATTGAGTATAAAACAAAATAAATCATGGATATTTGTGACAATTTAGTCTATTTGTTTGAATTTTAAAAATTGCAAACGTCGAAAAGAAACGGTCAAATGACAAAAATTAACCAAATTAAGGAAAAAAGAAAAATTTTACAGGAAAAATATTATCGCACTTAAACTTTTATTCATTTTTTATAACAAGCTAATGGAAAGAGCATTATCCTGGTATCTGTAATCAAATCTTCCAAGTTAAATTTGACCCACTTACGGTTTTCAATACGTGGTAGAGCCATGCTGCAGTTGTATTAGTAGTATAGTTGTAGCACAAATTGGTCGGCTCGACCGGGGAAGGACCACGCTCTCACAGAATACCAGCGTGAAATAGTAGCTTAATGCTGCTCTGTTTCGTATGGTGAGTGTAGAGAACCGGACACCCTTTTTACTGGAAACGGGGCATTCTATGTTAGTCCTCACAGGTGACAACACATCTGCATTTTGATTCGGAATCGAGGATAGATATAGATGTCTACAGGCCACTTACCGTCAGGTGGACGGTGTGCTCGTTTGTCACCTTATCCTTTAAAAAATGCTAAAATGTTGCATGCATTAAATCGGTTGTATGCAGTAAATCGGATGAGAGTGAAACATTATTAGTACATGGAGCTGTTCTGATGATGGAGCCAAAAGTTGGCCACCTGAACTCTGTAGGTAATAAAACGGCACAACCCCGCTTGGTATGGGCCCGACGAATCACGTCTTGATAAGGACTTGACCTACATGATATCCAGGGTCTGATGATGGACGCAGACTGCGGCACCCTGAAATGCGACTATGCGAACTCTGTAATAAAAGAACGCAGCATCATCGAGTTTGGGAGTTTGTTTGATTCGTTTTGACAAATACTCTAGTTCTAGGGTCTGGTGATTGAGTTGGTCGACTATTGTATAAAATTAATACATAAGTATAATAACCATATCTTTCAGCTTTTTAACATTAGATATCTTGGTAAAATATAGGTACACTTTATTTCTTGGAGCAATTGAACAAACAGTTATATCTGTGGAGTACGTACGTCTTCTGCATTTACTCAAAGTTGACTTCGAGAAAACCTTGCAATGTTGATGCTTTAAACGAAATGGATTGAATGAGAAACAAAACACTTTAGTTACAAATAACTAACCAGTAATTAACTAGCTTGAATATTATTTTACCATAACTAAAAACAAAGATCGCAGTCTCATAAGAAAATTAAAGTACCTAAGTTATAGTAAGTTCTATTAATAAAATATATAATATAAATCACAAAGGAATTACTAAACTAGTTATTTAACACCATAAATACTAAAAAGTAAAAAATAAATAATCTCTCTTGATGTTAAAATATAAATTTTGACAACAAGAGAGAGAAAAAGAGGGTGTAACACGCTTTTATTTAAACATTTGAGACTATAATAAGTACACAAAGATTTAATTTAGATATGAGATTCCAAGGTTTGAAAATATTAATATTTAAAAATATTATTATGATAAAATGGCATGGTTTTGTCCCATACGTGCTCTATGAGATCTAACTTAAAGGAGCGCGCTGGCCACCACATAACATTTTGTAACAAACTTTTTCTTTTCTTTTGTTTTTGTTAAATGTCATGTCATGAATCGCTCATAAATTTATTCATTCATAATGTAAGTACCTGCTTCGAAAAATCATGTGTTAACAGAAATCACTAGTTTATTGCTTAATTTGAAACTAGATATTTGGCTATAGGGCCCGTAGCCAGTCATTGTAAATAGCGACGTAAATAACGCTGCGTAAATAGCGCTGGGTCAATTTTGAGATTGGACGAACATTGTTTTTCTAAAATTTTCTTTACTTTAAATACCGATTCGCTTAACATTTGTGGGGAGCAAGGTCACGTTCTCATACCTACATACCGTTTAAGACCTTAAATGAATTACATGCTCATAAAAAGAATAAATTTTGGCTGTTATCTGAATAATCTACATAAAGATACATGTAAGTGATTGTTATAACGAAGTGTACGAAAAGACACTGAGATTTAATGTCACGACGGCTTATGCGATTTAGCGCCTAGCTTGCATCGGAATGACAATAGGAGAGATGAGAAGATTGCGGATCATAGCTTTTTTTATCGATTCATCTATTACAACCTACTAAAAGTCCGCCGCTGTACGTAGATAGCCATACATTGACTAATGCATGAAAATCGTGCGCCCGGAAGCACCAACAAGTATTATAAAGTTCTCTCTGTGATCAGTGGCGGTAGCAAAATTTTTAAGTGGTGCGAAATCTCATAGAGGCGCTCCTCTAAATACAAAACTTTAGTGTTCCTATACTATGCAATTGCTTATTCGTGATTTTAAATAGTATTAGACCTATCAAATATCTACAAGCGTATATGCGGGGCAAGTCAGCAGCAGTTATTCTGCTTATTAGCGTTAAAGAAATGTTGTCCATTCCTGTTGCACTCGACAACGCCACTGTGCTTGCCTTGCTGCGGTGACTTGTTGTAAAGATTATTTCTCATAATAATAATAATCTTGTTTGACTACTTTTATTTAAACTGTTGTTTTGCAGTCAGTGTTAAAAAAGATAAAAGAGCTACCAACAACAAACTTAATGGAAACTCTAGATGGTCACCTTATGCGCTTACAATTTTTAATGAATTCCGAATAATTTAACTTCCGAGCAATTGAAATTTCTACGGGAAAAATTCCAAGATATAACAGTCTTTCCTGACACATTGTAGAAATGTAGGTAAATTAAATGTTTTGTATATAAATGGTAAATTTTAAATGTTTTACTAAAACTTCGTTTCCGTTTAGCGACAGTTATAGTACAGGTATAGTCAGCAAGATACGAAGTGCTGTGTACACATTCGGGAAAAATATCCTGCCAATCATTATTTTTAATAAGTTTGAGTACTTTATGAGGCTCTGCTGATTGAAGATATTTAAATAATGGGTTTCAGCTCATAAGTTCCTGAACCAATTTACAACTAGACGTATCACAATATGTCCATTTGTTCAACTGATTTGCAACTCACTCAATACAAGCTTTTTGACCTTACAGGAATTATTTACATGTTGTATAAAAATGATCACGTATTTTGATATTGAATTTTGTTGTGAAATGTTGTGAAAATTGAAAAATGAATTTTGATAGTTTAAGAGGAGTATTTTCAAGATTTCCGCGTTGAAATTGTACGTTTTTCGTTCGTTGCAATATAACAATTACTTGGTAAAAATAGTTTGTTTTCTCTACTACAATAAGCTCAGAGCAAGTTTTACATGACCTATTTATTTATTTAGTAACAACCATTCTCCCGATGCATGTTTAGGCTAAAACTCTCAAAGACATGATTGGGACATGGGAGCTCTAATTTGTAGATTCTATTGAATATCGAGCAACAAAAAATATTTTTACCTCACAAGTATCCTATACTTTAATGATCATAGAACACATTTTCATTAAATGGCTTGGAAAAAAAGACATAATTCAATTAACGACCGAAAAAGCTTCGATACAAGCCCCAATATCTTCGAAGTTCTACATCATTTTGACGTAATAATCATCAAAATTTGCTTAAGCTATACTATTAGTTTTACTTTTTGATTCGTTACTATTATTTTTTAATTAATTAAACAAAACTATCGTAGTGTGCGTCGATTGCCGTATAAGCTGCTATTTCGTTCGTGTCTAGAATATCATTAACTGAATTAACTACGACCGCAGTTTTTGATCGTTGGTAGTATTTAATTTCGTAAAGTATATTTCACTTAGTATAAAATTATACCAGATAGTTAACTAATTATAGTTATTTTGATTGTAGCTGAGCTATCTTACCAGTCGAAATGGGGAAAAATGAATACATATATAAATATACATAAGTAATGCCGTGTAATGGCGGCTAAGAATATCCACTACCCCATATCTTCCCGTGGGTGTCGTAAGAGGCGACAGAGGGAAACAGGCAGAAGATGGACTGCAACATCTTCCTGATCCTGCAGCAACTGTACAACAAAAAACTGCGGTTGCCAACCCGCTCGCCAAGCGTGGCAACTATGCAATATACCCCCCTCCGTGAGCAACGACGCAAATAGACGGCATCCAGTCCCCGGCGGCCTCTCTATTCCTGGCTATAGTGACTACTATGGTAACGGCGGGCCAGGGGGTGCTAAAACTCTGGTAGAGGTTCGGTTAACACCTACGATGACTTGAACTGGCAACATATAACGCACGCACCCTGAGGACTGATGAGAAGATCCTGGAGTGGAAGAAGAGATAGACAAGTTGCGCTGGAATATTATAGCATTATCCAAGGTCCAAAGAGAGGGGGGAGGACACGGTGATTCTCAAATTCGGCAACATGTTCTATCCCCGGGAGGACAACCATCTGTCCCAAGGAGGTGTTAGATTTATCTTCCACAAGTCTCTCGTTAACAACATTGTAAAGATTGGGAGTGTGTCGACGAGGGTTGCGTACCTCATACTCTGTTGAGGAGGTGGAGGAAATGTATGAGGATATTTCTAGAGCCATGCATTCCTCCAAAACGCACTATGCGGTGTTATTGGGAGACTTCAACGTAAAATAAAAAAAAAAAGGTGAGCTGAAAGTAGGGAAATTTGGGATAGGGCAACGGAACCCCAGGCGCCAGCAGCTGACCGACTTCATGAAGAAAGAGGGACTCTTTATGATGAACTCTTTCTTCCAGAAGCGGCTCCACATAAAGTGGACCTGGTCAAGCCCCGACGGTTACACAAAAAATGAGATTGACTTCATTATGACGACTAGACGGCAACTGTTCAGTGTTGTCTCAGTGATTGCAAGGGTGAAAACTGGCAGCGATCACCGAATGGTTAGAAGCATACTGAATCTGAACCTAAACGTTAAGTTAGAGAGGTCTCGTCTAATGAATTCAACGTTCCGTCCCCCTCGTGCTCTAATCCAAAATCCCGAAACCTTTCAGCGCGAGTTACAAAACCGTTTTCAGTGCCTAGAAGATTGTAACACAATGTTAGAAGTACACGCGGAATTGCTTTGGCTGTGGTTTCTTCTGGGATCGCAGCTACACTGCTTGAGGATGGACGAACTGCTCATGCTACCTTCAAGTTACCACACAATTTCACAACAGCTGATACTCCTATTTGTAATATATCAAAACAAAGTAATTTTGCTGAAGTATTAAAACATACGAAAGTGATAGTGTGGGATGAAATAACCATCGCTCATAAGGGTAACGTAGAAGCTTTAAACAGAACTCTACAAGATATAAGAGAAAATAAGAAGTTAATGTAAGTAATTAAGTAATGAGTGGTGTAACGGTTTTTCTGGCTGGACATTTAGACAGACTCTACCAGTAGTGCCAAAAGGAACTAAAGCCGATGTAGTTAAGGCGTAGCTCTCGAAAAATATGCGGGTACACTTAGGAGAAAAAGAGTCTGCTGGTGGATTTGCGAATCTCCTACTTGAAATCGGCAACGGTGATTACCCGATAAATGACGGAATGATAACCATCCCTGATAATTTGTGCACAGTTGTATTTACGTTACAGGAGTTAATGTCCAAAATTTACCCAAATATTGCTCGTATCCACGATAAGCCAATGGAATGGTTGTGTGAACGTGCTATACTAATCCCGAAAAACGACCAAGCAGCGGCAATTAATGATATACTGTTAAAGTCTTTTGAGGGGGAAGAAATGGTGTACACGTCAATAGACTCTGTGGTCAACACAGATAACGCAATTAACTACCCTGTCGAATTTCTTAATTCACTGAAACCATCGGGTCCTCCACATCATAAGCTTATTCTGCGCGTGGGCACTCCTGTTATGTTGTTGTGCAATTTAAAACTTCCTCAATTGTGTAACGGAACCAGACCAAAAGTAAAAGCGTTACATCTCAATGTAGTGGAAGCCACAATTATAACTGGATGTGCGCAAAGGGAAACTGTATTTGTACCAAGAATTCCCTTGATCCCGAATAATCTTCCCTTTATATTCAAACGAATACAGTTTCCCCTCAAAGTCTGCTTTGCAATGACCATAAACAAATCACAAGGGCAGACATTAAAATTTGCGGGTATAGACTTGAGAGAAAATTGTTTTTCACTTGGGCAATTCTATATTTTTTTTATAGAAGAGGGGGCAAACGAGCATGCAGCTCACCTGATGTTAAGTGACTACCGCCGCCCATGATCAACCGCAACACCAGGGGAATTGCAGGTGCGTTGCCGGCCCTTTAGAAAGGAGTACGCTCTTTTCTTGGAGGTCCCCAGGTCGTATCGGTCCGGAAAAATTGCTGATGGTAAACTATTCCACAGAGAGGTTGTACGCGGAAGAAAACTCCTCTTGAAACCTACAGTGGTGGACCGCCAAGCATCCAGATGATGTGGATGGTATCGCGACGTTTGCCGCGTAGTGCGTTCACGAAATTCGGCGGCTGGGATTAATCCGAACAATTCCTCAGAGCACTCTCCATGGTATATGCGAAAGAAAATGCAAAGAGATGCAACATCTCTTCGCAGTGCCAGTGAATCGAGCCGATCGAAAACACTCGGTCGTCGACGATTCGGGCCGCTCTGCGCTGGATGCGGTCAAGTGGAAGGAGCTGGTACTGGGGAGCCCCAGCCCAGAGATGGGAACAGTATTCCATGTGCGGCCGAACCTGCGCCTTGTAAAGTTGCAGGCGGTGTGCCGGCATGAAATACTATCCCGCTCTGCTGAGCACGCCAAGCTTTTTAGAGGCCAATTTGGCCTTCTCTTCCAAGTGACCACGAAACTGCACGTCACTCGATATGTCGACGCCGAGGATTCCGATACTGGCTGAGGCAACAAGGGGAGTGCCTTGAAACTGAGGGAATACGACAAAGGGGTTCTTTTTAGCGGTTAACGCGCAAACTTGTGTCTTCTGGGGGTTAAACTGGACTAGATTTAGTCGCCCCCAATCCGAGACTCTGTTCAGCAAAGACTCGACTTCAGACACAAGTTTGTCCCGGCACTCGGAGACGTTTTCCCGAGAAATGTTGGCTCGGCCGGTGTAAAGAGCATCACCAGTGCTGTCATCTGCATAGCAATGAATGTTACGGGTTTGCAACATATCATTGATATGCAGAAGAAACAGCGTTGGCGATAGCACGCAGCCTTGTGGAACACCAGCATTAATAGGCTTGCAATCGGAGCTTGCACCGTCTACAACGACCTTGATGCCCCGATCTGCAAGAAAGCTGGTGATCCAATCGCACAATTTCTCGGGAAGCCCATAGGAAGGGAGCTTCGAAAGAAGCGCTTTGTGCCAAACCCGATCGAAGGCCTTCACAATGTCCAAACTAACGGCCAATGCCTCCCCCTTGGACTCTACTGCCTCCGCCCATCTGTGAGTTAGGTAGACCAGAAGATCACCATCTGACCGATCACGGCGAAAACCGTATTGGTTGTCACTAATCAGCTGGTGATCCTCAAGGTACCTCATGAGCTGGCAGTTTACAATGAACTCCATTGTTTTGGAAAACAAGGAGGTGATGGCGATAGGCCGGTAGTTGGACGGGTCTGAGCGGTCGCCTTTTTTAGGGATCGGGTGGACGAAAGCCGTCTTCCATGATTTTGGGACTACGCCTAGGGAGTAGGAGTACCGGAAAAGACGCATTAAAACCGGTGCCAACTCTGGAGCACACGTCCTCAGCACAATTGGGGGGATTCCGTCAGGCCCACTCGACTTGTGGATGTCCAGGGAGAGGAGTGCTTTGCGAACCGAGCGCTGTATGAACTGCACTTCCGGCATGGAGCACTCACACCGCGGGATGGTCGGCGGCGTACTCCCCCCGTCATCGAGAGTCGAGTTGGACGCAAAGAAAGAGCCTAGAAGAGCGGCTTTCTCCTTTGCGGTATGGGCCAGTGAGTCGTCCTCCCTGTGCAGAGATGGAAAAGATGGCTGACAGAAATTCCCCTGGACAGCCTTGGCGAGAGACCAGAATGCACGGGTTCCAGTAGGAAGGCGGACTAGTTTCTCGCCAATTCTGCCTATGTGCTCTGACTTTGCCTTGGCAATGACTCTTTTGAAGGACCTAGAGGCGGAATTATACTTCTTTTTTAGAGCGCTGGTGTTTACATCCCGGGACGCTGATGCGTCAGCCCAGGCTTGGTAGCACTCCTGCTTATAGCATGATGCTATTTTACAGGAGCGACCAAACCATGGCTGAGATTTGCCTCCAATGGGCACCACACAGGAAGGAATAAAAAGTTCCATACCCTGAAGTACCACATCAGTGACAGAATCCGCAACAACGTTGGGATCGTCCGGCGAGAAGCAAACCCGCCCCCAAGGGTAGGATGCAAAGAAAGACCGCATCCCATCCTAATCGGCTGAGTGTCAAATCAAGTAGTGCCAAACACGGCGGCAGCCTGCATATTGCAACTGCGATTTCAGCGTGAGTGGCACCATACTCCGAACAAGACAATGGTCCGAGGAGCCTAAAGGGGCGTCAACGGAAATCTGATATCCGTCCGGGTCAGAGGTCAGCAGAGGGTCCAACAGGGAAGGTGCATGATCCTCAACATCTGGAATCCGCGTAGGCGAAGTAACCAGTTGTGTCAGACCATATGCCAAGGCAAAATCATGAACAGATCTCCCTGCATGATCGGTTAAACGTGAACTAAGTCATTCGGCGTGATGGGCGTTAAAGTCGCCGAGGATCTCGATCTCTGCGGAGGGGATCTGCTGTAGCAACGAATCTGTAGCCATTTGGACGATTTATTTACGATATTAATCAGTGGTTTGTACTCGAATATACAATCGTTTAAAATCAAGCAATAAGCGGTTGTCTGATGTAATATTTCTTGGTCTGTTTCGATTTCAACTCTCACATCGATCGTACCTCTTAAAGTTTCGTGATGTCTTGAACAATCAATTACCAATAGTGGTGCTACGTCTCTGAACTCCTTTAAACCCATCAACGGCTCTGACTGACATCCGTGATACGACTGTTAAAGTTGCGTGGTAATTATGAACAAAGAAGTATAATACAATAGCACTGATAAGCAGAGTGTACAACGAGTAATAGATACGAACGGCAATGACTGTGTGCAAGGAACAATAGATAAGAGGAAAGGCTTAACAATTATAGAACGCTAATAAGGGTGCAGGCCCACCGGATATCAATTAGATATTAGTTTATTGATCTGCACATCTCCGGAATCGCGCATCCTACGCAAAAATGGACCACAGAATCGTGATCAGAAAATGTTTTTTCTTTGAGCCAGAACTGGTACAAACTTACTACTGTTCTGCAAGACCCGCCGCAGAAGTTACGGTCGTTAGAATTATTGTATCAAAATAATTCTTTTTTTATTAGGTTTAGAATCTCACCGCACAGACTCCTTTTAAAAATCACTGAATAATTTGTTCTCGATTAATTGTAATTAATGAAAATGTAAAAAACCAACTAGTACTTTTCTAAAAAATTCTCATGGATCTCCTTCTTTCGTCTCAAGTATGGAAAAAGAGATATTTTTCTTTTTATATAATCAAATGAGATTATGAGGCTTTCTGACTTTCTTTCATATCTATTCACTCGATGGCACTAAAGTCGAGTGACCAATGTACTTTTGGTTTATATAGTAACACAAATAATATTTTATTTCTTCAGAATCTGGCTGGCTTAAAAATTGGATCTATATGTTATTAGAACAGATGAAAAGGCTCGGTATTGTTTCAAAATTCTGACAAAATTTTCAAAAAGATACGATACCTTTGGTTAATCCATAGATTCAGACTGAATAGCATTTTTCGTGCAGGCAGCTACTCAGGTCTAGAAAGACTGAATCACTGCGACCTAAAAGATCTATTGTGATCGCTGCTATGGCTATCACTCACTGCTAAGCTCTGTCTTCAATGAATAAAGGAGTAATTTAGCTGTGAGCAATTTATTTTAAGTGATTTATTGTTATAAAGAGTTTGAAGGATCAATCGGACTAGGGTTTTTGAGATTCCACAAAATTGCTCGGGTCCAAATTGTGTGCTCTTTGAACCCTCCCGTGTGAACTCGTCGGCAATTTCATTGCCTACAATACCCGCGTGGCACGGAACCCATCTTAAAACGACACTGCTGCTACATACCAAGGCGTTTAGACGGTTCACGCAGTCTCCAACTAGCTTCGAGTTCACTAAGTTTGATTTTATATAGATTATATGGTGGACGCAGTATTTTTTGCAGATTGATTTCAGCACACTGAAGTATGGCGAAAACCTACCTAGAAGATAGAGGTGAATCTAACCCAATTTAAATTAAGTATGAATTTGGGGCGTTCCCCATAAATTCCAAAGCCTACGACGACGCCCGTTTTAAGCCATCCGTATTGCCTGCCCTACTAAGCGCAAAAGCGGTAACTCAAAAAAATCGTGAAATTTGATTTTTGTGTCGTCGGATGGCATAAACAAATCCGCATTTACTAAACTAAGCCTGTTAACCGTATCTTGTTTAAAACTTATGATAAAACCCTAAGAAAATTTTAGCTATCTCAGTTTTACCTTAAATTACTAAGGGACATAGAGGTATATCAATATTGCTTAGGCAACCAGTCGTATATTTTGATACCGCCAAATCACTTCAAAAACAATAGCAATTTTTCTAAACCAATAAGCAGCAATAAGCGGCAATATATTTTTGTTTAATAAATACGCGATTTTATTTGACCAACTGAGATACGGCTGCACCGCCAAATCATTTATATTTCAAATTATATATCCCATTTTGCAGCAATTTGCTTTTCTTTTGACAGTTCATGTGGTTCAATGAGGTGATTTTTGATTTCCTGGTGTAAATTTGAGGAAAATCTTGTAAATTACAATTAATTTCGTGTTTCTATATTCATGAAAGTCCTATTGTATTACAATTTTACATGAACATTTTCATAAAACAACTGAAAATATATTTATTTTTATCGAAACTTTTGTGCTAACTTTTTTAACACGATTCGTAGCAGACGTATTTGCTTCAATACATAGCTTTGTTTTTGAGTATGTCTTAGATTTTTAATTCATTAAAACGAGGCTTGGAATTAGTTTAAAAGTAATAAGTAAGGGCTAAAGGGTTGCAAAGACGATGTAAAAACTTTTCTGCGGCTGGCAGTGTGTACATTTAATATATGTGAAGATTTGAAATTTTTTTGCTACTCCACGAGACTAGTATTTAAAAATTACGTGAATGCATTACTATATTTTATTAAATTTTATTTCCCGAATGCATTTACTAACTGTAAACACTTTTGATATGTTTATGGACTGAGTGCGTTACGGTTACGAATTGCTGCTAGAAGACCTATAGTATAAGAATTTTGAAATATTACTCAGAACAGAACTGCCCAGTAAATAAAACTTACTTATAAAACAATATTGTTTCAGGAATGTAAACCATGTCACGCAGAAATACAAAAATGATGATGCTGATAAGAATTAATACTACGGTTCGCAGTATTAATTCTTATTCAAATAAATAGTTATATCATAATGAAATGAAAGAGTTAAGAAATAATTTGTACCTCTTTCTAAAAAGCATATTCTATTCTTTACTTTAGTCATATATATTATTTTGGCTGTAAAGTTGGAAATTTTAATGAACCTAACAATGAGCAAAAAAAATCGATTAAAGATAAGAAAGGTCCATATTTTGTAGCAGATTGCGCAAAAACTATAAATGATATCGCTTTCACATGTATGAAAGGCTGATAGAAAATTTATCAAGGATCGTTTCATACCTCCACACTTTCTTCATCTTTAAAACTGGAAAAAGCCACGTTTTAGTGCACTTTCTGGGGCCTTCATCCGGGAGGGAGAGAGAGAGAGTGGATAAAATTTAACTTTGCTGTAAAACGTACATATTATGCCAATAGATGAAAGTACTACATTAGTTTTGCCAATTTTTTAGCTAAAATGATTGAACTAAATGAGCGAGGTGTCGTGTCATGTCGCGCGTCGTAGACTCGTGATATACGCGGGTGAAACCGCGGGGTACAGCTATATGAAATATTTTTAAAACAAAAAAACAATTTTTAAAATTTTTGTATCTGCTTTTCTGTTTGTTCCGGTTAATCTCCGAAATGGCTGAACCAATATTGTCAGGACTTTCACTGGCAGATGGCTGATGTTATAAAGAGTAACTTAGTCTTATTTTTATTTTAGAAAAAGAAGACCCCAAGTCTCGCAAAAAATTCAAATCCATGGAATTCAATCGTAATAAATTTTACGCGGACAAAGTTGCGGGGAATAGCTAGTAATGAAATAATTTGAGCCGCTGCCTAGCGCTTTGCGAGCGCGGAAAATATTTTCTTAAAATTTTAAAACGTGTCAAACTTTAACTCCTTTCTGTCGGTGTTTTTGTACAAGTGCGTTGTTAAGAATTCTCATTATCTCAAAAACGGGAAAGTACTTGGAAGCGAGACTGTTAAAACATGCTTGTAACTGATAATACAACGTAACTGCTTGTACTGTTGTCTCGTACAAAATAAGGTTGACAGCCATTCTATTGTATATTATAGTATTCTATGTTTGCGACTGTTTAAGGAGAAGGTTTTAGAAGTAAGTATTCTATTAAATTCACAAGTTATAATTTTAAATAATACACCAGAGAAATAATCAGCACTGTTTTTTTTTTTTTGAAAGTGGTGGACGTCGTTTTACTATATTACTTCTAAACCTTTCTAAACGATGTTCATTTATTGGAACAAATACAACTTTCTCATTTTTCTGTTTTTGTGTGTATGTAATAACAATGAGACCCACTGTCCACAGTGATCTTAACTTAAATTTTGAACGATGGATTTACGCAAGGGCTTAACATCTGCAAAAATGGCAGGCAGGTACAGGTCGCACTCGCACTAGATCCAGCAATACGAGTTTGTTCTAAGAATAAATTAACAAAATTTTACGATTTAAACAATGAGGTAAACTTAATACTAATGGAAGAAGTTTCAAGGAGATTGATGTTAAAGTCTCCACATATTACAACAGTCTCATTCTGCTTACTTTGTTGTACTAGTTTGAGCAAAACTTCTTCCATAATCTTTTCAAAGTATTCGTAAGTAGCACATGGGGTCTTTAAACATCTACAACAATGAGGTGCTCGAGCTCGATACAACAGCCATTTCCACAGTTCGCTCAACAGAGAGGCTCACAATATCCTTACGTTCTTTATATAGTAACGATTTGTCTGCTAATATTAAGGAGAAATCACGTAAACTTTTTTCCATGTTGAAGGAACTGACCACTCTTTTTTGAATTACAATCTTTCAGCCAATGTTCAGTAATACAAATGATATGTATGTTGTTACTATTTAAAAACAATTGTAGCAGCCAGATTAATCAAACCTAAACGGGAATAAATAATATATACTCCGCTGCTACCATAACGCGGAAGGCGAGAATAAATAAAAAAAACATTTTATTTCCTAATTATTCTTGGCTACTGAGATACTGCGGACTGTATATAGATAATTTGACGTTCTTATAAAGAAACAAGAAGCAGCCGCAAATATCATTCAGCGCCACACCGACTTCACACGCCGCTATCGTCACGTATCCGTCGACCAATGGTGAGCCGTTTCTTCAACGCCGCAGTTCGTTTCCTCTTGCTGTTCCGGAGCTGTATTCCACACCGCCGCCGCCCGCCGACTACGCGTGCGCACCGATCTGCATGTCTTATATAGCCCGGTCCAGCGACGTAGCTTCGTGAACAACAAACAAGTCTCACGCCGGGAAACGAAACATAGATAATTGTATATTTTAAATAGTTTTCATTGGTCATAAAATAAGCAATATAATTGGCTAGGCAAAATATTAATTGTTACCATTGGCAAATCAATAGTGAGCCAGCCATATAAATATAGGCAAGGTTGATGCAAAATATATTCCATTCTGAATCCCATTCGACAGTACATTCATAAACATAAACAGTAGTTTCATTTCTCCACCTTGAAGAAAACCACTCGGAGTCTGTTAATAGTGGACAGTTCGTCTCCACTATTACACAATTGAACTTCCAATTCTTTGCTTATCATGCCTTGTATATTTTGATGTACCAGGTGTAAACAACTATTATTATTTATTAGTGGGCTGCATTCTGAATTAATTATATATAACATAACATAAACACTCACGCCTGTCACCCAGAGGGGTAGGCAGTGACTACAGACTTCCATTTGGCACGATCCTGACACACCTCTCTCGCCTCCTTCATATCCATACACCTACGCATACATGCTCTTCGGTTAAGGGTACTCCTAATTTGGCCCATAAATCGCCAATTTGGTCGATAAATTTTCGCCTAGGACGTCCCTTTCCGACTCTGCCATTCACTTCTGCAACATAAATTTTTTTTGTCGCTCTTTCCTCATTCATTCTTTCCACATGACCAAACCACCGAAGCATTCCTTTCTTAATCCTGGTCACAACATCATCTTGCAAACCACACTCTTCTCTTATTACACAATTTCTTACCCTGTCGTTCAGATTCAGCCCTAACATACTCCTTAAGGACCGCATTTCTACTGCGTTGATTCTACTCTCATGCTTCTTCTGCTACACCCAACTTTCACTACCATACGTTAAAGTAGGGATCAACACAGCATTGTGAATTGCCATACGTGCCTTTTTTGACACATTTTGACTCTTCACAATAGAGTGCAGGGCCCCATTTACTCTATTTCCCGCATTCACTCGTCGTTCTATATCCTTATCATATCTCCCATCCCTGCTAAATACGCAGCCCAAATATACAAACTCATCTACTTGCTCGATCAACTCCCCTTCTATTCTTATTTCACAAATCGTTTTACTTTCTTCTCTTTCAAAAACCATAACCTTCGACTTACTTGCGTTCACTTTCATACCCCTTTCTTTTAATGATCTGTTCATTAATGTAACCATCATTTGCAACTCGGCCGCCGACGACGCAAGGATAACTTGATCAAAAGGCATTTGACGGTTAACTCACCGCATTCTTCAACTTTCAAATTTTGCAAACAACTGTCCATAAATAGGTTGAACAGCCACGGGGAAGCCACACAGCCCTGTCTGACACCTTTATGGATGTCAAACGAGTCCGAGTAGACCCCGTTGATCCTAACACAAGCACTAGAGTCCCTATAAAGAGACTCCAATGCCTGTATCAAGCCAGCGCTCAACCCAAATGAGTTCAGTGTTTGCCATAGCACATCCCTATCCACTCTGTCATAGGCCTTTTCCAAGTCCATGAACGCACAAAAAACCTTTTGGTTTTTGGCCAAAAATTTCTCCGCGATCATGCGCATGGAAAAGACTTGATCTGTACATCCCATTCCCTTTCTAAATCCCGCTTGCACATCCCAAATTTTTCCATCAATTTCTTTCATGACCCTTTCAATCAGTACCTTAGCATACAGTTTTCCCACAATGCTAAGAAGGCTGATGCCACGGTAGTTTTTACAGTCCTGCTGCGACCCTTTTCCTTTATATACTGGGACTATCACGGCTTTGCACCAGTCTACCGGTACCCGCTTCAGTTCCCAGCATAAATTAAAGAAGGTGTGCAGCAGGCCTGCCATGACTTCCTCTCCAGCCCTTAGCATTTAGAGTGAAACTCTATCATATCCGGCAGCCTTACCTGCTTTCATGCTTTTCATTGCTTTCATTATTTCATCTATATCTCGCTACCTCTTTCCTCTTCTTTCGGAGTTTATACTTGAGTTAGTACAGACGTTGTCTCCTCACTCATAAACACGCTTTCAAAATATTCCTTCCATCTCTTTAAACTCAAAACTTCATCATTCAAAATATAGCCATTCTCGTCTCTTATAACGTTCATCATAGGCTGTTTTGAATGTCCCCTGGCAGTTCTTACAAGTTTCCAGAACATTTTAATATTTGCCTGGAAGTTATCCGATATTCTTCTATCATTCTTATCCGTTCTTTCTTGCTTTTTTCTTTCAACTACTTCTTTTACTCTCTTATTAAGATGTCTAAAGACTGCCTTTTTTCTTTCAATATCATCATTCGTACCGCTAGAATTATCAGCCTTTGTTGCTAGTAAATCTAGCCATGCTCTCTTCTTTGCTTCAACTTCCATACGTATCTCATCATCCCACCATAACGTATTATTTTTCCTTTCATTCTTCCTCTTACTAACACCACATACTTCGGTAGCTGCATCCACTAAACCTTTCTTTACATTTTGCCATACATTCTCCAAGTCTAACTCCTTCATACATAATTCATCCAAACCACTTATATTTTCTTTCAGTCTACATTTGAACTTGTTTCTTTCTGAATTAATTAAAATCTTATTATTATAATTCCTAGAGATTACCTCTATTGTCGCATTCACTAATTAAAATTAGTTGCGAGTAGAATTGTTGAGGTCGCTTTTGGATCCCTTAAAGCAACAATTTTATAAATTGGTGATGCTCCAATCATAAACTTAATGTATTATCATAAACACAACAACATTGAGTTTTCACTACTAACGTGCCAGTCATTTATTCGCCTGGACATGTTATTAGTATCAAAGGTTATGTCTAACACTTCTTGCCTAGCATGCGTTACAAAGTTTGGTGTACAACCTTCTCGTAAGTTTAGGCTTACCAGGTGGTTGGAGATGAGAAAATCATAAAGTAACTCACCTCTTTCGTTGATGTTTGTTGATTGTTTGTTGATGCACTAACATCAACAAAAGAGGTGAGTTACTTACTTACTCACAAGCTGTGTGATGAGAATTAGCATCACAACCCACCACAAGTTCGAAGTTGTGTTCTCGGGCAAACTCCGCCACTCGCTCTAACCTCTCTCTCTCTCTCTCTCTCTCTCTCTGAGTTCTGTCCGGGAAGATAGACTGAGCAAATGATTACTCTGGCCCCTGTGCATCCCTTGAAATTTATGAAGACTGTAACCAGGTAATCGTTGCAGTACTCTGAAACAGCTAAAAGTTCAGTATTTTTTTATTTTTTTCTTTGGGTCTACTGCCTTTTGGTAGTTGCTTTAGTAGCCATTTAGTATTGACTAGAACACAATGCTAGAACTTGACTGTTGGCTACCCAAGGCCCTTGTATGAGTGTGGGGTCAATGTTGTCCCCTGCAAGGCAAACCTCCACCACGGCAAAAGCAGCTGCTGCATGGTGAAGATTTTCCTGCAGGACCCTCGTTTTACCCTTGGGGTAGCCATTTATAGGCGTGAAAGGGGCAGTGGTCTTTTCCACCTGTAGATGACGAAGTCGTCCTTTACTGGCGTTCTTGAACCCCGTCTTACCTTTCGTTTTACTGCTCCCACCTCCCTTCCCCTTAACCCTGGCCGGCACCAGCGTAGGCCGTTGGAGCGGTTCAGGCTACATTGCCGCATCAGAACCTCCCTTTAGTTTAAAAATTATTATTTTACGTCAAGGACGACTCTGCCGCCTGCCTTCCAAAGAGCCTCCGCCGATGGGTCGTCCAGAGAAAACATTTTGTGCCCTCAACAGCACAACCGCCTCCTCTGGAGAGTCAGCTCCGCTGCGCGGCAGATAGCTGATGCCCAACTGAGGTTTAGGTAGTTCGCCCTCGGGTATTCGAGAGCTCTGCCTGCTCTGCCAGGGTTCCGAATTCACCCACAATCCAGTCCTGGCTTGCCTTATTCAGACACGTTACCAGAATCCAAACTGGCTTGTGAATGAAACCCGAAAATTTTGAGAAAATTTTGGTTTTTCGCCTTCAGAACTGGGAGAGGCTTGAGCAGAGGAATTTCGTCCCAGGGCTTCTGGCAGAGAGAGAGGGCCTCTTCGGTTCCTATCTCATCTGCTATCAACCTTCGGTATCTCTTCCTTGTTGACTACTTGGTCGTAGGTGGATTTGCCTAGTGGGTCAATTTCTGTCGCTCATGAAAATAAACTAAAAACACTCTGTGTGATATATATTTTTTATATGATAGCCCCATATTAAAATCATAAAATTTTTCATTTCATTCACTTTTAAGGGTAATTAACCTACAAAATATATACCTTTTAGCATGGTTTCCCATGGATGAAGATATTAACGATATTTGTTATTGCTGCCTTAAGCGCAAAGCGCGTAGGTATATTCTAATAGCGCCTAAAAATAGAGAATCCAACGTTTTGTCGCATGAAATCGTATCTAACAATCATATTGAACATTATAATTTTAAATGATATAAAAAGCACACTGTCTAAAAGATATTACCATGAATAGGGATATGATCTCCTTTTAATAATAAAATGCAGTAATTTGCTCAATCGACCTTTTTTTTCTAATTTTTTACAAACGATTTTTGAACTTATTATTATATTTGTTAAATCGATTAATTGCTATTTTTACACTAAAAAAGTGGTTTTAGTGGCTTATGGTGTAGATTTATCACGTCCGCATGAAGGAATAAACACGATAACTTTTGAAAATATGAATTGTTCAACAAAATCAATTTTTAATCTCTTCATTTACCATGTGGGAAGCCATGGGATGTAAATGGAAGTTTAATTTTGTTTTGTTAGTTACGATTATTTTTTAGGCTCAGTAATTCCGAAATTTTCGATGTTTGAGCAGCCTTTTAATAATATATTTTACTAAATACAGATACCATCTTACTCCCTTAGGGCCCGGACGTACCGTACGGCCTACAGCAAATATCACAAATGTGGGTCACCTCTCAGAGACTCATATTTGCGCTACTTACTCAGTTCAGCTGCCTGATACCTAAACGAGGTACCTCTGAGATGAGAGGCCGCCAAAGTGTCTACGCAAGTAGCATATCACGCTAGTACTTTTCATCTCTCCCAAGGGACCAATGTCATAGCGTCGGGTCACCTGGCATCGTCTCTAAATATTCCACTAGGCTCTAAAACCGAGGGAATATTTATATAGACAAGAGCTCTTCGGATGACATCGTTCAAAGAACCGTGCCGTGAAAGCCTACCATCAAGAATTGTGACCGAGATTACTTGATGTTAAATCGTATAACTAGTTTCTAGAGTCCTTAATCGATTATTCTTAATCGATATTAAATAATAAAATAACAGCAGAGCATATAAACACCAACACTGTTTTTGTGGCTTAACTTCCAGTAGAACATTCCCGCTGGAACAGAGCGTTTACCATGTCTGCCCTGCCTCCGTAGGTAAGCACATATCTACTTTATTATTTAAAATGATGTTACATAAATCACTGACACTTGCTCGGAGGCAAGGAAAGCAGGTAATGCATCGTTAGAAAGATTTCTCACACCACTACCACCAAATTTTACAGATAAGGTAGCTTGAGTCCAGGATGTTGTATTTAACGTTAAATTTAGAATTTTTCTATAGCTATTTTAAGATTATTATCAATATCTTTTAAAATATCCGAATATTTCCATACTGGAATTGAGCGGAATAAGTATGTAAATCTAGGTACAAGAAGACAATATTTTAAAAGAATAAGAGCAATATGGGGGCTTAATATATACTGGGACAAATGTCAGTTTGTCCCAGCCGGATATAATGCAAAAACTGACGGAGCACATAGATGATCTGAAGCAGAGAATCGCTGCTTGGGAAAAGCGGATTCGGCGTTATACCGAGAGGTTGACTCGGTTCAACAAGAATCAGAAGGCTCTATGAATCATTAGAACGACCAATGGTAATTGGAACGGACCCAGCACCGAATCAGGGCGACACTGTAATATTCTGGCACGGCCTGTGGTCAGAGCCCGTAAAACACAGCGAGGGCTCTGTGACGGAAGTTGTGGCGAGTTAGTGTGTGAGTATAACGCCCATGGACCCCGTCATTATAACGCCGGATGACGTAGCTGATGCGGTCCGTAAGGCCCCGAACTGGAAAAGTCCGGGACTCGACGGGCTGCATCAATACTGGCTGAAGGGGTTTGTGGTGTGTCACACTGTGCTCGCCCGACAGTTCCAAGAGGCTCTCAACCAGAAGTCACTTCCGAGCCTCTTCACTACTGGGATCACTCATTTGGTTCCTAAAGACCCAGATACCACAGACCCGAGCAAATACCGCTCCATCACGTGTCTACCGACCATATACAACAACACAGAGCCACTCGTCACCTGGACTCAAATCAGGTGATGTCGCGCGCTCAAAATGGATGTTGGGGCGGTGGTCGTGGAACCAAGGAACCACTTCTCATTGACGCGGTCATTGGCAAAGTAGTGAAACGCAACCGTCGCAACTTCTCCGCTGCCTGGATAGACTACAGAAAGGCATTCGAGTCAGTGCCCCATACATGGCTAGAGGTTCCTCCAGCTGTACAAGATTGACTGTACAGTTAGAGACTTCCTCAAGCAGTGTATGGGGCAGTGGAGTACGATACTTTGTCATCTGCGGATGCGGGAAACCGAGGGTTTTGTCTGTGCAATACAGGATCAGGATATCGGATAGGACTATCGGAGATAAATCCTAAAGGATGGCACCGTCGACATCTCTCGAGCTCGTCGCCATCCCGGTGAGTCACTTAGGCATGTCATTTCTAGTTGTTCGGCGCTTTCTAACTCTGAGTACTTGCACAGGCACAACCTAGTAGCCAGAATTCTTCACCAGGAGCTCGCTCTGAAATATGGTCTCGTAGACCGGAAATTGCCGTATTACAAGTACTTGCCCGAAGCCGTGCTCGAAAATGATCGCACCAGGCTCTACTGTCGACATTACCATTCTGTATGACGAGAACCTCGTGAAAGCCGAAACAGATAAGCGAACAAAATATCTGGACTTGGCTCACGAGGTGACCGACATGTGGGGTGGTCCGCCGACCGAAATTATTCGTAAAAATATCGGATCATTTGAGGCGGCTGGGACTCCGTGACGGACCGCTCCGGCTTTTTTTCTTTTAATTGACTATTCATGAGAGCATGTGGAGTTTTGGCGGTGACTTGACCGTCTCGGATTGTTGCCCCTGTTTTATCGTTTTAATAATGGTTTGAAGTGTATTTTGATACGTAAAAGTGATGCGATTTTGTGTATTAAGTATCTGAGCATGTGAACTACTAATAGTTAGTAGTAGTCTCTAAAGAAAACGACGAAACCAGTGCTTCAATTTTGATATAACCTCAAGTTATTTTTACTGCTTAGGCGCCTTATCAGTCACAGAATAAATAATAGTACTACATAGCCTTATGAACTTGGTTGACTATCGTCTCGACTGTCCGCCGGATTAAGCTGTCGTCAAAATCAAATTTTTTCAAGAACTGTCCAAGATTTTTATTTTAACGTTTATAGTTTGTGAATAATTCTTACTAATACCTTATTTTGTACAAGGATAGGCGTCGTCAGGATCACACATACAAGAAATTACGTCATATTTTCAGTTAATTACTACTACAAACCCTATTCGCTGTGTTGACAGACGGATTTTAATACATATTTATTTGTAAATAGCGTGCAATTTGGCATTTTCTAAATAATTTGCATGCGAAATTTGAAAACGATTGTAACGTCAAACACATCTCGTGTTGACACTTATACGTGTGAATTGACGTGTTAGTGGCATTTTAGTGGCTACACGGGCTCCGCCCACTCCCCCGTTCTATTATGTACCTATGTATTATAGTATTCTATGATCAGAACCATGAGTTCTTACTAATCTGTCTATGAACATTTGTATTCTTTCTATAGTGCCACCAACTTATCTGTTCAGGTGGACAAAATTGGAACTAAGGCCGCCATTTTGTAAATGACATTTCGCTGTCAGTTATTATTTATTCTGAGCTATCAGGTGAGTGTTTTTAAAAAGTGCAAATAAAATGCCTAAAGCTCTTAAAAGTGATGCGCGACAGATTATCCTAAAAGTTTTATCTTTTATGAAAGAAGAGAAACGTGTACAAGCCCTAATTATACCATTTGAAAAGCTGTATGAACGCGTTACTGCCGCGACAGGTTAGTATTGCCAGATATGGAAAATTAAAATCACCTAATAATGTACTTGTGAAACATAGTAAAAAAAAATTCTCAATTTACTGTAATTCGTCTAAATTACCTAGCTTTGTAATTTGTGGTCTGTGAAGTAGCTATAGTGACGGCATATACACGGGCTTATATTTATTTAATTTTACCTATACAATAATTATTTGTCGTTTCGTTACAGGTGTTTCTGAGCGATTTGTACACAAACTCGTAAATGAAGAGAAACACGCTGAAGAATCAAATTCTAAAATTTCTACCCCTGGCAAAAAAAGGCAAAGAAAAACCGGGAAACAAGAAGTTGATAATTTCGACATTGGTGTTATAAGAAGAAAAATTCACGAATTTTTATTCAGTGTTTATTCAGTGAAAAAAAGAAATTCCTACCATACCCAAATTACTGAGTATTTTAAAAGAAGATATTGATTTCAAAGCAGAACGTGAAACTCTTCGAAAATTGCTTCACAAAATAGGATTTAGTTATAAGAAAACAAAATCAAATAGAAAAGTGTTGTATGAACGTAACGACGTAGTTGAATGGAGAGCAACCTACCTACAAAAAATTAAAGAAAATGAGTGTGGTGAAAAAAGACCTATTATTTATTTAGACGAAACTTACATACATTCGTCTCACTCAACTGGGAAATCTTGGCAAGGTCCTGAAGAGGATGGCGATTTGGAACCTGTTTCGAAAGGTAATAGGTGGATCATAATCCATGCAGGTGGAGAAAAAGGTTTTGTGGAAAATGCACTTCTCGTATTTAAATCAAATACAAAGTATGGGGACTACCATGATGAAATGAATAGCACTAATTTCAAAAAATGGGTATATGAAAAATTACTACCTAATCTGCATGAACCTTCTCTCATTGTGATGGATAATGCGCCATACCATAGTATTTGCGTAAATAGGTGTCCTAATTCAAACCACAGTAAGGCTGATATGCAGAAGTGGCTTGTAGAAAACAATGTGGATTTCAATGAACAAATGACAAAACCACAGCTTTATGAGTTAATAAAGAAAAATAAACCTGCTCCGGAATATGAAATTGATAACCTGATGAAAAGTTATGGCCATGTTATTCTTAGATTGCCGCCTTATCATTGCGACTTGAACGCAATTGAAATGATATGGAGCTCTATGAAAAGGAACATAGCAGACAAAAATGTTGGAAAATCTAATGTTCTAATGCCCCAATCAATTGAAATGATATGGAGCTCTATGAAAAGGAACATAGCAGACAAAAATGTTGGAAAATCTAATGTTCTAATGCCCCAATTAATTGAAGATGCATTCAATAAAATTACACCGGTGCAGTGGAAAAACATTTGTAATCATGTGAAAAAAATTGAAAATGAATACAGACTAAAAGACGCGTATTTAGATGAACCCTTTATTATAGAGTGTCAGAGCGATAGCGAAAGCGATTCCAGTGACTCAGAAGATGAATTATGGGAATCAGTAGCTAACGCGGGTACGTCTTTCAAAACAGAAATTCCTGGAGTTCGGCCGCTTGAACTCCGAGACCACGACCACAATTATTTTTATAAAATATAAATAATATATATAATAACACTAATTCTCACTAATTTTAATATATTAACACGATATTTGTTTTATTTTATATTATGTGTACCTAATGAATATGTAGTCACCTATTTCCTCGGCGAATTTCTTAAATGGCAATAGTAAGCACTCCACTAGCGACTCTGTAAACAGAACAGATAAGTTGGTGGCACTATATTTTATTAACTGGCTTCACGGCTCTGGTTTCTAGACCTTCTGAGCCTATCCTTTCTTTGGGAATCTTCATTTTATGTTCTTTGTCTTCACAATATGCTGATGCGTCACATTGCGAAGCCCTTGGGAGATTTTGATGACAGCTCAACCTAGCGGACAGATGATGACGACAGCCACTCAAGTTCATGAAGCGCCCAAGCGATCAAAAAAACTTGAGGTTTATATCGACATCAAAGCACTTGTTTCGTCGTTTTCTCTAATAGTTCACACGCGCGGACACTTAATTCACAAAATCGCATCACTTTTACGAATCAAAATCCACTTCAAACCATTATTCAAGCGACAAAACAGGAGCGACAATCCGTCTACGGCCAAGTTCCCGCCAAAACTCCTGAACATTTGTATCATAGATAAATAAATATGTAGCAAGATTTGTATCAACGTAGTGAACATGGAGGTTAGAGAGAAGGAGAACGATCGCTGTAGAAAACAGTGTCCCAGAAATATGGACAAAATAAGTGAGGCGCTGCGATTGCTAAGCTGTCTCAATAAAAGAGGGCTGTTGTGCGCTAGTTTGAAATGATCTATCCACGTTTAATATACGTGTATCTAATATTATTCAAAGAAAAAAAAAGAAAATAACGAAATAATTATTATTATTTATTAGTAAATAAATTATAAATCATGTTTTTTATAATTATTACAAATATAAATTATTATTGATTATTACATTTATTTTCTATAAATAAATAAAATAAAAAATTACAGAGCACTTTTATTTTCGATAAAATTTTTACTTTATTATAATGAACTTACCTAAAATAATAATTAAAATTAAAATATTTACGATTAAAACTAATTATATACAATATAAAAGAAGAAACTATAATATAGAAAATCTAAAACTAAAAATTTTAATAGTCAAAAAGACCTGCTCCCCGTGTCAAGAACACTGGCTGCGTTTCCTCGCTGAATAGCTATACTTAACCTTTGAGCGAGGAAAGAACCAGCCCTCTTATCACCAACAGCAACGACCAGTCGTGGATACAGTTCCTTTAGAAATTTCACTGCACGCAGACCCCACGGACCGACAGTCACTACAGCAAATGGCACAAATATGTAGTCATTTCTCAAAGACTCATATTTGCGCCATTTACTAAATTCGGCTGCCTCTGATGCCGACCCAGCTCTAAAAGAGGTACCCTTGAGATGAGAGGCCGCCAAGTGTCAACGCAAGTAGCATCCGACACTAGGGTTTTCTTACCTTTCTCCCAAGGGACCAAAGTCATACCGTCGGGTCTCCTGCCATCGTCTCTAAATATCCCGCAAGGCTCTAAAACCGAGCGGACATTTATGGAGATAAGAGCCCTTCGGATGATTTCGTTCAAAGAACCGTGACGGGAAAACCTACCTGCACTTTTCTTGCATGAAAGTCCGTGGAGCCCAAACTCATCGACGCTGCTACCACAGGGGCACTGGTGAGGTTGACAAATTGCCACTCCTATCCGGTTTCCTACGGCGTCGTCAAGTAATGTGCCGAGATTACTTGATGGTAGAGCATGTAACCAGTGGCTAGATTTCTTAGTCGAAACAGCTAGAAGGCGAGCCTGATCTTGTTGACTGTAGAAATTTTGAAATAAATTTTTCTGGACACTCCGTACCAACAGAATATCCCACTGTTTTTGTTGGTTAACTTCCAGTGGGACATTTTCGCCGGGACAGAGCGTTAGCCATGTTTGCCTTGCCTCCGCAGCAAAGCACAGATCTACTTTATTACTTAAAATTGTGTTAAATAGATCATTGACACTATGCACGGAAGCAAGGAAAGCAGGCAATGCGACGCTAGAAATATTTCTTACACCAATACCACCAAATTTTATAGGTAAAGTGGCTTGATTCCAGGCATTATTATATTTAATCTCAAATTTAGAATTTTTTCTAAAGCAATTTTAAGATTGCTATCAATAACTTTTAAAATATCCGAACATTTTCAGACTGGACTTGAGCGTAACAAGTATGTAAATTTAGGTACAAGGAGACAATATTTTAAAATGATAAGGGCAATATGGGGGTTTAAAATATATAATTTATCAACGTGATTTAAAAATTGATCAAATTTTGTTTTTAAAACAGGTTTAATACTATCGAAAAACAACGGAGCACCGAGCAGGTAAAGCGATTCCGAATTGACAGTTTTTATTCCTGGAGAAATCTGATTGAAATTTTGAATTAAGGTATCTCTGTTAGAATTAGATAAATTATTAGAAATAAATATTTCACATTTATTGGTATTTGGTTCAAGACCAATATTTTTAAAATTTTGAAAAATATGAGTAAGATCATTAAGGACGTCATCTGCTTCACCTCCCGGTGTACCGTCGTCCAGATATCAGACATTCAGCTTGGATTTTAAATTTGAAATAATAGGTTGAATTCCCAAACTGAAAAGAGCTGGACCTAATGGATTACCCTGCTGAACACCGAAAGCAGACTCAATAATATGGTTTTGATAAAACAAGTTTGAATTTTGACTGTAACATTGCCAAACGTAATGATATATTTCGGGGGTATTGTTAGCCACTTCTTTCAGCAGGGTTATCCTATCAATAGAGTTAAAAGCATTTCTAAGATCAACCTTCAGAAGAACATCTGCATTGGAATTAGTTAAGAAAGTACGCACCGAATGTACCGCCGCCTCACCTTTGGTGCCAAAGCCTAGTTGAGTAGATTGAAATTTTGTCTTAAGTTTTGAGATGCCTGCAAGCTAATTTTGAAGTTAAGCGTCGAAATGTAGAACCAACAGCAATAGGACGGATACCGTTATCCTTTATTTTTTGGAAGGCACACAATCTTGCCCCATATAAGTAGGGAATGAAATTGGGATTGATATTACCAGAAAGCATAAAATTACATAATTTTGTAATGTCATTAAGAAGTACCCTACCGGCGTCACCAGCAGATACGCTTACAAGATCTTTGAGATACTGAGGCCTAATCCCGTCAATGCCGCCGGCAGAGCCATTCGAAAATGACAATATTGCGTCTAAAGTGTCTTTTTCAGAAATTTGTAAAGGTTGCATAGAAGTATTGGAAGGCAGCGATAAATTCTGTGAAGGATTGACCGAAGGATGATTCTGACGAAGGCCTTCAAGAGTTTCGACATTACGAGGAGCGAGGATATCATCTGAGAATAGAATACGGGATGCATTTTTTAAGTCGCCGTCCATTACTTTTGATTCAACTACTTTTTTAAATCAAATTTAGGATAAGGTCGAGAGAAATGAGTATTAATTGGGTAATCCAAATTTTGAAAAGAATTTTCTTTTAGTTGAGACGTAATTGATTTATTTATTGTTTTATTAAAATGGGAATACGCGAATGTAAATAATTTTTGCCAACTCTTTTCACAATTCGTTAGACAATTTTGAATAGTGAATGATAATGCTTTAGCAAGTTGCATCTTCGCACCTCTGGGAATTCTTTTAACCACTGGTACGTTACTATACAAATTGTATAATTGTTCCGAAAAAAGTGAAGAATTTGCGTCATTAGGTATATTACCAGAAGAGTCATGAATTTCTACGGTAGGCTGTGAAGCCGAAATACTTTTACTATGGCATCGTTTAATGTGTATATTTAATCCCTTTTTACCTTTAAACAGCCTACCGTCGGTACAATTTTGATACCGTAGGAAATTCGGCTGTGAATGTATCAGAGCGATAATATTCAAAGAAAAAGTAAAGAATTAAAAATTTAAAAATATATCGACAGCACTCAAAAGTCTATAATTTAGTATAAATCAAAATCTTGAAAATTAAAAAAAAAACCTAGTTCTCGAGCTTTGTTTATCGCCTTGAAGCAATCTAATATTAATACTGTGTACGATGAATCCCCAGGCGTTGTTTTCTTGGGATCAGAAGAAGTGTAGTGAGCATTGATTTTGTTATTTTGACGTTGTTCTATTTTCTCATTTAATATTTCTTTAAAGTTCTCCCTGGCAACATTGTTGCAAAATAAAATATATTCTTGGTGTATTCGGCCATCGTTATTTCATGTCATCACTTCAGGCAAACGAACTTGTAAATATATTATCACATATTCATTAATGTTGTAATATATTATTTACACAAAACATTATTTTTCGGAATCTCAGGAATAAAATATAAATATATTTTAATTAAAATATTTGGTTAAAATATAAGACAGTTGTCACCTGTCACTTTTCTTTTTTCTATTAAATTTAAACATTATTCAACTAACTTCATCTACTTGTACTCATAAACAGGTAGCTTCGCAGATACAATATACCGACGGCAACGCGGCTATAAATTCTACAAATTTTCAGGGACAGGCGGGCTATGCTTTAGCACGTAGCGATCGTTCTCCTTCTCTCTAACCTCCATGGCAGTGAATATATACTCTTTGATTTTTGTCAAGCAATTTCTATTCTATATTCTTTACTCTTTGCTCTTTGGATTAGTTGTTTTTTTTAGTTCTAAGACTCGCAATGAAGTGTCAGACGTGTCCATAATAAATACAAATCTTCTTTTAGTTATTCGTAATGCTTTCAGCACTTTTATAATTGTTTCATTACAATTTTCGATTATGTTAATTTCGTGTGATATTTTGTTTGATCTAAATTCACCGCTGAAATATGGAGGAGGTGAGTTCGGAGGTTACCATATTTTTGTTGTGACAATAATACGTGATGATTTTGCAATCGTTTTCACTTTCAGGATCTTAATGAGAATGAGTTAGAAGAACGGTTTTACTCTATGCTACATTATGTAGACGAATCACAAGCGAATGTGGCCACCAACCATAAGGATGTTAACCACATTGTGGACAACATACCGCAAAGCACTGTGCGCCGTTACTGGCGTACAAGTGGTGATCAGGCATTACAGAAAGTTAACGCTGCTAAAGATTCCAATCTGTCTATAAACAAATCCTCAGTTTCGGAGAATGCAAAGACCAAAGAGGAGAAACATCAACCTACACCTCCGTTATCTGCAGATTTGTCAATATTCCAATCACCAGTGCCACAGTACATAAAGAAGAGCATAGAGATATTAGAAAATGATGAACCCTCTCATGTTGTGGAACTGGAAACAAGTGATGAAGATGAAGTTATTGAGGTTCAATTGCCACCAAAGCCTACCATTACCATTGATAGTTCAGATGAGGATGAAATTTCTGAAATATCTAAGATCAACGAGCTTAAAGACAAAAATAGTAACAGAGCCCCAGAAAATAAAATAAGCACAAATAGGGGTGATAGAGAGGTTTCAGCAAGTCCTGTTCCTTCAATTGTTTCATCGGTTTCTGATGAATTTATACGTGGTGACTGTATTGCACTTAACATCTCCTCCAAACGTCCAAATAATCATAGTTTTGACTTTAGCCTTCATGGCTCTGACATCATGGACGAAAGTACTCCCCCTAAAAAGAAAAAAAAGAAGAAAAACAAAGAGGCTGCAACATCTACCCCAGTAACAAGCACGCAAGCATCTGTAGCTACTGTGCCTAAAGAAGGAGAATACTTTGCAACACCCAAAAGTAAAGCCAGAAAAAAGAAACAGAAAAAAAATTATTCAGTATCTGAAAAGAGTATTCCAAATGCCGATGTTTATGATTCAGATAGTAATCAGTCTACAATTGACCTGGATAAAAATCATGGTTCTTATAGTGTAACAGAGAAGAGTTTTCCAAGCACAGATGTTTATGAATCTGATTCCAATCAATCGGAAAAAACAAGCCCTGCCAAACAAAACCAAAAAGGAATGGAATCTGATATTTGTACAACTTCTGATAGTAGCATTTGTTTAGAAAAACATGACAGTATCGAACAGTTGCCTAAGGCACCAAAACAAAATAGCACTTTAACACAACAACAAGATTTACCAACTGTAGATTTGACAGACACTACTTTAGACCAGACTGTTATCAATGAAAACATTGTTATGGCAAATGTAACAGGTTTTCCAGAACCAGAAGAATCGGGGGTCATTGACATTACACCTGAAGGTGATGCAACTAGATTTGGTTCCACAAAAGTACCTGCCATTTTGTATGAAGATCTTGATTTTGATAATTTGAAGGGCAAAGATAAAGTGTGTAAAAAACGCAGATATTCTTTGACAACTCTTCGTGCCGAAATGGAGAAATTCTATAATGAGAGTTGGGGTGGAGAAAATTTCAATCATCGTGAGATACAAAAAAATATGTCCCGTACGTATGAATATGTTCAACAAAGTATGTAAACTTGTAGTGGGTAAGATAAGATATACATTTATAATGTAAATGTGCCGCTTACAACTCTGATGATAAGTTGTAGCTACTATAGTACTTTTTGTATCACTTATAATCAGGCGCCATGCTAAAGGAACTAAACATCTAGGCTAACATTTAGCCTAGGTTCAGAGCTAACTGGTTCTCATTCATTTATTCATTACATCCCTTCACAAGTCCTACTTACTACTGAACACAGGCCTCCCCCAAGAATTGGCACAAAGCACGGCCTTGAGCCACCTCCATCCATTGACTTCCTGAATGTATTACTAGGTCTTACTCACTCCCATCTATTGAGGGGGCCACTCTACACATTGTTTACCTGTAGGAGGCTGCCACACAAAAATCTTTCTTCCCCATTGGTTGTCAGTTCTTCAAGCTATATGGCCAGCCGTTTGCCACTTCAGCTTACTAATCCGTTAGCTATCATGTTAATTTAGTAAAATAACAACAGCTCCATAGTGTAATAAAGGTTTTCAATTTTTATTCATCTGTGATTATGCCAATGTCTCCACAGCTTTGAAACATAGATCTGCAGGTCTATTATCTAATAGCATATAGGAAAGTCACTATAGTCTGCGTTATAGCATGGTGTGGGTGACAGCTTACAGTTAGGCATGTCTAGAGATGGAACAATGTTATATGGATTTTAAAAAGGCGATTAATACACAAAGCAAAGCAAAAATTATCGATTAGCTATCGATATAAAAATTAAAACCGAAACATATTTCTTTATAAACTATAATGCATTTAAAATTAAGTTAAAGTTTAATACACATTATGACATCATTTGTAGTTACATAATACTGTTTCCGCGACCTCGCACGCATGTTGTTTATTACGATTGGATTTTGTAGGTTTATATTTTTTTTGCGTGGAATCCTAATTAATTTTCTAAAATAAAAGAAGCCTGTGTTACTCCTTATAACATCAGCTATCTGCTAATGTAAACTATAAGCTGGAACAAAGAGACAGACAATTTATTTTAAAAATTGTATTTGTCTTTTGTCAAAAATACTGTATAAATTTTCATATGCATTTAGTAAAAGGCTGGTATTTGGAAATTACAAACAAACACTTCAATGTATAACTATAAATATGTATTAATATGAAAATAAAAATCAACTTATATTTCATGTTAATTGCAACGTTCATATTAATATTTAAACAAATAAAATGGCTGCCAGCATCCATAATTTTCAGTACGGTGTTGACTGCACCGGTAGCTTTTCAAGGTGGGCTAAATATCAGGACGGAAGGTAAAAATTATCGAGAATTTGGTTTTCAAATCTAATGTTATAAAAATACAAAATGCATTTTCGTAGCCAAGTCTTTTTGACACATTTATAATTATTCTTATCGCCTGTGCTGACCAATGAATAATTTATCGTCCATGTATTGGAAACACTGCATATTCGTCCCATGTGCATTTTTTCTTTAAATCAAAATTTGTTGAACGATTAGTTACAATTTCAATAAATATTTACATGATTTGTATATATTCAATTTATTTCAAAATTGATTCTTGATAGTCTTGTGGTTGTGTCATATGTCATGGCATAGTTTAGCGTGCCACATCACTCTCGTAAGTAGGCGGTACCCATCCATGAAATACAACAATATCTGTATGACAGATTATATAAAAAAATACGAAACTTCATAGACAAGAACTGTCAATTGCACACCATGCTACAACGCAAAGACGTAAGTGCATTGCATATGTTTTACAAGTTATGGTAGCTTTCATAGAAAAGTTTTATAGTGTACAACATGATGTACTACAAAGTTACTACCATTATGATGTCAATAAGTAAGCAAAAAGTCCTGCAAATCTATGAGTGTACACACAACTTAAATTATGTATTATATTAACTAGAATATTATTAATGCAAGTGTAAAAATAAGTGCAAGTAATTGTTTTTTTCAATGTGATAATTGTATGGATATATTGCTGTTGACAAACATTACAACTGCTAATAATTAAACAATCTAAATATTACATATTAACACCGTTATCTTTGAGATATCAACCATAATCATTTTTAAATAATAGAGTATTTTCCACCATGTATAAAAAATACATTTATGTTAGATTTTGTAAAGTTATTGAGAAATATTGATTTCTATTTATAAAATTGCATTATAAATTTTATATTTTAATTTTAAGAAATTTTTTATCGTCTGTACTTCAAGTCATCAAAACGCTGTCCGCCATATTATACAATGTCGTGACGTCACTGATCCCACTTAAGGGTATTAGTGTTCTGTGTCACTGATTAAGAGAACTAGCTAATGTGCTGTGTTATTTCAAAATTTTTTAAGTTATCATTATGATTATTGAGTTTTATTCCAAATTTTATTGAAAAGGCATCATGGAAGATGAATATGTAAAAGCAGAAAGTACTAATCTACCAAGGATAAATAAATTGATGGTGGTAAAATTTTTTGCATGCAATCCCAATTTTTGTTCTGCTGAGTTGAGGAATATTAAAACATCAATGTAAGTACTTATTACCAACTTTTGTTTATACAAAAACACAATACCAGGTCAGAGTGTATTTTGATAAAACATAGTTGAGTAGCTATCATAGTTTATTTTATCTATAATTACAATCATTATCAATAGGTAAGATTATAATATCTAAGTTAAAGTAATAATAATAATTTATTACAAAATTTGACTTGTGATACCCTTCACCTCATGATATTTTGTTTTGTATAAACATTAGTTAAATATAACTAATACTTACATCAAAATGATCTCCACAGAAGAGTAGTCTAGGTTTTGTAGACAATGTAGTGAGGTATCTTCTTTTCAGTTTTAACCAAGTATTGACCAGTTGGCACTTGAATCCATAACTTTCCCAGCGTTTTCATGCTCGTATTTTTGCATTCAGGCACAACACAACAATGATATAGATGATACCTCATTATTAAACATTAAAAAGTATTTAATTATTAATTTTTAATTTAATGTGAAATATCTTATTCCTTTTGCAAAATCGACATTATTCTGGGACAGTCATGTCACGAACAACATGGCGGCTAATATTTTAAACGATAGATTAAAAGTAATTTTTAAGGCACTATTCGGTTTTAAAAAAATATATAAAAATTATAGTGGTTCATTTATGGTTCTCTAGGATTCACTTAAAGAACTTTTTGAAAATGGGTGTAATTTATTTTTTTGTTTAGTAAGAACAGTATAAAACATACTCAGTAATGGGATGCATGTAGACTGTTACTTTGTTTTAAATAATAAAGTGTAATAAATATTTGTGAAAAACATGTTTCATGGAGATCATACTAAGATTAAATTTCTTTCTAGGTGACAAAAGTTTATGGGTTATTGACCCCAAAGATAGAATGCCAGGATTATCAAGAAGGAAGCCAACGTAAGTTAATCTTTTTTATCTTAGAAGAACAATTAAAAAATGGAATTAGGCTTTATTCGAATCAAAAAGATAGTGTTATTATACATCAAAAGAAGGCCATGACAATCTGTCAATAGCACTATTGAAAAGTACAAAACAAAACATTCATGATATGAACATTACATGATAGAGTGACAAACGAGCACACAGTCTACCTGATGGTAAGTGGTTGCTGTGGCCCATAGGCACCTACATGTGTCCTCGATTACGAATCAAAATGCAGATGCGTTGTCACCCATGAGGACAAAGATGGAATGCCTCATTTCCAGTAAAAAGGTTATCCGGTTCTCTACACTCACCATACGTAACACAGCAGCATTAAGCTACTATTTATGCTGGTATTCTGTGAAAGCGTGGTCCTTCCCCGGTTGAGCCGACCCATTCGTACTACAACTATACTACTAATATAACTGCAGCATGACTCTACCAGATATAAAACTTTTCCAGTATATTCGTGCAGGCGCGTGGCACGGAGAGCAGCCGCAGCACTTGACGTGCCATTTACATACATATCCGTCTGGAACACAGATCAATCTGCACTAATATGTCACTGTTATATATTTTTCCTCTAAGCATTTTAAAAATATATAAGGCAAATGAGAGGTCCATTCTTACCCACAACTTGTTGTAGCCAACCATACTCAGAATAAAGTTGGGTACATAGGGTAAACCCCATAATAGCTCATATAAAGATATCTAATAAATTTATTTTGGACACGTTCTAGCATTGTACTATACCTATTTTCGTGTGGCAACTATATTACGGCGTTACACTCTAGATTACTTCTTACCAGTGTATTATACAGGAAATGCGTATTACACAGTAAATAAGCACGATAGACTTATTCATATAATAAAATCGTTAACAGTTTTTGGCGTAGGGTTAGCGGTGTATTGTCTGCTCGCTAAGATAGTGTCGGTACATGTGATGTGATGTGTTGGTACAACCGCAGGTGCACATATTAATTTGCTTTTATTTTATTATCTATTACTGTTTGTTAAATAAATATGTTTCTGTTCTAAGAATTAAATATAATACTATATTATTCTAATGGTTAAATAATAATAATAATAAACACTCACGCCTGTCACCCAGAGGGGTAGGCAGAGACTACAGACTTCATTTGGCACGATCCTGACACACCTCTCTCGCCTCCTTCACATCCATACACCTACGCATACATGCTCGTCGGTTAAGGGTACTCCTAATTTGGCCCATTTTCAATAAATCGCCAATTTGGTCGATAAATTTTCGCCTAGGACGTCCCTTTCCGACTCTGCCATTCACTTCTGCAACATAAATTTTCTTTGTCACTCTTTCCTCATTCATTCTTTCCACGTGACCAAACCACCGAAGCATTCCTTTCTTAATCCTGGTCACAACATCATCTTGCAAACCACACTCTTCTCTTATTACACAATTTCTTACCCTGTCGTTCAGATTCAGCCCTAACATACTCCTTAACGACCGCATTTCTACTGCGTTCATTCTACTCTCGTGCTTCTTCTGCCACACCCAACTTTCACTACTATACGTTAAAGTAGGGACCAACACAGCATTGTGAATTGCCATACGTGCCTTTTTTGACACATTTTGACTCTTCACAATAGAGTGCAGGGCCCCATTTACTCTATTTCCCGCATTCACTCGTCGTTCTATATCCTTATCATATCTCCCATCCCTGCTAAATACGCAGCCCAAATATACAAACTCATCTACTTGCTCGATCAACTCCCCTTTTATTCTTATTTCACAAATCGTTTTACTTTCTTCTCTTTCAAAAACCATAACCTTCGTCTCACTTGCGTTCACTTTCATACCCCTTTCTTTTAATGATCTATTCATTAATGTAACCATCGTTTGCAACTCGGCCGCCGACGACGCAAGATAACTTGATTCCTCAAAAGGCATTTGACGGTTAACTCACCCATTCTTAATCCGCATTCTTCAACTTTCAAATTTTGCAAACAACTGTCCATAAATAGGTTGAACAGCCACGGGGAAGCCACACAGCCCTGTCTGACACCTTTATAGATGTCAAACCAGTCCGAGTAGACCCCGTTGATCCTAACACAAGCACTAGAGTCCCTATAAAGGGACTCCAATGCCTGTATCAAGCCAGCGCTCAACCCAAATGAGTTAAGTGTTTGCCATAGCACATCCCTATCCACTCTGTCATAGGCCTTTTCCAAGTCCATGAACGCACAAAAAACCTTTTGGTTTTTGGCCAAAAACTTCTCCGCGATCATGCGCATGGAAAAGACTTGATCTGTACATCCCATTCCCTTTCTAAATCCCGCTTGCACATCCCAAATTTTTCCATCAATTTCTTTCATGACCCTTTCAATCAGTACCTTAGCATACAGTTTTCCCACAATGCTAAGAAGGCTGATGCCACGGTAGTTTTTACGGTCCTGCTGCGACCCTTTTCCTTTATATACTGGGACTATCACGGCTTTGCACCAGTCTACCGGTACCCGCTTCAGTTCCCAGCATAAATTAAACAAGGTGTTCAGCAGGCCTGCCACAACTTCCTCTCCAGCCCTTAGCATTTCGAGTGAAACTCTATCATATCCGGCAGCCTTACCTGCTTTCATGCTTTTCATTGCTTTCATTATTTCATCTATACTTATCTCGCTACCTCTTTCCTCTTCTTTCGGAGTTTCTACTTCACTTAGTACACACGTTGTCTCCTCACTCATAAACACGCTTTCAAAATATTCCTTCCATCTCTTTAAACTCAAAACTTCATCATTCAAAATATAGCCATTCTCGTCTCTTATAGCATTCATCTTAGGCTATTTTGAATGTCCCCTGGCAGTTCTTACAAGTTTCTAGAACATTTTATTATTTGACTGGAAGTTATCCGATATTCTTCTATCATTCTTATCCGTTCTTTCTTGCTTTTTTCTTTCAACTACTTCTTTTACTCTCTTATTAAGATGTCTAAAGACTGCCTATTTTCTTTCAATATCATCATTCGTACCGCTAGAATTACCAGCCTTTGTTGCTAGTAAATCTAGCCATGCTCTCTTCTTTGCTTCAACTTCCATACGTATCTCATCATCCCACCATAACGTATTATTTTTCCTTTCATTCTTTCTCTTACTAACACCACATACTTCGGTAGCTGCATCCACTAAACCTTTCTTTACGTTTTGCCATACATTTTCCAAGTCTAACTCCTTCATACATAATTCATCCAAACCACTTATATTTTCTTTCAGTCTACATTTGAACTTGTTTTTCTCACCTTCGTCTTGTAACCTTTCTGTTCTAATACGCGTTAACGCAGTGGTAGACACAGATGATCGATGGCGCCAGCGCCTGAATAGACCACTAATTCGGCATAAAACCAAATAATGATCCGTTCCTACGTTAGAACCCCGGTAAACCCTTGTATCTACCACTGCGCCCCTCAATCTTTCATCCACAATTATGAAATCTATCATGCTTCTATCGTCACCTCTTTCCCAAGTATACATGTGAATCCTCTTGTGGCGAAAGCAAGTGTTCGTCACAAAAAGATTATTTTCCATACATACGGTGAGGAGACTTTCACCATTCTCATTTATACTTTCATCACCAAACGTTCCCAATATACTTTCATAACCAAGCCTCCTCACCCCAACCCTTCCATTAAAATCTCCTAGCATAATAATATTTTCATTTCCCTTATACTTCATTAACACCATCCTTACCATTTCCCAAAACTGCTCTCGGATATAAGTGGGCTTAGACATGTCTGGGGCGTAGACCCCTAACACAAACAACTTCTTTAAGCCCACTTTCATTCGTATCCATAGCAGTCTTGGGCTTACACATTCATACTCTTTCACACATTGGACCATTCTTTCTGAAAGGATGTGATACCTATTCCCTGGCATGCCCGCTCGATCTCGTCTACACCAGACCAGTATGCGGTATACATGCCATGTATAGTGACATCCTTTCCCCTTCCTTTTCGTCTCATTTACACATAACACATCTATTCCTCTATCATACATCATATCGCATACTTCATCCATTTTATCATTCATTGCCCCACATACATTCAACGTAGCCAGACGGGCCTCTGCAATCCACTTTTTGCCTCTCCGGGAGACAGAACGTGACGGGTGGCGAACCTCGTCGCCGGTTTTCCTCCCGGAGATTCTTCGCACCCCTGCCCCATTAAAGGGGCGCCGGGAACTCGGGGCCATTTCTTTTATATGGTTCCTCATGGTGCGAAATATGGGGTAGTATATTTTACGCCGCTACCACGGCGTGGAGCCGAGTCTGTGGTATTGGCTTGTCGCTCATTTAGCACCACCCGGGGGGCACGTGTAGGGTGGACCTAGGAATAGGTGGTCAAAGCCTACGGACGCGAGCGACTTATCCCCCCTAATGGTTACTGTGATAAAATACGAATGTAAATTATAAACACGAGTAAGGTAGCAAAGAACCTTTCACTGCGGCGCTTTGTTTTAAAATGCTTAATAGGCATGCCGATTTGAGATCCATTAATCGAAATTTTTTTAAATCGATGTATAGTACTGAATCGATACAGTGAATCTCCATTTCACCCTAGAAAATCGAGATCGAATCTTTTTCTGTTTTTATAAGAACTATAAAATTATTTACCATTAGTTGAATGTACCCAAACTCGTAAAAAATGACAGTTTTTCTATTCAACAAAACTCGCAAAACTGCTGTGTACTCTGTTTCTTTCGTCTCTTCTTAATTGATTAAAGTAATAAAAATAAGTTAATTTGTAATCTGTACTTTGTTGTATATTTTGATAATGTAAATATAAACTTTGAAAGCAAATCGAAAAAAGATCGACCAAAAGATCGATTCGATCTCGATTTTTTTTGTGGATCGATTCATGAGATTTCGATTTGAATCGATTCAAAAAATCGATCTTTTCGGAAAGAATTGACATCCCTAAATCTAAATTCTCCTGTGTACACTGCCCGCGGTGACTTGATGTCGCGGCGGCGCCTTTGACAAGTTGCGGCACGTGCTTCACAAAGACGACCATATTTAAACGAACAGACTGTTTAGTGCCTTTATTTTTATTTATTACATACAATAATTATTATAGGCTGCTAACTTAACTGTGATTGCGTAATTTATAGCAACGAAAACATAAAATTTCTGTATTGTTTCAGCTGTAACTACTGCAATCGTCCTGGGCATCGAGATGATATGTGTCGAATGAAACCGCCTGTTTGTTACATGTGTGGCTCTACAGGCCATTATGAACCGCGCTGTCCAAGAAAAATTTGTGTTAATGTAAGTTGCCTTTGCACTGGACCTAAAATACCAGAACCTTATTAGTGCGAGACATCTGGTATTACTAAGCCCGCCAAGTGTGACGATTAAGGTAAAATCTCCCTCAACAGATGCCCAGAGCTGTAGACTTACAGGCTGATGATGAAGTAGAAGTTACTTTTTATCTTAACTGATACTTTCGTTTCCAATAATTACGCATTGAATTAGCAAAACAATTCCGACCTTATAGCCCTTACAATTAACATTGAAAATAAAAGTATGTAATTCTATCCATAAATTTATGAAATATGTCTGCATTCATTCTTACATCATAATTCATTACAGGCTACATACTAGGCAGGCAGATTGGAAACCACAGTTTTTATATTATTTTCAATTGTTATCTAGAAGATGCCAAATGGTGCTGCCCACCTTCTTCAATTTACCTCTGTCACCTATTGCAACACCCACGGGATGATATGGGCTATGGGCTTGCATTCTCTTACACCGCCGTACATGGCAAAATCACTACAGTAAAATTTTAACCTTCAAGCTTATTTAAAAGACTTAATCAAATTACAAATAAATGACGACTTTATGGCTTTGAATTAAGGCACAAAGTCATCATTTATTAGTTTTATAGTATGTACAGTTTTGAATTTGATTTGAAAAATTACCTTAAAAGTAAAACCAAACAAGAAAATGCGTACATATCAGGGTTATTTTTGAAACGCTCACGAAAACGAAGACAGACGATAGTACCAACGATACCTTTGGATTTGGGACTAAAAGATAATGAATCCTTCGTTTTCTTGAGCGTTTCACAAACACCCGTTATATATAAACCCATATATATATATATATATATATATATATATATATATATATATATATATATATATATATATATATAATGGGAAAAATTTGGGATGTGCAAGCGGGATTTAGAAAGGGAATGGGATGTACAGATCAAGTCTTTTCCATGCGCATGATCGCGGAAAAGTTTTTGGCCAAAAACCAAAAGGTTTTTTGTGCGTTCATAGACTTGGAAAAGGCCTATGACCGAGTGAATAGGGATGTGCTATGGCAAACACTGAAGTCATTTGGGTTGGGCGCTGGCTTGATACAGGCATTGGAGTCCCTTTATAGGGACTCTAGTGCTTGTGTTAGGATCAACGGGGTCTACTTGGACTGGTTTGACATCCATAAAGGTGTCAGACAGGGCTGTGTGGCTTCCCCGTGGCTGTTCAACCTATTTATGGACAGTTGTTTGCAAAATTTGAAAGTTGAAGAATGAGGATTAAGAATGGGTGAGTTAACCGTCAAATGCCTTTTGTACGCCGATGATCAAGTTATCCTTGCGTCGTCGGCGGCTGAGTTGCAAATGATGGTTACATTAATGAACAGATCATTAAAAGAAAGGGGTATGAAAGTGAACGCAAGTAAGACGAAGGTTATGGTTTTTGAAAGAGAAGAAAGTAAAACGATTTATGAAATAGTAGAAGGGGAGTTGATCGAGCAATGTAGATGAGTTTGTATATTTGGTCTGTGTAATTAGCAGGGATGGGAGATATGATAAGGATATAGAACGACGAGTGAATGCGGGAAATAGAGTAAATGGGGCCCTGCACTCTATTGTGAAGAACCAGAATGTGTCAAAATAGGCACGTATGGTAATTCATAATGCTGTGTTAGTCCCTACTTTAATGTATGGTAGTGAAAGTTGGGTGTGGCAGAAGAAGCACGAGAGTAGAATGAACGCAGTAGAAATGCGGTCGTTAAGGAGTATGTTAGGTCTGAATCTTAATGACAGGGTAAGAAATTGTGTAATAAAAGAAGAGTGTGGCTTGCAAGATGATGTTGTGACCAGGATTAAGAAAGGAATGCTTCGGTGGTTTGGTCATGTGGAAAGAATGAATGAGGAAAGAGTGACAAAGAAAATTTATGTTGCAGAAGTGAATGGCAGAGTCGGAAAGGGACGTCCTAGGCGAAAATTTATCGACCAAATTGGCGATTTATTGAAAACGGGCCAAATTAGGAGTACCCTTAACCGACGAGCATGTATGCGGAGGTGTATGGATGTGAAGGAGGCGAGAGAGGTGTGTCAGGATCGTGCCAAATGGAAGTCTGTAGTCTCTGCCTACCCCTCTGGGTGACAGGCGTGAGTGTTTATGTATGTTTATGTGTATATATATATATATATATATATATATATATATATATATATATATATACACATAAACATACATAAATATATATATATATATATATATATATATATATATATATATATATATGTACGCATTTTCTTTTCATGAAAGCAGGTAATTATAATTCTAAGGAGTCGTCCAAATTTGCAACGAGCATACGATGCTATTTCGTCGCACAACGAGATTAAACACACATATTTCTTTAGAATGTCCAATACTTCAGTACGAACATTCATAATCAATACAAATCTCTTTTGAGTGTACTAATTGGTCACGCGTCATCGCGCGAGAGCAGCTACGCAGGTGATGAGGGACGAGAGCTTTTTATTTAAGCATTTAATTAATAACACCCAAACATACACATTACATTTGGATTTAATTATTTTTCCCCTTTTTATTTCGTTTTGTTTTTATGTTAAGAAATTAATTATTTTTTCATTTGTACTTTATTTTTACTTGTTGCTAACCTATACTTGTCTAGCCGACACTGATTTTGTGAAGAGCGCTGACTTCTATGATACAGGCCCTGCCCAGTTTAGAAGTTAGAAAGGTCCTAATATAGTCTTAGATGTCATATTTAAATTAGGAATGTATTTTAATATTGATTAAAACTACTTTATCGGATTTTATCGCGTTTATTTTACTATTATTTTTAATTCCCGACGTTTCGGGCGCTTTCCAGCACCCATGGTCACTTGGGACTGAGATGACTGACGTCCCGATGTCATTGTTAAACCCAGAGTACCTTCAGCTTTTTTAATTATTGTTTATGGTCCGATCTATGCAAAATGAACTGACTATGTCCTGAGGTCTTGCAGTGGTATCATCCTTGGTAGGAATCGGTTTTCTTTCGCGAGGATTTGTGGTCTATCAAATCTGATGTAATGGTTGGGGCCGTCTAGGATATGATCGCAAACTACAGACTTCCCGGAACGTTGATGCTTCACATCAGCTATATGTTCTTTTACGCGGGTTCTAATTGATCTTTTTGTTTGTCCTATATAAGAGAGACCACATTCATCATATCCTAGACGGCCCCAACCATTACATCAGATTTGATAGACCACAAATCCTCGCGAAAGAACACCGATTCCTACCAAGGATGATACGTGAGGCTATTGAATTTAAAAAACATCCTAATTTCAATAGATAATGAGGCTGGGTACTACCACCTGCTTGGGATCCTATAATCAATAAAATTAAAACTAAACCCAAGCATACCACTGCAAGACCTCAGGACATAGTCAGTTCATTTTGCATAGATCGGACCATAAACAATAATTACAAAAGCTGAAGGTGCTCTGGCTTTAACAATGACATCGGGACGTCAGTCATCTCAGTCCCCCGTGACCATGGGTACTGGAAAGCGCCCGAAACGTCGGGAATTAAAAATAATAGTAAAATAAACGCGATAAAATCCGTAAAAGTAGTTTTAATCAATGTGTAGTGTTCGCGTAAATATAAGAAATCATTATGTATTTTAATATTTAATTTATGTAAATTCATTGTTATGCAGTAACAAATTATTATTATTTCAGTGTGGATCTCCAAACCACATGTATACCACAATGTGTCGAAATTGCTCGAATTGGAACAATATAAGATGTGCCGAATGCGGACAGATTGGCCACCCTTCAAGCCATTGCCCCGATTTGTGGCGCCGCTATCATAATACGGTGAGATAGTTCAATTTTTCTTGAAAAAGAAAATACAAACAAGAAAAAAAAATTCCGCTTAGCTTTATCATTCATATCTGATGCAATAAATTTGTTTAATTATTATTTACAGATCACCTGTAATACGCCATTAGAGGAGAATCGTCAAACGAAAAAACATTACCAAATGTTTTGTAGTGGCTGCGCTCGACGTGGTCACCTGGTACACACTTGCCGCCTGTCCCTACCATTTTCGGGTCTACCGATAAATTCCCCCTATGTTTCTTTATATCATCCCATATACTTTTCAACAAATGAAAATACCAATCCATTTGATAACAATACACCTCAAAGAAACCGACAATTTAATCGTTATAATACACAAGATTCAACCATTTCTTCGGCAACAATACAACATCGAAATGATAGAAACAAACGACAGTCAAATTCGCCAATTTGTCATGAAAGCCATGTTAATAAAAAGAGAAACACATCTAATTCCGAAGAAACTGACTTGCGGCGTAACACAAAAAGTCCAAAAAATCATGGTTCTGAAAGGAAAACGTCGCAGAACTTTGATCATAATGAAGATACAAACAAAATTGCAAAAGAAACTAATAAATTATTAAATAACAATAGTGAACCGCATAAAACAACTAATACTGAAATAGAAAAAGCATCAGATTTCATTCCACTATCATCTACTAACCATGACAAAAAGGGACAAATTATTCAAGATAATGAAGTCTCAGATACAAGTGACATTGTAACATCTGCAAGAATTTACATTACTAACGATATTATCGAAAAACTTAAAACGAAAGATGGAGAAGAGTGGTTAAAGAAATCTACACAGAAAAACAATGTAACTCTACAAACTACAGATTTCAATTTGTTTATAGGCATTTTAGGAAAAGTCGCTGATCAAGAGGCTTTTCAGGCTGAACTTAGGGATTGGATTAAGAGCAAAGAAAATACTGGTAATGTTAAATCTGGTAATGATTTAGAAATCACGAAAGAGATGACAAATGAAGAAGCTGTACTGTGCAATAACATACCACGGAATAGATGCAATGTTTTGAGAAAAATTAACAAGGCATTAGAATTGTTAAAAGAAGATTTAGGTGATCCTAAAGACATTTATAAAGAGTTAACTTATCTTCAAAATCATCATCAACAACTTCTTAAACAAAAAGAGGTCAGTCCGAAGCAGTTGTCAAATAATCGTGACAACATTAATGATATGTTAAAGAAATTAAATATGGTGCTTATTGGTCAAGCTGGTCTTGCCGATGGTTCAAAGCATTTAAGCGAATTATATTCTCTTCAAGAAAAACTTACGAACTTCAGACAAAAGTATATACCTCCTCAAATGCGAGAAGAAATAGGGCAACATTATCATTGTATATTTACTGCAATCCCCCGAAAGGACTATCAAGAGTTGCTCAATAAATATTATGTGACTAAATCAAAGCCAGTGTTGCTTAGAAAGAAAAAGAACGATAAATCTATAAGACTTAGTCCAGCAGTCCATGCAAAAAAGAAGTTTGCCAAGAATTGGCATAAAAAAAGAAATGACGCAGGTCTTAACGGAAGTAATGAAATAATTGAGGATAATAATGCCGTCGCTAGGAATCCTTTCGTTGAGCAAACGATAAATAGGTTAGTGTTTTATCACAGAAGACTTATGCGCGCTAAGCCGCACGATAACGTTCTGAACAAAACACGCGTCGAATTAGTAAATAAACTCAATTCCCATATTTCCTCATTGGGGCAAAAAAATAATATGTCGCCTAACGCCATGCGGAAAATGAGGAAAAAGATGAAGATAACACAAGAGCAAGCACAATTGTTCTTGACAAATGTATAATTATGTCTCTTAAGCACTTAAGTCGGGCGTACTAACGTCATTGACCGAGCTAGTGCACAGGGAAATACTGGATCAGTAGACAATGTAAGGTTTACAGTAAATGTCTCTTTTCCGGTCAGGTGTATTGGCACATTTATTGTGCATGTGAAATAAACTTAGTGTAAAGCATACAATTTTTTTTGTTTTTACTCATAAAGCCCTTATATACTTAAAAAAGAATATGTTACTTGAAGGTTACGGTTTAAGTTTTATGATACCGATTTCATGTTATTGATTTAACTGGCTGACGGAAAAACTCTTGGTTACATTATATTTAGTTTTTATAGCTTTAAAAATTATCATAGCTGTAAAATTGGTCAGATACGGTAGGTATCCATAAAAAATTAACCACGAAATCTACGTATAGCGTACGCACTGTAAGTTGCGGCATATTATATTGCTCAATGTATTATATTAATATACTTTGGAGTTGCGGTCTGCGCTATAGTCTTGTTGGCACATAAGCTGTCGATAAAATACTTAAAAAGTTATAGCCTATATACATCCCACTGCTGGGCACAGAAAAATTTCTGAGAGATTAATTTCCGCCGCGCTGCCCCAACGAACGAGACAGGGAACTTCACATGTCTTCGAAATATTTTTTTGTTTCTTATTTCTCAGACATGAAGGTTTCCTCAGGATGTTTTCCTTCCGCCGAGCACGTGGTAAGTCACAAAATACTTAGCTCATTAAAAATAGTAATCGAAATGCCTTTCCGACCATTTTATGACTCCAAATGACATTTTATTATTGTCAAAGTGTTTGGTATTTGGTACATCTTTCATGTTGTGAAAGATAATTAAACATTTTAAAATAAAATCAAACGAAATAGAGGTTTAACGCCATCTATTACAACTTCATTAATATTCTTAAAGACATATATTTGTAAGAGCGTAACCAAGGTTGCAAAGAAAGAAAAAGACTCATTTTTCAGAAGTATGATCAACTTGTGTAATGATAAAGATACTATCGGTTCAAATGGATTTGGCTCCCATGTCGGTTAAGACCGTCTAGTGGCGATTTTCCCCAGTTAGTGGTAGAGCGTAGTTATAGATACGAATGCCTGTGTGAATGAATGTGTATACGAATACTAGTTCCTGTAACAACTTAATATTTGTGCCCTAGCTCTCACGAATAAGATTTTACTTCGCGAGATGCTGAATTTGCAGCTCCAGGAGTGCAAAACCTTTGTAAAATCGGTCAAGTGACCGATTTTCCAAAGGTTTAGAGAACCGGAAACAATCGCTCGCAGTTACTCACGAGAGTGTGCTCACGGTGATGACCCTGCGACAAACGAATGAACACAGCAGAATTTCAGTAATAAATAATAAGTCTCACTGGTATCCTTTGAGTACGGAACTCAAAACCTACACATACACTTTATAAGCATACATATAGGTATTTTTAGAAGGGCTTAATAAGACACCAAAGGATGACGATTTCTGTAAAAAGCGAAGACCGGCATATGACGTTTATTACCCTCCAAGACCCAGACGGACTTCCCCGCAACATAATTATGAGGTTATATTATATTAATGAAGAATATACTTATTTGCATAGATCTGTGAAATAATTGAGATTTAAACACATAACTTTTTTGTTAGAACGTGGTACATTTCCAATACAAGGTGCTCACTGTACTAAATATTACTATATTATATATTACTATATAATATATTATAAACTAGTATAATGGTTTTATTGTTCCGCTGATTGTATTGCTATCTTCGTAGTTCTACTGAATTCGTTGTAATACTTGTTGTACCATCTTTCCCGATAGACCGCCTTGGCCTAGTTGACCTTACATAAGTTTTATTGCGTAATCGTAGAAAATTACGTAACTCAGTAATAACATATTTATGCAGCCCAACTAAACGATAAATAAAATAAATTTGTACCCCAACATAAAAATAAATGGATTCTTCCCCTATCTCCCTAACCCTTGGCCGTTTAGTACCGTACTACCGATTAGTGCCGAGGGCTTCCATCTGGTTGGGTGTTTATTTATTTATGTTTCTTTTTATATAACTATTCAGCCAAACCAGGTGAGAATTTTTTTTGCACAACAAAAAATTTATTGTCTATTCCATCATTCATTGTATATTTATACATGACAAAACATAAGTATCTAATATACTAGCCAATTCTATTTATTTGATTATTTATGTTGAGGGTGGTCAAATAAGAAGTTGATCCTTAGGAACAATGCAAAAAATGCGCGCCGCGCGTGTACCTTATTCACTCAAGTATGTAGGAGACCACTTTAATCACATTTTTGGGCTTTGGGCATTTTGGTACGATTCACCCAGTCCTTGGGTAGTAATATTTATAGCCGGCTCTCGAGTCTCCACCAAAACAAAATTGCCAACTTTTGTGTTGTCAACACTTGGTGAGAAAAGTATTTTTGTTGGGTTGGCAACAAAAACTGTTAACAAATGTCGGAAACCGTGTTTCCGTTTTTAGCAGTAAACATTTAAAAAATACGCTTGTTACACATATTTATTCGCTCTATGGGTACGCTTACATTTGGAAACATTAGTTGCCAACATGTTTGTCATGTGGACGAACTAATTAACCGACACGTTAATTGATTTGTATCAAACACAAAGTACCTATGGGATGTTCATACATGGTAGAGCCACGCTGCAGCTATGTTATGGGTCGGCTCGACCGGTGAAGTACCACGCTCTCGCAGAATAGCAGCTTAATGCTGCTGTGTTTCGTGCGATGAGTGTAGAGAACCGGAGACCCATTTTACTGGAATTGAAGCATTCCATCTTAGTCCTCAGGGCTGACAACGCATCTTGATTTGATTTTTAATGCATTTTGATTCTTAATCGAGGTTAAATGTAGATGTCTATGGGCCACAGTATCCGCTTACCATCAGGTGGACTGTGTGCTCATTTGTTACCCTTATTCTATTTAAAAAAATGTAATGTAAATGATGAAAATTTAAAAAAAACAAAAACATGAAAAGGATGCATAGAAAACTAGTTTTCGATGTATCACTATCGTGTTTTAGTTTTTTTTTTTGTAATTTTGATAGCTACCAATGATGCTATAGGGCTACACGAAATTGAAATACAAAGGATAAAAAATTTGATGACAGTTTTTAACATGATAAAAGAATCTGTGTGGACACAATGAAAACAAAAGTTGACAATTTTCTGGAGAGTTACAAACAGTTTCGAAACATAGAAGTTGTCAACAGTTTCGGTAGAAACACGCCGTATGGCAAAGGAAGTCAGATATACTATGTACATAGTACTTTCACTTTTTTTAGTATAGGGGGCAAACCAGTAGGCGGTTCACTTGATGGTGACTACCGCTGTACATGAACAACTGTAACACCAGGGGAATTGCAGGTGCATTGCCGGCCTTATAGAAAGGAGTAAGCTCTTCTCTCTCTCTCTTTTTCTAAATCTCAGGAAGATGGGAAAGTTTACCAGCTGGAAGAAGGTAGCCAGGCAGAGTGACAACTGAAGGAAGGTTGTGGAGGAGGCCAAGACCCACAAAGGGTTGTAGCGCCAACGGAAGAAGAAAAAGCTCTTTTCTAACTCATATCGGTCCGGAAAAATCTCCGGTGTTTAACGATTCCACAAAGAGGTGGTGCGAGGAAGAAAACTTCAGGTAAAACGCTAAGTAAGTAGTGGCCCGCTAAGCATCCAGATGGTTATGTATTGTGAGTTTTGCCGCGATGTGCGTTCGTGAAATTTGGCGGCTGGAATTAATCTGAACAACTTCTTACAGCTTTCCCCGTGGGAGATGCGATAGAAAATGCAAAGGGATGCAACATCCCTCGCAACGCCAGTGAATCGAACCGATGAGAAAGAACTTGGTCGTCAACAATTCGAGCCGCTTTGGATGCGGTAACTTATACGGTTAAATGGTTTCCTTCATACCTATAGGAAAAGTAATTTTTCACAAAATCATTTTTTTAAAGGATTTCTTGAAATACACATTAGACTAGACTGTATGATCTAAGACATTTGCTGATTTAAGGCTTCACCCATCTACGACGTCATCATTACGTCAAACGTCAATCAGATAAAGTTGATAAGAAATTCCACTTGCTACATGTTGACGAATGACGACATATAAACTAAAACAAAGTTTAAATATCAGTAAAAATTTGGTATTATAACATACTATTACAATGAAGTATCTACTAACAATATCAGTGTCACAAATTACAAGCGTATTGTTTATTTTAATGCAGATTCTAAATAATATAACGGCACGAAGGGTAAGAAAAGAATTTTGGTATAAAAATTCTACGTTGTATGAACCCTCTGAAAATAAATTTAATTTTCTGATATTCAGGTCCCTGTGGAAGGCTATTTTCCCAATGGTTTCTATGAGAATCAAGCACAATATATTAAATTTAATGCTGCCTTACAAAAATTAGAACATGGTTTGTAATTGAACAATTAATAAAATTATACATTATATGTATTCGAGAATTTAGGACTTGTGTTAACAATAATAATAACACGGACCAATTGAGTCAACGTCATTTTAATGAAAATATACAATCCATTTTCAAGTACACTATTTGCATTCAATTAAAGCATGAATATTACGTATAAAATATGATTAAGATACAATATCATTTAAAATAAAAATATTATTATTATTATGGGGAAAATTAAACTCTGGGGTGTGTTATATGTTGGGCTAAATAAATATGTAAAAGAAAATGATAATTTACATATATTTTTAAATGAAGCATACTTTAATGATTTCTTCTATAAAATAAATATGCATTAAGAAATAAATAGAACTACAATTAAAAAGTCTTACCTCATTTAATGTCAGCCTGAGTAGCTAGTATACTTATTATTTTATAATTCCATATATTAATTGAAATCATTTAATATTTAGAACCTAAATGGGTTGAGAACTGGCCTGATCCATCTATTAAGATGGGTCAAGTATCTGGAGTGGCCCTGGATAACTCTGGTCTTCTTTTGGTATTTCATCGAGCTTCCAACACATGGGATGCCAGTACATTCAATGAACGGAATGTATACTCAGCTATTGGGGAAGCACCTATACCACATCCCACAATTCTTATATTTAATGATACTGGAGAGCTGGTTGATATGTGGGGACAGAATCTGTAAGTATTATGAAATAATTATACATTTTTAATAGAATAAGGGTGATATAGTGCACACTTATGGTAAGTGGATGCTGTGGCCCATAGACACCTAGATTTATTCTTCATAAATTTTTTAACTCACATTGTATTGGATTTTTTTTTAAATTATTGTGTTGATAAATTAAGCACATCAGCCTAAGTGCAGTCTGCAAACTCTAAAATATAAATTTGCCATTCAACTACTGTTGTTAACTAATCCTAACACAAGCATTTAAAGCTTCATCATCATCATTCATCATTACAGCCCTTCACAAGTCTACTGCTGAACATAGGCCTATTTAAAGCTTACTAGGAGTAAATCAAATAAAACTTATAATTTTTTTTAAATCCTTCAAATTGCAGTTTCCCCCATCTGTATCTCCAAAGGTTACGAGAAAGAAGGATAATTATTATAATTTATATATTCGCATAATTTATTTCTTGTTCTTTCATGCTTAAAGTTGCTACCTAAAGTTGTCTGGGAATTTTCTCTTAATTTGAATTCCAGATATAGTAATAGTGAGTACTTGTAATGTCACTGTGAGCCATCAGCATTTACTTATTTATTTATTTATCTTTTATGGTAACACTCCTTCATCTAAGGGTTACAAATGGTGGACTTAATGCCCAATTGCATTCTTAATCAGTCAAGTTTATTTTCTCTGACTTTATATCCAATTTTCTACAAAGATATATCTTAACTAACATTTAGATTTTAAACAGTATATGACCCTCTACCAGTCTCTCTTAAGATAAGACTTGCGTAATGGCTTGTCAAGCAATTTAATAACCACAGTACTAAGAGCTGCTCTGCTTTAACAATTCTTCCTTAAAAGCTCGAGGCTGCCATATGAGACTAAAACCTGTTACCAAAAGATACTGTTTCGGCGACATCTGTGAATGCATTTAAAAACAAACTCGACTGCTGGTTACAAATTACTAAAACAATGCTTAAAAAGTGAACAAAACATGTGAAAACCAACAATTCCAACACTATGTGATATGATCATATCGAATGCTGTTCGACCATAACAATAATATTAAATAAATAAAATAAAGAAACCATCAGGACATTTTCTTAAAATTAATACTTACCATTTTATCTGTTATCTTCTCAGGGGTTCTTCTAGATTCTTGTTAAGTTGATTGTTACACAGATCGGGATTTGATTTTGATTCTCTTACATGCCCATATAACATTTTAGTATATTTTTAAATATTGATTCAAAGTAAATATTTTTAAAAATAAATAATTTATTACTTTACAACCTTCCGCTAACTTATTACAATGATGTGTCTTACCTGGATTGAAGAGAACCTCCCGCCCTCCCTCAATTGCATGCACCACCCAACACCACTACTCCCGGCACCACTACTTCCAACACCACTATTCCAGGTAAGACACACCATCGACGACAATACGACACGTGTTTCGCCTCTACACGAGGCATCCTCAGGTAATGTAGACTCTACGGCGACTGACCGCTAAGTCAGTAATTTTTAAAAATGCTGCTCTACTTTAAAAGTAAGGAATTTCCATTCCGTTTTCCAGTTTCTACATCCCGCATGGGATCACAGTGGACAGCTCCAGCAATGTGTGGCTGACTGATGTGGCCTTACATCAGGTGTTTAAGTTTACCCCCGGCCAGCGGGACAAACCGGCAATGGTGCTAGGAGAGAAGTAAGTAGTGTGCTTACAATTTTTTATTTACTTATTCATTGTTTTTGTTTTATTTTCTTGAAGATTGATAGTAAAATTGTAGTGATTGAATTACCACTATTAATGTCATTCTAGATTCATCCCCGGTGATGATGAAGAGCACTTCTGCAAGCCAAGTGCAATAGCGGTGATGTCCAGTGGGGAGTTCTTCGTTGCGGATGGTTACTGTAATACAAGGATCATAAAGTTCGCGCCAGATGGCACCAGGATATTACAATGGGGAAGGCGTAAGTGAATACCACATGAATAATACCTTACCACCATCTTATGTTATTATCACAGTTATGTTATACTTTCCACTGTAATTTTAAGACATGATATTGATTGCCCAGATAAAGCTCTCCAGCCACCGTTTTTAAGGGATACTTTTGCATAGCTTAGTCTCGATTTTTGTTTTTTAGTAGAATTTGACTCTTCTTTAAAAATGTTCTCAAAAGGCGCCACCGTCAGCCCTCTGCACAAGACAGTTTTACAATGCCTAAATGTATGCGCAAGCACAGGTTCACTCTCTATTCCCTCACGCTCATAGTCCAACACGACCGGAAGAGATCAGGCACATGAAATACGAGTTTACGTAGTCCCTGTGCCTGATCTCTCTCCGGTCCATGCTTTCCGAGGGGGTGAAATACCGCCAACTTCCTGATTCCGGGCTGCTACTAAAAATATTAAAATATCTCGACAGAAAACCCCTGACCCAGGATTCGAAAACTCATTCAAAAATAATTCAGTAATCGCGTTTACGACCACAAGACCTACGAGGCAGTCAGTCAGCTATACGACTATACATACTACATCATCAGTTAGCTATACATACATCAGTGATTGAGTTTTCTGGTAAGAAATTCTCAGTGGCAGCCCGGAATCAGAAGATGTCGGTGTTTCACACCCGTGCCTCGAAAAGAATGTATAGTCTGTTCACTAAGATAGTGTAGGTACGGAGGTGGACTTATTACTTTATCATTTTTTATTGTTTTTTAAATAAATAAAAATTATAAATAATTGTGGCTATTGTAATAATACCAGCGACCGAATAAATTAATACTAGCGATCCGCCCCGGTTTCGCACGGGTTATTTTTGAATTTCGACAACAGCGCCACCTACCGGGTCCAATTGTGAATCTAAATCATCCGGGTACAAATGTGAATCCAATACATTCAATTACCTACTCAAACGCACACCAAAAATTCCATCAAAATCCCTTGCGTAATTATAACATTTTTTTGCGACTTTCTTTTATACTATGCAGAGAAACATAAGTTATGTAGCAAAGAACCTTTCACTACAGCGCTTCGTCTTATAATGCCAAACTCTCCTATGGGTGTACGCCTCACGCGGTGACCTTTGATGTCTCGGCGGCACCTTTGACAAATACGAAAGTTTAATTTGCGGAGAATGGTAAACAGTAGTGCCTCACGGCGGTACCTCTCTTTACTCTCTACGGCGCACTAGGGCGTCGCGGCGCACACTTTGGGAATCCCTGTGTTACATTATGTGCTTATCGTTAAAACGCTCATGTCATGTTTAATGATTGCTGCAACAAGTTGGTCCTCAATGACACAGGCTACGGCGAGTCGCCGTTCGTACTGAACGTGCCGCACGCGCTAGCGCTTGCGGAGGAGCGCGGCGCGGTGTGCGTGGCGGACCGCGAGCGCGGTCGCGCGGCTTGTTTCCGCGCGGACAACGGCACGTACGTGGCCGCCTACTCGAGCTGGCTCGTCGGCGCGCGCCTCTTCAGTCTCGCGTACGCGCCCGCACATGGTTAGTCGAATCGTTCTCATTTAATACCCCATGAAACAAAAGAGCGACACTAAAAAGAGATAAACATATACACATCTATACGGTTACGGTTTCTTGCTGATTCTTCCCAATACAGAAGCTTTTTGAACCAGTAGTATAATTTTATTCTATTCTTTTGTGTGCGATAACAGCGTATCGTGTGTGTGTGTGTGTGTGTGTGTGTGTGTGAAGGTTGCAGTTCTAAACTACAGTAGCTACTCACCATCAGGTTTACTGTTAGCTCATTTGTCACTCAAATAGGTACAAATGTAAAAAGCTGGCTGTGATGATTAGTTAATGTTGATTTAATACTTTCTTTAAATATCGAATTATACTTACAGGTGGTCGTTTATACGTCGTTAATGGACCGAATGGCGGAGTTCCCGTACGCGGCTACGTACTCGATTACGAATCGGGCCGAATGCTCGCTACGTTCGCACCGCACGACGGTTTTTCCAATCCGCACGACATCGCCGTAACCCCCGACGGTTCGAAGGTCTACGTTCCCGAGCTCAATCCATATAGAGTGTGCAAGTTTGTGGACGAAACACCAAGAAATGGCACGGAGCGAAACACACCGGTCAAGCCGACGGCTACTATTGGTGAGATTAAAATTTGAATTTTGAGTAATTTAAATAAATATCTCCTTTTATCATTAATATTAATAAATAATAATTATATAACTTCCTACCAACAGAAATTGTATTAAATACGAGATTAATTACACAACATATTAAGGTCAGTAGGTACTTTATTTAGAAAAGTGTTATTTTTTTTTTAATTATGAATATTTATTTTTAAATCGTCATGAATAAAAATACATTAATTAAGTTATATATTTATATTTAAAGGCTGTTTAACCAGCCAGAGGCAGCGAATTAAATGAATTATGTATTGAAAACTTTTTTACTTTATATTATAACATGATACCAGATTTAACAAAGAATTCGATAAATTCGATTTAACTTTAATTTTCTTTATTTTTGTGTTGTTCATTCAATATAATAAAATACAGGCTGGGACGTAAGTTTTTGCACTTTTGAAGTTACTATGAAAAAACTATTCTTTATATTTCACAGATATATAGTACGAGGGGTTTTTCAATGTATTCTCAGTATGAATATGTTAGAAAAAAGATAAAATCAGTTTTTTTAATATATTTTCCCATGACATCAATACATTTACTTGTTCGTGAGAAAAGTTTTTCTATTCTCTTGAAAAAATATTCTTCGTCTTGAACTGGAAAATGCTAATTTACTACTTAAGCTCATTATCGTTAGCAAATCGCTTTCCCCGAAGGTCTTTTTTTCTGATCCCTTTTTACGCCATCGCATAGACTCCTGTCTATTATTAGGATCATAGTAGTGAAACCATGTATCGTCTTCTGTAACTATCCTATCGAAAACACTTTTTGGGTTGTGACCACATAGCTCTAAAAACTCCCTACAACAGTCAACCCGCACCTGCTTTTGAAGCACTTGTGAGGTTGAGATAGTCATGCAATATGGTGAGTATCAACGGATAGTAAGTCATATCTGCTAACATCATAATTCTTACTCGTGCATATTCTAATACTAGTTTTTCAATAATTTTCTTCTGTAGCCGCTGTGATTGGCCCACCCCGGGAGGGGGTCATGTTCTTGTTCATGCTTTTCCTGCCTCTTTTGAATTCACTTGACCACTCCAAACACGTTTGTACTGTACGGTTGACATTGAAGGAGCAGAGCAAGACATCATGATCATGGATGTTTTATTTTTTCCATGTTTAGTGAAGAATTTAATCACCGCACGGTGTTCGATTTTCTTCAACATTGTTGAGTCAGTCATTCCCGTCGTTTACGACTGAAGGTTACATAAGAAGTAATGAAGTTATCAAGACGAAATTTTACAACATTTTACTCGGTATTCAAATAAATGTTTATTTAAAATTAAGAATATAAAAGGTAAAATTATTTCTTAAAAGTAATATCGTCCTACTTGACCTGGCGCTATCTCTTCGCTGGCATTCCAGAAACCGGGCCGTTTGATTTTCGAAAATTCTAGACAGAGCGAGAGCGCTGGATGCTACCCATTTCTTGTCCAATATTATCCTTTAATTGGGGTATTGTTCTTTGTTTATTCACTTAGACTCGACTTTTAAGATGACACCATTGAAAGAAATCAGCTGAAGTAAGTCTGGGCTACGGGGAGATCATGTAATATCACCTCTGCGCGAGATCAGTTTTTTAGGGAACAGTTCTTTAACCACGGGTAAACTCGTTGGATGTATGGCAGATAGCGCCATCTTGCTACGTCCATGTCATACTGTTGTAACGTTCGAAATGCTGTAACTGTGGTTGAAAAAAATATCTCGTAGCATTTTCACATGTTCTGCAGAGTTAACAGTCGAAGAAATACGAGCCAATTATGACCTTTGAAGACATTGCCGTCTTTGATGTTTTAGTTTAGGGTTTTCTCTACTTCAGAATCTGCAATTTTGTTTATTTAAATGGAAATGGACTTCGAAAATAAAATGTTATTGAAGCTAAACCGCTCAAACATCATATCGACGAATCTTTTTAAAATTTTTTATTATATGTCATGTAATACAGCCTACTGAACTTAAACTCTGAAAGCTCGACAAAAATTCATCAGTAGAATAAAATGAATGTTCAATTAGAAAGTGGAATGATTTATTTTTGAAAATCTGTATAACGTTACACTCGGGATCTTATTGTATTATATATCGTATTGTATATCTTTGGAGCCATAGCAAACACACTTTTCCCATTGAAGCTAGTTTTATATTTTCTAGCTAGTTTATTATACAATCTGCTTCTATTGCGAAATCTATGAACTACGACAGTTACTGTTAGCAGACAAATACGAAATAAAGTTACATACTTACCTGAAATAAAATCTCGTTGTGAATCACAAAATCAGTGTATGATAGTCGAAAACAATGTTCGCTGTTCACAAATCAAAGAACGAGTCTTCTCAAGCAAACACGACGAATTTAGCGTAACTTAGTGTGTATTGTATTAAAGCCGCAGAGAAATACATAGAAGTTTTCTTTAAAGAACAAGAGTGATAAACGAGCACACTAGTCATACGAGTCCACCTGATGGTATGTGGGTGCTGTAGCCGGTAGACATCTACATCTATATCTATATTCAATTACGAATCAAAATGCAGATGCGTTGTGTACCACTCAGGACTAGGATGGAATGCTTTATAATCACTGACTTAGAAGTATATGGACTGGGCATAATTAGCGTGACTACCTACAAAAATCTGGCGCATAAAATGGCCGCCTTTTATAAGGTTGTAATTCAGTAATATGCGCAGCTGATATCGATGTTTTAACTAATATGAATATTTTCTCATTTTATATAATTGGATTTGTTGCTTAATTTACTTTATTCCGTAGGTATTTACATAGATACAGGGCTGAATTTTCAATCGTCAAATAACTTATCTGAGGATTAAATGTGACTGACAGATTTATGGCATGTGTGTAGATAGAAATTAAATTCTTCTTTCAGGTATAAATAATTACTGGGAAGGAGATCCTTGATTCCATATTATAGTATTTTTAATACGAAATAATAATGATTAGTTGAGTAAAAATGAAATAAACTATTTTAAAAATCGGTACTTATTTATTATTAATTGTTCTGCTCATAATTCATCACAACTAGTAAGTTTTACGAGCAAGTTATATTTTAATTAGTTATTCAGATTTTAAATGAAAATTATTATTTTTTCGCAAAATTCGAAAATCTGGCATGATCATGAAATGGTTAATTAAAAAATGCATTCCTACCATTATTCTTGAAATAAGTTGTAAGACCACTTATTTGCTTTGATATATGCTGAAAAAGTTACAATATTATAAGTGAATAGTGACACAATCTAACTACTTCATTCATTGAATTACTGTCAAAATATAAAAGTATTTATAACACGTGACGTGATGAAATTATGCTTCACAAAATTATTTTAATTTAAAAATCAATTGCCGTACGTTAGTTTTGCAAAAACTCAGAAATGCCTCTCAATTAAGAGTTACAATCAAATAAATTTTACGTGGTGGTTAGGGTCATCTAGTAACATAATAAAATATACATAGAAGAAAAATACCTACTATAGGAGAAGATGAGGGCACTGCACTACACAACAAAAAAACTTTTAGCACGCAACATTTTGACAGCAGATCTACCACAAAACTCGGCGCTTAAAATGGCGATGCAGTCACGTATGGATGAGCTAATGACGTCACACAAAAGTGTTGTCAAAATAAGCAATTGGCAAACTGTAGTTGTAGAAAAAGGATTTCCTAATGAAGCTACTGCTTTGTTAAAAAGAAATAAAACTGTTTTTGACAAGTGTGTGTCGATATTATACATATTTGTATAACTATTATTTATATAGTAGAATATGGCGTTATTAGGTATTATATATCTCTATGTTCATAATATCCAGTAAAAAGGGTCTCTGGTTCTCTACACTCATCATACGACACATTGTAGTATTAAGGTGTTATTTACGCTGGTATTCTGTGAGAGCGCGGTTCTTCCCCGTTCAAGTCGACCCATTCGTTACAACTATATAGCTGCAGTATAGTTCTACCCACATAAAACTAGTGCGCAATTTTAAAGGCCGTAGAGTCCGACTTGCAATATACATAGAAGTTTTTGCTTTAAACGAGCGTCCGTGGTGTGGGGTGTGTCAGCAGAGTCGGTCGGGCCGGTGGTGGACGGGGCCGTGGGAGTGGGCGTGGGACTGGGTGCGGGCGTGCAGGCAGGCGCGTGGGGAGCGCTGTGGGGCGCGCTGGGCGCCGTCCTGCTGGCGCTGGGTGCGCTGGCGTTGCTGCGCGCGCGCAACCGCGGTAAGGACTTCGAGGACGAACCGCTCGTGCACTAGCATTACACTGTGCGCCTCGTACAATACAAACGTATACCTGTATAAACTGTGGAAATCTATTTCACCCCGTCGGGGGTTGAATTCCTCCACACCGAAATTCGGCACGGAGCAGCGACCAGTCTCATCGGAGTCTAGCCATCTGTTCAGGACAGAATTGTAGTGTCCAAGTTAGGAATGCCAAATCTAAAAACCAAAATATCTGGACAACCATTTAAAATATCGGGAATTTGGTGTTGTTGCCGGGAGAAATAAATATTAAAAATAAAAATGTAAAACAAAGTTGTTTTTTAATTATTAGGCTTAACATTGTTGACATATAACTAATTTAAATACACTTAATGATTAGATTGCCACGTGTATTTGGCATTGAACTTTACTGAGTCCACCAATTTGGATCCTTTACTAGTATTCAGAAAAGATTTAAAACTCAATTTGCCTCAAAGTTCAGTCTAATTACTAACTAAGCTTTTATTAAATTAATGGCAGCTGTGATGTGAAGTGAAGTTGTTTGTCTGGAGATTTTGAGTTTGGTCGGGAGTCTGGAGATCATTTAAAATGTCGGAAGAATTCAGACGAATCCCGACCATCTGGCAACCCTAGCCCAAGTGTATGCGCAAGCAAGATAGCAAGGCAGTGGCGTAGCCAGAGAAGCGTTACTACAGATTTTCATAACGTAACATCTTCAATTAAAAAATAAAATCCTAGGATTTCAACAGGCGATTTATCAAGAAGAATTCGAAGTTAGAAATAAACAAAAATTAAAAAAAAGTATTGAAACGTAATAGCGAGCAAAATTTAAAAATGTTTTTTAAGTAGCTAACTACATAATATTATTATAAACATAAGTACTACTTGTCATAACTATTAAAACATTACAACGAATTTGTGATAACAGTATTTATATAAACTACTTAGACTTATATAGTTACGGAAGAAATTAAACTTTTAAATGGTCGTTGATCGAACTTATTTATTTTAATCGCATCACGAATTGCTAATTATTTATAAGAATATTTTTGAGGTCATTAGACTTTGTAACATTAATTAATTAATAATATCTCTTATGATTATTACTTTAAATACAACAGATTTAAAAATCTGAAGAACATTCAGATTCTTTACAAATAATATATTATTTCGTTTATTTTAATTATTTTTACAATCTTCGAAAGATCTGTTTATTATATTAATTTTTTGTAACTAAGGTCAAAGACTGGAAATAAAATCTTATTTTCACCACGTATTTGTTTTAAATAAGTATATTTCATTGTTTAAAACAATTGTCTACGCAAAAGCGAAAGGAATCGGATCTATGATAATATAATATGATAATTTTAAGAAAATATTACGAATTATGAATTTGTGCATAATTTTAAGCTTTAAACAGGCAGGTGAGGTATAATCTAAATTCTAACTGTTTATTATTTTTGTATTTTTTTGCACTACTTTTTTAAGTTCCTGTGTTATTGTGACTATTGTAAGAATTATTTTATTGAAATATATTCGTTAAAGCTGCTTTCTGTGTATTTATTTTTTTCACTCTTTTATAGCACATTTTGTACCGTAAAGTTAAGTTTGAAATAATCTACACGCACCTTTTTAGTTTTATTATTTTGGTAATGGCTTGCTTTTTAGTAACTTGTATCATACAGGTAAGGGAGGAAGGTTACGAGTATAAATTTCACGGTACTCGAGCAATTCAGGTTCGATCGCCAAGGCCTCAATTATTACATAATTGAAATTTTAGGGTGCTCGACGGTGAAGCAAAACATCGTGAGGAAACCGGCATGAAACAGAAACAGACACTTTTTTATTCAATTTAGATTATAAATAATATTCATGAAGAGTTCCTATACTATTATTTGTTCTGTCTTAAAAGTATTTTTTTATTTACCACTGGTTCGGACACTTTACTTTTAAAAACTAAAACTTAAAAAAAAATAACAGCTTACATCAATGTATGTTACAATTAACAACACAAGACAAATTAGAAATACCATGTCTGAGGAATACAATATTTCGAGGACATGTAAAGTTCACCAAGACCTCAGATATTTATTTATTTAAGTACACCAACGATTGTTGCAACAATGCAGAAATAGTGAGCACATATCAACTTAGATACTAATTGCACAATCAATTAAAAGTATACATAAAATACAAAAACTTATGATAGAGCAAAGTAATATGTGTATAAAACAATGACTTAAACTTAGATACTTAAATAATGTATCGTTTACTGTGGCCTTAAACTTAACTATAACATGAACATCTATTGACCCAACGCACTTATTATATAGTTGGGGAATCCTGGAGACCGGTGAATTGGCTCCCAGAACTGTTTTGTGAAACGGACGAAAGAGAGGTTTAATGGGGTTACGAGGCATTCGTGGCGGAACTTTAAAATTGAATTTCATTAGGAGTGCAGGACAACGCAACTGATATCTTATTATCTTGAAAAAGAAGGATAGGTCAAGTAAATCCCTGCGGTTGTCCAAGCTCTGCATCCTTAGGAACTCCAGTAGGTCCTTGTAGGGGCTCAATCTTATATGCCAGAAGTGTGAGAACACCAAGTGTTTAACTGATCGTTTTTGAATACGTTCAATACGACGTATGTGAGTGGCATAATGTGGATGTCAGATCACACTTCCATACTCAAGGATCGATCTGACGAAGCTATTGTATAGCGCAATTTTTGTGGAAGGTCGTTTGAATATTCTAGCGCTCCTTATAATAATAAAACTCAACACCTTGGACGCCTTTCCTATGATGTAGTCACTATGTGGGACAAATGTCAATTTACTGTCCATAAGCACCCCCAGATCCCTAACTACTGTCTTATCTTCCAATCGAATCCCATTAATGCTGTAGATGGATGAAATAGGATTCAATTTTCTTGTGAATTTAATGTGAACACATTTATTGATATTGAGCACCATTCCATTCGTCTGACACCACTTCATTAGCGCGTCAAGATCTTTTTGTAAACGCAAAACATCCTTTTGTGTTTCAATGACTTTCCACAGTTTTAGGTAATCTGCAAATATCCATGGAGACGAGTATTTTATGTAATTAGATAGATCGTTTACAAAGATATTAAAGAGAATAGGGCCTAGGTGAGAACCTTGCGGAACACCAGAAGTAATATCGCGTAACTCTGATCTGAAACCATTACTATTACTATTTAACCACTACATAGAAAGAGCGTCCAGATAGATAAGATTCGACCAAGCTAGCGTAGACAAGAGTGTATATACGGAAACAAGCTAGAACAGACCCCCCTATTCCGTATGCTGATAATTTTACCAGAAGCTGTCGATGGACTACTCTATCAAAAGCTTTGCTAAAATCTGTATATAACGCGTCTACTTGTTTATAGTCATCAATACGACTAACAATGTTCTCAATATACGTAAGTAGATTAGTATTAGTAGACCTACCTTTTGTGAAGCCGTGTTGGTTGTCGTTTAAATATTTGTCGAAGTAGGCTTGAAAAATAGGGCAAAGTAGAGATCTTAGCAATACGAGGACGGCACTGAAATTTTCGGGAATCAAGGAAGTGACACAACATTACTATTTAAAAACGTATTTATTGCTTTTCGAAGTATTCTCCGCGAAATTTGACACATTTTTCCATACGAATTATTGAAGCAACCATTCCATTCGGAAGTTGGGGTCTCCAAAATGGCCGTTTTGTAGGCGTCCACAGCTTCTTCAGGTGATGAAAATCTCTGTCCACGCAATTTATTCTTTATTTTAGGGAAAGTATAGAAATCATTAGGGCTTAGGTCGGGTCTGTACGGCGGATGGTCTAATAATTCTATGTTTTCTTGCTCTAAAAACTCTTTTGTTCTGTGTGCGGTGTGAGAACTCGCATTGTCGTGATGGAGGTTGATGCGGCGGTTGCACTTCTCTTTACGGAGTTCAGAAACGACCTGTGGCAAACAAATGCTAGCATACCATTCTGCATTAACCGTTCTTTATCCCTCAAGAGGAATAGTCGTAACTTGGCCGGTTTTGGAGACAAACGTGGCCACCATTTTTTTTGCAACACTCCGTGAACGAACAATTTTTGTTGGCTTTAACTCATTTTCGAACACCCAAACTCGTGACTGGTTTTTTGTTTCGGGTTCGTGCGCGTATATCCAGGATTCGTCACCTGATACGATGTTGTATACAGCATTTGAGGATCCTGCGTGGAATCTTTCGAGAGTTCTGACGCACCAAGTAACGCCAGACGCTTTTTGCTCTTCACAGAGCGAATGCGGTATCCATCGGGAAAGCAACTTTTTTACACCTAATTGTTCATGCAAAATTATTTGTATTTGACTCATGCCAATGTCTAAAGTTGCTTGAATTTTACGGTATGTCACATGTCGATCTTCCTCAATCAGCTTACGCACAGCATCAACGTTTTCTTGGGTGACTGCAGTTTTTAGACGACCTTGACGGGGATCATCACTGAGCTTGACACATCCACGTTGAAATTCAGAAAACCAGCGATAAATTGTGGTATTGGATGGGGCTTCATCACCAAATGCAGAAATCATCCGGTGAACACACTGTTTTTGTGTTAAACCACTTCGAAAGTCATAAAAAATCATCGCTCTTGAATTTTCTCGAGTCAATTCCATTTTCTCAACGACTAAACAAGTTTGACAAAACCTTGTAAAAAGACCGAGAATCTTTTTTTTAAATAAATAAATGGTATTCGATTTTTAAAACCAAGGAGTTTTCAATTAAAAAGATTTTAATATGACAGGAACAGTGGAAATATTTCATTCCCGATACTTTTAGTGCAGCCTAGGTACGTGAACAGTTGACAATATCTTCGCTTTTAACATTACACTTGAGTACAGTACCCAATTGAGTTACCACTTGCAATAAGTTTTCATTTTTCTTCTCAGGGATGCACTGAATTTCTACATTCATAGCTCGTGCGTTCTGTTCAAGGGTATTAATTCGCGCATTGTGGTCCCTAATATTGGTCTTTAGAGCACTGTTTTCTTTTTGGAAATCAAACATCGCCTGTTTAGTTTCTTTGTAGTCTTTGATCAACAATTCGTATTTGGAATTCATGAAGTCCAAAGAGCTTCTCATTTCCAGCATCTCCACCTTAACTGACTTTAGTTCAGAACTAATGAAAATAGTTAGGGAATCGATTTTAGATGTAATGCTTTTACAATACTCCTGCATAATGTCTCTAACGTCATTAGTCGACGCTCCTGTTATTGGAGGCGACTGCAGTGCCTGTTATTTAGAAGACCGTACAGTGACATTAGGATTAAGCCGCACCGGCGTATTGTCGTTATTTCCAATTTTGGGTCGTAGGCTGGTACACAGAGGACATTCCCATGTGGAGAATTTACTAGCTTTTATTACAGTGGGAGATCTGAGACAGGCCGTATGAAACTTTTATGAGCATTTTAAAAACTGAACGTAGTCTTCTGTGTCAGGGTTATCCCCGCAGCATCCCCAATCATGGTTGTCGGTAGACAGTATATTATTGTTTGTCACTGAAATTTGTTACAAAACACACTTTACTACAAATTTGCGGAATGCAAATTCGTAGGCGTTAATCGTACTAGCTCTTGATTTTTTTTAATAAATTTTATTTAACTTCCGATACTACTAAAAAGTTGATTCAAAATAATTAAAGAAATTTGTCAGTAAAAAAAAAACACCAACTAAAATTAGATCACAGGTTTGAACCTGAGTTTAGCAATTCGTCCTTAGAAGCAGACATTCACCCGGAGAGACGCATAGGTACTCGTTTTTGTTGTTTACACAAATCATTCACTTGTACACAAACCACCGACACCTTATAATTACCCGCAGATTTGGTAATGTTGAAATAGTTTTTGCAAGATTACTCCACGGCACTAGAAGAGTTAAGCAAGATTTTTGCTATGAAATAGGTTTTAATTTCGCACATATCAAATATTGAAGATTTTGCACTTGAATATATACGACTTATTGCCGAAGGTAAATGAGTACGTGTTTAATAAATGTAAAAATTATCCTATAGGTTGTGAAACGAAAACAGAAGCAGAAACACTTTTTATCCAATATAGATTATAAAGAATACTTAATGAAAGTTACTATTTTGTTTATTTACCACTGATTCCGAAAAAACCTCTCTCTAGGGAAGAACCAACAAGAAAACCAGCGGTACTTTAAGAAAAAAAACAGCTTACAATCATGTACGTTACAATTAACAACACAAAGGTAGCGATCACCTCATTTCCAGACGTTATTACCATCCATAAATTCTTTAATATTATAACAACCCTTTTTACAGAAGCTTAGTTTAATAAAGTTTTTGAACTTTGGGCTGGTTAAAAAATTAATGCCTTTTTTCAAAAAATAAATTTGTTTATTTCCTTGTATAATTTAATTTTTTTTATTATTTTTTGATAAAATAAAAAAAAATTATTTAAAAAAAATCGTTAAAATTTTTTCTTAACCATTTCAGTGTCCCGTGAAATAAAAACATTTCGATTGTTGAATAGTCATAAGATTTAAAACAGGTTACTTAAATTAAAATGGATGTAACGCCATTTATCGATGGCCAGAGAGTCACCACCACACATTGGAAGGGTCAGTATAAGTGGCAGCACGAAAGTACAGCGGTGACCGTTATTGCGCATACTCGTCGAAAAGTCGAAATAAAGTATCATAAAATTAAAGTATCATAAAAATAAAGTATCGGGTTGTAAGCTGGTCGCGGGGCGGGCGTGCGTATCGTTCGTACACGCTGATTAGCTCTTCAGTCGCATTCCATCCCCCGTACTGATACTACATGCAAAGTTATCCCCTCCATGTTTCGTTCAGCGCTAGACTTACGTGCCGCGACTTTTAGATTGGAACGGAACGATAGAGACTGAACTCGAGTAGTTCTAGTACTATGAAATTGCCGTAATACCAACCAAATTCCGAAAATACAACAATGTAGGCAAATATATAAGAGGATGATACGGACTTCCAGACAGAAAAAAATCCTACAACCTCATAAATGACTTTTAACCAAAAAAGTAGATTACACCCTCGAGCAATAAGATGTCATACTTTAATTTAATTCTAGGCAAGCTTGATCATCCAATTTACCTGCCTCTATTTCACAACAAACTGGAACACAGATGTATACGCATTTTTATTTAGCAGCAGTAATAGGTAACGGACCTAATCTAGTAAGATGTTGATGTACTCGTATATCCAAAAACTTACAAAATGGAATCACTTCTTGCCTAGCCTTCTGAGAAATCGGCACTGTGTGAATGTATGCTTCACAATACCTGATACTAAGTAGTTTTTTTTTATAGGATAGCGTGACAAACGAGCACACAGTCCACCTGATGGTAAGAGGTTGCTGTAGCCCATAGACATCTACATCTATCCTCGATTACGAATCAAAATGCAGATGCGTTGTCACCCGTGAGGACTAAGATGGAATGCCTCGTTTTCATTAAAAAGGGTCTCCGGTTCTCTACACTCACCATACGAAACACAGCAGCATTGAGCTACTATTTTACGCTGGTATTCTGTGAGAGCGTGGTCCTACCCCGGTCGAGCCGACCCATTCGTGCTACAACTATACTTCTAATATAACTGCAGCATGGCTCTAAGACGTATAAAAAAAAGTAATGTCGCTTAGTGACGTCGTAAGAATATATACTATCCCATTGGTGTTGCGAGATAGAGATATACTATTATATATCTTAGTCATCTACAATTCTACAATATCAGTAACAATATAAAATGTCCCATGATATTTTTCATATATGAGAGTGGTTCAAAACAGAAAAGATTATTAATTATAAATAGCATAATTTATACATCTTGCCCCATTTTAAGTGAAGCCTAAAATTATGCCTTTACTATACAGTATATGTATGATAATTGATAAATCGTTATAGTTTATGCGCCAGCATTTGAGGTAGAAGTTGACTTTCATGCATACAGAAAATTCAAATAGTGTTGTGTTTTCGTTTTGTATTGGTGACAGAGAAAAACTGACAGAAGATGGGCAGTATAACCATCCCGATATCAACCGATGGTAATAAAAAAACTGCGGTTGCCAGCGTGGCAATTGTGGCTAAATCCCCTACGAGGCAATCATGAGAATGGCCCATGTTCAGCAGTAAACTTTTAGGTTATAATGAATAAATGAAATGCGGAAATCTGTCCATAGATTGCAGAAATATCGACAAAGTAATTGTCTCTTCGCAGGTCGAAAATGCGTGACACGACGCCGCTGGGAGTACGGGCGCAGTGAATTCAAACTGCGTCGGCTACTCGAAAGACGGCGCTTCACGCGCGTTCACTCTGACGACTCTGAGGACGAACCGGCGCCCATGTTGCCGCCCACGCAACCGTCCGCCAACGCATGATGTCACGTCTCAAGCCAACTTTATACATCTTAAGCACGTATACGCAAAATAACATCCAACGCCTCACTAGTGGCACCCCACCTCTCTTTTGAGAGGATCACAACCACCTATACAAGACACCTATATATACGGTTACGGCACGCATCTACTTGCCATAGGTACAATAGAAAAAATCCAATATCTTCCGACACAAGTGTAGTAATCGAATTAAATAATATATAGGTATCTCGTTTATTATTTGTAGGGGTTGAAGAACAACATTCCAATACAAGAAGTCCAAAACAGATCTAAAAATCAATCAATCTAAAGTAACTGACCTAAAAATCAATCTAAAGTAACTGACCTAAAATCTATTCCCAAATTATAAAATAATTAAAAATTTACTAATGGTGAATTCTCTTCTTTTAGACTGCAAATCTTCTGATATTTCATAAAAAGACATTTAAATACTTATAGTATACGAGTTTAAATCTCTCATGTTAAATATTCCCAATGACCGCTTTATAAACTTTTAAATACTTTGATTGTACACAACTCTTTAAAAATATTCTTATTTCTCAGATTGCTGATTCAGCTTTAAAAAATAATGTCAAAGCAGCATCATTAATATGTATACTTTGGAGGAATCACTAAATACATACGGAACGAAATAGGACGAGGGATCTAGTATAGTTAAATCTCAGAACTATAGGTCCATTTCCTCGTTGTTGTTCCCGTGACCGAGTTGATTGGAAGAATTCTGTAAAGGTTTTAAATTAAAACAAAAAGAACATTGCTTTAGAATATAATCAAAAAATGAAATATTAAGTATGCCCATGATATTTTTTCAATATTCTTTCAAAAAGCAATCTTTTTTAAATACTGCTGAGTAAAGGCATGTTGTCACGAGACCGTTATAGAGATTTTTTGAGATATCTTGTTTGATTATTAATTTTTCTTAGTGTTAGATAAAATACATAATACGCGGTCCTTCCACAACTCTAACTAATAAATATAAACTTTTAAATATTTCTATAAATGTCTGTATAACGTACATACACCATTTATAATTTTTCCTTTTTAATGCGTTCGATCTTCCAAAATATTTTTTGAAGTGTGCGTGAAAAATGAGCACACAGTCCACATGGTTACTGAATGTTGTGGCGGAAATACATCTACATCTATCCTCGAGTAGGAATCAACATGCTTAGATGGAACAACTCGTTACCAGTACAAAGGTGTTTTCGTCATTCATCATAAGCAACAAAGTACCATTATACTACTATTTGACGATGTTATTGTGTGGTGTTGTTGACCTGTGCCGGTCAAACCGACCCATTCGTGCTACGCATGGGTCTACCACGTAAATAAAATACGTATATAGTATACGTACTTATAAATATATATATACTTTTCTTTAAGACATACTTTCAATAAGAATTTCTTTTAATCTATCCATGTCCACTTCTGAACATAGGGTTCCTCCAAGGAACGCCACAAAGCACGGTTCTGAGCCACCTGCATACATCGACTTCCTGCGTCTGGTACTACGTCATCACTACTTTTAATGAACGCCGCCTTACACTTTTCTTACCGGTGCGAAGTTGACTTGAAGAGTTGATTATTGCCAATTCAGCTTACAGATCCGTCGCTCTGGTTTTATTGCGGATATCTTTTTTAACGAAGTCTATCACCGAAGAGAAATTTCGAGCATAGACCTTTCCATAGCTCACTTAATGACCTTGAGCTTTCTCATACCATGAAGGACCACGTCCCAGATCCACATCATCACTGTTATGTAATTGATTGACGTATAAAATTAAATTATTCAAACTGATATTCTGAGTTATTATTCAATAATTATATTTAATATAGTAGCTGTTCCCCGCGACTTCGCCCGCGTTTAATTTAGGGATTTTTTTGCGCGGAACCCTATCACTTTTTCTAAAATAAAAGTAACCTAAGTTATTCCTTATAACATCAGCTGTGTACTAGTGAAATTTCCGTCAAAATCGGTCCAGCCATTTCAGAGATTAGCCGGAACAAACTGACAAACACAAATTTTTTAAAAATTGTGTTTTTGTTATAAGTACCGTATATACCTTCAAATGAATGGAGTAAACAGCTGTTATTTTGACATTATAAACAGACGCTTCAATTTTATTTATTTGTATATTATAGATTATATTATAACTATATTTAAAAAAACACTCGTGTATATCCACGATTTTATTGAAATTATTAAACAGTTACATTAAGCTTGAAACACTACTTTCTTCTGCCGATTATTATATGATTCCGAGGAGATACTTTCGGATCGAACACAGGACGAATCTCGCAGGAAAGACCTGCAACCAATGAATAAAGTTATAAAGTAGTAATTGAATTAATAATGGTGACCTATTTAGACCACTGCGACATCTTCTGGTCGACAAACAAAAACTGTTAGCTGAGCAGAATTCTAAATAGTGTTAAAAATGTTTTATATAATGCTTTTATACAATATCTGTTACACCATCTGACGCACTGCCAAAATCACTTACAATAGAAAACCAATATTTATGCCAAATATAAGTAAAACATATAAATTTGTTAATGATCAGGATTCGAATCGAGACCAAGTAGTCCGATTAAATGAATAATAAGTTAGACATCATAAACGCAAGAACGTGTTTTTTTTGGTGGATTTATAAAAAGAGGTGATAAAAACAAATCAATAACTGGGCCTAGTTATGGAAGAAGGCTACTCTTGAGACCCCACCCTACAAAAAGCTACTTTTGCGATATTGACACAGTTTGTATCGATACAATAAATTACATAAAGGCGCCTGTTTCGATTTGTCATCGACAAACGACTATTGATATATACAATATGTAACAAGTTTATTTATAAAAAATAATATACCACGTTTTTAAAATAATAAGAATTTTATACTTTTTAGTCCGTTTTTAAGCCAATGCTTAAAATTTAGCAGTTTTTTTAAAAGCTGACAACACCGTCGTCGGCGACGGTATCTTTTGAACTTGTATTGTTTCCCAACAGCTAGCCGCATTTATGCCATTTAAGTTTTTCTTTTCTGTTAAATTCCGCTTTATTTTTTATAGGCAAATTTTTTAAAATTAATTGTCTGTGAAGGGGGTTACACGAATAGAATCATATCACGATACCTAAAATCACGCTCACAGTTTTTTAATACTGTAAAAGCGATCCGCCCCGGCTTCACTCGGGATTTCGACACAACAGCGCCACCTCCGGGTTCAATAGTGAATGTAAACCATTCTCAACTAGTATTAACTTAATCGCACGCACCTAGTTTATTAAAAGTCAAGTGAAATTAAAATCGTTTAAGAGAATTGTGAAGCCGTAAATTTTCATACAAACATAGTCTAATTTTCGTAATTTTTGAAAATGTTGTAGATATAATAAAAACTAGGTCCGTACGTTTTTATTTTAAAGAAATATTGCGTACACATAGTACGCAATTTACTATATTTTTGACTTAAAAACTTCCTCGAGTGTTTTATTTTTTATATTGTAATATTTATTCTATAAAGAAAAACGTACATAAAATCTCGTACATGTACTGAATCGAAGGAGCCCAAAATTGTCTCATTTCGTAAAGGTTTATACAATGAAATGCAAGACGCGTCTCTTTCGCACGACACGGCAATACGGAGCCAGCGGTATCAAACATAGCATTACTACACAATACAACTAGAAAAAAAAATTAAAATATAAAATACACATCTAATACAAATCTCTAAGAATTTTTTTTTATAGAATAAAAAATAGAAAGAGATAATGTGTAAGATCAGATATTCCCAGTCCTTTTTCTTTATTAGATAAACGTTTTCTGCAGAGTAACACCTAATATTGCAAAAATTGTACAAAGTGCCAAAGATAACAATCTAGTTCTAATAGTAGATAAGTTATATCCCTGTTTTTGCTTATGTTAAACGAAACTCAATCCGTCTTTTTACAAAAAGTAGTTTAACAGTTTAAAATAAGACTAGAATCTGTTTCACGAAAGAAGTCTCGCGGAAATAAACGAACCAAATTATAAAGTAGGGAACTATGTCAAATTTTGGGATTTTAAAGGCTTAATTATCATTAAACTATTTTTTGTAATAAGACGCAATGTTTTCTTGTGTGAAGCTGTGTTGGTAAATACAATAATTATTTGTTATTGTATTTTATTTGATTAATGTAATAATTTTTATTTTAATAAATCTATTTGTCAAACGTTTATAAAGTTTGTTTATTACAAAGTACCCGCCCCGGCTTCGCCTGACATCTATTATTGTGACATATTTTATCAATTTTCCGTTTTTTTTTTAAAAACTCAAAAGTTTTTTTGGAATCTGCTGGTGAAGTTCATTACAGTCGATGCAGCCGTTCTCAAGATTAGCCCGGACAGACAATTTTTTTTTAAATAGCTATTAACACTTATCTAATGGAATGCAAATAACCCCCCTTAGTTCAATATAACGCAGTCATTTCGGTATTACAACAGACAAACATTCTATTTTATTGATATGTATAGATAAATATAAATTCAATAGTACTAAATACAATTTTAGTTAGAATTAGATGATGGGTGTTATAACTTAATTGAGGTCTATTGTTTTGTATTGCAAACTATTAAAGAGACTTGAGAGATGACTTAATAAATAATCCACCTAAAATATAAACTGGTAATAAATATAAGCATATGTGACATTAAGCGAAATCATAAGCCCAATTAACATTTGGGCTGTTTTAATGCAGCTGAATGAAAAACGACCAAAACTTTTTAATTTAGTTCTTTTTTAAGCACTGTGGCACCAACAAACGGTTCGTGATATGGCGTTAACAGTTAGTGAAATCTCAACTAAAGCGATTTAATAAAAACAATAATTTAGTTAACACAATAAAATAGTTTACCAATTTCGACGAACAGTATTTTAATTGGATGAAGAACAACCGGATATCCGTAACATGTTTAATGCATTACAAATGTATAAATTATTTGCTGCCATCTATTTCAAATTCTTTCTCAATATCTACTCTGTGCTACTATGTGACCACAGACTATTATGTGTTTAAAATTAATGGTCGTGGTCACATAAGATGAGATATTAAGAACGTAAACATTGTATGCTTAGTTTAATTTAGGTAATGTACTTGTAACACATCTTATAAATAAATTTTAGCTTTCTACATTCCTTCATATAAACATTACTTATACTTAAAAATATTGTGCGTGTACAATGCGATTCAAATAAGAATCAACGGCCTCGAATGACTGCGATTTGTCAACTGTCACTTGAAAAGTAATTTTCAACTTTTACATCTCTTCTTCTCTTAGTGCCAAATCTATTGAAGTCATAATTAGTTTCAAAATAAATTTAAAACTGCATTTTTTTTCTATAAAATATAAAATGCATGTTCTATTTTTTATAGAGAAAAGCAGCAGTGATGACGACTACTCAGAAAGTTATACAGAGATGAGCGGAATTGAAGGGATAGATTTCGAATAAAAAAATTTCTTTTGTGGTTCTTAGTTATTTAATTGTAAATAAATATTATTTCAAAATATCTGTTTTGCTCACCCTACCTAACTGGTTTGAAATTATAGACATGACGTCACAATATGACGCCAAGAGTACTATTCTTATTTGTGTACACACGTACGGAGTGAAAATTCTTTACGACATATTTTTCTTTTATTTTATATTTTACATAAGTAGGTTAAATAATAGTATACTTATGCAGCCCCGACGGCGAAACTTTTCTTTGCAAGAAAATGCGACGTTTTGGTTTTTTAATACCGTACTTTAATACGTACTTAAATTTCTCCACTACGTCGATAAAAAAATTTTACCTCAAGAGGGGTACTAAGTTTTCCTTTCAAGTACCTAAATCACGTATTAATATATAATTAAAGTCATTAATAGGCACGTACCGTGTTCGAGCACGTAGAGCAACCTGTCAAGCAGCACGAGCGTCTCCACGAGCGGCGCGAGCGCCAGCCGCAGCGAGTACACGAGCAGCACGCGTCGCCACGCGCGCACGCACTCGCGCCCCGCCCTTATGGAGCTTTCGCTTAGTTCCACGTCGAGTCGCTCCAACGCGGCCGCGCAGTAACTGTCAACATCAAGTTTAGCCAAGTTCACTTTCTAGAAGAAAGTGGACATTGGAGAGAGTCAATAATAGAAGAAAGCTTCTACTATTATTATCATCATCATCATTACAGCCTTTCACAAGTTCACTGCTGAACATAGGCCTCACACAAAGAATGTCACAAAGCACGGCCCTGAGCCACCTGCATCCATCGAAGGCATTTTCTAACAGTCTACCTTGGGGTGATGCAATAGATAGAATGAAGTATGTGTAGTAAAAATTAAGATGTGTAGTAAGATTAGTGCGACCACATTTAAACTCATTAAACCAGTTGTAAACAGTGGCACAAGATGGGGCTTCATCGTGAAAGGCCAATCGAAGTCTATCATAACTTTCTTGTTGACTTAAATGACATCGAAAGTCATAAAAAATCATTGTACGAAAATTTTCTCGAGTTAAATTCATGCTAACGTGACACAGACAATTTTCAATTTGCCGCCAAATCGTAAATAAATGACAAATTAATAAAATATATACACAATAATATTGGCAAAGTTCTATTTTCAAAATTTTTAAATTCCATTTTTAAAATTTTTGTGAAGATTCCGTCATAACCCACCGAATTTGCATTATTTAAGCCTTATATAATTTTTTTAAATTCCTTCTACAGAGCAGGGTTGCAGAAATATACTGTTATTTTTAACATCAACGTATTTCAAGGAAAAACTTTTATCTTTTATCTCAGTTTTTTTTTTTGGTGAAATTGTAAAGAAGCTGTTAAATATATTTGCTATTTCTTTCTTCAAAAGTCCACTGCTGAACATAACCTCCCCCATAACATATATATCATGTATCCCCCATAACATAATAGCCATAGTTGCCACGTTTTACGAGTTAGCCAACGCAGTTTTTTTATTGAGTTGGTATCAGGAAGATTCTATCTCCTGTTTCAGGTTTCCTCTGCCGTCTCTTACAATATAAAGCTTTTTATTAGCATTAACAGTTGTAGATGGTCAACTTTACAAATGCCGCTCATTTCTTATGTACAGTCACATCGATGTATTAGACAACTAAGTCAAGTATACAACTCTTAAATGTTATATTTAATAGTCATTAGTAGCAATTTACAATGATTTGTATAAGATAAAGTCATAAAGGAACATATAGATCAGTATAGATGTTACTTAGAGGAATATAAGTGAAGCAGAATGGGGACCAATCTAGACAACTAGATAAATGTTTTTTTACATTTATCTATTTGCCTAGAATCTATATTGATATGTAAATGGTTAGAAGCCGACACTTATTATTTATTTTATTTTAGGTTTTATCTTTATAACTTTTCCATTGACCTCTATATGTATATATAGAGGTCAGTGAACTTTCCCTTTAAGAAAGAATACAAAGACTTTTTATTGAACTTTAAAGATAATATTAGGATATATTTACATCTCAATGTGCTTGTAAATTTTCTTAGCATGAACATAAACATATATGCCATATTAACTTTCACAGAAGAAAATTAATTACTAAATGATTAAATTAAAAAAATATATATAAATTTTGTTGCTTCACATTCCTAATTCAATTTAATAAATACCCAAGAAATTAATAATAAACAAAGAAGGCTTAAGTACATTAATTGAAAAAAATTGACATAGTTATATCAAAACAGGAAACATCTAACTAATATAAATTTTTAATGAAGAAGGTGAGTCGAGAGGCTTAACTTGTGGTAAATAAGTGACGAAAAAAAATGTGTGTGTGAGACCAAAAGCGGCTATGGTTAGTTAGTTTGGTTAGCGACGGTATGGTCCTGATCGCTCTGTCAGACACACACACTATCGCAATGTGCATGTACACGTCCAACCACGAGTAGAGTAAACTCAACTTCGTGAATTGCAAAAAGTTTAATAAAAACCTACACTAACTTAATTATTTATTTTCAATTTAAGAAAATAGAACTATTACCTTTCGAAAGTCATATTGTTTGTGTGTTTAATACTTCTAATTTGTGAGTGCTTCAAGGCAGGATTGTGCTCTACCAAGATTTTTTCTAGCCCCGCTCTGTATGCGTGAATCTAAAATTAAATAAAGAATATTAGGCTCCAATTAGAATAGTTCAATATGCAGTAGAAACGAGCAAATGAAGAACTATAGAAGATGAGACATGTGATATACAGTATGTAAAAATCCCTGTTTGATCCAAAAAAGACACATAAGTATTTGTAACAATGTTATCAAAAAACAAATCAGAACAACATATTATTAATAAAGAAAATAAAAGAAAAATATTAGTGATATAAATAACACGTTTGTAGTGAAAAACATGTTTTTATATAACAATTTCCTTGAAATTTATCAAAATTTTAAAATCTGGCAACACTGTCATCAATTATAGTTATACACACTTGGTGGTAATGTTACCTGACGGCACTCGCTCTTCGTGAATGAATTATGAATGCCATGTAAGTTTACCATTTTATGTAATTTTTCTGCAGGGTATTTTTTTTTCTGAAAATGAATGGAATCATATCACAATACCTAAAAGCACTCTCACATATTAGGCAGGGTTTTTTACATATTGTATACATATAATGATTTAAAATCAACTATACCTTCAAATCCTCATACTGTCCATGTTGAAGTCTCTCAGAGTATTGCTCTATTGCGTGACAAGCTATCTCCCTGCTGGTATAAGACAGTTTGCTACCTAACTTCTTCAGGTGTGCACTCATAGGGTATCCATAAGGCTCATTATCGCATGTCAGTTTCATATAACAACATCCAACGACACAAATAAACTTTACTTTGCTACAATTAACAAAGTGCTTGAGCAATAATGGTGCTAAATCACCACAGGGATGAAGACCGATCAATCCATATTCTGTAATATTATCTACTAAGGAAAGTTGAAGTAGTTGCTCATGAGACGATAAAGTCATGTTAAAATGCTTTGGCCTTATTAGCTTAGACATGGTTTCTTCTGTAAGATGCTTTTTAGCTGTGTATTCTAATTCCATATCTAGTTCTCTGTAACAATAAAAGCATTAAAAAGTCAGTCCCTTTATTTAATTAAAAATCTACTCATAAATAAAAAATAACACTTTTTAAGAACTTTTATCTTATCATATACATAAAGACTCACAACTGTCACCCAGAGGGGTAGGCAGAGACTACAGACTTCCATTTGGCACGATCCTGACACACCTCTCTCTCGCCGCCTTCACATCCATACACCTACACAAACATGCTTGTCGATTAAGGGTACTCCTAATTTGGCCCGTTTTCAATAAATCGCCAATTCGGTCGATACATTTTCGCCTAGGACGTCCCTTTACGACTCTGCCATTCACTTCTGCAACATAAATTTTCTTTGTCACTCTTTTCTCATCCATTCCTTCCACATGACCAAACCACCGAAGCATTCCTTTCTTAATCCTGGTCACAACATCATCTTGCAAACCACACTCTTCTCTTATTACACAATTTCTTACCCTGTCATTCAGATTCAGCCCTAACATACTCCTTAACGACCGCATTTCTACTGCGTTCATTCACACTCTCATGTTTCTTCTGCCACACCCAACTTTCACTACCATACGTTAAAGTAGGGACCAACACAGCATTGTGAATTGCCATATGTGCCTTTTTCGACACATTTCGACTCTTCGCAATAGAGTGTAGGGCCCCATTTTATCTTATCAATTTAGGAATATCTTTCTTTTTAAACAATACTCCCTGTAAAATTAAATTAAAAGTAACAAATTTTAGTAAATCATCCAATTCCTCAGCAAGCCAGATTGGACCAATTCAATTGGTATTTATCTTGTGTATTGTCAATTTTTTTTTTAAATTTGTTAAATTCAAAAATTCAAAAATAATTACTTAAATGTCAAATAGTCAATAATGAGTAAGAAAAATATACTATAATTTTTAAAGGGATAACATCTATCTAAATAAACTTGGAAAATAAAACTTATATTTTTATATGTGGTAGAGCCACGCTGTAGCTATATTACTGATATAGTTGTAGCATGAATGGTTTGGCTCGACTGGGGAAGGACCACACTCTCACAGAAAACCAGCATGAAATAGGAGCTTAATGTGACCCTTTTTACTGGAAAAGAGGCATTCCATCTAAGTCCTCACAGGTGACAATGCATCTGCATTTCGATTCTTAATCAAGAATAGATGTAGATGTCTATGGGCCGCAATAACCACTTATCATCAGGTGGACTGTGTGCTCATTTGTCACCCTTATCCTATAAAAAAAAGAAACCAATTGATATTCTTAAGAACTGTTAACTAAAATGGATATTATATTTTATGATATAGATTATATGATATATATCTCCCCAATTAATACTGTTAAAAAATTAAAAAAGTCCTAAATTAATACTGTTTTATGATATGAAGAATTTTTAAGTTACCTATTAAGACTCATTAATAATTAAATATCAAATTTTAATGAATGAACTAATGTTCATAAAGAAAGATTTAAGCAATAAAAGCAACGGAACAGACCTAGCTGCTTCTGTCAATTGAGATTGACATTCAATTCCAACTGCAATTAAATCATGTTTGTATCCCAGCACACGTACAAGATGCCCTAAACCAGAACCAAAATCAAGAACAGCTCTACAATTGCACTTATTTGCTGTTTCACTAACAATGTCAGCCATTAGACTTATTTCATGTCTTTTCTTTATTTTAACATGTTTCAAGAATAGATTCTTTAGTTTAGGATGATTGCCAACTTTAAAGTCACTGTAATCCTCATTATTATTAGCCTTATATTGACTTGTATTTTCACGGGGGATGCTGAGAGCTTGGACAGATTTAATCATACACAAAAATGATAATGGAAGCATATGCTTTATTGGTACACCTGTTAAATAGGCTCCCAAATCTTCAGGATCCAAAGTTTCAACACTTTCATGCCATGACTGGGGTAGCCTTTCCCACTGGTTATCAATAAAAAAGTCCTGTAATCATAATAAGATCTTGAATCAGAAAACCTCATTAGTGATCATTGTGTCTTATCCTAATATAAGAAGTTAAGAAGTGGGATTTTTTGATGAATACAAAATGGAAGTAGTATGATCAGCATAATATTGAATACAACTGCAGTTAATGTTATAAAAGTAGGTATGTAATTGATTAACATGATTAAGTTAAGTAATTCAGGATTATAACAATTCAAAAAATATTTGATCCATCCATGAACAAATTTCAAATGATACAAAAACCATGCTCAACTTCTTGACACATACACATCACATTTCTTTTTTCTTTCTTTATCAGCCGGTAACAGCTCACCCCTTAATGCATACATATGCTCCCAAAATTACATTCTTGGATACAAACGATTTTAGATAAATATGTTCTTACAATAAGTTGAGCATGGTTGTGGCTTGGTTACGGGTTATAGGGCACTTCAAATGTATGCAGCACTCCATCTTACTTTCTAGTATATTTTGCAGTTGCAGGTACATCACATATTTGTAAAGTTAACAAAAGTAAACATAAGTTAAAAAATAAGCCTGTTTACTGTTAGTAAAAAGTAAAACATTACTTTGATGCAAATCGACAAGCTCATGTTATTTTATGTCAATTCCAATCAGTAAATTATTTTATATTTTTAAACATATGTTTAAAAAAATTAATAATATTCTTGAACGTAGTGCTTTATTTGTTTAAAAATAATTTTAAAGGGAAAGTTTTAGTATCCTAATTCTGAAATAATATTATTTCATAAAATATTAAGTAAGTATGTACGTAATATACAGCTAATAGTATTTCATAAAATTTAAGTTTTACCAAAACATATAAGTCTAACAGCCATTCAAAAATGCGCACTACTTTTTGCACCATGGTAGTTCTTGTTCTTACAGCTTCTTCTTGGGAAATCATTTTAAAATTGAGGAAAGTATTAAACAGAGGAGAGTCGTGAGACGACAGAACACAACTCCCAAATTACTACTATAGACTAGAGAACAACTCCGATAGGAGTAATCGTAGACAGAGATTCTCTAAGTCTACGGGAGTAATAGTGTTCTGTGGAAATCACAATTTTCAGTTTATACAAAGGTACTCTGTGAACACAATTTATCATAGATAAATAAATATGTAGCAAGCTACAATTTATGACGCAATTACTCCTAGCGGAGAGGTGAGACAGGGTGAGGATTACGATGACGTTTGATTAATTCCATTTCACGCATTCTTTATCCATACATACATAAATACATACATAAACACTCACGCCTGTCATCCAGAGGGGTAGGCAGAGACTAAGGACTTCCATTTGGCACGATCCTGACATACCTCTTTCGCCTCCTTCACATCCATATATCTACGCATACATGCTCGTCGGTTAAGGGTACTTCTAACGTGGCCCCTTTTCAAAATATCGCCAATTTGGTCGATAAACTTTTTTCTAGGGCGTCCCTTCCCGACTCGGCCGTTCACATCTGCCATATAAATTTGCTTTGTCACTCTTTCCTCATTCATTCTTTCTACATGACCAAACCACCGAAGCATTCCTTTCTTAATCCTGGTCACAACATCATCTTGCATACCACATTTATAACATATTACTTTTCCTTTCATTTATTCTCTTACTTACACCACATACTTCGGTGGCGGCATCCACCAAACCTTTCTTAATATTATCCCACACAGTATTCAAGTCTAAATCATTCATCAGCGTAGCCAGACGGGTTTCCGCAATCCACTTTTCGCCCCTCCGGGAGACAGAACGTGACGGGTGGCGAACCTCGTCGCCGGTTTTTCTCCCGGAGATTCTTCGCACCCCTGCCCCATTGAAGGGGCGCCGGGAACTCGGGGCCATTTCTTTTATTTTCTGAGTCATGGTGCGAACAAGGGGTGGTGGTAGATTTTACGCCGCTAACCATACGGCGAGGAGCCGAGTCTATTTTTTCGGCTTTGTCGCTCGTTTAGCACCACCCGGGGTCGAAGCCTACGGACGCGAGCGACTCATCCCCCCCAAAATAGTTAAAAAAAACTTTTGGTAAATCCAAATGTTATACTGTCTATATATATGTTATAATGTGCACTCATGTTATAGATCAATTTTTTAAAGTATATTAAATATGCATACAAGTTCACAAATATCCTTATTGCTAATTTTATGTCAAAAGTCAATAAAAAACGTTGGGAAAATCCAAAAGTGCACGACACATAATGCTCATGGTCGTTAAGGCTCACAGTCGTAATGTAAAAAAAATTCTCAACCAACAACAGATTTTTTTTAATTTTTCCATGTTAGTAATATTGAGATTCAGAGATATTTTATTATTGTTAATAGAAATATTTTTTAACAGAATTATCTTTCCCCCCCAGCACACACCCACCCAACCCCCCAACACCCAAAAAACCAACCCAGTATAGGAATATAAAAAAAAAACAGAAAAAATTTAAAAAAAAAAAAAATAAAAAAAAAAAAAAAAAAAAAAAAATAAAAAAAAAAAAAAAAAAAAAAAAAAAAAAAGAAACAAACACAAAAAAAGAAAAAAAAAAAAACCCACATAACACCCACTTATTTATAAGAAGAAATTAAAAAAACCCCCCCAAACAAAAAAAAAAAAAAAAAAATTAAATAATTATATGGTTATTTAGCTTTTAATAACTAAAATTAAATAATTATATAGTTATTGAATTTTAGTTTAAAGGTATAGTCCGCGCGCGAGGTCTGAGGAATTTTCAGAAAAGTTGACGTAATAAGTTAGAGATGCGATTTAGTCGATATTACGTTATCCATAAAAACACATTCTCGATAACATATAATATTTTACATGTGCCTTGCTGCAGTTATATTAGTAGTATAGTTGTAGCACGAAAGGGTCGGCTCGACCGGGGCGGACCACGCTCTCACAGAATACCAGTGTAAAATAGTTGCTTAATGGTGTTGTGTTTCGTATGGAATGTAATGTAATAGAATCGGCGACCCATTTTACTGGTAACGAAGCATTCCATCTTGGTCTTCATGGGTGACAACGCATCTGCATTTTATTGGTAATCGAGGATAGATGTAGATGTCTATGGGCCACAGCAACCACTTACCATCAGGTGGACCGTGTGCTCGTTTGTCACTATATCCTATAAAAAATACAATATCTTTAGTATCAGTTTGAGGATAGTTACCCATGTACAATAATGTGCATGGAAAAAAAAACACATGGTATATAATTTTATTATAATGAATTGTACAAAATTCAGAACGTTAAATCGAATTATTCATTGTCGCAATCAGAATAGTCACTACCTGAAGAATTTAATGTACTATCATCGTCACCCTCTTCACGTACTTTGATAATAAATTAGTCGTCAGCGTTCTCCATTAAGCCATCCTTTTGCCAGTGTTGTTCCTCAAATGCGGTGAGGTGTTTATCATAACCACACCAATCTTCTTCCGTTACTTGCGTGATTGCTTGTTCGGTAATCTCCATCGACCTCATCAGAGAAAAAACAGAACTCGAGAAGCGTACTCTCTCGTCGAGGTCGACACTAGACTGGGATCGTGCGCGGTGAAAACCTGCCCGTTACCTCAGTCCCCGATTTTTCGGAGCTCACGCGCGGACTATACGTTAAATGGATGGAGTATAGAGGTAAGGACGACACTCTCCCATAGGAGAATAGATGAAAATGCAGTTCAAAAACTCTCCACAACAGCGCTCAAATAGCTACGGGGTATGATAAATCGCCATAAAATACGTTAAGTGATTTTGAAAACAAAAATTTTGAAAGCAATAAAATAATTATTGTAGAAAGAATTATGATGAGTCTTTGTAATAAAAAAATTATAAAAAGTCCTTTAAAATTTAGACTGTAGCTACAGTGGCGCCACTCATATTTAGCGCTTTCCTACGGACACTTTTTTATATTGTCCGTTCATCGTAACTTGACGCGAGATCCGATTGGTAGTCCTGTAATTTACAGTGTTGCATGTTTCAATGCGAATGGCGTTCCCGAAATGTAGGGACAGGCATTATGGAACGGGATATAAGAGCATGTATGATGCACTTAGCGATAACAGTTAAGCCTTAAAAGCGTCTTTATTTCGTATGAGTAAGGACATTAATTTGGCAATTAAACTGTTAATACGGAGGTGCTGATGACTATACTTATGTGACTTTTTAAGTGTCATAGTGTACTCTCTGAAACAATTCATATATCAATGGGAACATTCAGGTTAAATTAATTAAGAAAGGGTTAAAAGAATCACTTTATATAATTATGATCAATAAGGTGTCAATGGATCATATCCAATCGGATTGTATCTACGCTGGCACCGTTGTGGAAGGTTTTTGAACTGTTATTTACAGCTTACAGCTGGATACTATTTCATCTTATATAATATATAAGGAAGACTATCTCATATGGGGGCATATGAGATAGTCTTGCTTACCTCTACCCTCCATACTGGAATGGTTGCTTTTGTTGTTGGTTACTACGATTCGTATATTAACACGAATCGTAGTAACCAACCCGCTTTAATAAGCAGACAAAGATCTTATAATATACAGCCTGGTCTGATTAGTTTATAAAAATAATCTTCGCAATAGGCTAATGCGTCAAATTGCGAAGTTAGGAAACTTTGACTACAGTTTAACCCAACAGACAGTGATGACGATGACTGAGGAACTCTGGCGTTTGTCGCGATAGTATTGGACGAGCAGCTATCGACAACAATGCGGAGGGACCGCTTACTCAGAAAGTCTTTCACCCAGTCAATCAGGCCAGAGGATAAGCCGCACGCTGGAATCTTGCCCAAAAGGTTTGCAGTCAATACCCTCTCACTAGAAATCAAATCAAGTCAATACGAGCATGTAAAATTTGGCTCAGATCGATTTTTGGATTGATTTTCAGCCATTAATCTGTAGCCTTAACTTTCTCCAGCCCTGTACACTGCATACATAATATGTAACAGGTATTTCAAAAAAGTTAGCATATTCACCTATACAGGAGTTACCCTATCAAAAAGTTAAAATTTTTATTAAGCAAAAATTGTTTAGGGTTCAGGGTTAATATATGTACTTCTAAAGAGTACATGATTGATAAAAAATGAGAATGAGGTGATCCCTAACATGCTGTTTCTAAATGATTTCATATTAATATTAAATTGTACAATATATATTGTAAATTGTTTTTTGCTGGTTCTTCCCAGGACAGTTTTTTTTCCGAACCAGTTTATAAATGAATAAATGACTTTCGATAAGAATTCTTATAATAAATAGATATTGAATAAAAAATATTCTATTCAACATCTATTTATTATAAGAATTCTTATAATAAATAGATATTGAATAAAAAATATTCTATTCAACCTTGCATGGGTACTTTCTTAGTAATACATAATAGAGAAATTTGTCATTTTGCTAAGTATTTAGCCTTGGGAACTTCCTAAGCATCTTTTTTATACGGAACATCTTTAATATGTATTGCAGATTTGTTTAAAAACTTCTACATCGTCGTAATTTTGGCTTTACTATTATTTCTCATATCATAGGTGATCGCTCCCGTCTGTTTCCAAATGTTTTAATATTTAATTTTATGAAATATTATATTGTATATAATTGTATAAAAAACTCAAAAGACGGAGGTTTTCCCGAACCAATGGTAAAACTTTGTTTTAGTGACTTTCACTAAGATTCTTTTAATATACTTATATTAAATTAAATCATTATATTCTGTTATATTATATTTATATCATTATAAGGCGAGAAGGCAAGTCATCAGTGAGAGTGCTTTGATTATGGAGTGTTACATCTATACTCCATGGCTTTGATGTAGAGGCGAGCTCAAGGAGTATAAAGGTAAGAAGGACAATCTCCCATAGGAGAATAGTTGAAATGTGTCCGTCCGTAACAGTAAATAACAGTTCAAAAACTCTCCATAACAGCGCTCGAGTAGCTACAGGGTATGGATAAATCGCCGTAAAATACGTTGAGTGATTTTGAAAATAAAAATTTTGAAAGCAATAAAATAATTATTGTAAAAAGAATTATATTGAAAGTCTGTGCAATAAAAAAAATATAAAAGTTCTTTAAAATATAGACTGTAGCTACAGTGGCGCTACCCTACTCCTTATCTCTAGGCGAGCGGTTCATAGGCCGCAAAATCCAAATCCCAACAAATGTTTGGCTTGATTTTGGGAATCAAACCTCCACATTCACACGCTTACAAGCGCGTTACTTTGTTCTGAAGAGGCAAGAATGACGGCCATCGAGATTGTTGTATCGGTCTCATAACTCATAATACTTGGCTTAAGTTAGTTAATTTTATTATAAATACAAGAAAGTAAAGTGAAGTAAAACAAAACATACGGCAAATAAAATGGTGGATGTCAAAAATTCATAAATACCGTACCAGGTAATCATTAAATTATTTTATTATAGGTACTTATTTTCGCCATCAGTGCACAAACGAGACGGAGTGCGTACAAAAGAACTCCCTTTTTTGCGCCCGAAGCAAATATGGGCAACCCTCCGGAAAGCGGGGGAGGGAGGTGGGGAATGCTCATAGCATACCACGCAGCCGGCTGCGTGGTTATGTGGAGACTTTTACCCACTACACCCCTAGATCTTTAAGCCGTACACGGACGCGACCCTCCTTGGCAGAAAGGAGGGCGCAAGAAGAACTCCCCAAAAACTACAATATTTATATAGGAACTCCCTTTGATTTGTGACAAAAAATCGAAACTCGACGGATCGGCTACAAGAGCGTGCAAACCTACGCAAACGAAGCCAAATACTCTTTTCATACGTTTGGATTTGTGACGGCTTGTTGAGGTTTGCCAAGCGTGTGGACGTAGCATAATGCTTGTCTCTGCAAAAATAATATATAACAAAACACCATGATAAAAATGTTTAATTCGAAATCATTATTGTTCTAGTAAATATAATTAATAATGAAAATTTGAAATTTTTGTCAGTTGTAAAATACGAACAAAACATATTTAGGTAAGTAGGTAAGTATATCAATTTATAAAATATCATTTTGGGTCAAAAATATTTAAAGGATTCCAGAAAAAGTTACATCATCAGATTATTTCAGACCATCTGAAAAGGATTTCTAAGTCGTTATAATCAATTTTTATTTTTTTTTTATTGAAGTGAAACCTTCAAATGAAATGAAACATAAAATACACATAATATAGAATTCACAGCAAATTATTTATATACCTAATATATTAATTTTTAACCACAATTGCGGCATAAAATAAAAGTTAAATTTTTTATAGCAAATAAATGTTACACTCCTTATCTTTGGACTTATTTTAGCGTAATAAAACAAAAAAAAAATGTTCTTTCGAGTAAAATTTCTTTCCAATAGCGCCATCTATTTCATTCTATAGGTAGTCATTTTATCCGTACGAAATTGATTAAATCTCAAGGTATACAGGGTGTTAGTGTAAACACCGTTATCCTTGAAGCCAATGGTTTGGTTTCACTTATAAAACGTAAATTCAATGAAAAATAACATTTTTTTTAGTCAAATCTCAATTTTTCCTTACAATTATTTCACCCTAGGGAAGTAGGCATATACAAAATTCCAGTAAACATATCGTAGCGGCAGCGATTCGCGCGGGATCTCGCAGCTCAGCGGTCAAGGCCATCAGCCATCAGTCCATAGTGTCACTGTTTCAGTGTGTCCGTCTGTCACTGCGTCGGTAGCGAATGCACGTGTAAATTTGATTTGCAACCGCACCGCGCACCGTGCCGACATTCTACGCCGTTTATTTGTGTTTTAGGTACCTAGTTGTAGTTTTTGTGCGAGTGTGTTTTAGTTTGTAATTATGTCCTACACAAACAAGCAGTGGACCGAAATGGTCCGGCTTTATGCCGTAGCTGGTGACAACGTGAACGAGGCTCGACGAATGTACGCAGAATTATTCCCTGGACAACCTGTGCCAAATAGTGAAACTTTATTCGCGGCCACGCAAAGTTTACGTGGCTACGGACAGTTTACCGTGCCGGCTCATGTTCAGGGGCGTGGCAACCAGCAGCTGCCTGTTACCCTTCAAGAACGTATCTTGGATTTTTTCGCGGAGAACCCAGAGAAGAGTACCAGGCGGGCGGCCAGTATTTTCGGTGTTTCTCACTGGACAATTTAGAAAATTCTACACATTGATCGTCAACATCCGTATCATTTTCAGCCGGTTCAAGAGTTAAATGAAAACTACCATATACCCCGGGTGGTATTTTCGCAATGGCCAATTTAAAACTTTGATAACGTTTCCATTTTATTTACAGACGAAGCAGTGTTTACAAGGTCGGGCATTTACAATGTTCGTAATGAACATTATTGGAGTCGGGTAAACGAACACCGAATACGGCAAAACAGTTATCAGCACCGTTTTTCCGTAAACGTGTGGGCGGGAATTCTAGATGGCAAACTTCTTGGACCCTATTTTATTGACGTCCATTTGAATGCACAGTCGTACATGGCTATTTTACGACATGTATTCGACAGGATGTTGGAAAATGTGCCTCTTCGTTCACTGAGAAACCTCTACTACCAACATGACGGTGCCCTTGCACATTTTCAGCTGCAAATCAGGGCTATGCTGGATGAGGAGTTTCGTGGGCGATGGATAGGACGTGGAGGGCCAGTGGCGTGGCCAGCGCGTTCGCCCGATCTTACCCCGCTGGACTTTTATCTTTGGGGAGAAGTGAAGCGCCGAGTGTATGCAACTAAGTTCCGTAATACGTAGGAACTCAAAAGGCGAATTCTTAGTGTGTTTAGAGACCTAAAAAATGACACTGTTGTGCTTCCTAGAGTGCGAAACAATCTACGGAAACGTGTGGAGGTATGCATGGCCGTAAATGGATCACATTTTAAACAGCTTTTACGATTAATGTAAAAGCTGATCACATCAAGCTATACAAAACCAGTTTGTCTTGGCCTCGCTATGTATGATCTTTCCGTACAATGAACGGTCAGTTTATGCTTCATGAAAGTATGAAGGAAAAGTTACATCATAGGTTATGTGTACCATTGTGTTTTTATTGAAATCTTGTGTAGGTAGCAAGGGCGGGTGGTGATCTTTACAGTGATTACGTCACTCGGGCGCATAGGGTATCCATGAATTTACGGACAGTGTCGGACAGAAACTTTTTTAATTTTATGAAAGAAAATAACGTTTTTTTTTTAAAAATCGGATAAATATTTTTATATTAAAGCCAACTACCTATAGTTTCGGTGACAACGGTGTTTACACCTACACACTGTATAGGTAAAATAGATGCAAGGTGCCTTAAAAACGATTTTAATACAATATTCTATCTCATACTCTTGCAGGTTATATCCTATAGATGTATATGCCTGTCTCTTTTTAGTGTCGTTTTTACGTTTCATCGAGTTTCACATCACAACGATTCTAAGTTTTCACTTTAAAATATACAAAATAAATAAATAAATAAATATACACACTTGATTATATACCTGTCTATATAATCAAAGATTTTTAGGTTCCATTCTGTCATATAAGCCTGTAGAGTTATAAAGGTAATAAAGGAAAGGTACTAATTATGGTATAAAAGTTAAAGTTACAGCCTATATACATCTTACTCCTGTGCACAGGCCTCCTCTCATTTCTGAGAGGGTGTTAAGGCAAGGAATAGTCCGCCGCGCTGCCTCAATGCGTGTTGGCGAACTTCACGTCTTCGAAATATTTTTTTTCTTATTTCTTAGACATGCAGGTTTCTTCACGATGTTTTCCTTCACCGCCGAGCACGTGATAAATCAGCACTTAAAATTGCAATTAACAATTTCATTGGTGCTGGCGGGGATCGAACTTGGTTTGCTCGCGTGTTGTGAAATTTACAGCGAGCGCTAACCATCTGAGCTATAATTATGGTATAGCCCTAATATGTATGGAATGCCGTAATATTTCTAAAACTAAGCAGTAAGCAGCCACGAATATTTCAAACGTGTATCATGTTACTCCTCCCGCTACCCGCGTTCGGCAGTACTAGACTCGACTGAGTGCACGAAACTGTTTTTTTAACATATTTATAAGTAGCGGCCCGAAAGTCTAGCGGTGACCGTTATTGCGCATAAGTCGAAAATAAGGTGTCATGGGGTAGTAAACGGCTCACGCGACGGGCGTACGCGCTGATTGCCTACTGCTACGGCTATTGGCGTACTGATACGACATGCGCAGCTATCCTCTCCACATTTCGAGTTGCATGTAAGTTTTACGTATATGTTTCTTATTATTCTTACATGAATGTCTCAAAATAAGTTGATAAGTATCAAAAGAAATTACGTAGCTTTTAATTAGTATTGTTATTTTACGAATACAGTGTCCCTGGTAATCCGCCCTCCCCCCCGTAATCCGACATGCTCTATTATTTAATAAAAAAACTGCGGTTGACAACCTGCTCGTCAAGCATGGCAACTCTATGGCAAAAATCCCCCCATGAGCAAGGATACAAACAAACGGCCCCCAGTCCCCGGCGGCCACGCAATTCCTGGCTACGGTGGCAACCATGGTAACGGCGAGGCAGGGGGTGCTAAGAATCTCCGGTGGAGGTTCGGTTGCCACCTACGACGACTCGACCTGGCAACATATAACGCACGCACCCTGAGGACTGACAAGAAGATACTGGAGCTGGAAGAAGAGGTAGACAAGTTGCGCTGGCGTATTATTGGATTATCCGAGGTCCGAAGAGAGGGGGAGGACATGGTAATCCTCAAGTCTGGCAACTGGTTCTATCACCGAAAGGGCGACCGCCTGTCCCAAGGAGGTGTCGGATTTATCGTCCACAAGTCGCTCGTCAACAACGTTGTAAAGACTGGGAGTGTGTCGACGAGGGTCGCGTACCTGATACTCAGAATCACCAAATGGGTATTCGCTGAAGGTCATTCAGGTTTACGCACCAACCTCGGCACATCCCGATGAGGAGGTGGAGGAAATGTATGAGGATATTTCCAGAGCCATGCATTTCTCCAAAACCCACTACACTTCAACGCAAAACTAGGCACAAGAGAAAGCGGTGAGCTGAAGTTAGGGAAATTTGGAGTAGGGCAACGGAACCGTAGGGGCCAGCAGCTGGCCGACTTTATGGAGAAAGAGGGACTCTTTATGATGAACTCTTTCTTCCAGAAGCGGCCCCACAGGAAGTGGACCTGGTCGAGCCCCGACGGTTTGACAAAAAATGAGATTGACTTCATTATGACGACCAGACGCCAACTGTTCAGTGATGTCTCAGTGATCGCAAGGGTGAAAACTGGCAGCGATCGCCGAATGGTTAGAGGCACACTGAACCTAAACGTTAAGTTGGAGAGGTCTCGTCTAATGAAGTCAACGCTCCGTCCCCCTCGTGCTCTAATCCAGAATCTCGAAACATTTCGGCTCGAGTTACGTAACCGCTTTCAGTGCCTAGAAGATTGCAATGCAGCGGACGATATGAATGACAAGCTCGTGGAAACTGTCCACGCTGTCGGAGCTAAGTTCTGCAAGACCCGCCGCAGAAGAACACAAAAACTCTCCGATCACATTCTTAATCTCATGGCTGGGAGACGGGAGATGATGCTACAATCTTCAACAAATTTGACAGCATTCAGGCAACTGAACAGACAGAACTCCAAATGTATGCGGCGAGACTTGCGCAACTTTAATACTGCTCGTATTGAAGAAGCGATCGAGCGGAACCGGGGCTCCAAAGTCTTTGCCAAAGATCTGTCTGCCAGTAAGAGCCAACTGTCAAAGCTGAAGACTGAGTGTGGCAGCATCGTTTCCGGGACACCTGAGATTCTGAGTGAGATTGAGAGGTTCTATGGGCAGCTGTATACATCATCGTTGGAGCCACACGCAAGTGTGAGTAACGATCCAAGAGCAAGTCTTATCCGACACTATTCCGATGATATCCCGGACGTCAGTCTAAGCGAGATTAGAAAGGCTCTCCAGCACCTTAAAAACGGCAAGTCCCCGGACGAGGATGGAATTAAAGCGGAGCTTCTGAAAGCGGGTGGAAAACCGGTACCTGAAGTCCTTCAGAAGCTCTTTAATTCCGTTCTCCATGGTGGCACTACTCCGGAGGCGTGGAGCAGAAGTGCGGTGGTCTTGTTCTTCAAGAAAGGTGACAACGCCCCCTTGAAGAACTACAGACCGATATCCCTTCTGAGCTACGTCTACGTGCTGTTTTCGAGAGTCATTACGAATCGTCTCGCACGCAGACGGCAAGGCGAAAAGGCTTCAGTACCATAGACCACATACATATCCTACGGCATATTGTACAGAAGTCCGAAGAGAACAATCTGCCACTTTGCCTGGCGTATGTGGACTATGAGAAAGCCTTTGATTCCGTCGAAATTTGGGCGGTGCTACAGTCTTTTCAGCGGTGCCAAGTTGACCGTCGGTATATCGAAGTGCTGAAGTGTTTGTACAAACCGTACCACGAAAGATGAGACTTGACACATCACGTGGTTTGAGTCGCGCATTAGTCGATTTATCGGTCTCTTTGCAGCGGTATGAAGTCTGAGGCGGGAAGGGACCGTACGTCATCGGCGCCGCTCATTCATATTAGTTGCTTCCCGCTCTCCGCGCCCCGTGCACTTACCGCTTGACTCCGCAAGTACAGACAAGTGCAACTTGTGTTTATAAATTTGTACTTTGTTTATAATTGTGTTGTTCTATACGAGTGAAACTTTGTGAAATCTTGATTATGCCTCGAGGTAAAACATTAAGACGACAAAGTAGGAAGATGGTTTACGACGTGTACACCTACTTATATGTCAAAAGAAGCAAAGGAAGGTGTACAAAATTTGAAGCAGGTAAAAATGCGTACAGCGGCCGCAACTAGAACATCATTAATTACAGTAAAAAGAATTGTGAAGGAAGGAAACAGCTCCGAGTTACTACCAATTTTCCGCACTCCCGGAAAAAAAGGTCAAGACCCAAACTTTTAACCGACATAGATGACTTTGACAAAGGAGTGATAAAAAGATGTGTTCACAACTTCCATGTTACGAACAATGAACTGCCGACCCTTAATAAAATTTTAGCAAAGTTGCGTGATGATATTGCCTTTCGAGGTTCTAAAACAAGTCTACGCCGCATTTTGAAAGACCTTGGTTTTCGATGGAGGAGGACCGAAAATAATCGAAAAATTCTTATAGAAAAATCCAATATCAGACTGAAAAGAATTGAATATTTAAAAAAAGTCAGAAAATATCGCCGAGAAGGCCGTCCTATTGTATATACTGACGAGTCTTACGTGCATTCCACGCATAGTACCTCCAAATCTTGGTCTGATAATTCAGATAAAGGGCTCAAAAAACCAATATCTAAAGGTCAGCGCGTAGTTATTGTACATGCTGGATCTGAAAGTGGTTTCATACCAAACGCTTTACTGACTTTTAAATCGGGGTCAAAAACGGGTGATTACCAAGACGACATGAATTACGAAAATTATCAGAAATGGCTTCGAACCCAGCTAATACCCAATCTTCCACCAAATGCCGTCGTGGTAGTTGATAATGCCCCGTATCACAATAAGGAGTATGAACCTGCACCAAGCTCAAATACCAAGAAAGCTGATATGCAATCTTGGCTAACCCAAAAAGGAATTCCCTACACTCCAGATATGCTTAAACCACAATTGTACAAATTGATAAAAATACATAAAGAACAATATAAGATATTCAGTATTGACAAAATACTATCTGAACACGGTCATGACGTACTGCGATTACCTCCATACCACCCAGATTTAAATCCTATCGAAATGGCTTGGGCTTCAATAAAAGGTTATGTGAGTAGTAAGAATGTGCAATGGAACCTCAAACGTGTGATAGAGTTAGTAACAGAAAAGGCAAGCCAAATGGGACCAAATGAATGGAAAGCTCTATGTGATAAAACAAAAAAAAATTGAAGACTTTTACATAGAAAGTGATCACATAATAGACAATTTGACGGATACGGAGATAATTATCAGACTAGAGAAGATTCGTCAGACAGCGACTCAGGTAGTTCCTCATCGTCATCTGACGAAAACGATAATCTGTTAACTCCTGGAACAAGTAGTATATTTTCTAGAGTTAATGTACCTGATTGCAGCCGCGTTACAAACGATAATCTTCCCGCTGGTGTATCATTTATTGACAGTGACAGTGACTAGGATAATCAGCCATTTTATCTTTAAATTTATTATTTCGTAATAAATATTTTTCAGAATTTTGTTACGTTGTGTTAATTTCAAATGTCGTCGAAAAATCCCTGAATAGATATACAAATTATGGATAATATTTCGTACACGACAGTACCTGCGCAAGCTCCCCACTACTGACGCTCGCCAAGTCTCATCTTTCGTGGCACGGTCTGTACAGTAGGGCTACGATGGCTATCCAAGTACAGCACCAGAGTACGAAACCTATCCAACTGCAGATAGGTGTAAGACAGGGTGACGTTATTTCCCCGAAACTCTTCACCGATGCGTTGGAAGACGTTTTCAACCTACTGGACTGGAAAAAAAAACAAAAACAAAACAAAAATCATGTTTAAAGTCCAAGTCACACCTATGCCGGTAGTTGTTGGGAGCACTAAGCTCGAAGTTGTTGACGAGTACGTTTACCTGAGACAAATAGTCCGACTAGGTAAGTCCAACTTCGACCGAGAGGTCAATCGACGGATTCAATTTGGCTGGGCAGCGTTCGGGAAATTACGACGCATCTTCTCGTCAGGTATACCTCAAAACATGAAAACTAAGTTGTACAACCAGTGCGTGTTGCCAGTGCTACGGAACCGAGACATGATCCTTCACTGCTGGCCGTATGAGGACGCTCAAAGTCGCTGAGCGAGCTATGAAGAGGGCTATGCTCGGAGTTTCTCTGCGTGATAAACTTAGAAATGAAGATATCCGCAGTAGAACCAGAGTGACCGACATAGCCCAACGGATTAGTAAGCTGAAGTGGCAATTGGCCGGTCATATAGCTCGAAGAACCGACAACCGTTGGGGAAAAAGGTTCTCGAGTGGCAGTCTCGTACCGGCAGGCGAAGTGTAGTGCGATCCCCCACTAGATGGAGTGACGACCTGGTACGACATGCAGGAGGACGATGGATGCGGGTGGCTCAGGACCGTGCTTTGTGGCATACCTTGTGGGAGGCCTATGTTCAGCAGTGGACTTGTGAAGGGCTGTAATGATGAAGTGATAACGCTCTTAAAATAATGCTTCTTAAATTGACTGTTTCATAATTTTTGATTATTCTAGTATGTACATTTGTTTGTACACAATTATTTCCTAATGTAAAGTTATATATTTAGATATTTTTTGTAAGTTCTATAACATTAATGACGTTAATTTTATAATAAATCATTTAATAATAAAAGAGCTGGACGTAAACGGTCAAAAGGGTTTTTGGCAAGGCATAAAGAACTATCTGTGCGCTAACCTACTGGTAATTTATTTGCTCGGGTTAAAGACTTTATGAAAGAAAATGTTAAATCCTTCTTTGATTTACTGGAAAAGGTATTCCAGCTATTTAAATTTCCACTAACTAGGATCTACAACGTCGACGAGATTGGGCTTAGCAAAGTTCAGTCTTTCGCGGAAAGAGGGTCCCCCATCACAATTTGTCTTGCAATAAGTGCAGCTGGTGACTTTGTAACCCCGCATTATCCCACGCAAAAAATGAATGTTTTGATAATGAAAGGACACCTTTCTTGATTGGTTTAAGCATTTTATCCAGCACACAAAACCCTCAAAAGAAACTGCAATCTTATTGATTTTAGATGGCCGTGGCACAGCCACATACGCAACATAATTTCATTGACTTGGCACGTGAAAGTTTTGTTACTGTTGTTGGTTACCTCCGCACTACGCAAAAGATGCAACCTTTCGAATGACAATCATGGGCCCTTTAAAATAATTGTACAGTGAAAAAATACGTCAATGACTTTTAACTTACCAAAGACCTCTTAGCTCTTTCGATTTTGTGGTAATATTTCGCAAGGATTATTTGAGAACCAGCGTTGGCTATAAACGGGTTTAACACAAGAGGCATTTATCGCCTCAACAAAAACATTTTCACAGATGCTAATTTTTTAACTGAAGAGGATGAATGTATTTTTCACGAGATATATACACTACAAGAGTCACCTCTTGGCATAGAAATTACCCGGGTTCGATCCCCGCCGGCACCAATGAAATTGTTAATTGCAATTTTAAGTGCTGATTTACCACGTACCCGGTGGTGAAAGAAAACATCGTGAGGAAACCTGCATCTCTGAGAAATAAGAAAAAAATATTTCGAAGACATGTTAAGTTCGTCAACACGCAGTGGGGCAGCGCGGCGGACACTTTCAAAGTCATTGACGTATTTTTTCACTGTACTCGCGTTCTGTTATATTTACAGTGAGCGTTAACCATATGAGCTACCACGGCCCTCTCAGAAATGAGGGGAGGCCTGAGCCCAGCAGTGGGACGTATATAAGCTGTAACTTTTGTAACCCATCAGACTAATAAAAATAAAATTTTTGTACTGATTTTTTTAAGTATTCCATATTCCGTCCTTTTCCTATACAAATAATAATATCATTATAGATTACAATAATGGGCGGAACAACTTTTTTACCCACACTTAGGTGTTGTCCCTAGTGGGTTTTTTTTGCTTCATGATTTAATTAAAAGTTTTTTATAGGTGAATGGTCTTCTAAACACATAACAAATAATCAGGCATCATTAAGAAAATTCTAAAGTTACAGAAAATTAACAATTTGTTTTGATTTTTAGGGTAACTCAGTATACCAAGAAGGGCTCCCATACAAAAAAATCCTTGTCCTCAGACCATAGTCTCTCATATTAATTCCCGTTGAAATAATATTTTTCTATAAAACCCTGCTTTGAAATTAATTTTACAAAGATACAAAACAATAAACTTTATCATGATTAACCACTGATATTAAATAAACATAAAATATTTGAAGAAAAAAATAATTTAGGACTGTCCCTCAATAAATACCTTTTGTACGTGTATGCTGAGATAACAACAAGAGGCAGCTTCTTATGCAGCACCACCCCCCTCTCGCTATCGAGTCCGCAGGCCGAGAAACTCTCTCTCGGACCCGCCTAATAAACTGACAAACGACCTGAACTGCCTCCTGGCGGCTCAGGCCAACTCTAATTAAATTAAATTATTGTATTAACTAATATTAATTTGCCTTCGTAGGCACTCCCTCAGCGGCTCGTAGCCGCCTGCGCCCTCTTTTCCCAAAAGAGGGTCGCTCACGATAAGGCACAATACAGCTTAATCAGCCGGCTGCCTGTCCCCAAAGGCGGTTTTTAGAGGGTATCACTTAGGGTCCCCGGTAGGACAGTGAGTCCCTCATAACCACGATAGACCGGCTATCGTGGTATGCGTAATGCATTTTCCGCCTCCCTACGTATAGGGTAGCCCTTTAATTGCTTCGGGCGCAAAAAAAAATAAAAAAAATAATAAGAGGTACCGACTGCCGACAAGTCAATCAGTCTGCCTCGAACGCTTACGGAGAGTGCGCGTACCTTTTTGTGCCGTCAACTGAGTTACTAGATTTTCTCGTAAAATATAAGTAGTAACCTTGTAATAATAATACTATATAGTACTATCAGTGGTTATCAACTAAATCATATGTCACTTATTTTTTTTATACTTATAATAAAATGTAGTTTTGATCAAAGTACTTGAATTGTCTCTCAGTTACCAGTATGAGTTACTTTGAAGGTAACTCCATAGACATCGTCAGTAACTTCAGAGACATTCGCGTACTGTTGAACACATTGTGGCGTTAAACTTAAATCAATACCTATTTTTATATATGATTCTTGTATCATTATTTCATTTTCAATATGTACTTCTCCTATTTCATTAGCACATTGTTTTCAATGCTAATTATCCTCACTTAAATGTTAAGTATAAGTGCGAAAGTGAGTGTTTGTTGGTAAAAACCTATTAACACAAAAACTACTGATGGGTTTGGATTAAATTAGACACACAGTATACCGTGACCTAGATAAGGCTATAAGATACTTTTATTTCGGTAAAAAGTCGAAAGCGGAAGCTAGTTCTTTCTAATTTACATGTCTTATTTTTTATATTGCTTTGAATAATTTCTTATAAACTGAAATATAAAAACTGTATTTCTTCCTTCCTTAGATATGCAATGGCACGTTTAACATCAGCAGAAAAACAAAAGCGATATAGAGGTAGCCTGAAAAATTTGAAGAAAACATAGAGAGCACTACCACAAAGTGAAAAGATTAGCAAAAGATTTGTCGCCGAAAGAAAAAGAAAAAGAAGAAAGAATTTACAAAGTATTATAGATGAGACACCGCCAAGTTCTCCATTACCTAGAGTACAAGATATTTAAGCAGTCCACCAACCACCACCCGCATCACCGGTTTCAAATGCGTCTAGAGAGCGAGAACGAAAAAAGTGAAGAAACATAAATCTAAAGAATATATAGAAAAAACAAAAAATTGAAAGAGGAAAATAAAAAGTTGAAGAGATTGTGTGAAAAATATAAGAAAAAACTAATGCGAAATAAACAAAAAGAAGTAAAAAATAACGAAAAACCAGAAGACAAGCAAAGCTATAATCTTTTGACCAAGTTTATAAAAGATCGGTACAAGACGATAAGGAGTCTCAACGAGAAAAGACTGCTTAAAAGCATTTTCAATACGGGCTTTATTGAAAGATCTAGAAAGACGGCAGAATTGCTTAAAGAAACACTCTGAACACACAGAGAGTATCGTAAAAAACCAAAGACCAATCGTAGCATACTACAACTAACGAAAATAATTCGCCAATTTTTCGTATGCGACGATGTGTAAAAGAAACAGTGACAAGAAATGGAAATAAAATGCAGAGAAGATACTTACTGGATACAATGAAAAAACTTCACATAGAATTTAAGAAAGAAAATCCAAACACACCGTGCTCATATTATTATTTCACGAAGCGTCGACCATTTTATGCCCATTGATGCTAGGGAAACTTGTATGTGTAAAACGCATGCAAACATGTCGTACAAGGCTCAGGCGTTGACAAAACAAGGTCTACTAAATACAAAAGATTTGAATGTCATTATTCGAAAGACAGTATGCAGCGATCGGTTAAAGGAGTGTATGTACAATAAGTGTAAAAATGCATGAACCAGAAGATAGACTACGATCAAAGAAAAAATTGATGGCACTATAAAATACAGTGAATGGGGTGAGGAAAGAAGTCAAGTTCGAGAAAGACTGTAAAATAATAAAAGCAATCAAGAATGTAAAAGTGGAAAAAATTGAAGAAGTTGCACATCTAAGGCAAAAATTTGAGAAGGATATTATTTCTTTCAAAAAGCATATATACAATATTTACCCTCATACAGGCATAATTGATAGAATTCACTCAGAAATTCCTATCCTACAAGCCAAATACGATAGGATTCCTAAACAATTTGTTTTCGATAAGAAATACAAGATACAATTAAATGAAAATAGCCAGCCGGAAGGATTAAGCCCAAAAGAGCTTAGAATTTTCACCGATGGTTCTAAAACAAATGAAGGTGTAGGTTCTGGAGCTTTCTCTGAAGACCTCAATATTCACATATGCACACCGCTGGGTACCTATAACACGGTCTTTCAGGCGGAATGTATGGGTATCATTCAAGCGGCCATAGCATTAGATGCTAGGAAGGTTAATGACTTCCCCATCAGAATACTGACTGACAGTAGGGCAGTACTACAAGCTCTGAGTTGCAATGGGGTGAACTCGGGACTAATATATGAATGCCATCAACGATTAAATGAGGTATGTAAAAACAACAATGTGACTCTGCAATGGATAAAGGGACATAGTGGATCCAGAGGCAACGATGCAGCGGACGAACTGGCCAGAAGAGGATCGGCTCTGGCCACTATAGGGCCGGAACCAATCATACCAATCCCCTTTGGTAACGTTCGTTCAATGGTACGTAGACACTTCACTAATCAACACGCTCAGCTTTGGAAAAATCTAGTAGACTGTAGACAAGCTAGGGAGGCCCTACCTGTAATAAACAGTCGCTTAACCAAAGTTCTAATGAGACTGAACAAGCCGCAGATCAGGATAGTAACTAGTGCTATCACAGGACACGGCACCTTTAACAAACATTTATTTACTATAGGTGTTACAGATAGTCCCCTGTGCAGGGCATGTATGGGGGAGGAAGAAACGGCGGCCCACGTGCTACTGAAATGTCCGGAGGTCGCTACGTACAGGGCTAAACATCTCGGCACGCCGGGATCACTCCCCGAAGTTGGATGCAACATCAAGGGACTGTTGAGCTTCTTCGGGGAGATCTCATGGCTCGAATAATCACATTATTCCTGCCCACACGCAAAATACGCGCATAGACGTGGAGTTGCGGAAAACAGCCCGTCGCAAACTAAACTAAACTATACAATATTAAAATCCAGTTTCAAAACTTTCGCGAGTGTTTGAGTAAAATGCAACCCCTGTGCCCTATTGTAGTCGACTTTATTGAAAATTATAATTGTAAATATCACGAAGAGGTGCAATCTCATCATGAGGGTCCAGAAACCAATAACATTACATACTATAATGGTTTACACTTACAACCACGAAAAACAACATGCAGCTAATTCCTTCTGCTCCGTTTCTGCCTCAAATCGTCATCAGCCTGCAGCCATCTGAAGCCACTTACAGCCGATTTAGAATGGGTAAAAATTTAACATGAAGCTGCTGATACTATTCATTTATTCTCTGACGGACCATCGACTCAATATCGCCAAAAGCAAAACTTCTATCTGCTTTGCACAAAATATTTCGATTATGGGTTTACAGCAGCTACTTGGTCTTTCTTTGGAGCCGGTCACGTTAAAGGCCCTGCAGATGGAATTGGAGGGTTTCTAAAGCGTAATGCTGATAAGTTGGTAGCTACAGGCTATCAAAAACTGCAAGATGATCTGCCGAATACTATCCCACGTCTGATTGGAACATTGCAGGTTCATCAAGTATTTACAGATAAAAGAAATATCTTAAAATATAGACTGCTTTCCTGCTTTTGTAAATTTACAAAGAAAGGTTTTTGCAACTGCCTGAACCCCAAAACGTACCAAGTGAATTGTAATGCTGCTAAGCAGTTAAATGTAGACCCTACTAAGCAAATCCACCTGCAAATCCTCGAACCAAAAAGACACGATGTTCAAGAACCATCAGACGATCTCTTGCCGTGTTGAAGCAAATCCAAAATATACCATCCCAACGAAGTATTTACCGAGCTGTCTATGGATCTTCATCTGATAGTGACGACGAGTCACAAATTGATAAGGAAAATCGTAAATCGATGGCTGTAGATGATAAATTTCGTTTTCAAAATGTTCATGTAGAGGAGGACCAAGTGGCTTCCACTAGTTACGACAAAATTTCTCAACAGGTATCAATTGGTGATTTTTTACGTTTATGTTTATGGCAGTAACAAAAAAAGAACATTTATTCTTACGTGCAAGGCTTTGTCCTGTATAGAAGAAGACGGTGAAATTAATGTTATGTTTTTACGGGTAGTTAGTAATGATGCGAAGAAGTTCAGAGTAGACGAAAAGGATATCAGCTACGTAAATTATGAAGATGTTATTAGCAGCTTGCAATTACCAAATATTCTGGAAAAAGATATGTGTATAAATTTACTGATTCCATTGATATTTTTGAAAAATAACTACTGTCGTAATTTGATTTCAAGATTATAAATATGACGAAGTTGATTATTAATAGTAGAATATTTGTCATAAATGTGATATTATTTTGTTACTTATTTGTAAATCAAGTTTTAAATTTATTATATTAGTATGATTGTTACTTAATTCAAAGTCATTATGTTTAAAAGTAGGTAATTTTTTTAAATATTAAAAAAAATAAGTTCGCTGATTTTATGTCTTAGGCGTTACCAAGTTTGTCTCTGAAGTTACTTTTTGTCCCTAATTTTAAATTTTCGTTTTTAAACGTGGTGATCTTCCTGCCTAAATCAGAATCTATATTTTTATATCACAATATACTGTAGATAAAAGGGCATCTGTAGGATAGATTTTGTGCGTTTATCTAATTACTTATTTAGTTTTAATGAAAAGTTTTTTTGATGTCGGTAACGCAAGATAAAATTTATTGATTACTTTTAATATAAAAACTAAACAATTGCTAAAAGACTGACTTTATTACAGCAATTAATTTTGCGTGCAAAACTAAATAAAAACTATGAATCATTTATATATTTGTTTTATTCAGACTATATTGATCATTATATAAAGGTTACGCAGTAGACAATTTTTAGAGTGAGCTAATACATTTTCGCAAATTGCGCCCAAAATAATAAATCAACTTCGTGCCCCTTTGAAATCTACAAAATATTTGATATTTCGAACACACTTTTCGTGTCGGAATGCACATATTAAATATTTTTTTTAAATATTTTGCCTGAGCTCTCCAGAATGTGGGTCGAATAGTTGATTGACCCTAATTTCAATAATTTCTTTTGCTACCCAATAAGTACTTTAGTTGAATAGTAGAAAAGTGAAAATTAAAATTAAGAATTGGCTATTAGGATTAGATTATGAACAAACTGAATCGATATTAGTATAATTTTTTTTTACAAACATGCAAAAAAATTGCTTAAATCTTAAATTTCAACCACACACACGAACACATGCAAACGCACGCACACTCACACACGCTTGCCCAGACACGCGCCCAGCCGCAAGCAAACACACACGCACACACACACACACACACACACACACACACACACACACACACACACACACACACACACACACACACACACACACACACACACACACACACATGCACACACACATACACACAGATTTTAAAATTGCTTTATTTACATAAAATAAGTAGCTGTCATTATAATAAGGAGATCGCTGACTCTCGTAACACAGGTTTTCTAACCTAGCTCGGGAGTCAGAGGCTTAAAAATATTGTAACAAATTTTATGTCAAGAAAGATTATTATTATTATTATTATTAGTTGAAAGACTTACTTGAATGACAGGATCTTTAAAGCAAATTAGCACATAAAACTGATAGCATTGGCATGTTTAATGATTTTCTCTCCAAATTGTAAAGAAAATATTGAAGACTGCTGTTCACACCTTATCCTTAATAAATAAATTAATATAATATTCCACACCTTCTTTTGCATTAAAGGCGCGGATCTAGAGAAATTAGTAGGGGAGCAGAGATGAAATTACATGCTTTGTGATTATTTTATCACAAAGATCTTTAAAGAGCCTTATTATATTAAAAATTATGCTTACATTATATACTTTTCCCCAGATAAGCGCCTGTTTACGTAAGTTTGTTTTAATTACAAATAATATTAACTTTACTACATTCGAAATAATATAACAATAAAAACATTTCGTAATTACATCAAGTGAAACATAGCAAACCCTAGAGAGCACGTTTTTTATTTCGTAACAAAATTTAAATTAGTTTAAAATACTGAAAAATCTTGTACATATAAACATAAACATAAAATAAAATGGCACACAATTAAAAAAATTCTATTTGATTATTCTATAAAATTAAAAAAAATACAACTAACCAGCATCAAACTACACAGTTACAATATTAATAAAATGGACTGTGAGCATTAGGCACTAAAATTTATTGTGTGGGAAACGCAGATCGTAATCATTCAGATCTATATAATTAACACGTTATCTAGTGGTGTTAAGGTATCCAGTAGCTTTATTATAGAATGTAATCTTGTGGAGTTCCAAAGTTTATATTTTATAGTTGGCAGGTCTCACTCTATAAATTCTAAAACAGAACTTCTTTAAAAAGCATGACATTCGTTGATATATGCTGAGATCAAGAGCCTGAGATTCATTTGTTCGCAATACATTGCTTTCGAAACAGTACTGATCCCTGGAACTCGGGAACTTCGGAATGGCTTCAGTACAAAAATGGGGATAGTATGAGAACTCCTGTTCAATATCAATATAATTATAGGCTCTGGACGCCTCACGAATTTCTTGTTCCAGCGAGCATGGAGATGCAACATAAAATCTATACTGCCTTTTATATTTATGTAAAAGCATTTCGGCATTGTTCAGTACATCGTCGATTTTCTCAAACAGCTCGTTTATTGGCAAAGATCCGTATTTGTGAAGGAACGTTGTCGGGGCCAATCTATACTTATGACCTGTGGTTTTGTCTTTCCAAACTTTAGTTGTGCTTTCTAGTTGCAGTAAATACGTAGGTATGCTATAGCTGTGAGTTGTTATAACATGAGTATGGACACCGTAATAACTTTTAATTTCACGATGTAAAGAATTAGCAAATGGGTAAATTCCACCTTGATGTATAAACCCAAAGAACAAAGTCAGTAGAATATTTAATATGTACCAAATGTAACATAGAATATTTTTCAGTCTTTTAGATTTTGGTGGATCTGCTTCGTTTGGATGTAAATGATTACCATAAAGGTATATTAAAGGTATGAGAACTGGAATTATAAAACGAGCTTCTTGGTGAGGGAATAACGAAAGGAGAGCAACAGGAGTGACTAGAGAGAATAGCATGAGTCCTGTAATGCTCTGTATTCTTGGCAACTTGCTGTATTGTCCCCTGATGAATCTGTAACAAAAAATCCTAATAGAAAGGGTCTCCGGTTATCTACACTCACCATACAAAACACAGTAAAGCTGCTGTTTTAAGCTGGTATTTTGTGCGAGCGTGGTCCTCCTCCGTTCGAGCCAACATATGGTAATATTTAATTGACAATTTAAGTAAAATTATTACTTAGTAAAATGTTACCTTTAATCTTTTGTATCATGACTGTTGGTGTGCCAATTAGATGTATTACATATATAAATACTAATTTTCATGGCAAACTAATTTTTATGACTCATTATAGAATAGGTTAAATCAGTTTCGCTTACTAAGCAAATATAGCATAATAAAATAAGTTTGAATTGAACTGAGATACAAAATGCGATAAAGTTGTATTGGTGCGTATGCGATAATGTTGTTCCACCATAAATTATCTTACTGCGGGACATCTATGTCGGAGGTTCTTATCACAAACAAGAAGGTTCTTAAAATATTGCAAAGTCTAGACTTGAAACAAAGCTAGTGGATCAGATGGTATACTGTTATTATCTGTAGTTCTAAAGGCTTGTGCACCTGAGTATAATGAGAGTTGTCTCCTGTCATTTAATACTGGAATAGAGCTAAAATCCTGGAAGCTGGCCAACGTGCAGCCTGTTCCAAAAAAGGCATCAGTGCCGACTCTGACAATTATAGCCCAATCTCAATTAACTCAATCCTGTGCAAGATTATGGACCATATATAGAATGCCCACCTCATGACACACAGTGACCGCCAGTAAGAGTTTCGCCGTAATCGGCCACCTGGGGATGTTCTAGCGTATGCCACGCACATATGGGGTTAGTCATTCAAGAAAAATGGGGAATAACTGGCCGTTTCCCTTGATGTCTCGCAGGCCTTTGACAGAGCTTGGCACAATATCCTTTTGGGTAATACCAGCGTCTTTCGTCTTATCCCCTGGCCTGATTGACTGTGTAAAGGACTTTCTGAGTGAACGGTCGCTCCGAGTCTTCGTAAATGGCTGCTCATCCAATCCTGCAGGATCCGTTCTTTCGGCGACTCTCTTCCTGTTGCATATTAGTGACCTGTTTATATCCGGCATCTACAGGTAAGCAGACGACAGCACAGTTGTGGAAAGATACCAACCAAGTACTCGGGCCAGTCGGGATCAAATCCAGTCCGAAAGAGAAGCTATGGTTGAGCGTGTGAATTGCACACTACAGGTAAATCTCGTGAGATTCAACACCTTAAAAACACAAGCGTGTTTCTTTACTGCGAAAAGGAGGCAGCTCACCTTTCCGAAATGTATTATTAGAATAAATACATCGACTATCTTCAGTTGTTGGGAGTTGAGATATCTTCAAATCTGAACTTCGGGCGATTCATTGAGTTCAAGGCCAAAGCAGCTGCAAGGAAGCTAGGAATCCTTGCAAAGGTGCGGCGGTACTTCACGCCAGGACTTAACGCAAGTCCAGTCGTGCATGAAGTATTTCTGCTATAATATATGGGATGGTGCTGCAAAATAACACTTAGCAACTTTGGACTCAATGGAAAGGCATGCTAAGAGGTGTATCAGTTACCCGAATCTGATTAAATCTAATCTTAATAGCCTCGAACACAGGCGCAAAATAGCCAGCCTTTTAGTTTTCTACAGGATGCGATTCAAAAAGTGTGCCCACGAAATGCGTAACTTAATTTCTCCCTCTCTCTTTCACCATTGGATAACCAGATGCACAGCCAGTCTCCACACTTTCGTTGTCGACTTACCATGCATTCATACCAAATGGTTTGCTACAATGTTTGTCATGCATACAGCAAAGGAGTGGAATAAGTTATCAGCATCTGTCTTTCCATCCAATTATAATGTGGGTGTCTCCAAGGCAAGAGTGAATAGGATTTTTAGTCAGCATGCTTCATATCTTCGGCTACATCACCACTTACCATCAGGTGGGATTGTAGTTAAGAGCTTGCTTAGAATAATAAAAAAACGTATTATTAACATATTAAATAAAAATCTATAGTTGATTTATTATAAGAATAAAAATGACGTGTCATCTTCCTCATATGTGTGCACTATCACCCTCACCACTAATCCTAACACCACTATAGTGTAGTGATGTCGGATGGAAAGACAAACTATCATTGACCTTAGCATGTTGCCAAAGGTAATAGAGTGGAGGTAGTAGTAGGTAGAAGTAGAAGACGAGAGGTGCTCTTCAAACTAGGTAAGATACATCATTTTTATTTTTCACGCGGATCGTAACTAATTCATTTTAACATCTTTGATATTATAATGATTTTCCCCAAAGTTTTGCCTGATTCTATTAATTTTCTTTTATATTTACAGAAAAATAATAATATAATTGTTATTTTTTTATCTTGTATGGCATTTATCTGGCAACAACATATCATCTCTAAATAAGATATTTAAAAATGCTAAAATTTAATTAGCTAATCCACTTCATTTCAAGAACTATTGGAGAATCTCAACTTGCTTACATCTCACTCCTAGATCTGTCGTATCTATGTCACAGCACAACTTTTGTGCTCATGCTATACATATTTTAAGGAAACTTATTATAAAGACAATTATATTACCTGTAAGTATTACTGGATAGCGTAGTTAAGGCAATTATTCCCAGTACATTAAAAAGCAATGGCATATTCACAATTAAATGAAGCCACCGTGGATGTAGTCCATGTTGCTTGAGATTCTTTGTGTCTGAGTTGTATCTCAGAAAATTCAATGGAGTGACAACCCAGTTATCCCAGGATAGTTTTAGTGACTCTATATCTGCATTTGTTAGATATCCATAATATGAAGAATCAACAAGGATAAGTAGAAGTGTCATTGGTACACCACATAGCATAAATGTGAAAATTCTATAATGAAAATCTTTGAAACCCACCACTTTAGAACCTAGGCCTCTATGTAGCCAAAAGAAGATAGGTGCAAATGCAAAACCCACAAAAGTTGGACGGTTGAAAATACCAATTACTACTAGGGTTGCAAGTATAAATACTCTATTAAAAGAATGTTCGGGCAAATGAGTTTTAAGTTTAAAAATTTTTACTTTATCAACTGGTGTTTCAGCTTGATTATATTTTTCAGTAAGAAACTCTTCATGATATATCACTTTATCAGATTTTAACATACATTCAGCTACTAACAGTAGTAGCAGAGAAAAGAATATCATTTCAAATGCATTGGAAAAACTTCTGCAACAGTAAACAAAAACTACATAAGAACTGGCAAATATTTTAAGCCTGTTCTTAAAATTTTGGCCATACAGAATGCATATCCTGTACAAACAATAATCATTAATAAGAGATAAAATACAGATAAAGATTCGGGGTATAACCAATAGGTAGTATGGTGTTAGGAGATTAATATTCAGATAAGCTTTTGAGTAAGGATTTACAATACGCATTAAGTGAAGAGGTGGGCCAAGTACTATCTTTGGTACAAAGATGTTTCTAATAGGAAACTTTGGATTGAACTCCCATGTTCTTGCAACATCAACTGTGAGGATATCGCCTGAAAAACAAACAATTTTCTTTCAATGTTATCTTGTTTGGAGCTGTGGACAGTTTAGAAAATTCAATATGAAAGTTAAAATACAACATGATAACAGCTGTGTTGATACACTCAGCTACATATTTTTAAGATGTTAAATAGGTATGACAGGTATGTTCCGAAACATTTCCAGTATACTGGCAAATGCAAATGACATCATTAATTGACGGCATATTCCACCATATTCGCTACAATGAATCACCAGAATGGCTTCAATTTATGATGTCATTTGCATTGGCCAGTATACTGGGTTGTATTTCGGAACATACCCCAAAATTTATCAGGGATTAGCTACCAACTCATCACCATTATGGGTTATAACAAGTCCACAACTGTTATAACAACAACAACATTATTTGTAAGATAGCTCGGCCCCGGGCTATTTCATCCACCAACTCTCTCAATGTTTCCGAGGTTATCACAAAATCTAGAAGGGTAGCCCAAAACTTTACTAAGTCTACTAATCACAAGCCTTCTTTTTAATTGGTTGGCAGTACTTTAAGCCTCCATTGTCAATTCACTTTATTGGCCAGTAAGGCTATGACAGTTACTTATATTTTCCACAGATATCCTTGATACAGATTTTATCAACAAATAACTAAATGAAACTAATATTATGAATTTTATCATGTTACATTTTATCTTAGTTTTGGATGTGGATGTTTTTTCTAATGCGTTGCTGATGGCACATTCTGAAAATATCTATATCTAGCGGCTGTAAACTTTTTTTTAAAAGGGCAGGGGGCAAACGAGCATACTGCTCACCTTGTAGTGAGTGATTACCGCCACCCATGAACAACTGCAACATCAGTCTTTTAGAATTTGCCGAATTTTTAAAAAGGCGTAGGTTCTTTTCTTGGAGGTCCCTAAGCCGCAATCGGTCCGGAAAAATCTCTGATGGTAGCCGATTTCACAGGGCTGATGATGAGATGGAATACATCATGATTAAATAAATAATTTTAAAATAAATATTCTCTTATCTTACCAGCAATGACTTCCACGTTTTGAAAGAACTCATCTGGATGAATGTAGCCTGTTTGCGGAATTAGAGTTAGAACAAATCTTAATAGCACTAACAACCAATAAGATAGAGGTAATTTTACTGGATTTGAAAACGAAATAGCCTTAAATATTTCTGCTTTTAAAAACATGTCTAGGCACCTCTGGGACTAAATAATAAATATTCATAGATGATTAATGTATGAAGATAATTCATTGAAACAGATTTTATGTTACCACTAATTTTTTAGTCTTTGGTTATGACATTAAAACATTAATAATATTGATGGAATTAAAAGCAAAAATTGGGAATATAATATGTGTGAAAAGAAAAAAATGAAAGAATTTAATAATTGCCTAAAGGATTGTGCTTTTACGCTTATAAGCGCTTGCTAGCTACAACCCATTTTTATGAGAATAAATAATTTGTCAGTTTGACATTGACAGTTGTGTATATAAAGGCTCTGGGTTCTAGCCTTTCTGAGAAACAGTTGAAAGTTTTGTTTACATGGTGGTTAGAGAACAGGAGAACGATCGCTGTAGAAAAGTGTCCCAGAATATGGACAAAATAAGTGAAGCACTGTGATCGCTAAGTTGTCTCAATAAAAGCGGGCTGTCATAAAAGATAGCTTGATCTCTGCGACTGCTGTCAGTAAAAATCACGCCTATGAAGTCCTAAATTTCTTAGTAGTACAAACAGTAACTGTCAATGTCATACTTTATGGGCATGCCGAACTAATTAGTGCATACTGACAGCTGTCGCAGAGATCAAGCTATCTTTTATGAACTATAGTTTGAAATGATTATAATATCATTCAAAGAAAAAAGAAAATAACGAAATTATTATTTATTAATAAATAAATTATAAATTATGTTTTTCATAATTTTAATTATTATAATTATTCATCATCATCATCATCATTACAGCCCTTCACAAGTCCACTGCTGAACATAGGCCTCCCCCAAGTAATACCACAAAGCACGGTCCTGAGTCACCTGCATCCATCGACTTCCTGCATATCTTACCCGGTCGTCACTCCATTTAGTGGGGGTCACCCTACACTACGCCTACCGGTATGAGGCTGCCACTCGAGAATCTTTCTTCCCCATCGGTTATCAGTTCTTCGAGCTATATGGCCAGCCCATTGCCACTTCAGCTTACTAATCCGTTGGGCTATGTCGGTCACTCTGGTTTTACCGCGGATATCCTCATTTCTGAGTCTATCATGTAGAGAAAATCCGAGCATAGCCCTCTCCATAGTTCGTTGAGCGACCTTGAGCGTCCTCATACGGCCAGCAGTGAAGGACCACGTCTCAGATCCGTAAGTCAGCACTGGCAACACGCACTGGTTGTACAATCTAGTTTTTAGAGATTGAGGTATACCCACTAACCTCTATATATACAAGTACGCTGGACTGACTATACACCGTGACATGATGAAGCGATTTGATTTTCGCCATTTTGGCGCTGACAGCAGAAGTGCACGTCCAAGGAACTAATAATAGGGATAAGACTTAAATAAATAGAATGGACTCTACCCGTACCGTCCATTCTATCTATGTATCATATTAATATAATGCCATTATCATTCATCATCATTAAAGCCCTTCACAAGTCCACTTATGAACATAGGCCTCCCCCAAGGAATGTCACAAAGCACGGTCCTAAGCCACCTGCATCCTTCAACTTCCTGCATGTCTTACCAGGTTTTGACTCTATCTAGTGGGGGAACGTCTTACACTTCACCTGCCAGTACGAGGCTGCCACTCGAGAACCTTTTTTCATCATCGGTATTTGGTTCTTCAAGCTATATGGCCGGTCAATTGCCACTTCAGCGTACTAATCCATTGGGCGATGACAGTCACTCTGGTTCTGCTGCAAATATCCTCATTATTAAGTTTGAACTCTTGAGCATAGCCCCCTTCATAGCTCGCTGAGCGACTTCGAGCATCCTCATACGGCCAGCAGTGAAAGACCTTGTTTCAGATCCATAGGTCATCACTGGCAACACGCACTGGTTGTACAATCTAGTTTTGAGGTATTCCTCACGAGAAGATGTGTTATAATCTCTCGAACGCTGCCCAGCCGAGTTGAATCCGTCGAGTGACCTTTCAGCTGAAGTTGGACTTACCTAGTGAGACTATCAACAACTTTGAGCTTAGTGCTTCCAAAAACCGCCGGAATAGGTGTGATATGGACATTACACATGACTTTTGTTTTGTCCATGTTCATCTTAAGACCTATCCGTTAACACTATTGAGATCATTGAACATAGTGCGTAGGTCCTCCAGCGATTCTGCCATAAAGACTATATTGTCGGCAAATCGAAGGTGAGTGACGTACACGCCATTGACGTTAATACCGTATCCTTTCCAGTCCAGTAGCTTGAAAACGTCTTCCAATGCAGCGGTAAAGTATTTCGGGGATATTACATCACCCTGTCTTACACATCTCTACAGTTGGATTAGTTTTATACTATGGTTCTGTACTCGGATAGCCATCGTAGCCCTTAGACCATTCAACTAAAAAATTATTAAGATTAAACTAACTACACAAAATAAAAATAAAAACATAATTTCTAAAATAACTTATTGTCAACCATTCATTTAGTTCTAGTATTATAAAAAACAAATCAGCTGCTATAATAACGCCTATTCTAATCAACTACAGGTCTGTCTATAGACATTAAAATATTTTCTACTATATAAAAATTTATGTTTGTTCGTACTTTCTACGATGCTATACCGTTCATCAGATTGCGGTAAAACCTAGTCAACTTATTAGTTGCACTTTTGCAAAGGTTATACGCATGGTACAATTAACTGACACTAGTTGGCATGCGTATTATACTGACTATTTATTTGAAAGTTATATATCATTCTATTTCAGTGATTTTATTATCATTACTAATTATATAATATAACTGTTCCATATTTTTAACGATATTTCCACAATTATTTCTTCTGCAGCAGCAATGCGCCGGGTACGAGCTAGCAAGATAATATAAAAAAATATAAACTTTGAATTACATAGTTATCAGTTATTTACAACGTCATCTTTGAAATTAAAATTACAATATTAAAAAGAAATAATGAAAAATAACTGAAATTATCATACTTTCCGTGGTATCAAAATACGGATCACCTTTATCGGCGCATATTGCACTAGCTTCTAAGCTTTCCAGCTTCGGTAGTACCACGTATTCTGGGGGGCTTGACGTATCGCAATCCATGGGTTCTTGATCGAACACTTGATTAACTTTGTCGGTGGATGTTGCGCAAGAGGAAGCTGCCAAAAACCGTGAATGTAAACATAGCCAGAATTTGTAAATAAGAAAGAAACAAAAGTAGGGCCACTACCAAGTTAAGGCACAAATTAAATTTTGAGACTCGAGAGAGAATTAAATCTCTAGACTCGCACTTACTAAAACCCCATGGTGTTCTACCTCCGCCGCAAATTGGCAAGGTGGTAGCCCTTCCTTAGTTGCTGACTTCTCCTCCCCGTTTTAATTTTCAAATAAGGCGCACCAGAAACACAAGCCACACTGCCCTTCGCGGCCTCTAACTCCACCTGCACTACGGACTCCCCGAGCCCGATATGTGAATAAAGCCAGGGAAAAACGAGCACTTGGAAGCATCAATTGGTGCAGCCTCACCAAAGTCGCGAAAGATAGTCGAGTGGCACATAGCCAGTTGCCATACCAACACACCTCTTCCCTTACGACTCCACCTCGACTACAGCGGTACAGGGAAAGGAATCTCCTTTAGCCACAGCCCACTAACACACATCCAACGTGGTTCGACATCATCAGGTGACCTTTCTACACTTGACCCTTGAGTTTAGTGGAAAATGAGGAAAGAAGAAATAAAAAAACAATCGAAATAATAATCTACTATATATCTTTATACTTGCTAGTACTGGTACTACCAGAAAATATTGTCGGTATACTGCACTTTTTCAAAGTGTTGTAGTTCTCATGTCTAATAAAACAGTCGTCTGTGAAATGTTTGGAACAAATATGATCATTTTGTTTCGGACGCCAAATCACAATATTTATGCTTTTAAGCCATAATTTTATTCTAGGTCCAGTTGGAAACCTGTTAATTAATAAAAATTTGATAATCATCTGTTGTTGGCGACTTTGTCAACAGATATGGGTAGGAAAGAACATCGATAAGTATTATAGACAAGGAACTCGACAACCCTATTGAATTTTATTGTTTATCAAAACTCAGTAATATACAGCCAAACATGTTGGTATATATGATATTAAGATTAGTAACAATTTTTTAAGTACTTATATTATCAAATAGTTTTAAGTTGTTTAATATTTGCTGCATATTCACTTACTTGTGAAATGTTATACCACTTTCCTTTTGTTAACGATTTTTACAGATTACACACACTCTCATTATTAATAAAAATAATTCTTATTATGTAACTAACATTATACACAATCAAACAACATAAAATACTTTCGTTTTTAAGTATAAAAGTTCAAAATACAGACTTATTAAATAAAACAATATAAATAAGACAACAGACTTTGGCAAATTATATCAATTTTATTTTTCAAGACATTCTTTAGCGGCGCTTCAAATTGGCACAGACATTTTGTATGGTATAGCCAGTCCAGCGCACTTGTATATATAGAGGTCAGTGGGTATACCTGACGAGAAGATATTATGTCGTGATTTCCCGAACGCTGCCCAGCCGAGTTGAATCTGTCAATTGACCTTTCGGTCGAAGTTGGACTTACCTAGTCGGACTATTTGTCCCAGGTAAACGTACTTATATTCATTACTTATTATTCATTTATTATTTTTTTAATAATATTTCACCATTTTATAATGTTTCTTATTATCAATAATTAAAAAATTACATCGCAGATACTATGGGTATGTTCCGAAATACAACGCAGTGTACTGTCCAATGCAAATGACGTATCATTTGACACTTTATTGTACTAGCGTGCTGCCGCCATATTGTGTCGGATATCCGGCCATAATAAAACAATTTTTAATTGTGTGTTTGCCGAATGAAGCATGCCAGAATTTGTTTCTATTTATTCAAATACAAAAAAATATAGAATAATTGATGGTATATACATTAGGAGGATATAATGATTTTTGGAGCACAAAATGACAAAATAATCGCCAACACTTTTCCAAATGGCGCAAAAGTATGACGTCATATACTGTCCAATGTTTAGGAACGAATCACCAGTATAGCGTCGATTCATGACGTCATTTGCATTGGACAGTACACTGCGTTGTATTTCGGAACATACCCTATAGTTAACCAAATCTAAAAAATACATTTTGACAGCTGTCAGTATTATTGCACCAAGCATGCCAACCAAAAAATGAGAACATACAATATTCGATTATTAAAAAAATCGATATCGATCACTTAGAGTTGGTAATCATTTACAGTTTGCTTTGAATAATACCAGAATAAAGTAAAAACGGATAATTTAAAACACAAGATTTATCAGTTTCTTCTTACTTGTTGTTACTGCTTATTTCTAGAGATAAAGTTATAAAAAATTAAGATTAAAACTAGATTAAAAATAAATTTATTCAATCACTTTCATTACAACTAGTTGAGCTGTCGTTGTTTACAATAATAATTATTTGATTTTTAATAATGGCCTCAAAATTAATGGCTCGTTCAAAGTCACCCATAATCATTTTTTTTTTGTTTTTTCTACCACTTTTGCCCAATCATAATTTGTGACATGGGCACGTGCTTCAACGAATATAGAAGAAATAATACAAAAAGTCACAAAACAAGAAGACAAACGCAAAATCACAAAATTACGCAAAGTAAGCTCCCGAAATAGCGGGAGATTGAAATTACGCAGTGGTTTTTTTCAGCACGGTCTTGTATGAGTTTTTTTGCCAACACAAATTTACGATGACAAAGTAAAATAAAAATTGGTTGACCCTGCAGGTCATCCTTGGTACTTCCCGCTAATTACAAATACAAAGCGCTCCAAATTTCACCAAATTATGAAGTTGAATGTGAAATATCGGAATAATTAAAAAAATATTTTTTTTAAAATTTTTCGTTAACGATATCGACGTTACGAACTAATCAATAGATTTTGACGGAACCGACGGCGATCAACGTGGTTATTCAAGGTTAAAAGCTGATTAGTTTACGACCGGTAAGGCCGTTTAAAATTTATTCCAGAAAACAGTTTTTCAACATTTTTGTTTTTGAGATTTCTCAGAATCTACCGGTCCGAATTATTTAAAATTCATAGGAAATCTAAATTTGATGAAACACTTTGAAAATCCATTAGTTAGTTCATTACAATCAGTTAAGCCGTTCAAAAGTTATAAGAGGTTTACATACACCGTTTACCACACACAAGCACATACCACACACACACACACACACACACACACACACACACACCCACGCACGCACGTACGCACGCAAGCACGCACGCTCGCACGCACGCACGCACGTACGCACGCACGCACACACACACACTGAGACATACATACACCATCGAAAAATTATCGGGGTGGCTTTCTGTGATCTTAAAACGTCAAGATTTGACGAAAACTCAATTTTCTGAAAACGGTGTAAAAACAATAACTTTATACAAAACAATAACAATAATAAAATTTTCAATATTCTTAGCGGGAAAAAATAAACTTGTTTTATTCATGATTCATGTAAATTAAGGAATTTAAAAAATAAAAAAAATATTAAACAAATAATACAATAAAAAAATTTATGATTCGATTATTTGACTATATTTACCGATTATTTAAATATTTTTGCCGATTATTCCGTTACAATGAATTTTAATCACCCAAACACTACGGTAAAGTACATAGCGACATAGCATTGAAACGACGTCAAGTACACATAAGACATAGATATAAACACTCACGCCTGTCACCCAGAGGGGTAGGCAGAGACTACAGACTTCCATTTGGCACGATCCTGATACACCTCTCTCGCCTCCTTCACATCCATACACCTACGCATACATACTCGTCGGTTAAGGGTACTCCTAATTTGGCCCGTTTTCAATAAATCGCCAATTTGGTCGATAAATTTTCGCCTAGGACGTCCCTTTCCGACTCTGCCACTCACTTCTGCAACGTAAATTTTCTTTGTCACTCTTTCCTCATTCATTCTTTCCACATGAACAAACCACCGAAGCATACCTTTCTTAATTCTGGTCACAACATCATCTTGCAAACCACACTCTTCTCTTATTACACAATTGTTTACCCTGTCGTTCAGATTCAGCTCTAACATACTCCTTAACGACCGCATTTCTACTGCGTTGATTCTACTCTCATGCTTCTTCTGCCACACCCAACTTTCACTACCATACGTTAAAGTAGGGACCAACACAGCATTGTGATTGCCATACGTGCCTTTTTTGACACATTTTGACTCTTCACAATAGATAAAAAAGTTGATACTGGTTATTTTTTTAATATTTTGCTTTGTTTGAAAGATTCGAATTTAAATTAGTGATAAAAAACTATACATGTTGTAATGAAATATAGATAACTTCATAATTCTTCGGATTTACGTAAAAGGTTATTTTAAATTGTGTGAGTACGCTTATGCAAAGTTATTGCGAAATAATTAATGTGAAACGTCAAAAGGTATTTATTTATTTTAAGGCTATAGGTACTTACCGGCGACAGCGCGGATATAAATTCTGGAAATTTTCAGGGAGAGGCGGGCTATGCTTTAGCACGTAGCGATCGTTCTCCTGTTTTCTAACCTCCATGCAAGTGACTGTCATTTTTTGCGGGGGTTAATCTGTACACAGAATCAATCATCTGTCACTACAAAACTCACTCACATAACAATTAAAACAATATGAACTAACAATTTCACACACACATTATGGTTCATAAAAGATAGCTTGATCTCTGCGACAACTGTCAGTAAAAATCACGCCATGAAGTCCTGAATTTCTTATAATATATTATATATATTATAGTAGTACATACAGTACCTGATAATGTCATACTTTATGGGCATGCACTAATTAGGTCGGCATGCCCATAAAGTATGACATTGACAGGTACTGTCTGTACTACTAAGAAATTCAGGACTTCATAGGCGTGATTTTACTGACAACTGTCGCAGAGATCAAGCTATCTTTTATGATCTATACATTATAACAATATCACTCGGTGACCACTAGGATGAGTCGCTCTACCGATCTGCATATTATTATAATAATAATAATAAACATTTAGTACTTCCACTTTTTACATAGTTACATTTGTTTCATAAATAGTTGTTTTCATATAGAATTTTGAGTAGCTGTGGGAGACAGGAGCCCAAACTAGGTTACCCTGTGCTATGGGTCTTCTGGCTCCCCCTCTTGGCTATAGTACATACTTTTCAATGATAATGTACATAGACATGAATTGAGCGTTGCATGTGGAGATCGAATATGAGATTTCCAAATTGTAATTTACAATAAAAATCACATAGAATAAATATAACAGGCAATATGCTTTAAATAATAATAAAAGTATATAATAAATATATATATATATATATATATATATATATATATATATATATATATATATATATATATATATATATATAATTACCCTAGTGTATGTAGTGTATACTCCCTTCGTAAATATTTTATGTGTTTTTATTCGTACTAATTATGTTAAACTGTAAAATTATTTAACAACTTTGGTGATGGTATTTTAAATATGTGACGCCTTTTGTTGTAGATTGTGAACCCACTCATTAAATTGAGAACTCTTATTTTAATTATTATTATCTTGTCACTTCCATGACAAAACGTAACATATTTGGTTTTATCAACATTAAGTGAAAGTGAATTTATGGCTAGCCACTGACAGATGGTATTGAAACATTCTTGTGCAATATTAAAAATTTCTTCCCATGAATCTTAGTGATGAGAGTTAGTGTAGTATCATCAGCATACGATATTATTTCACAATTTTTTTATAATATAAGTTACAAAGTTCATTAATGTAGCATAGAAACAGCGTTGGGCGAAGTATACTGCCTTGTGGGATGCCGTAACTAATGGGTTGTTCATCGGTTACTATGTTACCTATCCGAGCGCTCTGTGTTCGATTATGTAAATAATCCATAAGAAGTTGTAACTGTTTATCCCTTATGCCCATCATTTCTAGTTTTTCAGAAAACTAAGCGAAAGAGACTGTATCAAACGCTTTTTGAAGGTCAATAAAAATGATTAGGCATTTTTTTACTATCCAATTTCTCCACAGTAAAACTAGTTAAGGCGTGTACAGCATCAGTTGTTGAACTTCCCTTTCTAAAACTGCATTGAGCATTTGAAATTATGTCATTTGCTTCCAGATATTTGATAAGCCTACAGTTAATAATCTTTTCGAAGATTTTAGAGAAGGAAGGTAATATGGATATTGGACGATAATTTGAGATACAGCCTCTTTCGCCAGTTTTAAATATGGGAATGACTATAGATTTATTTAGTGAGGGATTTTGATATACATAAATTAAAGACTTTTTGAGTAGCTTTAATGCTCTAGCAGAGATCCTATCCCATCCTGCATCGCTGTCTGACTTAAGGTTTAAAATGTGCCTTTCGATTTCCATTCCCCATGAAGTCTTAAAAAGTTGGTTACGTTAAAAGTTGTGATTACAGTACTTAAGAAAGGTATGTTTTGAGATTGTATACGTGTGGGTACATAGAAAATACGTTTTGTTAGCGTTTTAGTAAGGTAAAGATTATTGAATGTGTATAACAGCATTTTTAGAGTATTGAATAAATTATAGTGTATAGTAAGTAAAGTAAAAAAAAAATAAAATATATATATATATATAAAAATATAAGTGTGTATGAGATACCTATGATACAAATTCTTATGATGTATTTATGTTCTTGAGGTCTTGCTCGTTTTTTATATGAAATAGTGCTTCGTCTTCTTTCTTTCGTAGATATATGGTACCTGGCATAAGTATTGTTTTAGTCTAGTGAGCAGTGCGGCACCAACTAGTTTTATTGTAAGGACCGCGTGGACTTCTGAGTATGGCTACTCTATGTTTAAAGATGATAGTATCTTAAGCCGTCCAAGTGTATAAAAAAACTTGATATATCACCATCGAAGCATTTTTCTATATACGGTGAAACCTTACATCTTTGCCCACATATTTCGGTTTTTATTACTTTTTTTCAAAAAATATCCACTTTATTTTGATGGTTGCTAAAGCTTTAAACGACACTATATGCAACAAAGAATTTGTCAAAACCAGGTGAATTAATTCCTAACAGATGCTGAGAAAAAAACAAAAACAGACGCGGGCAAAGTTATCTCCACTTTCTTACATCTTTGCTCAACCTAAATTTCTCAGCAACTATAAGCTCTATGATTTTGATTTTAAGATATAATTGTTAGCAAACCGACAATATTGAATACCAATACATTTTCAAATAAATAGAAGTCCATTTTAAGTTTTAATGGCGGTGGGCAATGTTATCATCACATTTAGTCACACTTTCATACTAAGAAATTTGAGGTGCTAGGGCTGTGCCTCAGATGAAAGGAAAATAATAAATTGATTTTGAGGCATTGCATTTTTTATTTTTAAAATTTAAAACAACAACTAACTAAACAACAACAAAAATCAAGAAAATCAATGTTTATAAGTAGTTGGTAGGTAGCGTACCTATTAAATATTTATAAAAAATAAAAAGGTCTCTGCTAACGTAAGCGTGCCTGTTAGTTACCTGCGTGAGTATTAGTTATAAAAAAAAGTAAGCAGCGCAGAAATTTTTTATCACACGCACCCAAGGCAGATTATCGCTCCTAATACAAAAAAAAAATAACAAGATATCTCTTCTAGAACAAAAAATACCAAAATTAACATATAACAGCCTACAACATTATCCTTATAGTGCTTAGTTCAAGTATTACCTTCTGAAATTGACAAATTAACTAACTTCTTGAAATTGAAAAAACTACTTACTAACAGTCTTTGATGTTATCCTTACGATTCTAGCTCATAATTATAGGTATAAGTATATACACTTCTCATCAGAAAAATCGATACACCTCACGAGTTTACTTATTTAATATAATACGAGGCCAGCTTATACCGACTTTGTTACCACTGATGTACGTAGTTCACCTATTATGCGTACCAATCCATTTTGTCAGCCATTTTTGTCTGCGATCGTTAATGTCTAAAATCGTAATTCTCTTTTAGACTTATTTTTTTTTTTGCAATCGAAATGACGCATAAATCTTATTAAAAAACTTTAGCCTGAAACTGAGAATATTTAAGCTTTCTCTTTTGGGAAACTAGCGGTTTCTGACAAAAATTCCAGACAAATATATATACCTATTTATTATATTTAAAATATATATAAAACAGCATCTAGTTACCTATATAGTTATCAGAACAGTAGTTTAGTTCTCAGTGAACAGTAGTTATATTATATAGGTAGTATTATAGTATAGTATTATATTGTTTTTTTTTTTTGATGTACCTATATACATTTATTTATTATGCCTAGGTACATGTTTCCTTTTTTTCAATAGTGCCAACCCTATTAACATTTTTGAGCTGGGCAATGTTGTCGACCTCAGTCTATAAAATTGCTTACAACATTGCCCACACAAATTTCTCGATAACTAAGACAGTTGTAAGAAAGAGACCATGATTAAAAGCAGCAACAATTAATGCCCTAAACGTAAATAATAATGAATCTTACCTGCGCAGCGTTTCTTGGCAATGCGGGATGCAAAACTGCAACAATGTTTTTGCACCACCTTCGACACTGTCCCTTTGAAGGTTGCTGACAGATGACTGAATGTAGTTAGCTGCGGTTGTAGTAGTCAGTGTTGCCAAACATATGTTCTAGTTTTCTCTAGGTGCCATACAAAGTTGCCCCGTGTTAAAATTAAATTTCTATAGGTAGTTTTAGTTAATTTTCGTGTTTGGGCAAAGTTGTCCCCCAAGGGCAAAGTTGTAAGGTTTCACGGTACAACATGTAACATAATTAACGCACTTTGAGAAAGTAGTTTGTTCAGAATCGTTTACTGAATCGATTTCCATCATTTTTAATATAGGTAATTTTTTATCCCAAAAATAATTAAAACTACGTAAATTACGGTCACACTAAATCTGTACATTCAAAACAAACTGAAATGGACCGCAATAAGACTTTTAAGAGTGCAGTTTTATTTGTATTATTACTAATTCTGTCATTCAATAAAAATAAAGAAAAATGAACTTTATTTCAAGCACGTTAAAGTCTTTGCGTTCGTGGATTTGTACTGTGACCACAACATTCTTCCGGAATTAGTATAACTAATTTGATAAATAATCAGTGCATAAAAATGTTTAACTAAAATTCAGTGTATGTATTATGATTATAACATAATATACTAATTGGGGTGTCTGAGGGTGTGCGTTAATTACGTTACATATTGTATATGAGGGGGCAAACGAGTATGTGGCTCAACTGATGGTAAGTGACAACAGCTGGCCATGAACAACTGCAATACCAGGGAATTTGACTTATAGAATTGTTTCTACTAATATTTCATATGCATGATTACGATTCTGCGGATGATACTAAGCGTGCATCAGTAAAACAATCTACGAGTAGCCTTACAAGGAATTTCATAGTTAAAAACACCATCGCCTTTGGGCGGAGGCCGATCAAGTCAACCTTCCACTGAAGTCTCCATTTCAGATTGGGTTACTACATGCAGAGTTGAAAGAGCTAAATGTCACGTAGCGTAACGAATTGAATAAATCAAAGTCCGTACTTTAAAACAAAGTACAGGCTCTGTGATATATGTATAATTAAATGTAGTACACAGCACAGACCAACGGTGGTGCCCCACTCGCATTGCCGATCTGCCATCGGTGGCGAGTGGACATTGTCGTTGTGCTGTGTATCTACTTACTGATAGTTGGTTGTTTTACTAAAACCCTAAACTTAAATTAGTGGACACCACAGGCTCCATAAATCTAGCTGCCCATTTATGGGTAGTACATATTTATTTATGTTTTGTTACCTATGTATAACAAGATTTTAATAATATTATTGATTGGCTTTTGCATAAACTCTAAATGCATGTAAAAAGCATTTTTATGAAGAAAGGATATTTTAAATTAGACAATGCTGAGCATCCTTAGACTTTTTTGTAATTATGTAACTATACATTCTCGTGAGTTTCTTGTTGGAGGTTTTCTCACAAGGTCTCACGGATTATTACTCCTAGCGGATCTAAATAGGCACTTGATAAAGCAATGGCGTAGCTTTCTAGACTTTCAAAAAGTAGGGGCAAATTTTAAATAAAATATTATGACTGATTTTAACTCTAAAATGATGTAAATATTCCAAGGCTAAAAATATGAGATTGAATCAAAACACAATTAATATGATATGTTTTTATTACTGACTTGTTATTTTAAATAAAGTCTTGTAAGTGACAAGCTTTCAATCATAGATTTGGCACGCAAATACTATATATGAAATAAAAATATTAACTGTTTATAAATTATTTTACAAGAATAAAATTTGACATATTGTTGATTACAGGTTAATTACAAATTTGTTAATACTGATCACAATTAAATTTATCTATGAAATCATGTGTGAAATATTCATCAATACTAGATGATTTTTTAGTCTGGAAAAAAAAAATAGGATGTAACAGGTAAACGGAATAGAAGCCTGAAGCACTGAAATTTAACAATTTTTTTTCTTTTACATTAACATAATATTATGAAATTGATATATCAATAAATATTACTAATTGGGTGCGTATTATTTTAATTTCTATAGTTTTTAATTGATTTATTTATTTAGTTCAAAATGTTGGTTTTTATTTCCTTAGTACCGAAAATTTATTTCAAATTAGTAGTATTTATTGATAGATCAATTTTATAATATGTTAATGTAAAAGAAAAAAAAAGAAAAATATCAGTGTCATAGACTTCTTTTCTAATCACCTGTTGCACCCTGTTTTTTACCAGACGGTAAAAAAAATCATCTAGTATAAATAATTATGAAATGCACATATTGCATAGAAAATCCCTATGTCCATATCCTGATAAGTACATAAGGATTTTTTATGCAATATGATATATCTTTAAGCATAGGGCATAAAATGAATTGAAGCCAAGAAGTATACTCAGATCAATATAATATTATTATAAATTATACTTACAATACAAACTAATAAAGATTTACACGATAATATTATTGTCTACAAAAATATCTTCGTAGTTATGTCAAAAATTAAAATATTATTAATTAATAATAAAAACTTTTTAATTGTCTACTGCGCGCATTACAGTATGGCCATGGAGTATTACCTCTACAGTCCATAGGTTTGGCATATGAGTCCTAGCCGGTCCAAACTTCGTGCGAATAGCTGCGCAAATATAATAAAAAAAAGAAATAAAAAAAATATTTCGAAAGCAAATGGCGATAGGACGCGGCGTGCGCGGGGTGATGGTCTAGGCGAAATATGTATCTAACGTAAACGCACACAATCCTACATACGATTAAATATCGTAATCGATTATTGTCATTAAGTATTAACTGAATTTAGTGTTTATATATGCCAAAACAAAATAAATTTCTAATATAATGACTACTAAATTAGTTTTTGCTCTTCCTTAAATAAAATGTTAAGATAAATTATTTTTCTGGATTAAAAGACATGGTTTACATAAATTTCAGTAATCTCCTAACGACTACTTAAGTCTGAGAAAATTAAAACCTCGTTATAAAATTGAATACAAATATGTTTATATTTCTTAATTTCACTCGATTAAACTACATGACATTGCACATATTTTTGTTAACTTCGTGCTTGTTCGGCAATGCTCGGTTCAAGGTAATGTGTCTCCGTCACAAGTCAGCATTCAGTTTATTGTTCGTGTCGCTATCTTTGTCTTGAGGACAATCGGTTAGAAAAGTTTTCGTTGTGGTTTTTGTTAATTTTTTAGTTGTCGTTATTATTGTTGTTGTTACGTCATTTTTAATTTTATTCGTGTTACTTGCAAGTGTCAGCGGACAGTTATTTCGCTAAATATGCCAAAGTGTAGTAGGTATTGATTGAATTTTGTAAAATAATAATAATGCCTTATGACATTAAGTATCTCCACCACCAATGTGCACTAAAGTGTAAATTAATAAATAAGACTTGAATGAATGAATGGATAAAATATTCTTTATTTTACGCCGATAAATAAGAGAAAAGAAATACAAATAAAAAAAAATACATACAAGCGACCTCTACCTGGCAACCACATGCAAAGAATATAATTACCTGTGAGAAAGAGTAAGGGTGTATGCAAGATATTTGAAAATATGTACATACAACATACATATAATTATATATTATGTATACATAATATAAGTTTGTGATTTAAAAAATCTGCTTTGGTATGTAATTCGTTTTATTTTTACTTTATTATTGTGTTATTGTATTTTTTTTCTTTGTCTATATTTGTTTGTCTGGCAATAAGTTTCTTCTAGAGTGTTGTGCGCGAAAGTTCGGAGAGCCATGTTCGGAGCGGCCACGACTCATCGGCCGTATTATATCTGAGTATAATTAGTAGAGACGAATTTTTAAACAGTAAAATAAAAAGTAAGGCTATGCAATGCGATAACAGTCAACCACAACCACACAGAAAAAGATCTGAATCATAATAAGGGACGTACATCATTTGCAATTAAGAAAAATAGCGGTAGATCAATTTGTGTTATGTTTTCAGGGGTTTTTTTTTTTCAGATTATTCCTTTTAATTTTAGAATGAAATTATGAATAAAATAATAAAAGATTCATTTGTGCGTTATTACTAGAGTTACTAGTTAGTTAGAGAACTAGAGTAGAGAAAATAAAAGAAAGAAAGAAAGAGAAAGTTGTACCGGATCGTTAGAAATATATATCCATGAATACGGATATTTGGTCAAAATCCGCGAATACGGATATGGATCTCAACTTTCTTACTCAATCTGTGTTGATGCGCGTGGCCTAATAACGATAGTTGACGCTTTGCGTGACAGGACATATTTCGACTTGCATTGCGCGGGTCTTTCTTTATTTGTTTATAATTTAGTGTGACAGTGGTAAAAATAGATAACGTTTGTGTTTGGTACATGAGTTAAAAGATGTCTACAATTTTTTTTGTAGAATAATAAACTTCTTTGTAGATATTTTCTTTGTAACACATAATTTCATCATGTATTGAAAATAAATAAGCTAAAAGATCCGACAAAAATATATAAGAAACGGATACGGATATCCGGACATAACTAGTTATTACTATTACTTAATACCTACATCAGTATTGTATCATATAATAAAAATAGTAAGTTAGCTTACATAAACGTTTTTAATCGTCATTAGTTTGATATTGTAATCATGTAAATTATGTTATTTTATGTCAATATCTACATAAGTTTTAGTCCTTTAACATTACTTAAATTTTAAGTATTACTACTTCATTACGGAGTTGCCAATCAAACTATTTTATTACAAACGAAACACAGCTAATATCACATTGAAATTATGAACTACTTGACAATATTTTTTGACTGATTAATTTGAAGTGCTATTCAACTTTCAACTTTTCAAAGAGTTTTAATTTTTTTCTTCTAATTAGCAAAATTATCAGCCTATATGATTCCCGCGGCTGGACATGGACCTCCATCATTTTCCTATTGGTCTTTCTAATTTATTCGAGTCATAAATATTATTAGAACTAGCATAAAAGCTATGGCGAATGAGTCAATGTTTAATCACCTATTTATAAAAATTCTTATGTCGGAGCTACGCATATTATTCGATTAATTTAAACTTCGTTAAATAAATTAATGTGGACGACGAAATTAAATTAAAGTTAATATTTAATTAATTAATTAGTTGGTCATTATTATCGAACGTAACAACGTTTGAATTTACAATCTTGTAAATTTATTCCATGTGTATGTCAGTCCGGTAGCACCAGGGCATTTCCTCTCCGAATTTGCATTTGTGAGCGTTGTTTTTCGCATCATACAAAAGCGCGTTATCTACATAGGCTTCGCACACATTGCACCACACGGAAAGGTCGAGTAGAGAAATTACGAGGGCGTGGTCGGTCGCTCGGTAGTGAGCCTGCATATGGCCGTTTATGTTGCGGCCGCAGGCGGTCTGTAAATTGACATAATGATAATCAAACAAATTTTTGCAAAGCTAGTCACAAAAAATTATCTGGCTCGAAGGACCTACTATCGAATAAACAGTTTCAAGTAAGAATCAAATTAATGATTTCAATCAATAATCGAATATGTCATTGATTCTATAGCTAGCCTCTAACATGTTACAAATAATAAAAGGATATCAATAAAGCTAGTTACAGTCAGCCTTTCCATAAAAATATAAACATTTAACACTTCTATCTGAGGGTAAGTGGATATTCTGACCCATGGACACTACATCTATCCTCGGTTGAGAATCAAAATGCAGATGCGTTGTTACCCCTGAGAACTAAGATGGAATGCCTTGTTTCCAACAAAAAGGTACCCCAGTTTTCTGCACTCACCATACGAAACACAGCATAGCATTAAATGCTATTTTACGCTGGTGTTTTATAAGGGGGTGGTCCTTCCCTGGTCGAGCCGATCCTTTCGCGCAAAAACTATAATATAGGTGGCACCACCATGATATAATTTAATAATAAATATTTTTATTTTTTTTAATCATATTTAGAATGTTAACAATAGTATTTACACATACAAACACACTATTAATTTCCAAAATAAAACGAGTACTCACAACATAACAATGCAGACAGACCCAATTCTCGTTCGTCTCGTCGCAGTCCACACATTTAACTCCCTGTTCAAATTTAACTGATGGGGGTATCGCAAAAAGATTATCAAGATGCGGGCACCACTGTAAAGGTACGACTGCAAACATTTCGCCTTCGATAAGAGCTTGCATGTTCTCCGATAAATAATCAACGAGAGTTTTCTTTCCTTCTACCTCTTTACTAGAGTCTCCTTTATCAATCACATTCTTTGAAGACCCTGGACCCTCTTCAGTTGCTCTGCTCTTATTAAGCAGTTTAGACTCGTCTTCGTTTTCATCATCAGTACCGCAATGTACACCATCAGAACATTTCGTTTTGCCTATGCTCAAATTCAGCATGTCATTTTCTAAAGACGAGTCGAGTTGATTGAACGACTTAGAACTGTCATTAGATGATTCATTCAATGGTGTTGAAGCTGACAACTTAGGTATTTTCTGTATATCTGTGTGATTAGATTCATCTGTAATCAAACCTCTAGAAGGTAGTGGTTCTCCTAGGACATTCTCTATTGGTAAAGCCAATTGGAATTTCAAACTCTTCCAATATTTTTTATGAGTTTTGATAACATTATTGATTGACTCTATAGCAGACCAATGGCAAACTGCTTTAGGATCGTAATGGTATTGTATGGGGTCGCCGAGAAGGGCTTTGGTACACATGGTCATTGCATAGGATATACTGGTCGTATTATAACCTCCTTCCAGGCAAAGAATAATTCTTCCACCAGCTAAACCTCGAAGCAGGTGAGTCATTTTCCCATAGCATTCTGGCGTAACTTTGCAACCTACAAAGAACAATGAGCAAATTAACAAAAATAGTAAAATAAAGTAGCTTCCCGCTGTCTGTACGCTTACATCTTTTACACTACGCAACGGATTATGCTGCAGTTTTCATCATCAGACAGATATATTCAAGAGGATGTTTTATATGTATAATACATGCATATTGCGTCAACATTGCATCAGTGCAAATCTAGGGTTGCTAGTTAAGAAAAATATAAAGTTAAAATAAGAACTAAATATGCTTAGATTTCTACGGTCTTATAAAAACCGTGGTTAGTGCGGATTAGTTGTGGATATACTCTCGGATGTGTATTGGTGACGAAAGAAGTCTCTTGGCCTAGGCGCCTTTGTCTTTTTCGAGAAATTTTACATTTGCTGTAAAATTCCATATTTTACATTTTAGTTCGCGTATTTTCCACGGGACTTCATTATTGAAACCGGGTCTAGTTTAACTCTGAGACTAATTTTAAACTACTTATTGTATTAAGACGGCCAATGTTACAAAAATACTATAAAATGTTTGCTATAACAATTCAATTGACTGCCCAGTTAGTTAAGTGGTCGTAAACTAGGTGAGCTGATGAGACCTTTGATTCGAATCTGAGGTCTGACCAAAAAATCAGTTATTGCGTTTATCTGTCAAGAAATGTTCAGTAGCAGCCCGGAGTTAGGAAGTTAGCGGTGTTTCACACCCTTACTCATACCTCGGAAAGCACGTAAAGCCCGTAAGTCCTGTGCTTGATCTGTCTTCTCTCTTATTAGATTGCCGTCCCATCGGACTATGAGAGTAAGGGAACAGAGAGTGCATCTGTTCTTGCACTCTATACACTTGGGCACAAAGAGAGCCTACTCATTCTAAAAGCCCGATAATGCACCTACTATCCCCCTAGTGTCGTAGTTGTTCACAGGTGAGTCATGCAACTCGTTTGCTCTCTTTTTTATAGCATTGGGTGACAAACGAGCACACAGTCCACCTGATGGTAAGTGGATGCTGTGGCCCATAGACATCCACATTTATCCTCAATTAAGAATCAAAATGTAAATGCGTTGTCACCCCTGAGTACTAAGATGGAATGCCTCGATTTTTTTTTTTATAGAAGAGGGGGCAAACGAGCATGTGGCTCACCTGATGTTAAGTGACTACCGCCGCCCATGATCAACCGCAACACCAGGGGAATTGCAGGTGCGTTGCCGGCCCTTTAGAAAGGAGTAAGCTCTTTTCTTGAATGGTCCCCAGGTCGTATCGGTCCGGAAAAATCACCGGTGGTAAATTATTCCACAGAGAGGTTGTACGCGGAAGAAAACTCCTTTTGAAACGTACAGTGGTGGACCGCCAAGCATCCAAATGGTGTGGATGGTATCGGGACGTTTGCCGTGTAGTGCGTTCACGAAATTTGGCGGCTGGGATTAATCCGAACAATTCCTCAGAGCACTCCCCGTGATAGATGCGATAAAATACGCAAAGAGATGCAACATCTCTTCGCAGTGCCAGTGAATCGAGCCGATCGGAAAGCACTCGGTCGTCGACGATTCGAGCCGCTCTGCGCTGGATGCGGTCAAGTGGAAGGAGCTGGTACTGGGGAGCCCCAGCCCAGAGATGGGAACAGTATTCCATGAGCGGCCGAACCTGCGCCTTGTAAAGTTGCAGGCGGTGTGCCGGCATGAAATACTGTCCCGCTCTGCTGAGCACGCCAAGCTTTTTAGAGGCCAATTTGGCCTTCCCTTCCAAGTGACCACGAAACTGCACGTCACTCGATATGTCGACGCCGAGGATTCCGATACTGGCTGAGGCAACAAGGGGAGTGCCTTGAAACTGAGGGGATACGACAAAGGGGTTCTTTTTAGCAGTTAACGCGCAAACTTGTGTCTTCTGGGGGTTAAACTGGACTAGATTTAGTCGCCCCCAATCCGAGACTTTGTCCAGCAGAGACTCGACTTCAGACACAAGTTTGTCCCGGCACTCAGAGACGTTTTCCCGAGAAATATTGGCTCGGCCGGTGTAAAGAGCATCACCAGTGCTGTCATCTGCATAGCAATGAATGCTACTGGTTTGCAACATATCATTGATATGCAGAAGAAACAGCGTTGGCGATAGCACGCAGCCCTGTGGAACACCAGCATTAATAAGCTTGCAATCGGAGCTTGCACCGTCTACAACGACCTTGATGCTCCGATCTGCAAGAAAACTGGTGATCCAATCGCACAATTTCTCGGGAAGCCCATAGGAAGGGAGCTTCGAAAGAAGCGCTTTGTGCCAAACCCGATCGAAGGCCTTCACAATGTCCAAACTAACGGCCAATGCCTCCCCCTTGGACTCTACTGCCTCCGCCCATCTGTGAGTTAGGTAGACCAGAAGATCACCAGCTGACCTACCACGGCGAAAACCGTATTGGCGGTCACTAATCAGCTGGTGATCCTCAAGGTACCTCATGAGCTGGCAGTTTACAATGGACTCCATTGTTTTGGAGAACAAGGAGGTGATGGCGATAGGCCGGTAGTTGGACGGGTCTGAGCGGTCGCCTTTTTTAGGGATCGGGTGGACGAAAGCCGTCTTCCATGATTTTGGGACTACGCCTAGGGAGTAGGAGTACCGGAAAAGACGCGTTAAAACCGGTGCCAACTCTGGAGCACACGTCCTCAGCACAATTGGGGGGATTCCATCAGGCCCACTCGACTTATGGATGTCCAGGGAGAGGAGTGCTTTGCGAACCGAGCGCTGAGTGAACTGCACTTCCGGCATGGAGCACTCACACCGCGGGATGGTCGGCGGACGTACTCCCCCGTCATCGAGAGTCGAGTTAGACGCAAAGAAAGAGCCTAGAAGATCGGCTTTCTCCTTTGCGGTGTGGGCCAGTGAGTCGTCCTCCCTGTGCAGAGATGGAAGAGATGGTTGACAGAAATTCCCCTGGACAGCCTTGGCGAGAGACCAGAATGCACGGGTTCCAGAAGGAAGACGAACTAGTCTCTCGCCAATTCTGCCTATGTGCTCTGACTTTGCCTTGGCAATGACTCTTTTGAAGGACCTAGAGGCGGAATTATACTTCTTTTTTAGAGCGCTGGTGTTTACATCCCTGGACGCTGATGCGTCAGCCCAGGCTCGGTAGCACTCCTGCTTATAGCATGATGCTATTTTACAGGAGAGACCAAACCATGGCTGAGATTTGCCTCCAATGGGCACCACAGAGGAAGGAATAAAAAGTTTCATACCCTGAAATACCACATCAGCGACAGAATCCGCAACAACGTTGGGATCATCCGGCGAGAAGCAAACTCGCCCCCAAGGGTAGGATGCAAAGAAAGACCGCATCCCATCTCAATCGGCTGACCTATAGTGCCAAACACGGCGGCAGCCTGCAGAATGCAACCGCGATTTCAGCGTGAGTGGCACCACACTCCGGACAAGACAATGGTCCGAGGAGCCTAAAGGGGCGTCGACGGAAATCTGATATCCGTCCGGGTGAGAGGTCAGCAGAAGGTCCAACAGGGAAGGTGTATGATCCTCCACATCTGGAATCCGCGTAGCGAAGTAACCAGTTGTGTCAGACCATATGCCAAGGCAAAATCATGAACAGATCTCCCCGCATGATCGGTTAAACGTGAACCGTGCCATTTCAGTAAAAAGGGTCTCCGGTTCTCTACACTCACCATCAGGGCTTGCATTATTCGTTCAATTTTACTATTCGAATATTTCGAATAGTTCGCCACATACTATTCGAATTATTCGAATATTACGAATTTTTCGAATATTACGAATTTTTCGAATGTTTTCTACTTAAGGAACAACATGTCATTTAATATACATAGAGTTTCAAAAGAAAAATAAGACGAACAACATTTTTTTTAAATATTTTTTGGCATAAATCACTAACTGTCAGACGTAACAAAAATAATAACAAATATGTTTCTCTTATATGTTAAATTTAAGAGAAAAACTATTTAATCAACTTCTACATATTTTTCTTCTATGAGACATAAATGAAATAAATTCTTCTATTATTATACATACACATAAAGTTAACATTTTAAAACTACAATAAAATCGACTTCTCATACCAAACCAAAAAAATTAGTCTTTTCAAAATGTTGAAATAAAAAAATGACTGCAATATATCTATGTACTTATGAATAAAAGGTAAGAAATTATTTAACAAATGAAAAGTTAAGTTTATCAAAAAGTTACTATAGTCAACCAAATCTAAGAAATACGTTTTGACAGCTGTCAGACTTATTACACCAGGCATGCCAATCAAAAAATGGGAATGTACAATATTCGATTCTTAAAATAATCGATATCGATTACGTAGAGTTGGTAATCATTTACAGTTTGGTTTGAATAATACCGGAATAACTTAAAAACGGACAATTTAAAACACAAGATTTATCAGTTTGTACGTATTTGTTGTTACTGCTTATTTCTAGAGGCACAGTTATAAAAATTTAAGATTAAAAATAAATTTATTCAATCAATATCAGTACAACTAGTTGAGCTGTCGTCGTTAAGATTAATTATTATTTTTTCAATAATGTAGTCAAAATTAATGTCTCTTTCAAAGTCATCCAATATAAAAAAATTAACACTTGCCCAACGATCCTTTGTGACATGGGCACATGCTTCAACGAATATAGAAGAAACAGTCCAAAAAGTTAAAGCTGAGTCACAAAATAAGAAGACAAACACAAAATCACAAAATTACGCACAATAAGCTCCCGAAATGGCGGCTATTCAAATTACGTAGTGGTTTTTTATAATAGGTATATGAGTTTATTGCCTAGACAAATTTATGTTGTGTTATGTTAATTTTAAAAATAAAAATTAAATTAAACAAATAATAAATTAAAATAATTATGTAATGATTCGATTATTTGAATATTTTTACCGATTATTTGAATATTTTTGCCGATTATTCGCATAACAATGAATTTTAATCATCCAAACACTACAGTAATGTACATAGCGACATATTATTGTAACGACGTCATGTTAAAAAGTTGATACTGGTTAATTTTTAATATTTTGCTTTGTTCGAAAAATTAAAATTTAAATTAGTGATAAAAACCTATACACGTTGTAAAGAAATATAGATAACTTCATAATTCTTCGGATTTACGTAAAAGGTTATTTAAAATCGTGTGAGTACGCTTGTGCAAAGTTATTGCTGAATGATTAATGTGAAAGGTCAAAAGGTATTTCTTAGATTTGGTTGACTATAATCAAGACTTCTTGCTTTGATAATATGACCTGAGAAATGAAAGGCAGTCTAGAGTGTTATCATTTAAGGCGCAACGAAGGTAGTGCATGTCATCCTACATGTCGAAAACACACTTTCGATTCTACACTTGTTGGAGGAATCATTAACAAAAAATTATATGCCCTCATTAAATGTACATTTTTTAAACCTCCAGCCTCATAAGATGCCATCTATATACATATTGCAATTTCTAAGTCTTTGTTAGAACTAAGTGTAGATGAGGGGGATGAAGTCGTCTTATTAATCAATGTATCATCAATTTGATCTCGCAGCTGCTCTTAGATACTTTTCAGTCAGCAAGAGAATTTTTAAGCCTTCTTTCCCGCTGTTGTAAATCAAAAAGTGTGAATTCATCATCTTCATCGAAAATAATGTTGCTGGTCATTGTCTTAAATTATTTCTTATTAATATTTCTTAGAGACGACTCCGTGGCGTAGTGGCTTAGCAATGAGTGGCTGCGCTGGGGGTCGCGGGTTCGAATCCCGCACGGAACAAGTATTTGTATGGCCTACAAATAATTGTTCCGGGTCTGGATGTTTGTCCTTGTGCAATTTATGTTTCTAAACTGCCCCCACGATACAGGAGAAAATCCTAGTGTAGGGGTAACGTTCTTTAATAAAAAAAATTCTTATTGATGTAGGTTATTGTTTCAACCATCATCTCATTTGAGGGATTAGGAAATACATCAGAAGGCAGTTCTTGATGAATTTTAAGTAGTTGTGCAGATATTTTAAAGTCCCTGTCAGTTCTAAAGATCTTTGCGATATGCGAATTTTCATTGATTCAGCTAGTTCACTAGGCTTATTGTGCTATTATTTCCGTAAGCTTCGTTATCATAAACTTTAGGGCTGTTTCACATGTTTGCCTTATGTTCGTAAAGTGCTTCAACTGTTGCCTTTATTAAGTTCAGCGTGTTGGAAAGATCTTCCAATATTTAGATTTCTACGGCTGAAAAATGTTCTGAAATATTTTTATTATTAAATTCTATTTATCTCTATGTTACTTTTAGTATTCGAAAAATTCGAATATCACTCTACATATTATTCGAATATTATATGAGGTGAATGTTCGAATAAAACGAATATTCGAATAGTAAGCCCTACTCACCATACGAAACACAGCAGCATTACGCTGCTATTCTATGAGAGCGTGTTCCTGCCCCGGTCGAGACGACCCATTCGTGCTACAACTATAATATAGTTGCGATCTTCTATTACTTTACTTTCTATTGCTTGGCTTTTGTTCGTTACGATCATTTCCTTCATTTTTTCGCTCTATTTATCTACATATCTATTTACCTTCCTTTATGGCTTTGGATTTGCATGAAAACGAGCTCATAGACATAACTCGCTAGAAATTCAGTTCCACTGGTGTTTACATTTGTTCATGGGTGGGTATCAGGTAAGCAGCATGCACATATATATATATATATATATATATAAAACAATGAAAAATAAACTTACCGCCCAACGGATCACCAACGCAGGCATCGAAGCCAGCGGACACGATGACTAACTCCGGGTTATATTCGTAGGCGATCGGAAGAATCACTTGTGTGAACACTGCCATGTACTCCGTGTCACCCATTCCACGCTGTTAGGAAAGTTCTTTTTATAAATACATACATATAAAATATGAGCTCTTTTGTTAACAAGGGTTAATAATTTTGTATTCCACCGTTCCACGTCATGTCGTAAGAGCGGACTTTAACCCCTCAGTCCCCTTAAAATTCTCATGCACTCGCATGCGCCCACCCGCAGCACTTAAAACCATTAAAACTTATATTTGGAGACTACTTTTCTATGAAGAAGTTTGGCATTATAAAATCTTTACAAAATTCTCTATATATAAGTCAGGTTTTAGTTCATTACAAAAAGACTATTTTATTTTGATAACAAAAACAAAACAGAGACTCAACTCAGAGAGCTCTCACGGTATCCGATAGATGGCCGTATAAATTACCTTGTTTAGTTTAATTTACAAAGGGTTATTTTCCGCAACTCCACGTCTAAAGCGTAAAACTTGCTTCTTAGATTGTGCTAAAAATTTCAATGTAATACACATAAATGCACAGAGCATTCCCGCACACTATCCTGATATACTAACAAGTTTAAACAACAAAAACATTCGTGCAATTCTGGTCTCTGAAACTTGGCTTAAGCCTTGTTTACCATCCATTTCGTATGCAATCCCAGGTTTTCATATGCTGCGTAATGACCGACTCATCAGAACTGGTGGTGGGGATGCCATATATCTTCGTAAAGATATTATATTACTCCATAGTCAGCACATCGTCCACCTCAATTGTTGAAAGTGCAGCAGAACATATTTTTATTGAAGTCACACTTTCTTCCTTCAAAGTTCTCTTAGGCGTTGTTTACAGTCCCTCTATCTCTGTTAATTATTTTTCTGCCTTTGAAAAAACTTTGGAAGAATTGATTCCGACATGTAAACATGTTATCATTGTGGGTGACTTCAATACGTGTCTTCTTAAAAATGATGTTCGGTCAAAGAAATTAAAGTCCGTAATTGACTCATGTAATCTTTACATTTTGCCTTCTAATCCTACTTACTATCCATTACTTTCCTAATAGTACCCCTTCTTTTCTTGATTTAATAATTGTTTCCTCTCCAGATTATATATTCAAACACGGCCAGCATAATGCCGATGCTTTTTCTTACCATGATCTGTTGTTTTTGTCTTATAAATTATGATCACCAAAAGTCATGTCCCGTGTTCTTCTGCTACGTAATTTTGCTAAAATGGACGTAGAATGTCTTAAAAATAGCATAGACTGGTCAATTATTGATGAGACCTCTGACGTTAACGAACAAGTGCGTCTTTTAAATTCCATTTTAATGCAGCTTTACGAAAAGCATGCACCTTTACGACCAATTAAACTTAAGCATCCGCCGGCTCCTTGGCTCACAAATGAAATCAAAGACCTAATGTTAAGAAGGAACCTAGCCAAATCCAAATTTAAAAAAGACCCCTGTGATATAAATGGTGAGAAGTTAGGAATCGCTGCAACACGATGTGTAGAGATGCGCAACGACGCATGATTGATGAATCTGATCCTTAATAAGGTTTGGAAATTTTTCTCAAAAGCTTGGGAATTGGTAAGAAGCAAAATGACTCCCTTCCTCCTGATTTAAACATTGAAATGCTTAATCAGCACTTTTCCTCAAGTTCTAGTCACGTTAACAGTTGTAAATCTAGAACCTTAAATCACCTTCATTCTTTGCCAACTCCCGATTTCTCTGAATATTGGTAGTGATAATGTCAGCCGAAACATGATTCTCCCGCTATTAGATATCTTGACTCCTATCATAACCAAAATTTTCAACAACTCTATAAATACAGGTACTTTTCCTACATTATGGAAAGATGCACAAATTATTCCATTACCCAAGAAATCCAATCCCAAGTTCCTTCTGTGATTATCGTCCTATTTCCATATTACCTTTTCTTTCTAAAATTCTTGAGCGTCTTGTTCATCAGCAACTTAGTCTATTTTTGAATCAAAATAGCCTCTTAAATACATTTCAATCAGGTTTTCGCCCTGGCCATAGCACCGTCACTGCTTTGGTTAAAATCACAGACGACATTCAAGCAGGTATGAAGAATCGGCAAGTTACTATTCTTACTCTTCTTGATTTTAGCATTGCTTTCAACACAGTCGATTTCGACATACTTCTAGCTGTGCTTCGTTCTATTAACGTATCTCCAGCAGCAACCGACTGGTTTCGTAGTTACTTGTTTGAACGCCGTCAATGCATCCGTAATGAAGACACTTATTCCTCGTGGTGTCTCTAGATGCAGGCGTACCACAGGGTGGCGTGTTGTCTCCTCTCCTTTTCTCAATTTTTCATACGCTCTATTACTTCAGGAATTTCTTCGCTCTACCTATCTTTATGCAGACGATCTCCAAATATATTCTCAAACAAGTATTGAAAATCTTCCATCCGCCGTGCTATCCATAAATCGTGATCTCTCAATTATTTCTGAATTTTGAACATCTTATGGAATCAAGGTTAACCCTAGTAAAACACAGGTAATAGTGATAGGTATCTATTTTCTAGTTTGAATAGAAGCAAACTACTACAAAAAATTACATGGCATACGCTGCCCTTTGTTTGTTTTGAGAATTCTGTTATTCCTTATAGAAAGGTTGTAAAAAATCTAGGGGTTCTAATTGACAGTACGCAAGAAAATGTTTGCAGCTTGTTGCCATTGCCATTTCTACCAAAATTGCGTAAGCACATTCCATTTTGTTACCTATTTTAGACTATGCTGACATATGTTACACTGATATTACCATGGAGCAATTAAACAAGCTTGAGCGTCTTCAGAATATATCCATTCGATTCATATTTGGTTTACGCAAATATGATCATGTATCCCAATTTCGAAATCAACTCAAGTGGCTCCCTATTCGCCTTCGCCGGAATGTTCATATACTCTCTTTACTTTTTTGTGTACTGTTTGATCAGAAATCTCCAAGGTACCTTAAGGAACAATTTCACTATCGACATGAAATTCATAACCGCAATTTGCGTTCAGTGTACAGCTTGGCTTTAAATACTCCTTACAACGTAACTTCATTTTATAATAAATCATTTACTTCACTAGCAACGCGACTTTGGAATTCATTACCACTTAACATTCAGAAAGCGCAATCTTTACAGTCTTTTAAAAAAACTACTTAAGGAGTATTATTTGAAGTTCCCGTCATAATAATAAATTATATGTATTTTCTCTCTCATATATACTTGATTTTTTTTTGTTAAATTTTCTCTGCAGTATATGTTTGAATATATTAAATTAAAATTATTGTACATATATATGTATATATATCTATGTATATATATTATAAGTATGTAATATATATATTTATAATAATTAAATATTGTATATATTATTAATATATTTTTATAAATATTATTCTTAATAATTTTTTTTCATGTTTATTTCATATTGCACGTTTCACCTATCTGTCAAAATATGAAATTATAAAGTCCTTTTGTGTTCGGTTTGTCAAGCAGAAATCGCTTAAAGCGATATGACCGCCGTTTGTAGCTCATAAGTTTTCCGTTATTGTAATAACTTTGTTCAAATGCAATAAAGAGTTATCTATCTATCTATCTAAAAGCTGGGGCGGGTTATTAAGTAAAATACTCAGACCGATGATGGGCAACAACGTTGAAGGTTCGCGATGTCTACCACTGCTAAACTCAAACCAAAACCTAGAAAAATACATGACCATGACTTTAAGGCCCTATTTCATTGAAACTACTATTTTACGCTAGTATTGTGTGAGAGCATGATTCTCCCCGGTCTTGTCCCAATCGTGCTATATGCTATATGCTGCAGAGTGGTATACATTTCGAAATATGATGGTGTGTTGTAACAATGTTGACGAGCTGATGAAGATTTAAGGGTGACCTTATTCCAGGGTATGTTGATATTGTATCCCTCCCCACGTGCTCGCCCGACGGCGTCGTAGTTTGCATCGCGAGACTGCGGGAAGAATGACCCGTTATCGTACCGGTGCACCGACATGTACATTATCTGCAATCACGAAACATTAAAAAAAAATTTAAAAATAAAACATTGCTCGACAAACACAGCTAGGAAAAAATACGTAATTGGTTGCTTACGCTCAACTATGAACAGAGCAGCAGGTCCAAAAATTATCATAGTAACTATATGCTTAATATTGGGCATATAGTTACTTCTTACTTATTTATTTACTAATATTTAATTTCTTAAATAATTTATTATTAATATATGTATTGTCATAATAACTATATGCCAAATATTGAGCATATAGTTACTAATGCAAAATATTATATATTATTAATATATGTTATTTTACTAGCGATGTGCCCTGGCTTCGCTCGAGTGATTTTTCAATCTCGACAACAGCTCATCGTATCGCATCCAATTGTGAATCTAAACCATCCTGGGTTGACAGAGGGTGGTCCAGCCACTTAAACACAAAAATTTCATCAGAATTAATCGAGCCAGTTTTGAGTTTTAGCATGACTAATGGACAACAATTGATTTGTATATAATAAAGAGACGATTTGTATATAATAAAGAGACGATATGTATGTGTATGTTTAAGTATATATTTATAAATATCACATCATACATCACAACATCATAAATAAAATAAGGATGAGGAAGAGATTTAAAAACATGGAAATTTAAAAGTTCATTCAAAATACAAACTTTTGTAGTCAGCCGATATTATTTAGCTTATGTTAAAGTAACCTATATTGCCAAAAATAGTAAATAATCACTAAAATTAAATACCCATTTTAGCGTGGAATTAGATTCAATAATTTTACAACTAGTGATCTTACTTAAAAAAAAAACTCCAAATTATGATAGTTTAATCAAAAAATAGTTAATGTCCACAAAAAATTTAACAGTATTTTAATATAAAATGACATTTAAATATGTAACATCTTTTTATCCTATAAAAGTAAATTATTCCAAATAAATATTATATCAATGGTAATAAACCCCTAAAGTTTGACCGTATGATATTATAAATTCATTACTAATACCTGAGCTTTTTATGACTTTCATTATTAACCACTTACTAACTAAATAGTTTTTTTTTTTCTGTTTCGCGTTTATTCAATAATGTTTATTAATAAACAACTCATATAATTAAAATAATCCTTTAATTAAAATTTAAACAAACTTAAAAATCAGACTGTGTAATTAACATTTATGTTAAACAGAAAAAATAGAGAAATTATCAAATTCTCTAAGAATCGGTCTTCTAAATAAGTATTAAGTAATTAACTACCTAAGTACTTAGATAGTAATTTTATAATCAAGAAAAGAACAAAAAATCAGTCAAGTCAATATTCTGATATCAAAACTTTTCGTTTTAAAATTTACTGCACTATAAGAAGAAAAATCAGTAAAAAGTCAAAATTTTAGTACTAAAAATAGTAGTTTTAAAATTTACTGCACTATGCTTTCTTAGCTTTTGCTGGTCGTCCTCTTTTACGTTTCACACCAATTGGAATGGCTCTTGCCTCTGAAGGCAGCTGTTTAAGTCGAATTGTCAATCCAACCAGATGCTTGCATAAAAGTATACGCTCACAAAGTGTGCCAACATCTTTTATCGTTTTGTTAGAAGCTTCTTAAGCATTATTTGCAGCAGGAGTCCCGGTAGATGCGCCTAAATACCAGAACCGATTCAGCATAAGCCAGTTGCTGTCAAAGTATGCCAAAATTTCTTTTCCACTTGTCCATGAATTTTTCGCAGGCTCGATCAAATATTTCCTGGGTTGAGGCGCACTGTAAGTCATCAATATCTTGTAGTATTTCTTTCTGTGAATTTTTTGACGCTGCTCTATTCTTGATTGAATTTTCTTTTTCGCATACGCTCAGCACATTTTATAATAACTGCATCAGTTCCAAAAAAACGCGCAAATGCGGTTTGTATACTTTTATCTGCATCACAGACCAAAACTTTACATGTTTAATGTGTGAGTAGAGGGAGAAAGCTGCGTTTTTAATGCGGAAAATAAAAATGTGTCTCCCGTTCGTTCTGTAGTTGCGACAGCATCAAACGGGTGAAAATGTTTATTTTTATCTGTAGGTAGTTCTCATTACACAGAAAACCCTTGCCAGATGCGCTTGTATATGGCATCGGCGTGCAGGACTTTGGCGTGATAGACCAATTAAATACTTTGTCGATAGCATAAATCGGATGTTCGGATCTAAATCATATTAAGAAACTTCATAAGCCGCAACGAATACCTGATTGTCTTCGTCAGGTACTTGTGAGTTTTCTTTTAAGCATGATTCAAGCTCTCCTAAACTTATAAGTGCTGGCCCGTATTAATTCTGACGTACAATTTTAAGATAGTTGTTTAACTGTAACTTAGTCGGCTGAATTATACCATCAATTTTACTTAAAGTTTTCATAATAGATTTCGGTTTCAAATGCATTTTAAATAGCTTTTCTATTTCCTTTTTTGTTTTCTCATTTAGTCCTCTAGTGGACCGAGAGTAAGTACGAAAGAATAATATATCTTCACATCAATAAAACATAACTCGCGGCAGAACATAGAATTTCATGCAGTAACGTTTTATGAGTGAGGAGACAACGTATGAACTGAATGAAATAGGAACTCCGAAAGAAGAGGAAGGAGGTAGCGAGATAAGTATAGATGAAATAATGAAAGCAATGAAAAGCATGAAAGCAGGTAAGGCTGCCGGTTATGATAGAGTTTCACTCGAAATGCTAAGGGCTGGAGAGGAAGTGGTGGCAGGCCTGCTGCACACCTTGTTTAATTTATGCTGGGAACTGAAGCGGGTACCGGGAGACTGGTGCAAAGCCGTGATAGTCCCAGTATATAAGGGAAAAGGGTCGCAGCAGGACTGTAAAAACTACCGCGGTATCAGCCTTCTTAGCATCGTGGGAAAATTGTATGCCAAGGTACTAATTGAAAGGGTCATGAAAGAAACCGATGGAAAAATTTGGGATGTGCAAGCGGGATTTAGAAAGGGAATGGGATGTACAGATCAAGTCTTCTCCATGCGCATGATCGCGGAGAAGTTTTTGGCCAAAAACCAAAAGGTTTTTTTGCGTTCATGGACTTGGAGAAGGCCTATGACAGAGTGGATAGGAATGTGCTATGGCAAACACTGAACTCATTTGGGTTGAGCGCTGGCTTGATACAGGCATTGGAATCTCTTTATAGGGACTCTAGTGCTTGTGTTAGGATCAACGGGGTCTACTCCGACTGGTTTGGCATCCATAAAGGTGTCAGACAGGGCTGTGTGGCTTCCCCGTGGTTGTTCAACCTATTTATGGACAGTTGTTTGCAAAATTTGAAAGTTGAAGAATGCGGATTAAGAATGGGTGAGTTAACCATCAAATGCCTTTTGTACGCCGATGATCAAGTTATTCTTGCGTCGTCGGCGGCTGAGTTGCAAATGATGGTTACATTAATGAACAGATCATTAAAAGAAAGGGGTATGAAAGTGAACGCAAGTAAGACGAAAATTATGGTTTTTGAAAGAGATGAAAGTAAAACGATATGTGAAATAAGAATAGATGGGGAGTTGATCGAGCAAGTAGATGAGTTTGTATACTTGGGTTGCGTATTTAGCAGGGATGGGAGATATGATAAGGATATAGAACGACGAGTGAACGCAGGAAACAGAGTAAATGGGGCCCTGCACTCTATTGTGAAGAGTCAAAATGTGTGGAAAAAGGCACGTATGGCAATTCACAATGCTGTGTTGGTCCCTACTTTAACGTATGGTAGTGAAAGTTGGGTGTGGCAGAAGAAGCACGAGAGTAGAATAAACACAGTAGAATGCGGTCGTTAAGGAGTATGTTAGGGCTGAATCTGAATGACAGGGTAAGAAATTGTGTAATAAGAGAAGAGTGTGGTTTGCAAGATGATGTTGTGACCAGGATTAAGAAAGGAATGCTTCGGTGGTTTGGTCATGTGGAAAGAATGGATGAGGAAAGAGTGACAAAGAAAATTTATGTTGCAGAAGTGAATGGCAGAGTCGGAAAGGGACGTCCTAGGCGAAAATTTATTGACCAAATTGGCGATTTATTGAAAACGGGCCAAATTAGGAGTACCCTTAACCGACGAGCATGCATGCGTAGATGTATGGATGTGAAGGAGGCGAGAGAGGTGTGTCAGGATCGTGCCAAATGGAAGTCTGTAGTCTCTGCCTACCCCTCTGGGTGACAGGCGTGAGTGTTTTATGTTTTATGTTTTTATGTAACGTTTTACTCCTTCTTCAGTCATATGAACATTTTGTATTGACCAAGTTTTCTCATTTTTTGTAAATTCCTCTGTGCTTCGCACATTCACAAATTTTCTTTCAAAAGCCCAAATTTTACCTTGCCTTCGACGTTTTTTCGAACGGTCTGTGATTTTATCACCTCAGCCTCCTTCTTTCGAATTTGATGAGTCACTCAACGTTCCATGATAAAATAAATGTCTATAAACAGAATCTACAAAACTCACAAGTATCATACGCAAGTGCTCTCGCGTGACTAAATTGTGGGGGATCGGTTCGGTTCGGGCACTCGGGGGTGAGAGCGGCGGGTGGCGCGATCGCGGTCGCGGGCGCGGGCACGAGCAACTTTGAAGTAGGTTATGTATCATATGTGGTAGTATAGCAACATTTTATGGCAATCAAACAGTGTATTTGGGTAGAAATGGCGCAATAATTTGCGCATTAAAATATTATGATCATCAATTTACTAAATTTGGTTTCATAGTATAATTTATTTATTTTTTGTTTTATTCTTTATTGCATCCTTAAACAAAAGAATACAAAGGGCGGACAAGTGCAGTTATGATTTTTCTGCAGATTGATTTAGATTTTAGGTAATAGTGATTATGGTAGCAAAGTTCTTTTTGGTGGTCATGATATTTATCCCCATTTTATTTCTGTTAAATTGTATATTATGATTCTCATGATACAGGCCTGCACATCTAACTATTAAATAAATTATTCTCATTTTTTCATTTCATACATACGATGATGGTTTGATATTAATTTATAAGTGGTGTAATTATTTTCAACACTTAATATTTCATTTTATTTCTAAATTTTGTTTTAATATTAGTTAACTACTGATGTTAACTGAAAGTAGTTAAGAAAAAAGTTTCAAATTTATATATATATATATAAAATTCTTATGCATGTGTTTGTCACTGAACTACTCATAAAAGGCTGGAGTAATTTTAATGAATTTTTGAGTGTTTGAGATGTATTCACTTCAATAAAAATATATGTACATCCCCAGTGTAGACGTACCTTATCGTCGTGATAGGTGATCCTCTGCGTGCCGTTGCCATGATGCACGTCCCAGTCGAGGATGAGCACGCGTCTCATGTGGTGTATGTGTGTGGCGTGGCGAGCGGCGGCGGCCGCGTTGTTGAGCAGGCAGAAGCCGCTGGGCAGCTCGTCGTCCGCGTGGTGGCCCGGCGGCCGCACCACGCACACGCCGCACCCCACCACGTTCGAAGCTATCGCATCCACCACCTGTGCCAGTAAACATTCACTTATATCGTGTATAATTGTACGATTCAACCGTACGTTACTGCTGACGTTAACCTTCAACACAAAGTAATAGCAACAGTTCGACAGTTATAAAATTGAGTTAGTTCACGTATTCACCTTAACCGTGACAGATATATTTTCTTTTTTATCACTCTCTGCTTTCACGAGATTCTCGTCATGAGGAACACTGATATCCACTATTATTGTCTTGCGTGTTGTTCCTTCTAATACCACAATGTCAGGTTTATTTACTACTATAATCCTGTCTCTGATAATTGACCGATCCCAGTACAGCGTGACACTTCTATTTTCAAGTACTGGCTTTGGTTCATACTTATATGGAATGCCCTCTTAAGTAAAACCAAATTTAATGGCTTGAGATGGGGTATTGTCCTAGCTACTTGGTTATGTCTGTGCAAATACTCACCATTCGATAGTTCGGGACAACCCAAAATTACATGTCTGAGGGATTCTCTAGGGCGATGAAATGCTCGACACACGTGAACCGTACCATCCCTCAGAATGTACTTCCGGTAGTTGTTGGTTTTAATTACTTCGTCAAAAACTTCAGTTTCTACAAATAGGTCGCCAAATCTCCACAGTCACACTCACAGGATACCAGCGGCAAATAGCAGCTTAATGCTGCTGTGTTCCATATAGTGAGTGTAGAAAATCGAACTCTTTTTTCTGTAAACGAGGATTCCATATTAGTCTTCACGGGTGACAAGGCATCTGCATTTTGAATCGTAATCGAGGATAGATGTAGATGTCTATGGGCCACAGCAACCACTTACCATCAGGTGGACTGTGTGCTCGTTTGTCACCCTATCCTATAAAAAATTCTTAACTAATGTACTGATGCACCCATGTCTCCACCAGGATTAGTCAATATTATAAAAAATCAACCATGCAGCTACTTGGCATTTCAAACCTTTTTGCGCTAAGCTCATAGCCATAGTGTGAGGCCCGACATATTAAGCGGGGTTAATGATTTGTCATTCATTACTACGTCACTATGAATGCGTGATGCGCCTTTTTTTGTTATAATATAGTGTCTGAGGTTGTATACTTCACGATGGTGTAGGTTTTTAATGTTGAGTAAACTCCGTCCACCGTCTTTTCTTGGAAGATACAACCTCATAATAGACGATCGCGGATGGTGCATTCTGTGCGTAGTCATCAATGTACGGACTCGTCTATCCAAGGCATCCAATTCAGTTTGGGACCATCTTGCAACACCAAATGTATATAGAAGGCTAGGTATTACCGAGAGTTATACATATATATTTAAAATAAAAGCTAGTTTCTAAGGTTACCTCCTGCGATTAATGTAACAGAAATTGAAATAATACTAGTTTTTACGGAATTTATTGCGTATATTTAACTTTTTAAATACCTGACGTTTCGAACGCTTTACAGCACTCATGGTCACGGGCGGGACTGAGATGTTCAACATCCATATGTCATAGTTAACCGCGGTTACCATAGATTAATATTTAGCTTTTGTTCCGATCTATGCAGTATGAACTTATGGTATCTTGAAGTCTTGCAGTTGTATGCTTGGGTTGGGATTTAATTTCCCACCCAGCCATCTTCTCTATTGAAATTAGGATGTTTTTTGATTTCAATAGCCTCGCGAATCATCCTTGGAAGCAATCGGTGTTCTTTAGCGAGGATTTGCGGTCTATCAAATCTGATGTAGTGACGGGGGCGATCCTGTACGTGTTCACAGACTGCAGACTTCCCGGAGCGTTTAAAAAGTTAAATATACGCGATAAATTCCGTAAAAACTAGTATTATTTCAATGTGTAGTGTTTGCGTAAATATAAGAAATCATAATGTAACAGAAAATTTACACTCACCTGTAAAACGCACCCCATAGCCACAGCCGCACTTTCTAATGAATCGGGATGGAAGTAAACAGACTCGAAGGCCTCTTTCTGACTGTTCAAGTCACGGAGTTTGGTTGCAGCAAGCTCTTTGAGCCTGAAAACAATGTCCAAAATTAAGTTCTGTGAACTAAATTCAGAAGTGCAGAACAAACACAAAAATAATAAAACCTTTAAAAGCAACCTAAAAGCAACAACGTCTTTCATCTAGCTTTATAGTTTTTTTTTTGTTTTACGTTACTCCCGCAATAGGATTTTCTCCGGTATCGTGGAATTTACAAACTTGAATTGCAGAAGGACAAACATCCAGGCCCGAAACAATTATTGGTAGGCCGTATAAATATTTATTTCTATCCTTAACCACAATATTCTTAACCTTTATGATGCTCATGCTCCAGTTCACAAGGTTAGATTGAAGCGCCTCCCTGCCCCTTGGATGACAGAGGGCGTAAGGATGGCAATGTCTAGACAAAATCGTGCTTTTCTTCGTTTGAAGAGAGATCGAACTGAAGAAAATTGGTTATCTTTCAAAGCAGCCAGGAATAGCTGTAATCAGATGGTACGTGCAGCTAGAGGCCGATATTTCCATAATTGTGTTAATAACTCTTCTCCAGCTTTAGTGTGGAAATTTCTAAAATCTTTTGGTCTTTAGGCCAGCTACGTTGGATTGTGGCCCTTCTCTATCACTGGATGAAATCAACCAACATTTCGCCCTAATATTCCTACTTATAATTTTTCTTCTGTGGCTCAGAATGATGTCAAAAAGTCGATTTTAGCAATCCAGTCCAAGGCGGAGAGTTATGACCAGTTTAGTAGACATATGGTAGCATTTATACTAGAGTACCTCCTCCCGACAATTTCTCATATAATCAATTTTTCCCTTGATTCAGGTCAGTAGCCTAACCTTTGAAAGAGGGCTTTTGTAAAGCCTCTCCCAAAAGTTCCTACTCCCATTCTTCCCTATCATTTTCGCTCAATATACATTCTACCCACAGAAATCTAAATAATAAGGCAATAGAAATGCCTTCTACTGTCTTTTAATATCAGGACGCGTGTCGCCGGTTCGCAGCTTCCACACATAGACGAACAATAAATTACGCCTACACATGTCTAATATTCATTCAACAAAGATTAAACTATAAGCTATTTCGTTAAGGAATATTTTATAAAAACGCAAAATCTCAGGAGGCGTAGCTACTCGGTCCAATAATTAACGTGTGCGAAAAACAGAGAATGACATTGCGCGCTCACTCTCACTTGGGAATAGTGCAGCTAACGCACGTTTCGACGACTTTCTATTAAGCGTCGTTGATCGTCCAGGAGTCTCACACCCAGATATAACTAATTAACTGAAAATGTCTCAGTAATAGACGCATTTAGTCTTAGATTTAGATTTTCGACGCTTTATAATTAGAGAAAAGGGGATATAATAAAACGTTAAGGATAAGTATATCTATTTATCTTTAATATCCGGATCTTTTGGAAACCAGGAATAATAGCATTGTATTAAATAAAGAGATGTTTAAATAAAATAAATGCAACATTATACAAACAGCAACAAATATAAATATATGTATGGGTGACATATTTATAATTTTTTATTAGTTTTAAAGATCTGTACTGACTTTCTGTTTGTTATTTTTCAGTTACCCGGCTTCTTACAGATCGTATTTAGTCTACTATCCTTACAATATAATAATTTTCCCTACAATATATTAAAATTGCATAAAAATTTATCAAGTAATTTAAAAGTACGAACAAACAGATAATCGCTGATAAACGGCTAACGGTATAAAATATTTAGAAAGCAAAAAAGAATCGAGGTGTAAATAAATATTTAACAAAAAATCATATTTCGATATACTTCAAAACACCATTTTTACGTCTCTGCGTCTGAAACAAAACTAGTGACCGAAACAAACGCTCTTCGCGCGCTTGTGGCCTACGAGTCACATGTGCGGCGACAAGGTCACGCGCTTTTACGACTTCTATTGCCTTATTATTTAGATTTCTGTGATTCTACCCTTTCTTACCAAAATTTTGGAATCCTGTGTTTACAAGCAAATTTCTACATTTATTTCGAAACATAACCTACTACGTATATATCAGTCTGGGTTTCGTCCTGGTCATAGTACTACTACTGCATTAATTAATGTTATTGATAATATTAAACAAGGCATGGAAGAAAAAACAGTACTGGTACTAGTTGATTTCTCAAATGCTTTCAACACAGTTGATCATGAAATCCTTCTTTCCATAATGTCTCATCTGAATTTTGGCCCCACTGAATTGGATTGGTTTACATCTTATCTTAGCGGTTGACAGCAGTCAGTCAGTGTGTGGCAAATGACCTCAGGTTGGGCTGATGTGGATGCCGGTGTGCCGCAAGGCGGTATTCTTTCTCCTATAATGTTTACAATTTTTATAAAATTTATTACCTCTATCATCGACCGCTCATACCATTTGAATGTATGATGACTTTCAGCTTTATGTGCAAAATGAGATTAAGGATATCCATAATGGGATACAAAACCTTAACGGAAACTTATCAGCTATCAAAGATTGGTCTACTCATTATGGAGTTTTGGTCAATCCTTTGAAATGCCAAGCTATACTGGTGGGTAACCCAAGGATGTTGGCTAAGATTAATCTAGCAGACTTACCTCATATTTACTATGATAGTACTATAATTCCGTTCAGTAACTCTGTTAGAAATCTTGGCCTTTACATCGACAGCATGCTGAATTGGAGATATCAGGTTTCAGATGCGAGTCGTAAAGTCACTGCCACGTTATGCTCTCTGTATCGTTTAAAACATTTTCTTCCCACAAAATCTAAGATCATGCTTGTCTAATCACTTATATTATCCATAATTAATTATGCAGATATGTGTTACCCAGACCTGTCCCACGGTCTTCTGAGCAAGCTGGATCGCCTTCTCAATAACTGTATAAGATTTATCTTTGGGCTTCATAAACATGACCATATTTCGCAATACAGATCTAAGCTAAATTGGTTTACAATCCGGCAGAGGCGCAACTCCAGAATATTGCTTGTGCTTTCTTCCATATTGTTGCGCGGCTAAGTTGACATCTGGCACTAGCGCCATCTAGTGTCGGGTAACGGAGCGAGGGGAGAGCTTTCCAGAAAATGACATCACTAATCTTTCAACCGACAGCGGCATCTGTTGTCGAAAGGAAGAACTAAGCTTCTGGAAGCTGACTCTCGAACTTTCGGCGCTTTGTCGATTGGTGCGCGTATTTACTTGAATGTTCTGTGATTCGGTACTAATGTGTATTTATAGGCGCTGCAAGGTGCGATCGGGGAAGTATTGAATTTGGCGAGACAAGCGAAGCTTCGGAGCGGAATAAAGTGAATCAGTGTGATTAATTATTAGTGTTTTAAGTTTAAATTTGTGTAAAGAAAATTAAAGTGTTAATTTAGGTAATTTTATCGGCAATTTTTATTGTCACGAACCTCAAGCTCGTAACAATATTAAACGACCCATCTTCACCATCTTATTTTAAGAGTAAATTTCATTATCTTTCCTCATCTCATGATAGGGTCCTACGCTGTTCTTATAACAATAAAATCTGTATTCCTGTTCACTTCACCGAGTTCTATGGTAACTCCTTCACAGATCAGGCTACACGCCTTTGGAACTCCTTGCCCGATGACATCAGAAATGCTCTCAATAAGTACACTTTTAAAAAGTTGGTCCGTGAACATCTATTAAAGACAACGCATATTACATGACTCATCCATTTAATATGTATTGTTAAACAGATATTTATAGTCATTTGTATGTGCTAATTATGTATGTATTTAAATATGTATATTTGTGTGTATATGCATATATTTATATATTTGTATATATGTAATATGTAAGGAGATCATATATGTATAGTTTATTTATTAGTAGTATGTGTATATCATTTAGTTAATTATCATTTGTTTTGTGTTCTTTTATTCTATATTGCCACACCTATGTCAAATTCTCACCACTCCATGAGTTTACTGGTAGAGAATGCCTCAAGGCATTAAATCCGCCCTTTGTTTTTTGTTTTCACCCTGTGTTTGTTTAAGGATGCAATGAAGAATAAAATAATAATAATAATATTTGTTCCGTACAGGATTCGAACCCGCGGCATCGGCACCGCAACTCAAGTTTCGCCACTGCTTGGCTATGCTCATTATAAGCTGTAATCTATGTATGCTATAGCAACATATTGAAAGTAGAAAGAGGTAGATGCAGCGAATAAGTGGAAGTGTTAATAGAAACGCCAATACGGTTTCCGTCATGGTCGATCAGCCGGTGATCTTCTGGTCTACCTGACTCATAGATGGGCGGCGGCAGTAGAGTCCAAGGTCCATTCCATTCGATATGTCCATTGCGACGGCCTTCGATCGGGTTTGGCATAAAGCGCTTCTTACGAAGCTCTCTTCCTATGAGCCTCCCGAGAAATTGTGCAATTGGATCACCAGCCTCCTTGAAGATCGGAGCATCAAGAGCTCCTTCCACTTGACCGCATCAAGCGCAGAGCGGCTCGAATCGTCGACGACCGAGTCCTTTCCGATGGGCTCGATTCACTGGCGCTGCGAAGAAATGTTGCATCTCTTTATGTATTTTACCGCATCTATCTCGGGGAGTGCTCTGAGGAATTATTCGAATTAATCCCTGCCGCCAAATTACATGAACGCACTACGCGGCAAACCTCCCGATACCATCGACACCATCTGGATGCTTGGCGGTCCACCACTGTACGTTTCACTAGGAGCAATCTGCAAAACAAGCAAACTGCAATACCCCTGGTGTTGCGGTTGTTCATGGGCTGCTGTAGTCACTTAACATCAGGTGAACCGTATGCTCGTTTGCCCCGTCTTCTACAGAAAAAAGATTGCCTTTACAAGAGAAAATAAAAGAAGTACCATGATGGTAACAAAAAATTGCCGCCTACAACGGGCTACTCGAAAAAGACTTTTCTTTCTTTAAACACATAATCAGGCCCAATAACGCAAGTGCGTCATCATCTTCCACCATGGACGACATGTTTCATGCGCAAATCCTGCGGAGAACTGACGATCGAGCCCGATATCGGTGGCGTGTGGAGACATAGGGGAAGTTCGGTTTAACTGCACAGCCTGAAGTCGCAACGTCCGATATATCGTTACGTGTCTATTACGCATCAGTGTCAATTGCAAGAAAAGGTGTCCTACCGCCTAATATAGAAAACGGGCGTCGGGAACTTGCCCTTTGTGATATTTACTGTAATCAGCTTAAAATTGAATCAATTCCAAGCTATTTGATTCACTATTATTGGATAAAATACAAAAAACCACGAATAATACCTATTGAGATGCTTCTCTGTGTGTACAGTGAGTATTTCTTCGTCAGTGGCGGCCCTCGCGGGTAACTGATGCAGTCTCTCCAGCAGTTGGAAGTCGCGGTGTCGCTCGTGTATGCGCATTATTCGCTCTGGACATTCTACGTGCCCACTACAACAAGAAAATTGGCAATATTTAACAAAAAATAGTCCTGCTTGTGGCCAAATCTCCTGCCAAGTCTTTTCTATTTAAGTTTATAGCTGAAGCACACTTATAAATATATTAAATTTTAAATCAACTTTCTTACCTAGTAGAGCCACACTGCAGCCATATTATGGTTGTGGCACGAATGGGTCGGCTCGACCAGGGAAGGACCACGCTCTCACAGAATACCAGCGTAAAATAGTAGCTTAATGCTGCTGTGTTTCGTATGGTATGTGTAGAGATCCGGAGATCTTTTTTTACTGGAAACGAGGCATTCCATCTTAGTCCTCAGGGGTGATAACGCATCTGCGTTTTGATTCTTAATCGAGAATAAATGTAGATGTCTATGGGCCATAGCATCCACTTACCATCAGGTGGACTGTGTGCTCGTTTGTCACCCTTATTCTATAAAAAAACTGGTCTATTCATAAGACATCACCCTATTTCGTCCCGTGGGTGTTGTAGAGGCGACTATAGAAAATAACAGAGAAATCTTATGGCTGCCATAGATGGCGGTATAACAATGTTGTACACGCCATTCCAAAAATAACCAGACCAGCAACGCGAAGCAGCGTTAAAAGTGCTCATTTCTAGTGCTGTGGTCGTCTGTTTCACGGTTCACGTCATTTCACCAACGCACATCGCAACAAAACTTTCCCAGCACCACTACTCCCACCAACACCACTACTCCCGGCACCACTACTTCCAACACCACTATTTCAGGAAAGACACACCACCAACGATAATACGACACGTGTTTCGCCTCTACAGGAGGCATCCTCAGGTGATTTACACGGCTCTACGGCGGCTGACCGCTAAGTCTGAAGGTGGGTCTACGCTAGACGAGCCGAGCACGAGCGGAGCGTAAGTTGAGCACAAACTCGTGTAGTGTGGAGGAGTTTTCTTCATCGTACAACTAATTTGTGGAATCTTTTACCACCGGTGATTTTTTCGGAGCTTACCCCTTTTTAATAGGCCGGTGACACACCTGCGATTCTCTTGGTGTTGCAGTTGTTCATAGGCGGCGGTCGACACTTACCATCAGGTGAGCCGCATGTTCGTTTGCCCCCTCTTATATAAAAAGAAACCTGCCAAGCGCGAATATTAAAACAATTCTCTGCCCGATGATGATGAAGAAGGAGATACAGGGTGTTAGTGTAAACACCGTTATCCTTGAAACCAGTCGTTTGGTTTCACTCATAGAACGTAAATTCAATGAAAAATAACAACATTTTTTAGTAAAATCTCAATTTTTCCTTAATTCCTCAATTTTTGCCTGTCCTAAGCCAGGATGAAAGTATGAAGGAAAAGTTACATCACAGGTTATGTGTACCTATTGTGTTTTTATTGGAATGTTGTGTAGGTAGCTAGCACGGGCAGTGATCTTTACAGTCATTACGTCACTCGGGCGCATAGGGTATCCATGAATTTACGGACAGTGTCGGACAGAAACTTTAAATTGTGTGCAAGAAAATAGCGTTTTTTTTTAATTCATAGAAATTACGTTCTATAAGTGAAACCAAACCACTGGTTTCAAGGATAACGGTGTTTACACTAACAGCCTGTATATTACAGCATTTTTGTGCCAGTGCTTGGCTATAACGGAAACAAAATGAGGGTACTTGTATGTCTAAATAAAAATATATTTCACAAACATTACGTCAAATCACACTAGAGCAGTGTGGCGATCTATTATCCATCTCTCGGATGATCATGAATATGGTCTCTCATATCTCGGGAAAAAGAGAAAACTTATGTCGTGAAGACTTGTTTGATGATCATAGACTGCTTTTTAAACTTTCTTGTTGTAATACGCCAATGTTCTTGATAATGTTGAGAACATTATTTCATAAAAAGAAACTACTCACGGTTCGCATATGTTCCTATGTTTCAACATCGCTTCGTCGTATATGTAGCAGACGGGGTGTTGTGGCAGCCTCAGATCTGTTACTGAAAGTATCAATGTATTGTTCTATAACACATTACAATAACAGACTACAACTAGTCCACTACTGAACAAAGGCCTCCCTAAGAAATGCATAGCATCTCTTTTACCAGGTCATTGCTCATAATATTTAAACATAGTAAATTAACAAACCTGTCCGAGAAATAATCTCTGTTTACTTGCAATTTTAATTTTGATATTTCAATAACACATAGATGCACTCAAGTTTATTGTAAATACAATGTGAGCAAATTTTATGAACAGATTGACAAACACAGCAAATAAGACGACAGAACTTTTCAAGGCGTACCATAGTTTTGCTGGGCAGTAAACAAGTTTGATACAACAGGCTCCAAGATTAAACTTAGGGGAGATTTAAGCACACACTCGAAAAAATCTCAAAAAATAAAAATACAGTCGGAAGTAATATAAGAAATTCACATAATCACATAATTCACATTATTTATGATATACGTATTCACATATGATGCATTACTTACAACAGTACGAATTACCGTAGATAAAAATAGAATTATTACATGAACGTATGATATTATTTTTATTGCAAAAATAATGGGGGTTTTAAGTGATATTTTTAACACAGGTTTTAATTGAAATGTTTATCTATGAATATGTAACTGATTTTAAAATAATTAAGTTAATTAACGACACAGGGCAAATTTTCATTAAATTTGTAGGTATTTGGGTAAAAGACGATATATGATTATTTTATATATCATATGGTGTAAGAAAGACAGAGACGAATCATGTGTCCTCAAGTGGACAGTAAGTTTGTTGCTCTAAATGCAAAGACTTCTACGTCTACTACTATACCGGCATTTCAGAACATAAACTGTGTCACAGATGTCGATCGCGTGGGGTTGACCGGGTAGCTGGCACGCTAAATACGCCATGCAGTAGTATTATCATTTATGACAGCTGTTTTTAGACAAACACGAAGAAAAGTTATATACTTATCTGCATTAAACTTCAAATCACGTTGATAAAATATTAAACAAAATCTGTGTTAGATTGTCGAAAACAACAGTTCGCAGTTTACAAAACGAAGAACTGGTCCTCTCGCTCGCTCTAGTAGTTAGTATACATAGAAGTCTTTGAACTTATGTTACAAAAAATAACTTACCCAGTCTTAAATGGTTTAATCTATTCATAATCTTTCTTTTAGTATCATCGTCTTGTACAGGATAGCAATTTCTGGTAGCGAATTTTTCAGGCCTCGTTTCATCTCCCTCCCACTTTAATGTGACCGTATGTTTCTGTTTCTCTCCGTCACACACATTAGGAATAGAACCAATGCTATACGTGGGTTGGAAGTTATAGCATCGCCAGTACGGTTTGTGTGCGTAGATGCAATTTAATATTGAATCACGTATTCTGAAAAATTAATTTAGCTCTAATATATATTTAGCTAACGTAAAAATGTAGAGTAACATGAAATATACTTTTTACGTGGTAAATTCATACTGCAGTGTAATAATATAGTTGCGCGCCACAGTTGATGGCACTAGTGCCATCTATTATCGAACAGAGGAACTAAGCTTTCTAGAAAAGTCCACACTCGAATTTTCTACATCTAGTCGGTCGGGACCGGTATTTGCTAGAATATTCCCGTGACCGGGGCAGTATTGAATTGGCGATACAAGCGAAATAAAGTGAACTAAAGTGATCAGTGCGATTAATTATTAGTGTGTTTTAAGTTTTAATTGGGGCAGGCGAAAAGGCTGTTCAGCATCAATTAAAGTGTCAATTTTGGTAATTCAATCGGCAGTTTTCATTGTCACGAACCCTAAGCTATGATAGTAGCACAAATGGGTTGTTTTAACAAGCAAACACACCCGCTGACGCAAAATACCAGCGTGAAATGTCAGCAATAAAACACAGCAGTCTCGTATGGTGAGTCATAAGAACCGAATACCTTTTATAACGGTAACGATTTCCATCTTAGTTCTCATGGGTGACACACACACGTTTTCGATTCTTAATCGAGAATAGATGTAGCTGTCTATGGAACCCACACTTATGCATACTTTATGTATATATATTACACTCATTTGTCATACTTATGTATATGTATATCATAAAAAATGAACATGAAATGTAAATGTAAAGGACAATGGCGAACTCCGAAACAAATTTTTGTTGACATTTTTTTCTTACGTCTACAAATGAAATACGTATGATGATAATATAGAGTTTTGAAACTCCGAATTTTTTTTCTTTGTCATACCTACATGAAGTCAGGAATTAAAGATATACCACTTTAAACAAACTTCACATCAGACTAGGGCCATATGGTATAAGAATTTTGCCTGACTTAATTGGCAAATCGTTATAGCAACAACAACAAGTCAATATAATTTTCAATTATGCTTATATAGAGTAATTACTAGCATAGGGGGAATCTTAAATAACGCAGTAGTATATTAACGAACAGTTTCGCTACTAAAATACACATCAGCCTATAAGACCTTTGCCTGCCTTAATTGGCGAATCGTAACAACTACAACAACTATATATATGATACGAGAATAAGCCATGAGCTTGGTTAGATAATTTATAGTAAGTTATTTTATTGATATCTGTAACGGTAACATAAGAAGACGCTTAATAATACCAACAACAATTTTTTCGTCACTGTCCTTTGTGGTGAAACCGTACTTTTAAAGGCAATATTATTGTTATGTTAAAATCTATTGTTATTACTGGCAACATTATGTAATTTTGTAGGAAGTATGTAAGCCATTTATTCACTTACCACACCATATATTTTTTTAATCAAGTATCTAGCTTTCCGTGTTGAACAACGTCTGATACTGAGTTACTACGCAAATAGAACATTGCTTTGTGTCTGATAATAGATGACTTAAACAGATAATCGTAATAATAAATTAGTTTATTATACGTTCATCATATCATATCGATCTTAATGTTTGATAGGGTCATCTAATTTCTTCAGTTTTATAAAACATAAGTTCCATTTGCTTTTATAAAATATAACTTATATAAAAAGCAGAAGTTGACTTCAAAGAATTAAAAAGGTCATAATTTGAAACTATTATATTCTTCTTAATAATAATAAAATATAAAGTTTCCTTTTTTAGCTCTTTTAAGTGAAGTGGAGTATAAGGAATATCACATACTCAATGTCGTCTAAAGAATTACATTAAAAGTTTCATTCTCTATTTTGCCAATTTTAGGGGTGGAGTTTGTTTTACAATATAAATGCATGTACATACACGTGTTTGATGTAAATACATGGGACATAGAACCTATTTAGAAAAAGATATCTCTATACTCTATATAGAATATCATTATACGATTGACGAAACTATCGGGTAATATAATACACATACAAAAAGTATACAGTCGAATTGTAAACTTCCTCTTGTTTTTGAAGTTGGCTAACTAATTTATTTGAGATTTTGTACCTTAACAAAATCTTTAAAAGTGGTTCTCACACTAAGTGCACAGACATGTATCGTGAGAGACTTAAGCACAGATCAAGAAAAATAACATAAAATTAGTGCTCGGCTGACTTTACAAAATTGAATTTCCATTTTCTTTAAATTTTTTCCTTATTCTAAAGTTAAGAGTTTCAGTAAAGAAAGTTAAGAAGTTAAATATAAGATGGAAGCAAGATTGTACTCACGAGTCACTGGGTTCTCCGGTAGTAGGTAGCATGGGCGGCGGGTGTCCCAACAACGTACGCAGCGTGAGCGCCGCGGCCTCAGCCAGCGACGGCAGGCAGTAGCCGCCCTCCAGCACCACGCACACATTCGCAGTTACGCTCGCCAGCATGTGCACCAACGACCCGTAGCACGCCGGCGTCACCTCCATTTCACCCTGATACCATGCCATTGCAAATTACCAATCCTACTAAACCTCAGTACAATACAACACAATACTGTTATTCAAATGATATTTAAAGAAGTGATACTTATTGAAATGAATTTATGATTTTACCACTGGTTAGAAATAAATCAAAAACCTTAAATCTGAAAAGAACGAGCAACAAGCACAAGAGGACTTTTAAATCATAATCCTTAATAGTTTTCAATGAAAATGCAATCATAATCCACGACTTTTCTGCCACCAGGGCGGCACCACTTGGACGGTGAAATATTTAATAGATTTTATGGCGGAGGAAGTTATTTTTTTAGAAAAATATAGAGCATAATGTTTCCTTCTGCAATATTAGTTACATTATATATGAATTAAATGAGAAACAAACCACATTACGGTTATTCATAAAATTAGAAGAATTAAAGAGATTAAAAATATGTAAAAATATTAAGAAATACACAAATAAGGCATTATTTTGTGTATACACTAAAAACCGAAAAACTTACTATTAAATCGCAACCTTTTAATGATCATAACTCTGTGTGCTGCAGAATAAATAAGTTCATTTTAGTTGCAACTAGCGCCACCTGGTGAGCGTAACATTATTGACCCTCATTATAATGTAATTGTGAAAGCGACAATAGGAAATTCTAAAACGTTCTTATGGCTTTCGGTATAATTCCGATTATGATAATGATGATGATGATGATGATGATGATAATAATAAAATAAAAAACCAAGGCATCATGGGAAAATATAAATAGTTGTGCTTGCCAATTTTTTTTATATTTTTTTTATTTTTTATAAAAAAGGTTACCCCTACACTAAGATTTTCTCTTGTATTGTGGGGGAAGTTTACAAACATAAATTGCACAAGGACGAACATCCAGACCCGGAACAACTACTTGTAGGCCATACAAATACTTGATCCGTGCGGGATTCGAACCCGCGACCCTCAGCGCAGCCACTCATTGCTAAGCCACTGCGCCACGGAGTCGTCAAGACCCCGCACTTGTACCCTGATTGTGCACGCCATTGCGTGAGTTCGATTACTAAACGTGTATCGCTTAAGCGCAAGCATTTTAAAGTTACTACGCGTTCATTTCAAGTTTGCCGTGGTCGACCGTTATGATATCACAGCTCATGGTACCGTAGACAAAAAAGTCATGTTTATCTATTATATCACATAAACATGATGACTATTTTTTACACAGTACTAAACTATTTTTTACAACAAGTAGATAAAATGCATATTATAAAATAATTTATTTAGTAAAGTGAAATAGTAACTATGAATAGGAACGTGTCGGATACAATTATAAAATATTATTATTAAATTTTTCATATATTAATTTTACATTTAAAACATTTCAAATACGTAAAACATTACGAAGGCGCTGCTATCGGTACTAATAGGGCTATGCCTGAGGCGCGGAGTGAGGGAGCGGGGCGGGAGGTAACGGCATTCTTGGAATGAACAAGTAGTAGTTATTACTTAATGATATACTCATTTCTTTTACAAAAGTATCTGTCGTAAGAGGCGACTATGGAAAATGCCAGTAAGATATCATAACCTGTAATAGATTGCGGTATAAAGGTAGTTTCGGGATAGTTTATGAGGAGCAGCGCAACAGATGCTCACGTCTGGTATAGCGAACGCCAATCTGCCTGCTAAGACTAACGGTTGACGCAAATGCTTCTTACAAAGGACGATGCTAATGTCCAGAAGTAGACGTCTAAGACGGGCTGGTGAAGAAAATGTTCTCTTGACAGTGCACTGTATATTTGCTCCTTTTAGTAATACTCTATCTCGCTATTCTTTCAATAGTGTTCCAATAAATTTTATACACATATCAAACGCAACCCTAAATGATATTGAATAGAAAAGGTGTACTTATTACTTGACAGTGCATCTTATTTAATTTTGTGTTTTTTGAATAAAAGGTATTTTGAAACATGGTCGGCAATTTTTTTATCAATACATATTATCTTAGACTAACAATAAAAGTAAGACGGAGCGCTAGGAACATTGCAAGTGACGAAAAACCAAGCCAAAACTATGCTCAACTACACACACAAACATAAGAACACGCACTCACGTACACATGTGTATGTCTCAGCCATCTAGCTTAATCAACCTTTCAGTTAACATCCCAGCCTTTTAACTAACTGCGCCGTTCAACTAGATGCCTAAATGATATTCAGCCGTAGCGTTTGTTACACCATTTAACAAACTAGCTGGCTAATAGTTTAGGCCATTCGTACGATAGGGTAAAACAGCGCTGTTCAACTAGCGGCCTTAATGATATTTAGCCTATGCTTTTCAACTGATGCGTTTAATACAATATTTCATGCCAAGTATGAACTATGCGCTATATTATATAAATATACGCGGCTTTGGGGTGGCCTTTGGGCCACAGCCACACCCTAACCTACTGTCGCTGTTATTACAAGATGGTTGCAATGTTGTATTAGACGCTGAATATCATTCAGGACCCAAGTTAAACATAGAAAGGCTAAGCTATTAATTGAATGGCTCATTAAGCCAGTTGGCTGCGACAGCTTGTACTATTTTTCATTAAACTTTTTTTTATATAAGAGGGGCAAACGAGCATACGGCTCACCTGAAGGTAAGTAATTACCGCCGCCAATGAACAGCTGCAACACCAAGGGAATTGCAGATGCGTTGCCGGCCTTATAAAAAGGAACAGGCTATTTTCTTGAAGGCCCCGAAGTCATATCGGTCCGGAAATTTTTTTGGTGGTAGTTGATTCCACAAGGAAGTTGTGCGAGGAAGAAACTTCTTTTAAATCGCTTAAGGCCGATTTACATTTCGACAAGTACAGTAGCGAGTTAACTTGCGAACCTGGCGAGTTAAGTTTGAAACTGGTTTGAACGCCAATAAGCGAGTTAAGTAGCAAGTTAACAATTAAGTTGAACGGGATAACCGGCCCAGCTATTTTTCGGCGAGTTAAGTGCGAAGTACTGCCCTCCCGCAACTAAACTCGCCGTTCGTGTAAACGAGCGAGTTTAGTTCAGTGCATAAGTTGATAGGACGCAACGTTTGCGCGCCAAAACGTACAATTGTACTTTTATAATTAAACTCGCCACAAAATTTGTACGATACTATTTATTGAATATTTATACGTTTAATATTGGGTTTTAATAATAAAATGGACGAAGGATATCACGTATAAATTTGTACAGGAGTATTTACAACACGAATGTTTATATAATAGTAGAAGTTCAAATTGTAAAATTAAACCTGCTCGAGATGCTGCACTCATGAAAATACTTAAAAACTTCTTTAACAACAACCATTAATACTTCCATGACTGGATCATTTAATTCTTGACGTAATCCTAGAACCATCTTAAACGAAAACCAGAAAAATTCTGTAGTCTTGAAACGTCATAATCCAACAAACTCTATGAACTAATGTACTTAACTAAACTCGCCACGAAGACATTGTTTGAACGCTACTGCCCACTTAAGCGTTTACTGTCAACTGCCCTGTAACTAAACTCGCTACTGTACTTGTCGAAGTGTAAATCGGCCTTTAGTGGTGGATCGCCAGTCATCCAGATGGTATGGATGGTATCGCGAGTTTTGTCGCAATGTGCGATGGTGAAACTGTGCGGCTGGAATTAGTCCGAACTCATAGCACTCCCCGTGGTAGATGCGATAAAATACGCAAAGAGATGCAACATCTCTTCGCAGTGGCAAGTGAGTCAAGCCGATCGGAAAGAGTTTTGAAAAACACCATCAAATTTGTTGTTTGCCGACGCCATATTGACAGTTTAGATAGTTTCAGCGCTAAGTGGCAGAAAGTGGAACTGAATTGAAATGCAAGGCTAGGTAAGTAATGAAAAATCATCGATCCAAGTTATTTGCCTAGCTGTTTGATCAAATGGCTGAATATCATTCAGGCTGCTAGTTGAATGACGCTGTTTAGTAAAGAGGCTAGGCTGTTGATTGAACGGCTAATTAAGCTAGCTGGCTGCGACATGTATATAAAATTATTTGTATTCAGCAACTTGTTTTTGTATATATGTGCGCGTCCAGCAATTAAATTTTATGAGCTAATAAAAAGAAAGATAAGTGCGTGAGTGCGTGTAAGATGAGCATGGTTTCAGCGTTACTAGAAATGCAAAGAAACGCAGCGCTTTGTCTATATTTCTTTGTTGGTCTGTGTATTATAGAATTTAAAAACCTGCTGAAAGGGTTACTACAAAACTTTGCACATCAATGACTAATGTTATACGACGGCCAGTCGAATTTACTAAGACGCAAATCTTGTTTGAAGGGTCAAACAGTTGAGATCTTAAAAGTTTACGCACGTATTGACGCAGGCACACACAAGCACATATTAACTAGGCAATATGTTCTATAATGATCACAAACCTTTTCATCCCCTATAGCAGCGTCAAAGCCGGCAGACACGATAAGGAGCTCTGGCGCATACTGAAAGAGACAGATAGTAAATGAAAAAGGGAGATGGTACCTCTGGGCAGCCGATGGCAGCGTCGTAGCCCGCCGATATTATGATCAGCTCCGGTTGGTACTGAAGTTGCCGGAAAAAGAAATTTTCATTAAGAATAACTTAGATATTTACGTACAAAATTAGCCTTTAAGTATTATATGAATTAAACATTAGATTAATCAATTATTTTTCGCAAAAATTACGTACAATATCATCTTAACTTCCTATTATATAAAATATAATAAAAATTCATCACATACGTTTTTTTTTAATAAAACTTCAAAATTACTTAATAACTGTGTTTTTTTTTTACTTTTATTTTTTTATTTTTCTTAATGTATGCATTGATATTATAACCAGCCAGATACAAACAGTACAACCAAAGAGATTTTTTTTTTCAATTTTATACTTCCAAACAAAATACGAAGAAACTTTTCTAAACGATTTTTGCACAACAGAAGTACAAAGTCTTGTCAAACATTAATATTTGCTGGTCTCGTTGAAACTTCAGTATTTTAATATGTACTATCTACCTACGAAATAAAAGACAGCTGTCTCTTATGTCCTGCAGCTGATAAAATGCTAATAAAATTGAATATCCTTATACAGATAACGAAAAAAACATCCAGATCAGCTATGTAATACCAATTCCCCTGTCAAGCGATTATATCTAATCCCCAGCTTGAGAGATACTTTTTATGAAATGTGCTATACATTATGAGGACTTACCTCCAAAGCCATGGGCAGCAGAAGTTGGTGCCATATCGCCAGGTAGTCCGCGTCCGTCATTCCCGTGCGGTTGAGAGGCACGTTGAAGTTGTATCCGGCGCCCAAGCCGCGTCCGGTGTAGTGGAAGTCGGACTGTCTCAAGTTGGGCCAGAAAGCACCATGCTCGTAGCGATGGATCGAGAAGTATACCACCCTGTTAAAAATTTAAATTGGTATGTTGAGTAATTTTTATTAATACATACATATAGAGCCACATAGAGCCGTGGTAGCTCAGATGGTTAACGGTCGCTGTAAATATAACAGAGCGCGAGTAACCCGGGTTCAATCCCCGCCGGCACCAATGAAATTGTTAATTGCAATTTTAAGTGCTGATTTACCACGTGCTCGGCGGTGAAGGAAAACATCGTGAGGAAACCAGCATGTCTGAGGAATAAGAGAAAATTATATTTTAAAGACATGTGAAGTTCGCCAACACGCATTGAGGCTGCGCGGCGGACACTTCCTTGCCCTAAAACTCTCAGAAATAAGGGGAGGCCTGTGCCCAGCAGTAGGACGTATATATGCTGTAACTTTACTTTACTTTTACATACATATACATATAAAACCGTGTAGTGGCGGTGTAAGTATATTGATTACCCTATATAGTCCCGTGGGTGTAAGAGGCGACAGAGGGTAACAGATGATGAGCAGCAGCAACTTCCTGATAACAACCCAAAATAATAAAAAACTGCGGTTGACAACCCGCTCGCCAAGCCTGTCAACTACGGCAAAATCCCTTCTATAGGCAATCTATGGGGGAGGTCTATGTTCAGCAGTGGAATTTATAGGCTATGATGAATGGATGGATATGTATGAATAAAATTAAAATGTCAGTCTGTGATATCAAAATAACTGCCTTTTATTGAGCTCAGGTTGTTTGCATGCCACTAATACATAAAAAACAGTTTTTTAATCTGTCTATCTAACCAGGCTAACCTTCGGAAAGGTTGAACCGACTGTGATAAAACTTCACAAACAGATAAAGAACAATGCCAAGAGCGATCTCTAATATAGAATATTTTATCTAAAAACTTGGATATCCTAAACTTAAATGACGCCGTATTAACAGATCCAAGTCAAGCGGAATTGGGGCGGGTCGCTAGTATAATATTACAGATGTGAAACAATTGTTTTCTATTTAAATAAATGAAATTTTACTCACCTGTTATCATCATAAAACATCTGCTGTGTTGCTTGCCCATGATGTACATCCCAGTCTACAATCAGTATCCTGAAAAAAAAAAGATGTTTTATTGCTAATTATTTTAAATATAACTATAATTTAAATATAACTATAATTTAAATATAACTATAAGTTATAATACTATCTCTTTAAAGAAATAAATTGATGTTTCACGAACATCTTTATTTACGTTTACATACTTAAATTGTACAAAAATCAAGGATAAGTCACCAAACACTGACTAAGTATTTGTAGACTATATTATTTATTCCTTGCAGGAATTGAATCAGCGGCCCGTGATGCCGCAGCCAAATGTATAGCCACAGCGCTACCGAACTATCTCTATATTTCACTATACTATATATAATATAAAAGTTTATTTATTAAGGTATCAACCCACTTATAATTCTCTACCTCTTGATAGAAAAATATAGAGTATTTTTAAACAATTTGTTTTATTTACTTATTACATAATTATAACATGATTACAGTTCTATTAATTAATGCGATGTTATACTCTTTATAAATAATTCTTTAAAATAAATAACAATATAAAACACGTTATTGTTTATATGTGTCGTCTGGTTGCACCTTAAGAGATTCCATCACCCCATTTCGTCCTGTGACCTTCGTAAGAGGCGACTATGGGATATACCTAAAAATCTTATCACTTTCAATAGATGATCCGAGTAAGCAAAGGAAAGGGAAGCATTGTCAGATGTGCGAAACGTCTGGTACTGTGTTTGTCAATCTGTTTGAGAGGCCCACCTCCGGCGGTAGAATTGCCTACTGCTGGAGATACCCAGTCTAGGCTGATGAAGAACATGTTATTAAAATACAAATAGTCATGATCGTAGAATTAATGTCAGTTCTAAAAAAATAACGAATTTCACTTTTTACCATATTTGGATACTACATTGCCTAAATATTACGAGTATGACTACATTAATGAAAAAATTATATGTATTTTTGATTTCAAATTAATTAGTCGGTAAACAAACGGATTTGATAGGTCTTTGTACGACGTGCGAGCATCTCCCGCCGTCCCCTCTCGCTCTCGACGAATCCGCACAATCGCCATTATTCGTCGAACTTGCCCACTCGTTGCAGCATTGGATTTTTCATATATAATTACACCAGTTTACTAACCGGGCCAAGCCTCGTTGCTCAATGGCGTGTTTAGCAGATACTCGGGACTCGATGAGACTCTTTATGGAATGATGCTGGCCAGCATGAGAACTTACTTCCAAAGCCCATACGCTAAATACGCGTTTAGACGTGGAGTTGCAGAAAACAGCCCGTCGTTATCTTATCTCATCTCTTCTCTAACCTCCAAAGCCATGGACAGGAAAAGTTGGTGCCAAGTGGATTTGTGGTTGGGCTAGATAGTCAGCGTTCGTCATTTCTGTGCATGCTCGGTGTAGTAGCAAAATCGAGGCAATACTAACCGGGTCAAGCCTCGATGCTCTATGGCGTGTTTAGCAGCGAGTGCCACATTATTGTAATAACAGTAGCCGCAGGGCTCCGCGCGCATCGCGTGGTGTCCCGGCGGCCGCACGAAAACAGCACCGTTCTGCACCTCGCCGGACACGATGCGATCCACCATGTCGATGGTGGACCCGGCCGCGATCAGAGCCAACTCATGGGTGCTCTGGAGAGTTGACAATTAATCTATCAACTCACTAAGGAATAATTTGCAATATAATATGATTCTTTTTATGGATGACATAAATCACAACATGGAATGCAGTAATTAATTCTTCTTTTTGTTTTAAGAAAAACATGGCTCCATTAATTGACGAAAAAACGAATTTAGTCTCATGTGTTGTAGTGTGTGTTTCGTCGGGAAGAGAAGTAGATTTGGAACTTACAAACAATTAATTAAAACCTACAGCATTATGAGTTATAAAAGCATACATAAATACATAATTACCCTTGTACACTAAAACCATGGGCCAATAATACCATAGATATAATTGTCATGCTAGACAACGCCTCACACCTTGGATGCTGCTTTTCTTTTAGTCTTCTATCATAGTAGAAATACAGACTATATAATTATAACTTTTATATTTTTTAATTTTAGCTAGACAATATTGTAGTGGCGCAAGTATACGCACAAACACCTACCCTATATCTTTTCCTTAACCACCTAATGTAACACCGCTTGTGTGATGAGATCGGAAGGATGATGAGATGCAAAACTATGTTTGCTTGACATACTTGACTAAGCCATGTTCGCCTATACCTTATTAAACTGAGTTTCCTACATATCTTTCTCTGCAAAGAAATTAACACAAAAAATTTATATATATTAGTTTGAATATAAGCTAGCCCGTTAAAATGTTGTAGTGTTCCTTCTAATATATTGATATCTAGAAAAAAATCTATGACAAATATTTCTCTGATTACAGCTAAAATATCATACCAGTTTACAACACAATCTCAAGGAATCTAACTTACAAACATGTTTGTTAAATGACATATTTGGTGACTTACAGGTAAAGAACAGCTGTGTGTTTAGAAGTGTAAAAAATCTGTATATTTCATGTCAAGGGCAATGTCTAGAAGTTTTGAGGCTATAATTAACCGTCTTAAATACTCATACCGGCAATCGGATGTTTTTTAGTTATTTCATATGTGCGTCAATTAACAGTAAATCCTATACGTAATAATATTTACAGACTGATAAAAAAGATGTCAATGTCTTACTTACAGGATGAATGTAAATAGCATCATATTTTGAGGAAAGTTCTTCTAAAAACTCTATGTTGTTGTTCTGGTGCGTGCTCTCCAACATTTCATATACTTCAGGTGAATGTAGATTAACCAGCTCTTCTTTACTTGCTGCTCTTGGTTGGAATTGTTTACATTGTTCTATGAGGTTCAATTCACGACATCTAAAAGAGAAATATTATGCCTATTTATTTCTACCAAAATTCGTAGGTTAGGTGATAGACAACCAGACTTTTGATAAGTATGACTGGGCGTTATATCCTAACAAGAGCAAAATATTTTGTCCAAAAACAATTAGTTGGATAATCCTGGTCTGACTGGTTATTTTCATCATATTTCTGATACTAAATAAACGACAATTATCAGATCCATGGTAAGCCCTAGGTTTTTTGTTGAAACTTTATCTATATATTTTATATATATATATATAATCATCCTTTCACGGTAAATGTTGATCCACCTATTTGACGTGTTTGCTCAGCTCCTCGTCGCACAAACTGATATACTTTGATCCATCCTTGATGCGCGTGTGACGTCAGTGGATCTGCACTAACAGATTTTCAATATACTCGTCAGCGATTTGACCAACATTTGTTGATCTATCAACGGTCGAAAAAATCATACTGAATATGATTTTTTACATCCAGAGTGTATTTAATTTATATGCGACATTTACTTAGACTAAGTGGATCCGGAGCCATAATTGACGAATAGGTACTCGAACACGAAGCGGCAACGTCGCGTTCTGTGTGTGACAGAGAACCCAGTAGGCTACTTCGTTATAGTAATAAGGTAAGAAAATGCGTTATCTACTGATTTTGTGGATCAAACTTTGGCAGGTTTTATTGTGGAAAGACGTTTGTTCGAGTTTTTGTTATCGTGTGAGTGAATTTGTGTTATTTTGTTCATTTGTCATAGATCAATTAGAAGATGAAATAAAGTACTATCCGTACTTTATTACAAATTAATTTATCACTCGAGTATGTGTGTGTGGGGGGTGGCATTTAGTGCGAGCGCGCTCGCGCGCGTGTGTGTGGGTGTGCTTTTTTTATGCGAGTTTGCGTGGGCGCATGCGTGTGGGTGTATGTGCGTTCATGTGTGTTCGTGTGAACGCATGTGCGTGCGCGTGTGTGTTATGAGTACGTGTGTGTGCAGCAGTGTGCTTGTGTTTGCGTGTGTGTGTGTGTGTGTGTGTGTTTGCGTGTGTGTGTGTGTGTGTGTGTGTGTGTGTGTGTGTGTGTGTGTGTGTGTGTTTGCGTGTGCATGTGTGTGGGTGTATGTCGGTGTTAGTATGTGCACGCGCGCGCGTGTGTATGTGTGTGTGTGTGTGTGTGAGTGAGTGCGCGCGTGTGTTACCTGTTATTCGTGTGTATGTGCGGTTGTGCGTGTGTTTGCTTTTGTGTGTGCGTGTTGGTGTCCACTGTTGTGTTTATGTTTGTGTGTGTGTGTGTGTGTGTGTGTGTGTGTGTGTGTGTGTGTGTGTGTGCGCGCGCGTGTTTGTGTGTGTGTGTGTGTGTAGGTGTGCGTATGTGTGAGTGTGCGAGAGCGCGCGTTTATATGCACGTGCGTGTGCGTGCGTGCGGGTGTGTGCGCGTGCGTGTGTGTTCGTCTAAGTGCGTGTTTATGTGTGTGTGTGTGTGTGTGTGTGTGTGTGTGTGTGTGTGTTCGCAGAAAACGGAGGCGGTGAATGGAGACGTGGTGGAGGCGGAGGTGAATGCAGCGTAGTTTGTGGTGAAGGCGGAGGACGGGAATTTGTGGTGAGGTCGGAGATAGTGGAAACGGGGAGAGCGGGGTCAGAAATGGGTCGACCTTAGATTGTGTTGGAGTCGGAAAGAATAGTGACGGCGCGTGGTGGTGGCGGCGGAGGGAGAGGAGCTTATTGTTGAGGCAGAGGGAGCAGAGTTTATGGTGGAGGCGGAGATAGCGGAGGTGGAGAACGAAGACTTAAAGAGGGGTGCGGTGGTAGATGTGGAGGCGTAGGTGGCAGAGGTGGTGGTGGGTGCACTGGAGTGCAGGAAAGTGGGTACCGCGTGAGGGCAAGTGAGGCTCACATAAAGGACAGTTGGTTACAGCGAAAAACAGTGTAGGTGGTAAGTGGATATCGATACTGCCCATAAAGATGTTACTACGAGGTTATTCATTTTTCCGAATATCAGCTTGGCTACCTATTGGTACTAGAGGCAAAGTTAAAAGAACTTTTGGTTTGTGACGGTTTCATCATAACTAACAAAACAAACTCAAACTCGGCAAACCTAGTTCTACTAGTTCAGGTGTTACAGTATTAGTTACCGAAGGACACCTTCAGGTCACTTCAGCAAGTCCGGAGGTAGGGACTCATCATAACTAACAAAACGAGCCCAAACTCAGCACACCCAGTTTTACTAGTCCAGGAGTTCCAGTAGTAATGCCGAATTACATTTTGAGGTCACTCCATCAAGACCGGAGTTAAGGTCTCATGATAATATCTCATGTAATAGTTCGATTCTAATACCTATCAATTTTGTAAACGCGTCCTTGATTATTGAGATTGAAGATGTAAGATAAGATAAGATAAGATGCTTTATTTGTCAGAATATGGTACTTTACTGTTGTTACAAAAGAATTTTGATCCTAAATATTCTGCCGTTTCCGGCGTACAAATATTTCCAGATAGATAATTTTTCGAATAAACTAGAAAACTAAGACACTAATTATTATATAGTATAAACATACTTGCCGCAATATTTATGGAAACCAAATCTATATAAAACAATCTTCAATCAATTCATAATACTTTAGTTAAAACACTTCAAAAAATTTAAATTCAGCAATTCAATAAATACAATTTGAATCAAATTTATCATTTAAGAAGTCATTTACTGAGTAATAACACTTATTTAAAAGAAATTGAAACAATTTACTTTTAAAGATTCCTATATTCATCTTTTTGAAACAAACAGGCAATTTGTTGTAAACATGTATTGCCATACAATATACATTTTTTGAGTAGAGTTGTATTCTTTGCTTTGGTACACACAATTTATGTATATTTCTACTAGTCCTAATTGCAACATCATTGTGTTTTTCAAATAAATTACTATTTTTGTGATCAAAGATACAGATTTCGTAAACGTATAATGCTGGAAGCGGCAATATTTTATGTTTGCGAAAAAAGGGGAATACAACTATCTAATTGGTGTGCTCCGCATAAAGACCGTACACATTTTTTCTGTCCACGAAAAGCTCTAATTAAATCAACAGAATTACCCCATATTATTAAGCCGTAACGTAGAATCCATATCCATGATAGGCAGAGAGTGCGGCCTCCATGTTAGCCACTCGTCTTAACCGATATAAAACAAAGACAAATTTATCTAACTTTTTACATAGGCTATCAATATGTGTCTTCCAATTACAGAACTTGTCTATTGTTACACCTAAAAAGTTAGTATGGTTAATTTCTTCGATTATGTTTTTCCCATATTCAATTTTAAGTGGTTCTTGTTTACTACTATAAATAATAAAGGTCCCAGTATACTTCCTTGTGGCACTCCGCATTTATTTTCGGAATACTGTTATCTATAATTTTTTCTATTGCGTCCTGAGTAACTTGATACCTCAACGCATTGTCTTCGCTGACTTAAATAATTTTGTAGAAAACATGTTAACTGGTTTATGGTAAACACACACACACACACACACACACACACACACACACACACACACACACACACACACAACACACGCAAGCGCGCGCGTAAACATGCACACATGCGCACACGCACAAACGCATATATACACTCACACATGCACACTGCCGTACACACACACACACACAAACACAACAGTGCACACACACACAAGCACACACGCACACATATACACATGTGCAAACGCACACGCATTCACACACACACCCACACACCACAAACACACACACACACACACACACACACACACACACACACACACACACACACACACACACACACACACACGTACACATATGCACACGCATACATATGCACACACAACGACACGAACACGCGCGCGCCCGCGCGCAAACAAGCAGACAACCGCACAAACACTCGCACACAACGCATACACACGTACTCAAAAAGAACAACAGTGCACACACGCACGCATACACTCACACACACGCACATGCGTTCACACGAACACACATGAACGCACATACACCCACACGCACGCGCACACCCACGTGCGCAAGCACACGCTCACACCCGCGCGCACACACAGCACGCACCACACACACACACACACACACACACACACACACACTAGCGCACACGCGCGCGCACACACGCACACACACACACACACACGCACACACACACACACACACACACACACACACACACACACACAAACACGCACTCAGACGAATACCTTATGTCACCGTTGCCACCACTTCCGCTACAAGAAGGGGCGTTGTCGATTTATTCGTTAAAAAAAGTCGTTTATTTCGACCACAAGGATTATAGATGTTAGTAATAATACAAATCTTAAAACTAATTTTAGGAAAACTTAAAACTATTTACCTAATTTTAAAACTATATCTAAGACAGGCCCGATTAGTCAGCACGTGCACCATATTGACAATGGTTCAGGTACTGTCCTCAAACCTGTCAGAAAATGCCCTCAGGATACCATTGGAACTGGCCCGCACCCTGCACACCAGGGATGTGCATCGTTTACGAATGGTAGTGTATAAACAATCCACACGCGCATCCGCGAACATACCCGGCCATTACAATAACGAGGCAGACCCATAGCACCCTAAATGCATTATTGTATTGAACACGCATATAATCTGTAGCTTGTACGAAACGGCAACGTCGCGGCTGCTTTCAGCCAATCCGATCGTTTATCTTATCGTTTGCTGTGCTCTGATTGGCCCATTTAAATCGGCAACATTTTCCGTAACCATCGCAAGGTGGATTTGTATATCGCATCAACTTCGGCAAACGCTAGCAAACAGTGTCGTGAGTGCAGATGTTGATCCGTTCGGAGCCACATTAGTTACCAGAGATGCATATTGGATCAACAAAAGGCGCCGGCCATCAAAATGCGTTTTCGGATCAACAAAGTGCTCGCGTGAAGTTGCGTCTGATCAACATTTACCGTAAAGAGATCTCTCTCTCTCATATATATATATATATATATATATATATATATATATATATATATATATATATATATATATATATGTGTATATATATATATTGAAGAATTTCAATAGTCTAACTAGATAAGACTTCTAGAATGATGAAACCAAACAACCGGTTTTCTTTAAAAATTAGAATTTTTTCACTTTTTTCACAATAATTTTAACAAACCTCAATTGTTGTGGCAGCATAAGAGAATCCATTATTAATACCATATCATTCATCCTTGGGTTCATTTTTTTCTTTTTGTAAAATAAATTAATATCCTATACCTTTAAACGAGCAATTCTTGTATATATATATATAATCGGAATCTCGGAAACGGCTCCAACGATTTTCATAAAATTTTGTGTGCAGGGAGTTTCGGGGGCAATAAATCGGTCTAGCTAGGATTTATTCTTAGAAAATGTCTTTTTTGTCCGTGTTTTTAGGCAATGAAAAACTGCTACAATATCGTTAGAATAAGGAGGTAAATTTTGACAGTTTATTAATGATTACAAATAGCTTAATTGGTATATTGGGCGGTCACAAAATCGTAATACCATGGTTCGAGCCCAGACCGACCGACTTTTTTAAATTTTTTTTCAAGTTCCTTTCTTTTTTGAGAATATCTATTTTTTCGAGCCCTTTTCTTAGTATTTTTTAAAAACACGAAAATTTAAATTAAACTAATTGCACTCATGATTTTTTTTATTCAAATAACCAGTTCAGTTTTTTCTATTATGTCGCTAAGATCAAAAAATATTATTCGTATTTCATCAGTATATAATTTGTATCTAAATATAATTCCCAAAACACACGAATTAAAAAAAACCGAGCAAAAAATACCGAGTAAAGCTTGGTCAACCGGGTACTATGCATTTATTTAAGTAAATTAGGTTTTTATTAATAGTTTATATTACTATATGTATACATAGACACATACTTTATAAGTACATTAATTGTCATATCACATCAGATCAAATTAATTTTAAACAATCTGAGCTGAAACCATATGCTCAGTGTTAATTTACTCATATTTTATTTGACATTTATTGTAATGTAAAGCTGGAATTTGGTTTGAAAACTTGATTCTTTGAGAGTAAACTAAAGAAATGATTAACAAATATGATGCATAGGTATGTATCCATATAAATTATGTTTACTTATAAAACTAAATGACACTTAGCTATTAAACAAAAAGACAGTGAGAACCCTGCAACAGTATACAGTAGGCATTTAAGTGTCACGCGGTGCAGGAGGTACCCAACTATTCTGTTTTTACTATGCAATGGGGCTATGTCAAACAATGGACATGTGATTCTATATATCGCACCCTTAGAATTATACAGACCCAATACGAAATTTTGATATTTTGACTTTCCGCCACAGAACGACCTAAAATGATCATCTGCATCGACTTTAATTAAAACAGTGGCCGATTTATGAGTAGAAAAGGACAAACACAATTTAGGTCTTTATCGCTCGGCCCCTGTTCCCCGCGCCCTCTCGGGTTTAGAGTGACGCAATCAGTAATGTGCCACGCGTCATAAGTGAAAGTCGCTAAGTGTTTGTTTTTGTGGAGACCTAATCCGGATTCAGTCTTTACATTACTGAAAAATAAGGTATGTACACGTTACTTTTTTGATAAAGTAAAGACCCATTTCGTAATAAGTCCATGTTATAGCAAAAATGTTAATTGTGTACAAGACTTATTATTGTTTAAGTCCATCTTTAACTGAAAATATATTACAATTAAAGACTCAATCATCCTTTGGTCGTTATAATTATAAAATACTGTGCATTATAAAAACTTATTCGTGATTACGGCTTTCTTGTAATAATAGTTATAGTTTTTAAAAGTCGTATTTATCGAAATGTCTATCTGGTAATGAAATTGTTTTGTTTCTTCTATTGAATGTGACAATGGTAGTTCATATTTTTTTTTACATTTTAGGTGAAACAAGTCAAAACATGAAGAGAAGAGTAGATTATATTTTAGAAAAAGTCAATTTCAACAGTAAAAACCAGGTAAAGATACTTTTGTTCGTATTATTATTCTTGTATTTACCAAAACATTAATTATTTTATGCAATAACCTTCTTAATACCCTTATTTCTAGGCACATGCTAATAATAATACGGAAATATCACAAAATTACCAAGATAACTGTGTTCGTATGGTATGTACCTTGGTAATATATTTGAAACAGATAGGTGTTAAATTGATGGATATCAAAAATTAAAATATTATATTTTCAGACTGACACAAACAAAGAAAATAATATTCTGCCATTTAATTCATCTTGTGAGGAGTATCCAGATAAATTATCATTCAACCAGATGGACCAAATTGTTGCAGAGGTAAATACACATATCAATAGTGTCAATAGACATGTTTTTTATTATATTAACATCAGAATTTAAAACTATTCGCGGTATAGAAAAAGTTTGGACTTACGTGGGTAAAATCGTAAAGAACAGCTGCTAGTATTAGGTAGTTACCAAACAGTTTCCTCACGGTAGATGTTGTATGTACTTTGACTTTTATATTGAAATAATTTAATCCAATTTTCAATTGTTAAAAATTTACTTTCAGGTCATCCCCGAAACAAATAATAAATCGTTAACGGATAGTCCTTCCGTAATAGAAAACTCTCCAAACCGATCCATTCCATGCTTTGACCCAAAGGTGCTTTGTGTAGCTGACACCAACAAGGTGGGTTTTCAATTGACAATTTAAATATTATGTTGTTTATTTCTTCTTCTATTTAAATGAAATAATATTATTTCCAGCTACAAACGAAAACGCAAATCCAGGAATTTACTATAGTTTTAGAACCAGAGTTGAACAATTCTGAACAGTCACATGTACCTACTAATGAAAAAGAATACCCACCGTCAAAAAAGTCATATCGTGATTCGTCAACATCATCTGACAGTACTACTTCTTCTTCGAGTAGATCTTCATCATCATCGTCGTCGTCTTCTGATGCTCACACCAATTTTGACAAAAATACATCAAATACCCATTTATCCATAGATGGGCCTTCCACATCCAACTTGACGGGTCAAGTTACACGCAAAAATACAAAGAATTACCATCAGTCACCCATTCATTCAAATGAAAGTGATGTAGACTTAAGTGACACAGACCCAACTTATACTCTTAATAGCTCTCGGTCTAGAAGAACTACTCGTTTATCCAGCAGCAGTTGTCGTCTTCAGCCAACATTACCCTCGAATTGACTAAAACTTCCGAGACAACTAGAAAATCAAGAAAACGCATACGAAATCCATCAAACTGGAAGCAAAATGTTGCAAAAATCTTAAGAAACACTGGAAAGGCTTATGTTTCATGTACCACTAAAAAGGAAGTATCGGCCCGTGTCATTAAAGATGCTTGTAAATGTAGACTTAAATGTCCAGAAAACGTCGTTGATGCAGACAGAAAAACATTGTTTGATAAATATTGGTCATTAGGCAACATAGAACTACAAAGATCTTTCATACGAAATTGCATGATGGAAATTAAGCCAAAGTACAAATATAGTAATTCTGCTAAGCCTAGACTACCGAATAATGCATTTTATTTCACAATAAATAACACCCGAATTCGGGTATGTAAGACTTTCTTCATTAATACTCTGGGAATATGCGATCGTCAGGTCAGAACAGTAAAAAAGAAGACTGACCCACAAGGATTCTTAAATACCGATATAAGAGCACGTGTCAAGACAGCCTATAGATCCAGCACTCATTGAGAATATTAAACAACACATAAACTCAATTCCAAGAATGGAGTCTGATTATTTGAGAGGAGCAACTACCAGAGAATACATCATTGGGGATAGAACCTTAACTGACATCTGGAAAGATTTTGATAAAATTCAAAAACAATAAGGTAAACCTTCTTGTGACTATTGGGTCTACTATGAAATTTTTACAAAACAATTTAATATTAGCTTTTTTCAACCGAAAAAAGACAGATGTGATTTATGTCTAGACTATGAAGTTGCAACGGTGGATCGGAAAACAAAAATAAAAGATAAATACGATGAGCACCTTAAAGAAAAAGATTTGTGTCGCCAAGAAAAACGCCTAGACCGCCAAAACATCAATGATACATTCATTTGCTCTGTTTATGATTTACAAGCCGTCATGCAGTGCCCTACCGGAGACATTTCTTCGTTTTTTTTTTTACAAATCAAAACTCAATTGTCTAAATTTCACTATAGTAGAATTAATGGCTAAGAAATCAGAAATAACTAAAAAACGTAAAAGAAATGAAGAAGGCAATGACAATGACATAGGTGCTTACAGTGACGTGTACAGCTACTTTTGGGATGAAGTGCAAGGAAACAGGGGAGCTAATGAAATAGGATCGTGTATTCTAGACTATCTGACAACTTAAATGAACAGAATCCGAATAAAAATCTTCATGTCACTTTTTATTCGGATAATTGTTGTGGACAGAATAAAAATAAGTTTATAATAACGTTATATTCCTATGCAGTTACTCATTTTGCAAACATAGAAACCATCACACACAAATACCTCATCAAGGGACATACACAAAACGAAGGAGATAATGTTCATAGCTTGATTGAGAAAGAAGTTAAAAAAAAAACAAAAAAGGTGGACCAATTTACGCACCATATCAATATGTAACTCTGATTAAAAATGCACGTAAGAATGGGAAACCTTTTACCGTTAAAGAGATAACATACGAGTTTTTCACTAATTTAAAGGCACTTCAAGAACTATGGGGATATAATTTCAATGAAGATGATGATAAAAACAATGTTATTTTGAACGACGTAAAAGTTTTGCAGTTTAATAAAGCCGAACCATTTATCTTCTCTTATAAAACTTCGTACAGTCAAAGTGAGTTCAAAAAGGTTAACATAAGGAACAAACGTAAGAAAATGATGAGTCCAGAAGAAATAACTGTGACCAAAGCATTTTCACAAAGACAAGAGTTAAGTGAACGTAAGAAAAAAGACTTGCGCGATCTCATTAATAAAAACCTTATTCCTAATTATTACGCAGATTTTTATAACTCTATACTGTAATTTTTTGTTATTATGAAAGTTTTAAGTATTAAGTTCCAAACAAGTTCCTTAATGATTGTGATAAGCTATACCTAATTATTAGGCAATTTATATCAAAGATTTAACTTTTGTCATGCAAAGTTTATTGGTAAATTATTTACCATGGTTGTGATGATTGATAATAATAGATTATAAGATAAAAGTAGATTTTTAAGATAAAACTCTTTGTAAGTTTAATTTTTAATAAAACATTTTATTTCAAATGTTGTTTTTATGTATCGAATATAAAATCACCTTAAATAATTTAACTATTATAGTGTCTTATTTGTGAATGTAACGCATCTTACAGTCAAAACTCAGAAATATAGAGACCTAAAACATAAAAGGTCTTTTTAAAAAATCCAATTTCATTAAAATAAAAACCTAAATGCACCATGATTTTAAAATGTTTTAAATATTATAGTTTTATTTATTTAATTTCATTAATTTATTTAAAATGATCTAGGTAAATAACTAAAGTTTGATATAAAAATAACAATTTCATAATATTTTCAAAATTCAGTCGAATATCTTTTGTTTTCCACAAGATTGATAGACTTGTGAATCTTTATGCCACGCTTACCAAAAATTTGCGTTTCCTTGTTGAGTCTCTATAATTCTAAGGGTGCGATATATTCAGATGTGTTCTGGTGGCCTGCGGTGAGAGGGGTGTCCTCTCCCTCTATCGCTGCAGCTGAGGTGGAATCGTGGAGGAAGAGGAGTGTTAGTATGGCAATGCACCATTCGCCCTATCATCCGCGACTCAAACGGTGGCGCTCCGTTGATGCGGTGGTGGTTGGGCTGCAGAGTAAGAGTAGTGCCGATATTGAGACGCGGCGCTCTTCCTACCCTTCGCAGCCGTATTTTAGTTGGCGGCGGAGCCATAGACTAGATCCGCCGCTGGGGTCAGGAAGGCTAGTGCTTCTTTTTCCTGGCCCCATGGCCTTCGCGCATTGGACACAGGGGTGTCCGTTGGGCAGGTGTAGTTGGAGGCCGTGGAGGAAGGCGCGCCATGTGTTCTGGTGCGCCTTACTTCAGAAGGAGAAAGGGGAGGAGTAGTATTCTTCCGAGGAGGTGGGCCAGCGTGGGTGGGGCACGGCATGTGTGTAAAAGCGTTCCCGTAACTCACTTTCTCGCCCCCGCAAGGTGGGTATGCATAGGCATTTCCGCATGTTAAAAAAGGCAAGTTTTGGATGCAGCAAATACCTGGAGAATACTCTTTACTTGGCATTAGAAAAAAATTCTCACAGATCGCTTATCTAGAAAACTTTGTAATAAAAGAAAACATAATCTAAGTATAAAATATTATCCATCATTCAGCTACTTATAAATATAGTTGTTATTTTTTTTATTTAAATATTGAAAAAAGGTATAATGGCTTCATGCAAAGAAGAATTTAAGATGAAGAATATAAAGTAGGATAGAGAGTTATCTTTGAGTTAACACATTCATTCATTTTGATATAATTAAAATGAAATAACACTCACCTATCAAGAACACTTATTAATCTTTCTGGGCATTCTGGGTAATTATCATCCCAGAGGCACCTATGTTCTATCATACGAGGCTCTGTTACGAAACCAGTGCATCCCTTTACTTTTGTTTTTGACTCCATTGCCTGTTTGGCACATAAAATATCAGTATAACATAAAATTCAGATCATTTAAAAAATCATTGCCCTAAATAATGTATAAATATTTTACTAATCTATAAATGCAACTAATTTTTATGTGACTCATTCTATTCTGAAGGTTAAAGTTATTTTATTTAGTGTTTTTATTATCATCAAATCTTATAAATGGCTGCCAAAGTAGGTAAATTTACAGGTTAATTACGGTTAATCAATTTAGCTCTAACTGGCTGACCTTGAAAAAAGTTAAAATAATTAATACAATATAAAATAATTGTAATATTGTAAGTATAGAAAGAAGTATAGTATAGACAAAATTCCTCATATGAAACAATCTATGGGGGAGGCCTATATTCAGCAGTGGACTTTTATAGGCTATAATGGGACGCACGCACGGAAGTTTACATTAAAATACAGTTTTTTTTAAAGGAGAGGGTGACAAACGAGCACACAGTCCACCTGATGGTATGTGGTTGCTGCGGCCCATAGACATCTACATCTACAACTACAAAATGCAGATGCGTTGTCACCCGTGAGGGCTAAGATGGAATGCCTCGTTTCCAGTAAAAAGGGTCTCCGGTTCTCTACACTCACCATACGAAACACAGCAGCATTATGCTACTAATTTACACTGGTATTCTTTGAGGTTTTGATTTTGTGTTATTTTAAAATATTTTAACTTAGTAATTAATAATAAGAGTTTTAACTAAACCTTAGATAAATAAATAAATTTGTAAATTATATTAAAAACTTACAATTTGATAGTGATCTTTTATTACTGTATCAACCATTTGTTTCTTTTTCTGTTGAGCTTTCTTCTTGGCAGCAACTACTGAAGCTGAAGGCTGAAATGACATTAGTTTTGTTGCACTCATTAGGTATCTAAACAACCATGATAAGAAAGATAATAAATGTATCTTTTACAAATCACAGTAAAATTCTGTTTACATGTACTATTAAATGATACTCAGACTTTTTTTGTTTATATATACAAAAACTATAATAGTGTAAGACTATTTCAACAATTTTAATAATAAATATTTATTTATCAAATAAGACAATGCCTAATGCAAAAATAAATAAATATACTTTAACATTTATTATAAAGCGATGTGATTTTTGTAAGATATATTTAAATAAAAGTATAACAGGCTATATCTATTATACTGCTGGGCATAAACATCCCAATTTTATGAGCATATTATAAATAAAGTACAATCCAAAAAAAAAACTGTGAACTTTGATAATAAAAGTGATTATCATTCATACTTTAGCAGTGACCGACATTGCTCGTGTTTGAATCTTCGCTTTACGTGCTCCATTTCTAGTAACTATTGTTGAAGGGGGTGTAGATTTTTTACTATCCCCAGCTGAACGTCGCTGTTGATGCGGTGGCTGCGGACTGGACTGAATCATTAAGAAAATATTTATTTAAATTTTGGAAGTCTTACAAACATTATATTTTAGGTTGTGAAATCTAACCATTTTAAAATACGACTGTAAACGGTTAAAAGTTGTAAATTTTACTGTTTTTAGTGTTTAGAATTAAATAAATCAAAATATTATGCGCATTATTTTAAACATTATTACACAATGCGATCAATGAACGCAGTGTTTTTAAATTGAAAGACGAAGACTCTTGTAATTGCTTGTAATGTAAATAGTAAATACCATAGATTACTGCCTATATACTAGAGACTGGTAAATACACTGAAATACACTCTTATCTATGATGTAAGCCACGGCCAATGTAACTTTTTTATTAATTTGCTTTACGGCTCTGGGTTCTAGCCCTTCTGAGCCTATCATTTCTTTCGGAATCTTCATTTTAATATATTTTATCTTCACAATATTCTGATACGTCACATTGTGAAGTTATTGGGAGATGTTGACAACAGCTTAACCCCGCGGACTGTTGATGACGACAGCCACTCAAGTTCATAAGGCGTCCAAGCGATCAAATTAACTTGAGGTTTATATCCACATCAAAGCACTTGTTTCGTCGTTTTCTCTAACAGTTCACACGCGCGCAGACACTTAATTTACAAAATCGCATAACTTTACTAATCAAAATCCACTTCAAACCATTATTCAAGCGACAAAACAGGAGCGACAATCCGCTGACGGCAAAAAAAAAACTCAAGCCAATGTAAACTTTCATTGAGGCCATGGAGCATGAAGGTTAGAGAACAGGAGAACGATCACTACGTACTAAAGCACGTAGAATGTATAGCGGCGCTGACGTCGGTGAGTAGTGACTGCGAAGTTAGCTGTTTATGAGTACAAGTAGATGAAGTGAATTTAATAATGTACAAATTTTCATTTCATTTTTATTGAGAAAATTTTTATGCTCTGTAATTTTGTAATTTTTGACAATAAGAAACATTAAAAAATGACTTTTATTGAGCGAACTTAGCGATCGCAGCGCCTCACTTATGGTGTCCATATTTCTGGAACACTATTTTCTACGGTGATCGTTCTCCTGTTCTATAACCTCCATGGCATGAAGATTAGAATAAATCTAAGCTAATATAATCTTATAAATTTAATCTTCATGACATGCTATGCCGCGGAGAATATTTGTACACTATTCAACTAACTTCATCTACTTGTACTCATAACAGCATACTTGTACTCACAACATACAGCGACTTCGCAGCCACTACTCACCGACGGCAGCACCGCTGAACTTTTACCGAAGAACTTTTTATTCCTTCCTCTGTGGTGCCTATCGGAGTCAAATCTCGATCGTGGTTTGGTCGCACCTGTAAAATAGCATCATGGTATAAGCAGGCGTGGTACCAAGCCTGGGCTGACGCATCAACGTCCCGGGATGTAAACACCAGCGCTCTAAAAAAGAAGTGTAATTACGCCTTCAGGTACTTCAAAAGAATCATTGCGAAGGCAAAGTCAGAGCATATAGGCAGAATTGGTGAGAAACTAGTTCGCCTTCGTTCTGGAACCCGTGCATTCTAGTTTTTCACCAAGGCTGTCCAGGGGAATTTCTGTCAGCCATCTCTTCCATCTCTGCACATATGAAAGAAAGACAAAGATTCTTCAAGAAAGACAAAGAAACGTCTCCGAGTACCGGAATAAACTTGTGTCTGAAGTCGAGTCTTTGCTAAATCTCAAATCTAGCCCGGTTTAACCCTCAGAAGACACAAGTTTGCGCGTTAACCGCTAAAAACAACCGCTTTGTCGTATCTCCTCAGTTTCAAGGCACTCCCCTTGTTGCCTCAGCCAGTATCGGAATCCTCGGTGTCGACATATTGAGTGACATGCAGTTTCGGGGTCACTTGGAATAGAAGGCCAAATTGGCCTCTAAAAAGCCTGGCGTGCTCAGCAGAGCGGGACAGTATTTCAGCCGGCACACCGCCTGCAACTTTACAAGGCGAAGGTTTGGCCGCATATGGAATACTGTTCCCATCTCTGGGCTGGGGCTCCCCAGTACCAGCTCCTTCCACTTGATCGCATCCAGCCCAGAGCGGCTTGAATCATCGACGACCGAGTGCTTTCCGATCAGCTCGATTCACTGGCGCTACGAAGAGATGTTGCATCTCTTTGCATTTTCTTTCGCATATACATCGGGGAGTGCTCTGAGGAATTGTTCGGATTAATCCCAGCCGCCAAATTTCATGAACGCACAACGCGGCAAACGTCCTGATACCATCCACACCGTCTGGATGCTTGGCGGTCCACCACTGTACGTTTCACAAGGATTTTTCCTTCGCGTACGAACTCTCTGTGGAATATACCACCGGCGATTTTTCCGGGTCGATACGACCTAGGGACCTTCAAGAAAAGAGCGTACTCCTTTCTAAAGAGCCGGCAACGCACCTGCAATTCCCTTGGTGTTGCGGTTGATCATGGGCGGCGGTAGTCACTTAACATCAAGTGAGCCGCATGCTCGTTTGCCCCTTCTTCTATAAAAAAGTCGAGTATCATACTTCTTTACAAGAAAGGCGACCGTTTGGATACGAACAACTCCCGGCCTATCAGCCTACTTCCCGCTGTATACAAATTATTTGCAGCCTGCTTAAATAAGAGAATAGAGACTGAGATAGAGTCACATCAACCCATAGAAGAGGCAGGCTTTAGAAAGGGCTTTTGCACAATCGATCATATACATACTTTGGAACAAGTAAAACACCAGGAAGATCAACAGCCCCTATATCTAGCCTTTATCGACTACGCAAAGGCCTTCGACTCTATCTCACGTAACAGCTAACAATTTACAGAGCTTAGAATACGTAGAGAGCAACATATACCTAGGAAAATCCATCTCATTTCTTAATTTTAGAAACAAAGATGAGATTGACAGGAGAATAAACATGACATGGAGAAAGTTCTGGAGCCAAAAAGAAATATTTAAGTCTAATCTACCTGCAAAACTGAAAAAGAAAGTCATGGATGAATGTTTACTACCCTCCTTGTGCTCAAAAAAAAGCTCAAGTGGAAGTGGGCTCGCCACGTAGCACGACTGTCAGATGAAATATGGACGCATTTGGCCACAATATGGGCAGGTTCAAGTGGCAAGAGAGCTAGAAGACGTCCCAAGGAACGCTGGGTAGATGATATCAAAAAAATATGCTGGAAACGACTGGACAAATAAAGCCAAGAAGATAAAATCCTGGAAACTGTTGGAGGAGGCCCACACCCACCAGGGGCCTTAACTTAGCTATACAAATGTGCATTATATATTAATCTGTACAATCTTATTATAATCCAAAAGTTAATTTAATTTTAAAACCCTGTAAATTAAGGAAAATAAAAGAGGCTTTATTATTATTATTATTACTTACCGGGGTGGGGTTCCTTGCGGCCTCGATGACGACGCTCCTGGTCTTGTGTGTGGTGCGTTGGAAGAGCGGTGCGGGACGATAAATCGCACTATGGGAGTCGGTTACTTCTCGATTGTTCTGTGCCGCGACTGACGACAGCTGGTGCTGAGACAACTAGTGGTTCTCTTCGACTACGATGTAAGAAGGGCGAGAGGAGGCAGTGCGCGCCCGTATATGGGTCAACCATTTTACCACCTCCATCTTGGCGGGGCGCGTTTTCATTGGCCGAAAATCGCATCATATTCTACAACCCTTTCAGAACTGAGGGGAGGCTTGGGCCCAGCAGTGGGACGTATATAGGCTGTAACTTTACTTTACATATAGATGTCACTACACATCTTTATGTTAAATGATTTATATATTCAGCTCAATTTCAACACGATTCTGAATATAATGTTACGAGCTTGAGGTTCGTGACAATAAAAATTGCCGATAAAATTACCTAAATTAACACTTTAATTTACTTTACACAAATTAAAGTTAAAAACACTAATAATTAAACACACTAATTCACTTTATTCCACTCCGAAGCTTCGCTTGTCTCGCCAAATCAACACTGCCCCGATCGCATCTTGCAGCGCCTATTTATATAAATTAGCAAAGAAGCATCCGGAATATTCAAGTAAATGCGCGCAAAGGGACGAGTGTGCGAGTGTAGATTTTCTAGAAACTTAGTTCTTCGGATGGCGCTGTCGGTTGAGAGATTTGTGATGTCATTTTCTGCAAAGCTCCCCTCGCTCTCGTTCCTGACACTAGATGGCGCTAGTTGACTTATTCACACAACACTGCCCCCTCCTAAGACATGCTCGTCCCAAGCATTATCGGTCCCATAATAACGCGCCAAGCGATCCACATGGACGATCTTAGGAGTCCCTCTTGCGCCTTTCTGTATCCGGTAGGTCACATCGTTGATCCTGGTTACAATCCGGTACGGGCCGTCCCATTTAGCTTGAAGCTTAGGAGATTTCCCTTTGCTAATTTATATAAATAGGCGCTGCAAGATGCGATCGGGGCAGTGTTGATTTGGCGAGACAAGCGAAGCTTCGGAGCGGAATAAAGTGAATTAGTGTGTTTAATTATTAGTGTTTTTAACTTTAATTTGTGTAAAGTAAATTAAAGTGTTAATTTAGGTAATTTTATCGGCAATTTTTATTGTCACGAACCTCAAGCTCGTAACAATTGGTGTGAGAAGTGGGATTAAATCATGCCGATTTTACATAAGGAGGAAACAGAGGGTGTCCGTACCCGAAGTCAACGCCAGCAGGAGACGGACCAAAGAAGATTTGGTGGTGCAACGCCACAGACGTAGGAGGGCCAGCCACCAGCTGCAGGCCCGTCGGTAGCTCCTACATCTGCAGCACCTGACTTAGGTGCTCTGATGGTGATGCTGGAGGAACAGGCCCGTTGTTTAAAAGAGCAGCAGGAGGTACAGGCTCGCCGACAGGAGGAACAGGCTCGCCAACAGGCGGAACAGGCACGCCGATTGGAAGAGCAGCTGCGGGGCGGACAAGAGAAACAGGCCCGTCGGTTGGAAGAGCAGATGCTCCTCATGAAGGACCTTCGCGCTACCTTCGGGAAGGAGATAAAGGAGGTGAAGGATAGGGTTGCTCAGCATGACAACCGCCTGTCGGAAGCTGAAACCCAAATCGCGAAAGCTGAAAACCGAATCGAGAAAGCTGAAACCCGAATCGACCAAATAAACAATCGGGTTGACAACGTAATGGCTGACATGAAGAAATCACTAGACGAACTCAAACTTGGGGATGGAACTACAGCTCCCGTAGTAGCTACAGCACCTTCGCTACGTGGATTCAAAGTGCCGCCGTTCGACGGGACCTCTTCCTGGTCGGCCTACAAAATCCAGTTCGAGGCCGTCATGGAGGCAAACGGCTGGAATAAAAGCCAGGCCATGACTGCACTCACCTTAGGCCTGCGCGACCAAGCCTTAACCGTGTTGGAAGCTCTCGGTAAGAAAGTGACCTACGAGCAGCTCCTTGAGGCATTGGAGGCGAGATATGGTGACGCTCACGTGGAACACGTCTTTCGCGCGCAGCTTAAAGATCGCGTGCAACGCAGCAACGAAAACCTGCAGCAGTGGGCCCTTGAGGTGGAGAAGATGGTTCGAAAAGCATACCAGTCTGTACCTGCGCTCATTGAAGGGAACCTGGTGACCTGGAAGTCAGAGCTGCTGTGAGGCTCGGGCACCACGAAACGCTTAAGGACGCCTTGGCCCATGCACTGGAGGTAGAAGCCGTGCGGCAGGATCATCGTTCCCATCGCGTCAAGGAGGTTGCAGCAGCTACAGTTCGTGACCACAACAAAGGATACAGCCCTAGGTGCTATGCTGTGGGGAAAAGGGCCATCTCCGATCCAGCTGCCCTAAGCGAACCCTAGAAAGGGAAGGTGAACGATCTCAGGAGGGTAGTGCGGCCAACAGCACCGCCCAGCAGCGGCAGGGAAACGAGTAAAAGCCAGAACTGCGGGGCGGGTGCTGGCTGATGTTAAAAGAACCCCAAGGATCTCGATCTCACAAACCCATGATGGGAACAGTCTAATCATCAAGGGCGAGGTCAACGGAATGCCGTGTAAACTGACCATAGACACTGGAGCCTCTCGTACGGTTGTTAGTTCCCAACTTATAAGTCAGTTCCTTGGGGACTCCGCATACAACCGAGAACGCATTAATTTGGTAACAGCCACCGGTCAGCGAATACCCGTCCGTGGAGAGAAGGAGATGGAGTTGAAGCTAGGCAACGTGATCTACCTGCATAATATCATCGTGGCTGATATAATGGACGACTGCATCCTAGGCATAGACTTTATGAGGAATAATTGTTGTGAGATCGACGTTAAGCAAGGTGTTTTGAAATGTGGACAGGAGGAACTTTTTATGGAAGGTGCGTTACCAGGGAACGTGTACAGCATTAAGAAGATTGTTTTTCCGCCGAGATCGGAAACGATTGTTCCGGTTAGTCTACATCGAAACGCTGGGCAAGCTCACCGTTGTGTACTTGTGGAAAGGGTAAACAATGATCTTTAATGGAAAGTAGCTCGAACCTTGGTCAGGACCACTGACTTCTCAGGAGTACGTGTGTTGAACCTTTGCGACCGGGAACAGATTATAGAAAAAGGCACACTGATTGGTACTTGTGAGGAAGTGGATTAGTTACGTCGGTGCCAATATATATCGAGTGGGACCCCCAGCAAGGATGCAGAAACGAGAGTGACCACACTTTTGGAAGACTGTCGCAGTGTTCTCTCCCCGAACGAATTGGTCAAGGCGAAGAAGTTGTTACTCAAGTACGCCGATGTATTCTCATCAAACGATGCTGACATAGGAAAGACTGGCTTAGTTCAACACAAAATAAACACAGGAGAAGGATTGCCTATCCGTCAGCGGCCAAGAAGATTGCCGGTAGCACGTGAAAAGGAAGTGGAAACCATGATTAAAAGAATGGTGAAGGATGGTGTTATTGAACCTTCCTCTAGTCCATGGTGTTCACCAGTGGTGCTGGTGAAGAAGAAGGATGGCAGCATGCGGTTTTGTGTTGACTACCGCCGTCTGAACGACGTTACGAAGAAGGACAGCTATCCCTTGCCAAGAATTGATGACACGCTGGACATGCTTACAGGAGTAAAGTGGTTTAGTACGCTGGATCTAAAAAAGTGGCTACTGGCAAGTTGAAATTGACCCTAAGGACAAGGAGAAAACTGCGTTCTCGACGGGAAAGGGTCTGTGGCAATTTAAAGTAATGCGGTTGGGTTGTGCAATGCTCCAGCAACGTTTGAAAGGCTGATGGAACTTGTACTTACCGGGCTAAATGGCGATGCCTGTCTGGTCTACTTGGATGACATCATCATCGTAGGCCGTACGTTTGAGGAACACCTTCAAAACCTGGAACGCGTGCTCATGAAGATTCAGAGTGCCAACCTCAAGTTGAGCCCGAAGAAATGTTCACTATTCCAACGGCAAGTTAACTTTTTGGGGTTTGTAGTATCGGAAGAAGGTATCCGCACAGATCCAGAGAAAATCGCCGCTGTCAAGGATTGGCCGGTTCCAAAAGACAAGACGCAGGTTAGAGCATTTTTGGGTTTGTGCTCCTATTACCGGCGATTTGTGAAGAACTTTGCAGATATAGCCAAACCTCTGCACAAGCTAACCGAGGAGAAGCGACTATTCTGCTGGGATGAAAGTTGCAATATCGCATTCCAGGAGCTCAAGGACCGTCCGTGCAAAACACCTATTTTGGGATACCCTGATGCAAGCAAAGAATTTATAGTTGACACAGACGCAAGTGATATAGGACTTGGCGATGTGTTGTCTCAACGGAATGGTGACCAAGAGGTCGTGATAGCGTACTTCAGCAAGTCGTTGTCAAAACCGGAAAGGAACTATTGTGTCACAAGACGCGAATTGCTAGCTGTGGTAAAGTCGTTGCAGCATTTTAGCAAATATCTTCTGGGACGAAAATTTCACTTACGAACTGACCATGCTGCACTAAAATGGCTATTGCAGTTTAAGAATCCAGAAGGACAAGTTGCGAGGTGTATTGAACTACTGCAGGAATACGACTTTGAGATCGAACATCGCAGCGGAAAATCTCACGGCAACGCAGATGCATTGTCAAGAAGACCTTGTCCTGAAGATTGCAACCATTGTACTAGGCAAGAGAGGTATCCGTGAGGATGCTCAGGACGGACCACCTCAGCAACGAATGGAAGGACAGCTTACAACATGTACAGCAGGAAGATCCCGACATCAAGCCGATTCTGGAATGGATAAAGGCCAGTGCTCCCAAGCCTAAGTGGAGCGACGTCTCAGCAATGAGTTCGACCACTAAAAGCTATTGGGCCCAGTGGGATAGCTTGCTGCTTCAGGATGGAGTTCTAAGCCGTAAATGGGAAAATGTTAGGGGAGACAGCTGTCATTTGCAAATGGTTGTCCCTAAAGCTAAAGTACCGGATGTTCTACAGCTGTACCATAATGATTGTTCCGGAGGCCATCTGGGAGTTAAACGAACTCTACTGAAGATCCGAGAACGGTTTTATTGGGTCCACTGTCGAAACGATGTCGAGGACTGGTGTCGCAAATGTACAAGTTGTGCGGCTGTAAAGGGACCTCAGACCCGTAGTAGAGGTGCATTGAAGTTGTACAATGTTGATGCACCATGGGAGAGAATAGCCATTGACGTGGCGGGACCGTTTTCGGAGAGTGAAAGCGGTAACAAGTATTTCATGGTTGTGATGGATTACTTCACAAAGTGGCCAGAAGTTTTCGCCATTCCAAATCAAGAAGCTTAATTGTTACGAGCTTGAGGTTCGTGACAATAAAAATTGCCGATAAAATTACCTAAATTAACACTTTAATTTACTTTACACAAATTAAAGTTAAAAACACTAATAATTAAACACACTAATTCACTTTATTCCGCTCCGAAGCTTCGCTTGTCTCGCCAAATCAACACTGCCCCGATCGCATCTTGCAGCGCCTATTTATATAAATTAGCAAAGAAGCATCCGGAATATTCAAGTAAATGCGCGCAAAGGGACGAGTGTGCGAGTGTAGATTTTCTAGAAACTTAGTTCTTCGGATGGCGCTGTCGGTTGAGAGATTTGTGATGTCATTTTCTGCAAAGCTCCCCTCGCTCTCGTTCCTGACACTAGATTACGCTAGTTGACTTATTCACGCAACAATAATATAATATAATATAATATAATCAATAACTAGTATTTATCAAAATATTATACAAAATAAAGGCCAAATAAGTCAAATCGAAACTTGCTACCTCGCAGCAAAAGTGTGCAATTTTTATAAAAATAAACTGATATCACTGCAACTGAAAGTATTGCACTATAGTGATGTACGCCACAACTTTAGCTATCGATAAGTTAATTAACCATGCGGGTTTGTCTACCGAACCGGTTTGTAGTTTTTATTTAGATTTTGCAATAAAGTATTACAAAAAGTAGGAAATGTTTCTATTATTGGTTTGTTTTTACAGATTTCCAAGAGATCCTCTTAGACGGCAAACTTTAATTACAGCTTGTAGAAACCATGACTCTTGGATACCTAAATGAACTAATACCATTTGCTCCGAACATTTTGAAAAATCATATTTCATACCCCAAGCTTATAATAAGAGAAGGTTGGCCGACACTGCAGTACCAATCTTGAACTTGTGGGAGGTAGTGTTTGGCTGTAATTATATTTAGATTAAATATTTTTACTGTTACCTTTGACACTAATATTAATCCACTTGAAAATATTTGAGAATTTCGATAAGTTTACAAATGCATTAATCTATATAATTCAATTCATATACATATAGAATTGAATTTGATAGATTCTTTCGTTATATATATACAGCTTGAATCTTTTGACTTACATAAGTAAATTTTTTATTTTAGGCAAATCATAGTGATTGCACAATATCATCTACATCGAAAAAAGAAAGCTGGATATTTCGGAAAAATTCCATTAGTTGTCTCGTAAGACACAATTCGTAGAAAATTCCTTATATAGCCCGAACTAGTCCTGCTCCCACTGCGAGTATGAGCCAACACTTAGAAGATACGCCAAGGAAAATTAAACTGAAAAAATGACTTTACGTAAAAAACAAAAGCGTAAAAAGGCTTCAATCACAGAAACGGTATTTAAAGAAAAAAGTTATAAATTTGAAAAAAAAATACTAGATTCGCTGACAGAGACAACTTTGATGAATAAAGAAAACAAACAGGTCCTAGAAAAGGATAGAATTAGAAGAAAGTGATATCTTAAAGAGACAATTACTTAAAAGTAAGAGATTGGAAAACTGCCCAGAACTAAATATTCCCCAGAGTTAAGATAACACTTAATTATTACTGAACAAAAGCCTATTGCTATGTACGTTAAACCTTTGGAACATGTTTGCCTGTAGCACGGATTTTGACTAAGTGGTACAGTACCATCGATCGCCGACCGGGGTTTACTCAAGAAGCGCTGACGGCATTAAAATTGAAAGTGGAGAGTAACCCTGATAAAATTTTTTACTGTACCTTGGCCATGGATGAAATGAAAATTAAGCAATTGACGAAATATCATGCTATTAAAAGGCATTATGAATATAACCAAAATGTCTTTTAGAACTTGCATGGTACTCCGTCAATTTTTTATTTTCATTTCATCTATCACTAATATACAATACAATTTCTTGTCGGGGTTACTCTCTAGTCTAAGTTTTAAAACAGTTAACGATTTTTATGTGTAGCCAAGTCGGCCATCGATTGTACTATACCACTTTGTTATAATACGTGATGAAGGCAGACAAATTCCAAAACTTTTGATATTTCGCACATATCGTTAAGCTTTCGGTGAAAAGTAACGTAAAGTTAAAGCAAAACATCTTTCTGGGGAATGCTTAGCCCTAGGTAGATGTCATGTTTTATTTTTGAACAGCTGTCTGTTTAAAGTTCACTGTGTTCAACTATTATATTTTGTAAAACTACTTTATTTTCCTAATTTATTAAATATTTTCCAGATAGTTCATTCAATAACTCTCGAAAATCAGCAACCTTTTTAAAAAGCGGTTTTGTGATTGAAGCCTTATAATAAAAACAAAAACTTGGTTAATACCATCTAAGACGATAAACTGATACGACTATTTCTTTTTACAAGTCTGATTTTTAAAATAAATTTACTAAACCTCCTATTTTGATTTGTTACATGTTTTAAATTTTATCCTACATAATGTAAAGTAAACCTGTAGTAAAATAATAGACTTACTTTCAATAATTTCAAAATTTTTCCAAAGACCTTTTTTAAATATTTAAAAAAAAAAGAATTTCAAATAACACCTTGGTATTATTTATTATCAAATAAAAACATATGCGGACTTAGGTGATTTGTTTATCGATAAGAAATATCGACATAATCCACGCCTTACGTTGCTTACGCATGTAGACAGAGCCACCAGTATATCGACACGGGTGCAATTTGATGGTATGCGTAAATGCAATGAACACAAACACAAATGCTGTAGTATTATGTATACAGTGGTGTGTTTTTCTTACACCCTTCTTATGTCGACAGAATTTTTGTTTAGGAATTAACGCGCATGGCCTATCCAGTTGGTTGAATACTCATAGGTCAGATGTCGTGTTTTTATTCGTCTTTGCAGTAAATAACCGTCATCATTATGCCAAAAGTGATTAAAAGTTCTGGCAGGGATATTATCTTGAAAGTCAAACGTGCTTGTGTACGAGAGAAGAATGAGACATTGACGGGCCTACAGTACCGTTTTCTAAAGTTATAGCTCGCGTTGCGTATTTGTCAGGTAATTTTTAGGTCTGCCATAACAATAAAACTCCCCAATTTTTTCGGTTTGTTATTCGTTTTTAGTTTTTCTCGTGACATTCATATCATGTACTTATAATGCGTATAAAGCATTGTTTTTATTTTGCTTTAGGCGTTACCAGCGCAGGGTATTATATGAAACACATACTAACATTTCAAGCTTTCATGCATTTTTTTTTTTTCAGAATATCGCGTAAGCATCAAAATTGAAATGCCTGCAGAATCCCACTTTTGTGGGCTTATATTTAAAAAAAGGTAAATCTATTATTATAAATATAGATTTATTTAAACAGTTGAGTAAGTATATTTAAATTTTTTAACTAAACCCAAGCATATCACTGCAAGACTTCAAGACACAGTAAGTTAATTCTGCGTAGATCGGACCAAATGTAATAATTATATAAAAAGCTGAATGTGAACTCCGGGTTAACTTTGACATCAAGACGTCAATCACCTCAGTCTTTAATATATACACAATAATCTATGGTCCCCCGTGACCATGAGTGCTGGAAAGCACTCGAAACGTCGGGTATTAAAATTAGGCAAATTAAACGCGATAAACACTTTTATCGTCTTTTAATTTGGTTATTGCATTTGCTGAGGCGGCTACTCACTTGTCTGCGGCGGGGGCAATCCAGGGTGTACAGCGATCGGTTAGGTATTTTGAAACAGAACTGAATTATAATATTTATTATAAAGAACGAAATTAAAAGTCCAAGTTATATAATATATAATAATAATAATAATAATAATAATAAGATGAACTTAACGCCCTGGGTAGAAAAGTCCGCACTACCATGACGTCCCATAGGATGCATCATCCGAGATCGTCGGTAATGAGGCTGTACTTGCCGCGAAAGCATGGTGGGCGTGGCTTTCTGAGCGCGCTCACCATGCATAATCGTGAAGTGTGCAGCCTCCGTCATTACTTCCTGGCGAGATCGGATGATCCATTCTATAATGACGTCATTTCTAGTGATAAAGGGCTTACCCCTCTATCCTTAGCCAACGAGCAATGGCAGGACCCAGCAGTGCTTAGCATTTCCGACCGGGAGACCGTATGGAAGGAGAAGGAGCTTCACGGGAGGTTCTATCGGGCTCTACATGAGCCCTTCGTAGATACAGTCGCCTCCCTCAACTGGCTACGTTTCGGTGACCTCTTCGGGGGAAACCGAGGGTTTTGTCTGTGCAATACAGGATCAGGTTATTAAGGCCAACAACTATCGGAGATACATCCTAAAGGATGGCACCGTCGACGTCTGTCGAGCTTGTCGCCATCCCGGGGGAGTCACTTAGGCATGTCATCTCCGGTTGTTCGGCGCTTTCTAACTCTGAGTACTTGCACAGGCACAACCTAGTAGCCAGAATTTTACACCAGAAGCTCGCTGTGAAATACGGTCTCGTGGACCGGAAATTGCCGTATTACAAGTACTTGCCGGAAGCCGTGCTCGAAAATGACTGCGCCAGGCTCTACTGGGACCTGGCCATCATCACAGACAGGACTATTCTTGCGAATAAGCCTGATATACCGATATATGACCGGGCACAGTCAAGGATATTTTTGGTCGATATTACCATCCCGTATGACGAGAACCTCGTGAAAGCCGAAACAGATAAGCAATCAAAATATCTGGACCTGGCTCACGAGGTGACCGACATGTGGGGTGGTCTGCCGACCGAAATTATTCCTGTAGTCGTCTCTGCGAATGGTCTAATCCCAGTTAGCCTCTCTGTTCATCTGAGGTGACTGGGACTCCGTGACGGACCGCTCCGGGCTCAAATGCAGAAGGCGGTGCTCCTTGATACTGCCCGCATCGTCCGCCGGTTTCTTTCCCTTTCCCCCTAACCCTCGGCCGTTTGGTCTCCCCTGCCGAGGGCTTCCATCTGGTTGGTCTTTTATTTATTTATGTATTTTTGTATTTATTTTATTTTATTGATATTTATGTATATATTTATCTTTTCATTTTCATTTATAATTATATATTTATAGAACCCAACCAGATGAGAAAACTATATAGATACCCCATAAAAATAATAATATTCCACAACTATCACACAACGCCATCTAGTCCCAAGCTAAGCAGAGCTTGTGTTATGGGTACTAGACAACTGATAAACATACTTATATATTTCTAAATACATAAATATTATAGATAAATTACACCCATACATTACATATTTTTATAGTTATTTTATGGCACAGAACACTATTACTTCTAGCAGAACACTATTGCTCTGTAGGTAGGAAGGTGCGAGTGAGACAAAAACTACACATAATGTGAAGATAAAAACATTTAATAATAAAAGTACTTGTACAAAAAAAGTAAAACTTGTGTTTGTTGGACACCGTTTAAATTTTTTTACTTTAATAACAGCATAAATTAGAAGTGGGTTTTGTTAGCGTAGCTGATTGCGAACAAAATAAAAGAAAAAAAAAACAATATGTTAAGGACCTAGTTTACAGGGTACTACACAATAACCTAAAAAAAAATTAGGGTTATAATAGGTTTGTAATTCAGCAATATGCGCAGCTGATACCGATATTTTAACTAATATGAATATTTTCTCATTTTATACAATCGGATTTATTTCCTAATTTACTTTATTCCGTAGGTATTTACATAGATACAGGGATGAATTTTCAATCGTCAAATAACTTATCTGAGGATTAAATGTGACTGACAGATTTATGGCATGTGTGTAGATAGAAATTAAATTCTTCTTTTAGGTATAAAGAATTACTGGGAAGGAGATCCTTGATTCCATATTACAGTATTTTTAATATGAAATAATAATGATTAGTCAAATCAATTTTATGTGGTGGTTAGGGTCATCTAGTAACATAATAAAATATACATATAAGAAAAAGGCCTACTGTAAGAGAAGATGAGGGCACTGCAGTACACAACAAAAAAAAACTTTTAGCACGCAACAGTTTGACAGCAGATCTACCAACTCGGCGCTTAAAATGGCGATGCAGTCACGCATGGATGAGCTAATGACGTCACACGAAAGTGTAAAAATAAGCAAATGGCAAACTTTAGTTGTCTCTTTTTTCTAATGAAGCTACTACTTTGTTAAAAAGGAACAAAACTGTTTTTGACAAGTGTGTGTCGATATTATACATATTTGTATAACTATTATTTCTATAGTAGAATATGCCGCCTCCATAGGTATTACATCTCTATGACCAAATCTAAGAAATACCTTTTGACATTACACATTAATTATTCCGCAATAACTTTACACAAGCGTACTCACACGATTTAAAATAATTTAATAAAAATTTTATTTTTAAAATTCCTTAAATTACATGAATCATGAATAAAACAAGTTAATTTGTCTTAATTTGTCAACGTTAATTTGTGTAGGCAAAAACCCAAAATGGCGAAGAAAACGTGATGAAGACGCTTTTATGCTCCTGCATGTTTTACCAGGTCGTCACTTCATATAGTGGGGATCGCCCTACGCTTTGCCTACCGGTACGAGGCTGCCACTCGAGAACGCCCACGGTTGTCGATTCTTATGTAAAGTGGACTTCAGGTTAATTTATAATTGTAAATAGTTAGATACAATTCTGTAAATTCATCATCATCATCATCATCATCATTACAGCCCTTCACAAGTCCACTGCTGAACATAGGCCTCCCCCAAGTAACGCCACAAAGCACGGTCCTGAGCCACCTGCATCCATCGACTTCCTGCATGTCTTACCACGTCGTCACTCCATCTAGTGGGGTCGCCCTACACTAAGCCTACCGGTACGAGGCTGCCACTCGAGAACCCTTTTTCCCCATAGGTTATCGGTTCATCGAGCTATATAGCCGGCCCATTGCCACTTCAAATTGCTAATCCGTTGGACTATGTCGGTCAATCTGGTTCTACTGCAGATATCCTCATTTCTAAGTTTATCGCGGATAAAAAGCCCGAGCATAGCCCTCTCCATAGCTCCTTCCATAGCGACTTCTGTACAATTTGCCGAAGGGTATGTGGTCCATGGTGCTAAAGCCTTTTCGGAAACCGGCTTCTTCGGGAGACTGGAAGTCGTCAAGTCTGCGTGCGAGACGATTCGTAATGACTCTCGAAAACAGCACGTAGACGCTGCTCAGAAGGGAAATCGGTCTGTAGTTCTTCAAGAGAGCGTTGTCGCCTTTCTTAAAGAACAAGACCACCGCACTTCTGCTCCACGCCTCCGGAGTAGTGCCACCATAGAGGACGGAATTGAAGAGCTTCTGAAGGACTTCAAGTACCGGTGTTCCACCCGCTTTCAGAAGCTCCGCTGTAATTCCATCCTCGCCTGGGTACTTGCCGTTTTTAAAGTGCTGGAGAGCCATTCTAATCTCGCTCAGACTGACGTCCGGGGTATCATCGGAATAGTGTCAGATAAGACTTGCTCTTGGATTGTTACTCAAACTTGCGTGTGGCTATAACGATGATGTATATAGCTGCGCATAGAACCTCTCAATCTCACTTAAAATCTCAGGTGTCCCTGAAACAATGCTGCCACACTCAGTCTTCAGCTTTGACAGTTGGCTTTTTCTGGCAGACAGATCTCTGGCAAAACTTTGGAGCCCTGGTTCCGCTCGATCGCTTCTTCAATACAAGCAGTATTAAAGTTGCGCAAGTCTCGCTACATGCATTTGGAGATTTGTCTGTTCAGTTGCCTGTATGCTGTGAAATCTGTTGACGATTGCAGCCTCATCTCCCGTCTAACAGCCATGAGATTAAGAGTGTGATCGGAGAGTTTTTGTGTTTTTCTGCGGCGGGTCTTGCAGAACTTAGCTCCGACCGCATGGACAGTTTCCACGAGCTTGTCATTCATATCGTCCACTATATTGTAGTCTGCTAGGCAATGAAAATGGTTTTGTAATTCGAGCTGAAAGTTTTCGGGACCCTGGATTAGCGTACGAGGGGGACGGAGCGTTGACTTCATTAGACGAGACCTCTCCAACTTAACGTTTAAGTTCAGTGCGCCTCTAACCATTCGGTGATCGCTGCCAGTTATCACCCTCGCGATCACAAAGACAATACTGAACAGTGGCAGTGGGCATCTGGTAGTCATAATGAAGTCAATCTCATTTTTTGTCGAACCGTCGGGGCTCGACCAGGTCCATTTCCCGTGGGGCCGATTCTGGAAGAAAGAGTTCATCATAAAGAGTCCCTCTTTCTCTATAAAGTCGGCCAGCTGCTGGCCCCTACGGTTCCGTTGCCTCATTCCAAATTTCCCTAACATTAGCTCACCGCTTTCTCTTGTGCCTAGTTTTCCGTTGAAGTCTCCCATCATACCGGATATTTTACCGAAGACCCTTTTTGGTGGAAACGAGGCATTCCATCTTAGTCCTCACGGGTGACAGCGCATCTGCGTTTTGATTCGTAGTCGAGGATGGATGTGGATGTCTATGGGTCGCAGCAACCACTTGCCATCAGGTGGACTGTGTGCTCCTTTGTCACCCTATCCTATAAAAAAAAATCAACACCGTGTAGTGGGTTTTGGAGGAATGCATGGCTCTGGAAATATCCTCATACATTTCCTCCACCTCCTCATCGGGATGTGCCGAGGTTGGTGCGTAAACCTGTATGACCTTCAGCGAATACCGTTTGGTGATAGAACAAGTTGCCGGACTCGAGGATTACCGTGTACACCCCCTCTCTTCGGACTTCGGATAATCCAATAATATGCCAGCGCAACTTGTCTCTTCTTCCAGCTCCAGTATTTTCTCGTCAGTCCTAAGGGTGCGTGCGTTATATGTTGCCAGGTCGAGTCGTCGTAGGTGGCAACCGAACCTCCACCGGAGATTCTTAGCACACCCTGCCCCGCCGTTACCATGGTCACCACCGTAGCCAGGTATAGCGGGGCCGCCCCTATATTACTTATCACAATTATCACTAGCCAATCAATAAAAGTGTGTTAAGGGGAAATATAACTTCAAATGGCTTAGCAAGATCCTACGTTTTGCCGAAAATATTGCAGCATTAATTTTGAAATAAATATATGGTAAATTTGAGGATTAATGTTAAGGACTATGTTAGACGAAAACACGATTCCGTAAAATTTTCTCGATAGAAAAAAAAATCCAAAGTTACCTCTAAACTGAACAATAAGCCGCTGTTATTCATAAAATACTTTAAATATGATCATGAAACTTTGCATACTAACTGAACTAACTATAAAGCAGTGCTTATGTTATTTACTTTTTTTTAAATACCATTATTTTCACTGTAAAAAGAAATTACCTAAACTATCGGCGTCTTGAAGCTTGTTTCCCGCCGCCTGATCAGTCTCCATCAGTCTAGCTTCGGCTTTCGAAGGGAAAAGCTGTGTCGCTTACAATCAGAATACACATTACGCAACAGGACGACGTAAAATTAAAATGGGAAATAACCAATAATGTGATAAACCTAATGAAATAAGTATCTAACTACCTTATCTACTTACAGTATTAGTGATTACAAACATGTCGGTACATAGCATACAACGCGCGGGGAAGTGGGGGCGAAATTAGAATTTGAGCTGTCTTACTATATCCCCTTAAGATTAGAAAATCACATTTATTTTTTAAAAAAATCAATCATTTATTGAAAGTTTAATAAATAACTCAATGCTGCTTAGTTATTTTAAACTATATAAACATAAGAAACCTCCAGTAATTAGCTTTAACAATAATATAAAATACTTCTGCTAAGTAACTTCTTCATACGCTTACTTCATGTTCTTATAAACTTCTTCATTATCCTCAGCTTTCATAAAATAAAATATAAAATGTTCTTGGGCGACTTATCTTTTTTTTTCTTCACTTTTTTTCATGGAAATCGAGTAAGAGTTTTCTTTTTCCCGTGGTGTAGATAAAAAAAGTCATATATATTCTTCAGTTTACGATCATCTAAAACTTCTATGAACGTTAAAATCTACCACCGGTTCCAAAAACGATATCTCTAGAGAAGTAGAAAGTCTGTTTCATAGGTTAAATTCGATAGCAAAGAATGTTATAAATTTACTTTTAAATGAATTGAAGAAGTTTAAATAAAATTAAATTTTACGAATTTTATTGCGTTAACCACGGTTAAACACGGCTACCTTCAGTTAACAATTATTAGTTTTTGGTTCGATGTACGCAGAATGATCGTATCTTGAAGGCTTGTAATTGTATGCTTGTTTACCTTCAATTAACAATTATTAGTATCTTGAAGGCTTGCAATTGTATGCTTGTTTTGGGATTTCATTTTATTAATTATAAGATCCCAAGCATATGGTAACACCCAGCCATTCCATCGTCATAGTAATCTTCTCCATAACATTCCAAAGTAGAGTCATAAGAATCGTCATTTTCCAGTTCTCTTGTAGTTGAGTTTGGGAACGATTTTCTTTTTTATAGAGCACGTCTAATATCGCTAACTGTATACAATGAGCAAGGCATCGCTGGTGGAAACGTGCTGCTTCTCTTCCAAATGCGATCATTACACTGGCACCATCATTAGTTGTATTAGCGAGCGGGCGGATTCGTCGTCGGCTCAGGACTCGAGAGTAGGTACTCTCTCTCACTCACTCCAGATTGTAGTCGCGCGGATTGCGTTGCATAGTCGAGCCGCGTTGCCATAGCATCCACCACGCGAAAAGCGTGGGCTATTTATTTGACATAATATTATTTAACATAGATTGATTAATGAAATACCGAAAAAGTCGTAAATACCGGTTTCCGTTCACTCAATCCCGGTATTTTAAAGCTTTCGTTTCAGTCCGGTATCCCGGTATTTTTGAGATTCGCGATCCCGGTTTGCCACCCCTAATATAAATAGCACGGACAATGTATTTACATTAGACTCAAAGTCTAGTGTGAATTATTTGCCATTAAATGATATGCACTTAGGGATCCAAGTGGGCCAAGAATTAATTTAACACAGGGGAAACATAATCATGAAAGAACTTGCTGATTTTTTCAAAACGTGCCAATCAAAAAAATGCCAACTGTGGTAGAGTCACGGCAGCCTTTGCTGTTGTATACATGGGCCTATACCTTACAGAAGACCAGCGTGAAGTAGAAGCTTTGTTTCTGTGTTTCGTCTGGTGAGTGCAGGTAGCCGGAGGCCCAATCCCCCCCCTCCCCCATCAACATGGTAGCGGAATTAAACGCAAGACTACCCCAGAAAGGTACCAGCACCCCTGGGGAATCTCTCGCTGAGCATCCACGACAAAGCTACTTCACTCCTGAGCGTGGGTGCTCAGGCTGAACCCCGTATTCTGGGGGGGAGGGGCAAAATTCTGCTCGAGAATAAACCTGCTTGGTGCTAAAGGAGCAATAAGTCAAAGGCAACCGCTGCCACGCTATCCGTGAAATTTCGCAACATCAGAAGACTTCGTTCAAAACTTCACTTCCACTACACAACACGCGGGGTACAAATCAGAACACTCTTTGTGCCCCAGGCTGGAGTTTGCGTGTATGTCAGGGAGGACATCTGTTTTCGACGCCTCGACAGCCTTGAAGGTATGGACCTGTCCACCTTATGGCTGCGCGCAGACAGCGACAACCATCCCCGCGTCTACGGGTGTCTTTATAGGTCCCAAAGCGATATTGCTGAAACAGACCGACTCGTCGACCACGTCCAAATGGCTACAGACTTCGTGCTACAACAGATCCCATCCGCAGAGATCGTGATACTTGGTGATTTTAACGCCCACCACGCTGAATGGCTTGGTTCTCGTTTAACCGATCATGTGGGTAGATCTGTTTATGACTTTGCTTTGGCATATGGTCTGACACAACTGGTTACCTTGCCTACGCAGATCCCAGATGTGGAAGACCATGTGTACCTTCCTTGTTGGACCTTCTGCTGATTTCTCATCTGGACGGATATCCGTCGATGCCCCTCTTGGCTCCTCGGACCATTGTTTGATCCGAAGTACGTTGCCACTCACGCTCTTGTCGCGTACTGCAGGTTGCCGCCTTGTTTGGTATTATAGGTCAGCATATTGGGAAGGGATGCGATGTCTTTTTTGCTTATCCCCTGATCCTACCCTTGGAGGCGGGTTTGCTTCTCACCGGATGATCCCAGCGTTGTTGCTGATTCTGTCGCTGATGTGGTGCTACAGGAAATGAAACTTTTTATTCCATCATCTGTGGTACCTATCGGAGGCAGAACCCAGCCTTCATAAGCAGGAGTGCTACCAGGCCTGGGCTCACGATTCGACGTCTCGGGATGTAAATACCAGCGCTCTTAAAAAGAAGTACAATTCTGCCTCCAGGTCCTTCAAAAGTGTCATTGTCAAGGCAAAGTCAGAGCACATCGGCAGAATTGGCAAAAAACTAGTTCGTCAACCTTCGGGAACACGAGTATTCTGGTCTCTCACCAAGGCTGTCCAAGGGAACTTCTGTCAGCCATCTTTCTCATCTCTGCACGGGGAGTACGGCTCACAGGCCCATGCCGCAAAGGACAAAGCTGATTTGCTGGGCTCTCTCTTTGCTTTGCTTTGCTCTCTTTTTGTGATTGCCCCATGCAGGATGTCCTGTTTACTCAACACTCAGTGCACAGAGCACTCCTCTCCCCGTACATCAACAAGTCGAGTGGGCCAGATGGCGTCCCTCCTATTGTGCTGAAGACGTATGCTCCGGTGTTGGCACCGGTTTTAACTCGTCTTTTCCGGTACTCCTACTCCCTCAGCGTAGTCCCGAAATCATGGAAGACAGCCCTCGTGCACCCAATCCCTAAAAATCGTAACCGCTCTGGTCCGTCCAACTATAGGCCTATCGTCATCACCTCCCTGTTCTCTAAAATAATGGAATCCATTATTAACAGTTAGCTCATGCGGTACCTTGAAGATCACCAGCTGATTAGTGATCGCCGGTACGGTTTCCGTCGCGGTGGTTCGTCTGGTGATCTTCTGAGTTACCTAACTCCTAAATGGGCGGAGGCAGTAGAGTCCAATGTAGAGCTTACGAAGCTTCCTTCCTATGGGCTTCCAGAGAAAATGTAGAATTGGATCACCAGTTTTCTTGCTGATCGGAGCATCAAGGTCGTAGTAGACGGTGCATGCTCCGATTACAAGCCCATTAACGCTGGCGTTCTACAAGGCTGCTTGCTACCACTAACGCTGTTTCTTCTGCATATTGTTACGCTCCCCCCCCCCTTAGTATAAATTAAATTGTTATTTATTAATTTCCCCTTTATAAAATAAAATTATATATATGTGACCAGGATAAATAAAATATGTTTTGATCTTTCTAAAGGTTTATTAATAGGCCATTTGTAATATTTTTGGCGTGATCTTCTTAATTAGTACCCTTATTTACGTTGTGTTTGTTTAGTAATTTAGTTCTTTTAGGTGACTTTTGGAAGGATGAATATTCATCAGAGCAATTAAAAGCTGTTGGTAGCGCATTATAAGCTTAATGAACCCCGTTCACGAAGACAGGACTTGAGAAAGTTTAAGAACATAAAAACATCCTTATTCCACTTGCATCAGGTTTACTTTATTAATTTTTACTTTATTATTATTTATCCCTTCCCGCTGGAAAAGGCTCACAATATATGCAAAATACCCGATATATACAAAAATACCCGATACAAGGGCTTCGCTCTCCCACATTTATTTAAAAAAATGTGGGCGAGGCACACGGCTCCACACACGCCGTGCGCGTCGAGCGCCAACCATTTTGATGCACTCTCTCCGAAGGGAATGCTAGTTCGGGAACTAGACCGTAGTCCTCAGCAAAATAACTGGCGTACCAGTAAAAGAGAGCTTGGCCCCTTGGTAGTGCGTAAGCACAAACATCGACCGAAGTCGCGCATGTCAATGAATGTAAACGCCATACAGGATACGAAATAATCCAGCCACAGTGAAGTACGTCACATGGTTTAGGCAAATAGGCACACTAACCGTAAACCCTCCATGAGCACCACCTACTGCCAGACTGCCTCTCCTACAGACGTTATGTAAGTATATGGCATCACCACCAATGGCATGATCAGCACGGCTACTAGCCGCAGAGCGTGTCATGAGTCTACTGCTCACCTCAAGGGAGTGGGGTCCTACGTTGTGCGGCTTTCGGCAGCAGCCTTGAGAGTCTCCTCAGATCCTCCCTCCAGCTACCACCCGCATGGGATCGACACATATGCTCCACCAACCAATACAACGACAGATAAAGCCAAAAGGCAGTTATAAGATAAGAGTAATAATTCGCCTTCAGAAAGGGTTTGTATCACTGACGTTGAGTAAATGCATTTTCGATCATGTTTGTCTCACCCACCAACAAGTTGGCTTCAATCATTCAAAGGTGGGAAAGTTACAGAGATATGTTTTCATATAAAACACCATGGAGGTCAGACAGTCTGCAGCCCCGTAATGAAGGGACCCAACTTGGGCAAAGCTACTTAGGTGAGAGTCAAACAAAGACGCAGAGAGCACCATACAGAATAGCGTCCCACCAAACAACTATCGCAGAGACGCAATGCTGCAGAACACAACAAGTATCAATACGACTATCGTTAGGCTTACACCATCCCAAGGTCCCTCATACATCCCAACAGACATCACCACCCGCATACCTCCATCGACCAAAACCACAAGAATGCGCCGAATCAGGCGCAGCACACTCGCAGATCCATCACAAGACGCAATACCGCAAGTAGTAAGTAAGCATCAATGCAGCTATCATACGCATGGCGCTCCCTCACAACACACCCACATGATCCCTATCGGCTTTGGTAACTAAATTAGTATTGTTGTTAAATCAAAAATAACACCAACGTATCATAGTAGCACGCTACTAAGACGCTAGTAAACAAAACTTCACGTATCATAGTGCTAATTCACTAAGACATGAAGTTGAGTATGCTTGTTACACTTAAAAGTGCTTCCAAACACATTCATCCCAATCCGAAAGATAGACGACGCATCACTATACGCTACGACGCCGCCCACAAACGGAATGGGTGTGCGATATCCATGGGAAAGCCGTATTACTACAACAAACCCGCTTACCACCGGCACTAAGATGATATATCTAGGACACATCGGTTAGCGAGTCCAAGTTTAACTCGGTCTCAGTTGCTCGTTAAGCAGCAATCACGCCACTATAATAATCCTTTTCAAGTCCCATTTCTATCAATATAATGCTTTTACTTATTTGAGACCTTATTTACTTTATTTGCTTTATTTCATAGACCTTACTATTATGTGTCTTTAACATAAAGGACTTCAACCCATAACTCTAGTATTGTAATGCTAACACTTCATACAGACCTTCTATAACAATGCTTTTGTATCATAGACCTTACTATCATAACCAATCTAACGTCCGCCCCGCGCTGGTAAATATGCGTTAAACGTCCGACTACTCGCCGCCTCAAGCCGCGCGAATCTGTTCCAGCTGGTCGGTAACAAAAACCTTTGTAACAGCTAAAATATAATAGCTACAGCGAAGATAAAAATATTGAAAAATAGCTAGACGTTTATAGATTGAATTTATTTATTTGAAAAATCGATAGTGATGATCTATTATACTTAAAATGGGATTTAATGTCAATTCCCTTTATTCCTATTTTCCCAATTGAGTGGAAAATAAAAAAACTTTCCATAAATTTGTTTCGTAAGCAGAAAATATAGTAATTTTTACCAACACAACACTAAAAAGAAAAACAAGATTCATTTCCCTTTAATATGATGCTATTATTGTAGTGTGTGCTTATATATATATTTGTGTAGGATATAATAAGAGAGGATTAGTATTAAACCTACAGTCTAGACTACTGGACGTTTTATTTATTTCCCGAACCGCCCAACACTACATGGCGACCCTGCCAGTTCATCGGCGGTCTGCCTGGGTTCGGTCGCGGGCCGCGTTCAAAAATATGTGGAATTCAAATTAAGTACAAAAATGAATAATAAATAATATTGAACTTATATTAAAAAAATGTGTCGTTCTGAACTCAAGAATGACCAAGTGTTCATTACGCAAGACACTTCAGGAGGCTCAAATTCTGCACATGTAGAAGAAATTAAAAGCCACTTATCTGGGATATCCGTCGTGCTGATTATAATATGCACAGTTTTGGGCTTGGCTCTTCTCTACGGTGTATACAAAATATACAAAAGTTGCCATACAAGCTGGATGCGGAATGAGATGGTAATGCACAACTTGCGTCGTTCTTTTGTGCGGTCACCGGACCCAGGACCTCGTGTACCCCGTGCATGCTGTGAATGCCGCCACGAGGACCGCCGTGAGACAACGAATGCGTCAAGTTGAAGATATGAGGTTTAAATTGAAAAATATGTTATAGTTTAAGTTTAAAAAAAAAATAAAAATAGCCTTATATGTATACACCTTAAAATGTTTTGATAACGATTTTTTTTAACTGTATTTCCATGTCTAGTGAATTAATAATAATATATGAAAAATTTAAAAATATTAAAAATAATTTAGTTAAATTAAGTTATGATAAGCGAACTAAAAGCATTTTGCAACAAAAATTTAAGGAATCAGTACAATTACGTAAAGAATTTGATAATTGTTTGATAATTTTAAATAAAGAGATAGAAAGTAAACAAATTAAAAGTAAGGCACTAATTGAAATACAATCATATTGCGATTTAATTAAGGGTTTATATGTACAAATAGAAAACTTTTGTAGTAAGGATTACAGCTCTCAATCAACTTCCAAGGGCACTATTCAAAGCGAAATATTCACCATGGAAAGTTTCGACTTTAAAACCGCTGTGTCACTCCTGCCAGTGATGACGGGCGAGGAATCGGTCACCAAAACCTTGATGGACTCGATAGAGTTATATAGCTCTTCGCTAAAAGAAGAAGGTAAGTCTATGTTAATAAAATTTGTGTTAAAGACTCGTTTGAATGAAGGCGCTAAGTTACGCCTATTAGATTCCTATGACTCATGCGAGGCGCTTATAAGTGATATGCGGAACCACCTTTTAACAAAGAAATCTTGCACTTCCATTCATAACGAACTAATGCAAATAAGGCAAAATAGTAGTTCCCTAGATAATTATGGCAATAAAATCGAACAATTATTCGTAGATTTGACGATTTTCTAAGCCGATGGTGACCAAAACGCGCATAAAATTTTACGTCCTATAAATGAAAAGATCGCTATTAAAAGTTTCACAAATGGCTTGCGAAATCGACAACTCAGTATTATTTTGTCAGCACGTAATTATAGTACGTTAAAAGAAACAATTAGAGCTGCAAAGGATGAGGAGGCGTCTTGTGTTCGACCTAGCGAGTACACCGAACCATCGATTTATTTCGGGAATCGAGGTGGTTCAGGAAGGCGAAAAAATTTACGTGGTAGGTATACATCCAATAATGTACCACGGCAAACATACCCTTTGCATACCCAAGCAAAAAATAACGTGAACTGGAGGAAACCGGTACCCCAAAAGTTTTCGCGTGGAAATCAACAACACCGCGGAAAAAAAGGTAATTATAGTGAGTACTCATACCAGAATCGCGGATTTTTTCGTGGTCAAAATGCCCAGCGAGTTCATTTTATAACACCAGAATATCGCGTATCGCAAAGTTCTCAAAATATTGAAATTAACCCTAATAACGATAATAATGAAAATAACTTAGAATTTTTTCGAGACCAATAGTATATTTAGTTGCGAATATAGTAATTGTGTTGAGCTAGCAATAGATGGTATCAAATGTAGATGGCTCGTAGATACCGGCGCTTCCCTATGTGTGATTAAATATGACACGCTTAGTAAACTAAACCTTTCATTACAAAAGAAACCGATTACAATAAACGGAATCGGAGGCAAATTACGAACCGTGGGATTTGTTGATTTAACATTGTCTGTTAACGGACTGAAATTTAATAATAAGTTTCATGTTATAAAGCAGTTGCCGTGTGAAACTTCTGGAATTTTAGGTATAGATTTTTTACGTAAGTTTAATTGTAGCATAAATTTCGAATTGAATAATATTACACTGCATAATATGAATGAATTAGTAACTTTACCATTGCATATGGGTATTTTGGGAAATAATAATTATTTGAGTATTCCTCCGAGATGCGAGAATTTATTTTATATCAATGCGAGTATGAAAGAAGATTGTGTTGTCTTTCCGAAAGAGTTATGCGAGGGATATTTTTCTGTCTGGTGGAATTGTCAAAGCGAATAACGGGAAAATACCAATAAAAATATTAAATACACGAGAGGATCAGGTCAATCTTAGTTATTTTAGGCCTGAAACCGATAGTTTACATAATTATTCAATTTGTAAGTTTGATAAAAGTCTCATTAATCCCGAACGCGTTCATAAAATGTTAAATTTACTAAATTTGGATCATTTAAATAAAGAGGAAAAATCTTCTATTATACATATTTGTGCAAAATTTTCCGACGTATTTTTATTGCCAGGTGATCAATTAACAACTTGTAATTTATATGAACATAATATTCAGTTAAAACCTAATATTGACCCAGTGTATGTAAAACAGTATCGATTACCCTATTCTCAGAGGAACGAAATAGAAACACAAGTCAAAAATATGTTACAAGACGGAATTATTGAACCAACTTGTAGTGAGTGGTCAAGTCCTGTACTTCTTGTACCCAAAAAGCCAGAAAATGGTGAGGACAGGAGCTGGCGCTTGGTTATCGATTTTCGAAAATTAAACAACTGTATTGTAGATGACAAATTTCCGTTACCCAATATTACAGACATATTAGATTCTTTATCAGGAGCAATGTATTTTACCCACCTTGATCTCAATCAAGCTTTTTACCAATTAAGCCTTAATCCATCTAGTAGAAGGTATACGGCTTTCACTACACCCTCTGGTCAATATCAGATGACCAGAATGCCAATTGGCTTAAAGACAAGCCCAAGTTCCTTTTCTCGTGCTATTACAATATCCATGGCTGGTTTAAATTACGAAAAAGCGCTCACTTATTTAGACGACCTCATTTGTTTTGGCAGAAACTTAGATAACCACAACAAAAATTTAATGGAAATATTATCGCGCTTAAGAAAAGTAAACTTAAAGTTAAACCCGAAAAAATGTGTTTTTCTAAAAAAAGAACTTCTTTATCTTGGCCACGTTGTTTCTTCCGAAGGTATTAAGCCTGACCCAAAAAAGATATCAGCATTACAAAATTACCCAATTCCTCAAAATACCAACGATGTAAAAAGGCTAGTAGCGTTTGCGAATTACTATCGAAGATTTATACCAAAATTTTCTGAAATCGTTTTACCTCTGAACAATTTATGTCGCAAAAATGTTAAATTTCATTGGAATAAAAACTGTAAACTATCTTTTTCAACGCTTAAAAATGCTTTAACGACTCCTCCCATACTTCAGTATCCAAATTTTGACCAAAATTTTATTTTAAAAACTGACGCGTCTAGTTTTGCTATAGGCTCCGTTTTATGTAATCATGACGGACGACCGGTTGCATATGCTAGCCGCACTTTAAACAAAGCCGAGAAAAACTATCCTACTATCGAAAAGGAATTATTATCGATAGTATGGGCAGTAAAATACTTTCGACCTTATTTATATGGACGCGAATTCATCATTGAAACGGATCATAAGCCTCTCGTATATTTATTCAACATGACAAATCCGTCAAGTAGACTTACGAAGTTTAGGTTATTGCTCGAGGAGTATAAGTTTGTTATCAAGTATGTAAGGGGAGCTGACAATGCAGCTGCAGATGCATTGTCACGCATCCAAATTTCGAGTGAAGATTTGAAAGAAATGAATGAAAAGGTCATATCTGTTCTAACAAGAGCGCAAAGAAAGCGAATAAATAAAAAAAATGTGCAAGATAAGAGTGACAACCCTACGGCGGATAAGGTTACCACCAACGATTGGACTGATCACCCAAAAGTCGTGGGAACACTTAAACAACCGAAGGATTGCACTGAATTATTATTTGTAGACGAAAAAGAATGGAAAAAGATAGACAGAGTGAAAGAAAAGTTCTATTCTAACTCTAAGTTATTTTGTTTTGTCTCAGCAAAGTCAACAATTTATGTAAATCCTTCTTTCCGATCATATTGTGCACGAGATGCCTTTGTGAGGGAGTTGGATTGCTTTTGTAATAAGCGAAAGATAGATCGTCTGTATATTATACAAAATAATAATAATAACAATATATTAATTAAGGAGTTAACTCGTATTATAAATGAGACACCAAATAGGTCCGGACCGCGAATATTAATTTTAAATGGTGTCCATAAAGTCGACGATCGTGAGACAAAACGCATAATATTAAACGACTATCATTTATTGCCAACTAGTGGTCACGCCGGTATAAGGCGAATGATAAACAATATAAAGAAAAGATTTTTTTTGGCCCGGGTTAGAGAAGGATGTGACTAATTACGTAAACCAATGTGACAAGCGTTTGCGATATAAGCACTTAAATAAGCATATAAAAGAACCAATGGTTATAACCGATACGGGATATTCTGCTTTTGATAGAATTTATTTAGATTTAGTAGGGCCCTTATGTAAAGATAGCGATAGTAATGTTTATATACTCACACTACAGTGTGATTTAAGTAAGTATGTTGAAGCCTATCCGCTTAAACATAAGGATACCATTTCGGTGGCATCCTCTTTTATCAATAATTTTATTTTGAGATATGGTATTCCTCGACAAATAATATCTGACCAAGGGACTGAATTTGTTTCAACCGTCATGAAAGATGTGTGCCGTATTCTCAATATTCAACAGGTAACGTCAACAGCATATCATCACCAATCCATAGGTTCCTTAGAAAACAGCCACAAAAATCTGATGTCATTTCTAAGAATTCAAACGGGTAATGAACCACATAACTGGAGCACTTGGTTACCGTATTGGTGTTTTGGTTATAATAACACTGTACACACGGAAACCAAGTATACTCCATATGAGCTTGTTTTTGGGAAGCTTTGCCGTTTGCCAACTAATTTAACTTTAGATATAGACCCCTTATATAACCCATATGATTATCCACAACAACTTAGATATAGACTTCAAAAATCGCAATATGATGCAAGAAATAATTTAATTTTAAGCAAACAAAGTAGGAAAACTAAATATGATTACTATACCAATCCAATTAAATATAATGTCGGTGATATGATACTCCTTAAGAATGAACAATGTGTAAACAAATTTGATCCTCTTTATATAGGACCATTTAAGGTTATCGAAGATTGTGAACCAAATGTAACAATAGATTACAAAGGTAAACATAAGTCTATACATAAAAATCGCACTAGACCATATACATAAATCAATAAAATTGTTATTATTACTATAAATACAAATAAAATTATTTAAAAATTACTGTGTTTACGATTTTTTTTATTATGATATAAGTATGTTACAGTATAAGAATTTTAATATTTAAAAAAAAAAAGTGTACACCTTTTTTAATTTTTTATACACCAAGTTATGTTACATAAAAAAAAATATTTTTGTGAATGATTTTTTTTTCTTTTTGCCGATGGGCGTGTAGTGTGTGCTTATATATATTTGTGTAGGATATAATAAGAGAGGATTAGTATTAAACCTACAGTCTAGACTACTGGACGTTTTATTTATTTCCCGAACCGCCCAACACTACATATCTTTATATTTGAATATTTCTAAGTAGTTAAAAAAATCAAATTAAAATACATTCTCCTTGCAATTTTGCGTCGGCCTCTTGACAATTGCCGAGTCGTCGTGCGTCGTTCAAATTGAAGAAGATAGCCGTCCGTCTAAGGCTTTCTATACATGATAAGGTTGAATGAAATATGAATAAGTGATAAAATACTTTAATGATTAATAATTTTGGCTTAAAACGATAAAATTAAAAAAACTATTTGCTAAATCGTCGTCCCCGAAAAAAATCGTATTAAACAAAGTAAATTTTACAGGAGAAACCCATTGAGCTAATATGTACTACATACATATTACTTAAGTACGTAAGTACATATTACTTCAATGGAGAAACCAAAACTTTGTAATGTGTTGCATTAGTTTCGAGAAATAAATTGTAGATTTTTGAAATAATTAGAACAAAAAAATATCACAAAAGGTAAATAACCCAAAAATACAAAAACATTAAAATTTCAAATACAGTAAAAGTGTGCAAATGCGATTTTCGAAACACGAAACAAGTGTGAAATTAATCAATACAATCAATATATTTCAACAAATATAAAACACGTGATAACATCAAGCAGTATTAAATATTGAAAATACACTTCCTCGTTTCGAGAGACCCTTATTTATAACTTGTTGTAACGTCCCTGGATACCGCACTAGCCATACGAAAAAGCCTGAAGAACACATTGATATTAATTGTGAATCCTTTGACATTTTAATATATTTTAACTAAAAAAGTGTATGAGTATGTTTATTAGAAATTTAATCACTATTACTTCACTGAATAACACGTAAATCAATCATAAACAAGACGACTAGCGACTGTGAATTACAAAGATGTCATTGTTTTGGCAACAACAATATTTTGAAGTTCAAATTAGAGCCGATTTAGTACGTGAAACTAAAGTTCATTTTGATGTACAATGATCTTACAATTAAGTCAAAAAAAAAATACGAAATACTTACGACATAATCACTGGTGCTCCGAGACTTTTTCGTGAAAAGTCGACTGAAGTTGTTATTTTTAATTCTATGCACCCAAACACTGCCCTCTTCTGTTATTTCTAGTGTAGTATTTCATGGATAATCATTTTTGTCAAGCACAACGTTCATTTATTTCGGCATTTTTAAACTAGATGGCAATATTTACAACGTGTCCTTTTGGATATATACTATGTCGGACGGACGACGGCATATTTTGTTTGGCTACTATACTCTCCACGGACGTGCTAGTGGATGTCATTAATATATAGGACTTAAATCCACAACTCTACTATTGTAATGCTAATTCATCATAGAGACCTTCTATAGTATTGCTTTTGCATCGTAGATCTTACTATTATAAGTCCCTAATACGCAGACAGAGAAACCTATAGACTAATGATCGGCGTGGCCTCGAGTGAGAAAGGACGATAACGAATTTTTAGGTTATACAATAATCTTTATGACTTTTAAACACATTTAAATAAAAAATTTAATTGTTCTAAGAACTGAACTGAAAAAGACTCACCAATCTTAAGCTCACAAAACACTTTTTTCTCACTTAAACCAACTTGTAAACTCCTTAAATCGCTACGCTGTCATAGTTGTTTAGCAAACTGTAGAGTTTGCTAAAGAAAAAAACCGGCACGGAGAAAGGGATAAACAATCACACCGCTCTATCTCATTTCTATGCAAGACGTATGCATAAATCTATCTTTTTCGCGTGCGAATACGAAAGAAGGCGTCAATTTGTCTATAGGTTTCTCTGTCTACGCCCTAATAGGACTAGTCATTGTGCTACAGTACTTCAAGCAGTCGGTCACCCGACCACCCCATATAATGCTTATGCATCAAGGAGACCTTCTATAATAATGCTTTAGTATAATGAACCTTACTATCATAAGTCCCTAATAGGACTAGTTATTGTGCTACAGTACTTCAAGCAGTCGGGCACTCGACCACCCCATATATATGTACGATCTTGGATATGCGTCTCCGGCAACTCCTCCATACAAGCCATCTATATATGAACACCCTCCATAACTTAAGAAAATTTTCTTTTATATGTACATGACCTCCCTCCATGACTTAGACAATTTTTAACCAATTTTCCAATTATTTTGTTAATGTAATCTACTTTTACAAGATTTTTTAATAAATTTATATATTTTGAAAGACGAAATATTTTACTTTAATTTACTATAATACTTAATGTCTGAAATATATTTATTTTAACTTTATGCTTATTAATGTAATTTTATTGTTTAATATACATCTTTTAAGGTTATTTTTTGACGCTCCCTTATATAGAAATTAATTATTATTTATTAATAATAACCATGGGCCGTCGCCATATCAACAACATGTTGCAAAGCGGTAACATTTACTGCTATGCGGACGACAGTACTGGTGATGCTTTATACACTGGCCGTGCCAATATTTCTTGGGAAAACGTCGCTGAGTACCGGGACAAACTTGTGTTGGAAGTCGAAACTTTGTTGAAAGTCTCGGACTGGGGGCGACTAAATCTAGTCCAGTTTAATTACCACAAGACACAAGTTTGCGCGTTTACCGCAAAAAACCCCCTTCATCGTATCTCCTCAGTTTCAAGGTACTCCCGTTGTTGCCTCGGCCAGTATCGGAATCCTCGGCGTCGACATATCGAGTGGCGTGCAGTTTCGTGGTCACTTAGAAGAGAAGGCCAATTTGGCCTCTAAAAAGCTTGGCGTGCTCAGCAGAGCGGGACAGTATATCATTCCGGCTGACCGCCTTTACAACGCGCAGGTTCGGCCGCAGATGGAATACCGTTCCCATCTCTGAACCGGTGCTCCCTAGTGCCAGCTCCTTTCTTTAGATCGCATCCAGTGCAGATATGTACGAATCGTCGGCGACTGAGCTCTTTCCGAACGGCTTGACTCACTGGCACTGCAAAGAGATGTTGCATCTTTTTGCTTGTTTTATCGCATCTACCACGGGGAGTGCTCTGAGGAATAATCGACAAAACTCGGTCCACCACCGTGTGATTTAAAAGAAGTTTTCTTACTTGCACATCTTCCTTATGGAATCGACTACCACCAGAATTTCCCGGACCGATACGACTTAGGGATGTTCAAGAAAAGAGCCTATTCCTTTTTAAAAGGCCGGCAACGTAAATGCAATACCCCTGGTGTTGCAGCTGTTAATGGGTGGCGGTTCACCATCAATCACTTACCAGTACCGGATACCAGTATCGGATTTGCATGTGAGCGCATATTTTCACAGATAAATTTAATAAAAACGGAACAAAGAAACGGATTTATAAACAAAAATTTATCTGCAATATAATTTTAAAATCAACGCAGGGTGTAAAAGATGAAGGTGAAAAATCATTAAATCAATTTTAATGCCTGAAATAGAATGTTAAAATACAATTCTAACATTTATTGTGATAATGACTGAATAAAACATATATTGAAAATCAGTATTTTTATTAGTATATTTTCCCTGAGCAAGTTAGTATATTTCAGTATTCTTAAAGGTACTTCGATTTTCGTAGACAGAGCAACCTATAGACAAATTGACGCCTTCTTTCGCATTCGCACACGAAAAAGATAGATTTATGCAGCAAGGAAGGGATTCCGATTTGCATTGTTTTGTTTGATCGTTTGATCCGATTTGTCCGCAGCATTGCTGTTCAATGTCTATTCATCGCTTTACTCTGGGTATGTTCCGAAATACAACGCAGTGTACTGTCCTATGCAAATGACGTCATGAATCGACGCTATACTGGTGATTCGTTCCAAAACATTGGACAGTACGTAGACTGAGAAACCTATAGAGTATAGACTAATGATCGGCATGGCCTCGAGTGAGAAAGGACGATAACGAATTTTTAGGTTATACAATAATCTTTATGACTTTTAAACACATTTAGATAAAATTTTTAATTGTTCTAAGAACTGAACTGAACAAGATTCACCAATCTTAAGCTCACAAAACACTTTTTTCTCACTTAAACCAACTGGTAAATTCCTTAAATCGCTACGCTGTTAAAGTTCTTTAGCAAACTAGAGAGTAGAGTTTGCTAAACAAAAAAACCGGCACGGAGAAAGGGACAAACAATCACACCGCTCTATCTCATTTCTATGCAAGACGTATGCATAAATCTATCTTTTTCGTGTGCGAATGCCAAAGAAGGCGTCAATTTTTCTATAGGTTTCTCTGTCTACGGGACAGTATATGACGTCATACTTTTACGCCATTTAGAAAAGTGTTGGCGATTATTTTGTCATTTTGTGATCCAAAAATCATTATATCCTCCTAATGGATACACCAGCAATTATTCTATAATTTTTTGTATTTGAATAAATAGAGACAAATTCTGGCATGCTTCATTCGGCGCACACACAATTAAAAATTGTTTTATTGTGGCCGGATATCCGACGCAATATGGCGGTGGCACGCCAGTACAATATAGTGTCAATTGATGACGTCATTAGCATTTAACAGTGTACTGGGTTGCATTTCGGAACATACCCTCTATAAACTGTCTAAAGGGTAAAATCTATTATTTGAACTATAAAAAAGTACTCTGTGATTTTAACCTATATGCTACCACCTATGTTTGTAATCTTATGAAATATTTATGAATAAACAAGTTCCTCAGCTTTGGAAAGGTAGATAAAGGTAAACCTTAAGGCAGAGAAGCCTGTTTTGACCTTCTAAATGACTTGATTAAAAACAAATCTTGCTTCTACTTTCTTTAAGGTTGAATCATTTTTTGTTTACTAATTGGTAAGTTAATTTCAATCTTTCTTCACTAAATTCATAACTTTGTCTTTAATGGCATAGAAGGTGATCTTATTCACATGAACAAAGAACCATGCGATCCTTTTAAAATATTATATTACCTAACTATAATACTGAAATATTGACAAAAAACTTATGTTACTGATTAACCAAAATAAGTATATTGAAATCTCGAATCTCTTAATGGCGCTTATACTTACATTTAATGTACTTTCACAATTTTTTTTAATCATCAATTTATGACCTTTCATAAGTCTACAGCTAGACATAGAACTTGGTTTTAGTATATGTTAATGGTGACAAATGGGCACATAGTCCACCTAATGGTAAGTGGTTGCTGTGGCCCTGTAATTAGGTGTGTGTAGACATATACATCTATCTTTAATTACGAATCTTTAAGTGGTAGAGTGAAGCTGCAGCTATATTAAAGTTGTAGCATGAAAGGGTCAGCTCAACTGGGGCAGGACCACACTCTCACGGAATACCAGCATAAAATGGCATTGTAATGCTGCTGTGCTTCATATGGTAAGTATAGAGAACTGGAGACCCTTTTTACTGGAATTGACGCATTCCATCTTGGTTCTCAGGAATGACAATGCATATGCATTTTGATTCTTAATTGAGGATAAATGTGTATGTCTATGGGCCTCAGCATCCACTTACCATCAGGTAGACTGTGTGCTCGTTTGTCAACCAATACTAATGCTATGTCTAAGATGGAATGCCTCCTTTGCAGTAAAGGAGGTCTTTGGTTCTCTATACTCACTATACAAATTTCAGCAGCGTTAAGCTGCATTTTAATGCTAGTATTCTGTGAGAGCATGGTCCTTCCATGGTTGAGCCAACTCATTTATGCTATAGCTAACAAACTAACTATATTAGTAGTGTACTTATATAGCTGCAGCATAGGTCTACCACATTAATCCTTCAAGTGTGAATTACTTATAAATTTTATTTCTTTAAATTTACTACATCAAGTAATACTTTAATAAGTAAAGGAAGAAGGTCAATTACTAGTTTTTACAGATAGTATGAAAACATTTATACATTTCACAAGTTGATGTAAAATAATATTAAAAATATATAAATATTATTTAAAATCTTAATGACAGAGCAAGAAATTGTGTAATAAGAGAAAAGTGTGGTTTGCAAAATGATATTGTGACCAGGATTAAAAAAGGAATGCTTTGATGGTTTGGTCATGTAGAAAAATTAAATGAGAAAAGAGTAACACAAGCAAATCTATATTTATCTATAATTTAAAAAATACTTTAAAAAGTAGTAAATAGATCATTTTACATATAAATTGTTTTATTTGTGCGATTTAGATAATTTTCAGTGGACCTTACATATTCATCTCATGAATATCAACCTTTGATCGAGTATGTCACTCAATCAGTAATTAAAAAAGATTGAATGAAAAAAAAAAGATAATCAATTAAATACTTAATAAACATAATATAAAGTACTGTGATGAAGTTGCTAATTATTTAATTATTATTCTATATTAGCAGGCAGTTGAGTACACTGATAACGCATGTGTCCTGTTTGTGCTCACTAGTTACTCCTATTGTAATGTAAATGTAATGTTAAAGCCTATATACGTCCCACTGCTGGGCATAGGCCTCCTCTCATTTCTGAGAGGGTTTTAGGGCAAGGGATCGTCCGCCGCGCTGCCCCAATGCGTGTTGGCGAACTTCACATGTCATCGAAATATTTTTTTTCTTATTTCTCAGACATGCAGGTTTCCTCACTATGTTTTCCTTCACCGCCGAGCACGTGGTAAATCAGCACTTTAAATTGCAATTAACAATTTCATTGGTGCCGGCGGGGATCGAACCCGGTTTGCTCTCGTATTGTGATATTTACAGCAAGTGCTAACCATCTGAGCTACCACGGTTCTCCTATTGCTTTGGTTACCCCTATTGCAGTTCGGAAAATGCTACTTACAGGATTTTGATTGTGATCATGAAGCTGCTTAAGCCCATATCTGTGTTGCGGCAAAGTAGGCGCCGACGAGGGTTCCGGGGTGTCAGCACATGGTCCCCACTTGCAACTGCATTCAACACACGTCCCAATTCTAGGCCTATGTTTGATACTTTACGGGAAAGAACAGTAAGTCTCACTTTTCTTTAAAAAATCCTTTTCTTTTTTATAGGATAAGGGTGACAGACAAGCACAGAGTTTATCTGATGGCTACTGGATTTGTTACACTAACATCTACATCCTTGATTATAATGATTTTTTATACATAAAAATTAGTAAAATTAAATGCACTATGTGATCCATAAAACTAGTTTTATTCAATACCCTCAATCGATAATTAAAATATAGGTTTATAACGTGGTAAAGCCATACTGCAGCTATATTAGTAGTATAGTTGTAGCAAGAATGGATCGGCTTGACCGGGGAAGGACCACACTCGCAGAATATCAGTGTAAAATAGCAGCATAACACTGCTGTTTTTCATATGAAATGAAATAAAGTGGATTAATGATTGCATAATACTTATTGAAAGTATTTTTTTAATTTACTACTGGTTCATAAAAACCTCTGTCCTGGGAAGAACCAGGAAGAAACCCAGCGTGACTTTTTTTAAAGTATTTTGCTTTGCAATAATTTATTTTGTACAAGTTTTGAATGAATTTTCATAAAACCTTTACAATATTAGTGTGGTGGCTATTACCTCATTCCCAGGGCTTATTTTCATTTATGTATTCTTTGATATTATAATAACCCTTTTTGTATAATTTTTCATTAATAAAACATTTAAACTTGTGTAATGACAAATTTTGTACATTTTCTGGGAATTTGTTGCAAAAGCAGCAAGGTCACGTAGAAAGAATGAATGAGAAAAGAGTGACAAAGCAAATTTATATGGCAGATGTGAACGGCAGAGTCGGGAAGGGACGCCCTAGAAAAAAGTTTATCGACCAAATTGGCGATATTTTCAAAATGGGCCACGTTAAAAGTACCCTTAACTGATGAGCATGTATGCGTAGATATATGGATGTAAAGGAGGCGAAAGAGGTATGTCAGGATCGTGTCAAATGGAAGTTCGTAGTCTCTGCCTATCCCTCTGGGTGACAGGCGTGAGTGTTTATGTATTATTATGTATTATTGCTCCATAAATGAATTACTAATTCTGTGGAGTCTAGTAACTGGTATTACAAGCTTATGTTTGTTCCTAGTGTTTTAAAGTATGAACATCTTTATTCTTAAAAATAACTATCTATGTTTTATGTACATACATTACATTTTCATAAATAACGGGTGGGCCATATAAGTGTTAGCGATTTAATTCTTCAATTTTTCGAAAACGCGTGGCGCGGGGTTCGGGGGGATATGTTGTTAGCTGCGCCGCTTCCTGGAAATTTAGTCGCCATGAAGCCGTACACGGGAGTGCAGCGTGCATTTTGTGTCCGAGCGTATTACGAAAACAATAAATCAGTGATTACTGCACGACGTTTGTATCGACATGCTCACGGTTTACGCGATTTAAGTGAAGTTCCAAGCGCCAATGTGATACAAAAATGGATCAGAATGTTCGAAACAACCGGCTCGACAGTACCAATTACGGCTCGCGGTCGCCCAGTTTCTGCAACATCAGCCGATATTGTTGAGCGTGTTCGTGTTTCAGTTCAGCGAAATCCGCAACAGTCAACACGTAAGAGAAGTCAGTCTTTGGACATCAAAAGAACGACTTTGCGACGAATTTTGAAGCGTGATTTGCATTTGAAGGCTTATAAGATTCAGATAGTCCAAGAATTAAAACCAGATGATGCCGATAACCGACTTAACTTTGTCAATTTTATGCTCGAGCGGTTCAAAAATTTTAACAATGTGATGTTTAGTGATGAGGCCAATTTTCACCTTAATGGCCATGTGAATAAGCAAAATTGTCGGTTCTGGTCCGAGACTAATCCCTGACGCTTGCATGAACGTCCACTTCACAGCCCTAAGCTTGTCGTGTGGGCTGGGATAACGTCAACCAGTATTATTGGGCCATACTTTTTTGAGAACGAAAGAAGGCAATCGATGACGGTTAGAGCTAACAATTATGGCAATATGATAACAGACTTCTTGGTGCCAGCTTTGCAAGAACTTCAAGGCAATACCTCGAGGATGTGGTTTAACAGGATGGAGCCACATGTCATACGTCTAGAGTATCCATAGAGCTGCTGAAAAATGTTTTTCCCGGAAAACTCATTTCGAAAAGGGGGGATATTGAATAGCCACCACGTAGCCCCGATCTCTCTCCATGTGATTATTTTCTGTGGGGCTACCTCAAATCGGTGGTCTACGAGAATAATCCGACCAATTTAGAGCAGCTGAAGAGGAATATTATTCAGGAAAGGAACAAAATCCCGAGAACAATTTTTCGACGAGTTTTCCAAAATTTGCAAATAAGGTTCCAAGAGTGCCAAGCAGCCGAGGGAAGTCATTTGGACAACATTGTTTTTAGATCTTAAAAATTCCTATATTTCTACTTTTTAAAAATACAAATATATTTAAGAAGTCGCAGCTGTGTTTGAGAAATATTTCATTGATATTCCTATTTTGACAACTAAGTCATTGAATAGTTCTCCAACTGTCGCCAATTCATTACTCAAACAGAATGTTAATACCTGTTAAAAGAATTTAGATTTGAAAAAGTATTACCACAAGATAATAATTATTATTAGCTGCGGTGTGGCTTTACCATGTCAGATTCTTAAAGTAGTGCCTAACATTTATGTTAACAAATGCATAGTTCTGCTACCAGAGGCAGCACATATACAATTTATTTTTGGGTATTTTAAAATATATTTTGGTAATAATATTAACACACAAAATAAATAGTATTTTGAAACATTTATTAAAACTAACCTTTAAAATTACTTAAAAACCAAAAAGAATTGGAAATTATTATTTACCAAAACAATACTGAAATTAAGGTTGCATTATTTTCAAATTATTTGATTTATTGTATGTCCATTTCACTTTATAAAAACAATCTTAGTGTTTTGGTTCCACATGTTCTTGCTTACTCTGTTTAAAGGCATCTTAATTTTCAGGGTCTCTTTAACAAACCAGAGCTAACAAGTTTTGAGGGTTTCCACGCACTCAAGGAGCAAGCTATTATAGCAACAGACAGGCTTATTGAAGAGGCTACATCAGGCCCTACTAGGCCTATGGTAGAAATCTTTGATGAACTCTCGGACACATTATGCAAAGTTGCAGATTTAGCGGAATTTGTGAGGATTGCTCATCCACAGCCACATTTTACGAGTGCAGCTGAAGATGCCTGTATTAGTGTCAGTGGAGTTGTAGAAAAGTAAGATATAATGCTTTATACCATATTTTCCTTCCTCAGCCCTTAAACGTTCTCTAATAGACCTGTACACACTTTTTTAATAGAATAATGGTGATAAATGAGCTAACTGTCAATCTGATGGCAAATGGATGTTAAGGTCTACACTCTACAGGAACCTACATCTATCCTCAATAAAGAATCAAAATGTGGTATATGTTGACAAATGTAAATGGAATGCTTCATTATCAGTAACACACACACAGCAGGGTCACAGCTTCTCAACACTCACCATCAGCTGCATTAAGCTGCTCTTTTATACTGGTACTCTATGAGAGTGTATTCTTTCCCTGGTTGAGCCAATTCATTTGTGCTTCATAATATGGCTGCAGTGTGTCTCTTCCATGTTAAAAACATTAATTATAGAAAGGTTTTGTCTTAACAGACTTATTAGATCATGCTTTTTTCATTCACATACCAGATGTTTCAATTTTAGGCAAGACTGCGGCAACATTACAATGTATTACAATAAAATCTCATCACTACCTATTTCATCTATAGTTGTCATTTTAAATGGAAGATATAGCAAATAAAACAAGTATTATTAACACAGAATAAATTTAATAATAGTTCAAGAACAGAAGCACCACTCTCTGATAGCAAACTTGCCAATTTAAACCTAGTTATAATGTCACTAATGTTCATAATACTTTGGACGCCTCGGAAGCGACCTTTGTGATATTAGTCTACCGATTAAATCGTCGAAAAAAGTTAATGCTGCTCGCGTATTAAATCAAAATGCACCCTACGTCCGCGTGCGAGTGTCTGTATCACTTAGCCAGTTACGTGCCTTTGTTAAGGCCGCTACTACTGTAGGGTTAGGTGTTGTGAGAAAACAAATTGAATCCTTTGATATTAGTTCGTGTATGCAAATAAAATGTACGCAAATTACTAGTGATTTGCTGATAATGAGAACATTAGTGTTAAATGTGAGGAAGGTTAATATGCAACATCTAGAAAAATTAAGATTATAACAATGTGAACGTCTTTGAAACTCAGATAATTTACCTACTTACTATTTTCTGTTTCACTGCAGAATGCGACGGCATTATTACAATACAATACAATACTCTTTATTGCACACAAAATAATACAAAGAACAACAAACTTAGATTGATAAATTTATGTTTGTATAAATTTATTAATGAAAGTGTGGCAATGGGAAGTGCTACTATTCAGTCTCTTTTATCGACCAAGTGTTTAAAAGGAACCAGTATATGCTGATCTTGCATTAGTAGGCAGTAACTAGTATCGGGAGGTCTACTTACACTGTACAATATTTAAGTTCATTGACATTATACACGAAAAATCGAAAACTGCGAAGCTGTGGTCGGGTCGCTAGTCAAATAATAAATCTGTAACTATGGAGCCAGTAACTAGGTCCCCAAATATCTGGATATATTCTTATAAATATAATATCAACATTATAATTGTTATTTAAGCACCTGTTTGCTATGCAGTATCTTTTGGCTTTTTAAGTGGCCTTACTTGAATAAAAACTCAAAAATAAATATCAGAAGTGCCTAAATAAATAAAAGAGAAAAATACTTTTTTTGGCAACGTAAGGCGCGCATCAGCTCAACCGCTTGAGTGACCTCATTGAAGTAGTACCTTGTAGGTGACGACCGCGTGGCGCAGGTATATTTTCATGCCTAAAGCGCAAAGTGAAACAGGCCTGTTTTTGTAGGTGGTTTATCAGGCATATTTAACACATTTAATTTTATGATATTCTGACAAATTTTTGGTTCTATCTTAATTAAGAGGAGTGTTACAAAAAAAAAAAACGCGAAATTACAAGGTTTCCTCGTAGAAATTATATGATTCCGTTCGTTGCTTGAAATAACAATTACTTGGTATAAATAGTTCGTTTTCTCTACTACAATAAGCTCAGAACAAATTTTAGATAACTTATTTATTTATTTAGTAATAATCATTCTCCCGATGCATGTTTAGGCCAAAACTCTGAGAGACATGATTTGGGAGCTCTAATTTGTAGATTCTATTGAATATCAACCATCAAAAAAGTATTTTATCTCCCTATTATATATACTTTAATAATGATAGAATACATTTTCGTTATATGCCTTTCACGTAAGAAAAAAAAATCGACATAATTCAATTAACAATCGAAAAAGCTTCTGTACAAGCTCCAACACCTCAGACACCAACATTTGCTTAAACTACACTATTATTTTTAATTTTTAAATCGTTACTATTATTTCTTAATTAATTAAATAAAACTACCATATATTTCCCTGCGCCGGCCATTTGAAATCATTACCGCGCGGGCGGTTCTTGAGGTTGGACCTGTGTCACTTAATTTCGCACGCTCCGTCGGTTCGATACTATCGTAGTGTCCGTCGATTGACGTATAGGCGCTGCTATTTTCATCGTCAACTGCGACTGCAGTTTTTGGAAGTATTTACTTTCGTACAGTGTATTTCAATTAGTATAAAGTTCGCACATTTTTATTATACCAGATAGTTAACTCATAGTTAATTTGATTGTAGCCGGGCTTTCTTACCAGTCGGGATGAAGAAAAATAAATACAAGTATCAATGTGTCACTAAACGTAAAAAAAGAAATATCCTATCTCTGGAGAAATAATAATGGAGAATAAAAATGTCTGCATGCTTGCCATATAGATTGGCCCAAATTATGCAGTAAAAGTACAAAAATCTACAAAAAAAAAAACATTGGATTTTGAATATGTTACTCAAGTTACAAGCGTTTTATAAAAACTGTGTACTGCCTGAAATTATTGACTCGAGATAAGCTCGGTCAATGTCGTTGCGGCAAATATTTATAATTAAAAAGTATGGTAATTGACTGTAAGTACCGATTAAAAAAATATTAGTTACAGTTGGTTATTTTATTTATTTAAACAGGTTGCAACCGTACTATTTATTTATTTATATCACTATGCTACCGTTAGTAGATATAATCGATTACCGACATCGGTTAACAATCGATTACTGTGAAACAATTAAAATATTTATGTGTACTTATTTCAACACTAAGGTTAATAAATAATGAAAAATATATCAAATAGATTATAATAAATTAATTAGATAACATAAAAAGGACACAACAAAAATTTTCCATCCACTGAACTCCATCTTAACAAAACTTGTAAGATAGAAGATCAAGATCATTTAGTCGCTGTACTCACAGTATCATAATGCGAGCGAGTGAATAGATATTACGAAATAAATTATCGCTCGCGTAGGTCGTCGCCCGCTCGGAGCATAAAATACCTAAATTTGCTTAACGCTGAAATGTAAGAGGGCTCTTAAGATAGGTAGTCTAAGACCTAAATGACCTAATTGCCATTATTTTAACCAAAGAATTTTAAATTAAATTCCGACCACAAGTCTATAATTAAGCCAAATGATACACTTAAACTCGAGTCGTGCAAAATTCTGACTAATAAAATATATTTTTTTGCAGATTAAATACGCACAAAGGTCTTTACGAAGCGTTACGTGATTCGGTCAGACGCGGTACATCTGGTGACCAACATCTAGCTGAATTATTCTTGTTTGACTTTGAGCAGAGTGGAATACAACTTGAAGATGGTCCCAGGAAGAGAGTTGTGGCACTTAATGACCTTATTCTTCAAACAGGACAGAGGTTTATGGCTGGTGCTGCTAAGGCGAGAAAAGTGCCAAGATCGGTTGTTCCTCAAAATGTTAGACAGTTGTAAGTGTACTAAAGTTAACATTATTCTTCAGTTCTATAAAAATAATAGCTGATTACTTTTATATTTAAGCTTTTAAAGTGAAAGGTTTGAAGGATGAAACAAATCAAACATCTCCATATTATCTATATAAATGTGCAAATTAAAAATAGTAAGTATAACATTTAACAGCTTTTTCATGCACTATGCTTTTATATTACTCGGCTATATATTATGTACATAATAATAACGTCCTCCAAACCGAATTTCGGCCACGGCGGCCTGCCTCAACGGACGGAATTATAGTGCCCGAATGTATGCGCAAGCACAGGTGCACTCTCTATTCCCTCACTCTCGTAATCCGATGGGACAGTAAACCGACACGATGGGAGAGACATCAGGCGCAGGATCAACGGCTTTACGTGCTTTCCGAGGCACGGGGGTGAGACACCGCCGACTTCCTGACTCCGGGCAACTACTGAGAATTTCGGGACAGAAAAACTCAATAATTGATTTTTTTTGGCCCGACCGGGGATTCGAACCCAGGAATTCATGATCAGCAGTCGCACTACTACAACCACTAGACCAACGAGGCAGTCAATTATGTATATATAAAATATACTTATGTATTTATTTTATATCAGGTGTCCCATAAATCAATGTCAAGGAAACGGCTGATAGGCCAAGTGGTAACGGTTAACAGAAAAAATTATTAAATTCTTAGTTATGTACTTTTAAAATCCATATAGTATCCTCAGAGAAATTACTACCATAGAGAGTCCCAAAATAGGAACAAAATTCTTATAGCTAAAATCTTTACATATGACTTTTAAGAATATAAAAATAAGATAGCTATATTACTCTCACCTTTTTTATTTACAAGGTGGTTGCCATTTTTCCATTCCATAGACACCTCTACTGATGTGCCATTAGCGAAAGCAAAAACGTAATCGATAAATTAATTTAGTCTATGACTTAGTAAAATTAAAGATTTTTATTAATCCGGTTTGTAATACTTATTTATATCAAGGAAAGTTTATGTAAGCTTCATCTTACATCTTACAACAAAACGTAGTTGAATAATGCAGAGTTGCGTACTATCGTTGTATAATTTAAAATATATTGTGACAAGTTCACTATGAAATCTACTTCTATTCAGCCGATATATTTCTGTCAAATTATGCTTAGACTTAGTATGGGTTTTACAAGGAATAATAACTGTGTTTGTTTAATCGACACTTATAGGCCTTCTACACGGTCGGGACCAACCACCAACCGTCGTGACCTTGGTCGGGACAACCGATTTTTGTATTCGTTCTACACGGTCGGGTAGTTGACTCAACTTGTCAGTTTCTCTGGTATTTAAAGAGTAAAGACGTAAGGTAGTTACTTTTAAAAATGGCTCCTTGCTTTTCTATACAACAAAAAATCGGTTTAGCTTTAACGTTTTTATACTTGAATGAAGATGAAAAAAAGAAAAAAAAAGAAAATGGATAAAATTGTGGCTGAAAGTGCGCATTACTTTAAACAAACATGACATGGTACTTTAAGACATGGTAAATCACAGTACAGTGACAAGAATTCGGTCAGGACCTCACGTTCTTTGCTTCCGTTCGTATCCATAGTGCCGTTAAACATCCGCCTGCGACGACTGCCAAGCGTGCACTGAGGCACGCGCACACGGTCGGCGTCAACCACGGACCCGACGTGTCGTGAGGGATGCGCTCACGACCAAGGCCGTCGGACTCAACCAAAATATTGGCAGACAACCGATGTCTACACTGTCCATTTTTACATCAACTCGACCAAGGTCACGACGGTTGGTGGTTGGTCCTGACCGTGTAGAAGGCCTATTAGTTTGTGTCACGGGATGTACACAGAGGGCACTGCTACGACAGTTTTATTTATAAAGTAAGGGTGTTTTATGAGTGAGGAGACAACATATAAACTAAATGAAGTAGAAACTCTGAAAGAAGAGGAAAGAGGTAGCGAGATAAGTATAGATGAAATAATGAAAGCAATGAAAAGCATGAAAGCAGGTAAGGCTGCCGGATATGAGTTTCATTCGAAATGCTGAGGTCTGGAGAGGAAGTGGTGGCAGGCCTGTTGCACACCTTGTTTAATTGATGCTGGGAACTGAAGTGGGTACCGGTAGACTGGTGCAAAGCCGTGATAGTCCCAATATATAAAGCAAAAGGGTCGCAGCAGGACTGTAAAAACTACCGTGGTATCAGCCTTCTTAACATTGTGGGAAAACTGTATGCTAAGGTACTGATTGAAAGGGCCATGAAAGAAACTGATGGAATAATTTGGGATGTGCAAGCAGGATTTAGAAAGGGAATGGGATGTACAGATCAAGTTTTTCATGCGCATGATCGCAAAGAAGTTTTTGGCCAAAAACCAAAAGGTTTTTTGTGCATTCATGGACTTTGAAAAGGCCTATGACAGAGTGGATAGGGATGTGCTATGGCAAACATTGAACTCATTTGGCTTGAGCGCTGGCTTGATACAGGCATTGGAGTCTCTTTATAGGGACTATAGTGCTTGTGTTAGGATCAACGGGATCTACTCGGATTGGTTTGGCATCCATAAAGGTGTCAGACAGGGCTGTGTGGCTTCCCCGTGGCTGTTCAACCTATTTATGGACAGTTGTTCGCAAAATTTGAAAGTTGAAGAATGCGGATTAAGAATGGGTGAGTTAACCGTCAAATGCCTTTTGTACGCCGATGATCAAGTTATTCTTGCGTCGTCGGCGGCCGAGTTGCAAATGATGATTACATTAATGAACAGATCATTAAAAGAAAGGGGTATGAAAGTGAACGCAAGCAAGACGTAAGTTATGGTTTTTGAAAGAGAAGAAAGTAAGACGATATGTGAAATAAGGATAGAAGAGGGGAGTTGATCGAGCAAGTAGATGAGTTTGTATATCTGGGGTTGCGTATTTAGCAGGGATGGGAGATTTGATAAGGATATAGAACGACGAGTGAATGCAGGAACCCTACACTCTATTGTGAAGAGTCAAAATTTGTCAAAAAGGCACATATGGCAATTCACAATGCTGTGTTGGTCCCTTCTTTAACGTATGGTAGTGAAAGTTGGGTGTGGCAGAAGAAGCACGAGAGTAGAATGAACGCAGTAGAAATGCGATCGTTAAGGAGTATGTTAGGGCTAAATCTGAATGACAGGGTGAGAAATTGTGTGATAAGAGAAGAGTGTGGTTTGCAAGATGATATTGTGACCAGGATTAAGAAAGGAATGCTTCGTTGGTTTGGTCATGTGGAAAGAATGAATGAGGAAAGAGTGACAAAGAAAATTTATGTTTCAGAAGTGAATGGCAGAGTCGGAAAGGGTCGTCTTAGGCGAAAATTTATCGACCAAATTGGCGATTTATTGAAAACGGGCCAAATTAGGAGTACCCTTAACCGACGAGCATGTATGCGTAGGTATATGGATGTGAAGGAGGCGAGAGAGGTGTGTCAGGATCGTGTCAAATGGAAGTCTGTAGTCTCTGCCTAACCCTCTGGGTGACAGGCGTGAGTGTTTATGTATGTATGTAGTAAGGGTGTAGCACACAGTCCACCTAATGGTAAGTGGATGCTGTGGCCCATAAACATCTACATTTATCCTAGATTAAAAATAAAATGCAGAGGCATTGTCGACGACTAAGATAGAATGCCTTGTTTCCAGTAAAAAGGGTCACAGGTTCTCTACACTCAACACAACAGCCTTAAGCTGCTATTATTGCTGGTAATCTGTGAGAGCGTGGTTCTGCACCCGTCGGACCAACCGATTCGTGCTATAACTGTTATAGCTGCAGCGTGGCTTTACTACGTAAAGTAGTATAGTGATATACCTAACAATGGCATGACTGCGGTCTGCCTTTTTTGTCGCTAGATCACAACTACCAATAAATCGATTACGAACGTATTACCCGTTTTCTCTTTGCTCCCTCAAGATATTATCCATTATTCATTAATTCAATATAGCCCATCAAAAGTCCACTGCTGACTGAGGAAGTATTTGCCATAGTGCCCTCTCTTAGCAAGTGGTTTGGTAACCGTATTTTTTTATTATTTTGAGTTGTTATCACGAAGATACTGCTGCCTATCTCACGTTTCATTTCTCTCTGTCGTTTACGATACTCGCGGGATGGTATGGGGTCTAGAACTTTTGAATAATAATACATGTTATTTGGTAGGAGGTAGTGAATTCTTTTTCACTGTCCCTACACAACATTATCAAGATCCTTCACGATTTAGAAATATTTTCATCCAAGCAGATAAAGCTTTGTTGAATATAATCGATGGTTTATATTTTCCGCTAGGCATGTGGTAAGTCTATATAAATAAATTAATTACCGCATGTATGAAAGATCATACTTAAGAAAGGCTGGACAGATTTTAATGAACACTCACACTTACTATTGAACCAGGTAAATGGCATTGTTGTCGAGATCGGGTTTGGCACAAAGCGCTTCTTTCGAAGCTCCCTTCCTATGGGCTTCCCGAGAAATTGTGCGATTGGATCACCAGTTTTCTTGCAGATCGGAGCATCAAGGTCGTTGTAGACGGTGCAAGCTCCGATTGCAAGCTTATTAATGCTGGTGTTCCACAGGGCTGCGTGCTATCGCCAACGCTGTTTCTTTTGCATATCAATGATATGTTGCAAACCCGTAGCATTCATTGCTATGCAGATGACATCACTGGTGATGCTCTTTACACCGGCCGAGCCAATATTTCTCGGGAAAACGTCTCTGAGTGCCGGGACAAACTTGTGTCTGACGTCGAGTCTCTGCTGGACAGAGTCTCGGATTGGGGGCGACTAAATCTAGTCCAGTTTAACCCCCAGAAGACACAAGTTTGCGCGTTAACCGCTAAAAAGAACCCCTTTGTCGTATCCCCTCAGTTTCAAGGCACTCCCCTTGTTGCCTCAGCCAGTATCGGAATCCTCGGCGTCGACATATCGAGTGACGTGCAGTTTCGTGGTCACTTGGAAGGGAAGGCCAAATTGGCCTCTAAAAAAGCTTGGCGTGCTCAGCAGAGCGGGACAGTATTTCATGCCGGCACACCGCCTGCAACTTTACAAGGCGCAGGTTCGGCCGCTCATGGAATACTGTTCCCATCTCTGGGCTGGGGTTCCCCAGTACCAGCTCCTTCCACTTGACCGCATCCAACGCAGAGCGGCTCGAATCGTCGACGACCGAGTGCTTTCCGATCGGCTCGATTCACTGGCGCTGCGAAGAGATGTTGCATCTCTTTGCGTATTTTATCGCATCTATCACGGGGAGTGCTCTGAGGAATTGTTCGGATTAATCCCAGCCGCCAAATTTCGTGAACGCACTACACGGCAACCGTCCCGATACCATCCACACCTTCTGGATGCTTGGCGGTCCACCACTGTACGTTTCAAAAGGAGTTTTCTACCGCGTACAACCTCTCTGTGGAATAATTTACCACCGGTGATTTTTCCGGACCGATACGACCTGGGGACCTTCAAGAAAAGAGCTTACTCCTTTCTAAAGGGCCGGCAACGCACCTGCAATTCCCCTGGTGTTGCGGTTGATCATGGGCGGCGGTAGTCACTTAACATCAGGTGAGCCACATGCTCGTTTGCCCCTCTTCTATAAAAAAAAAATCTAGGAAACAGTCGTGCAAAGCCGCCCCGGCTTCGTTAGTCAGCATATAAAATTGGGATTACAAATGGGATCCAACTAGCTCATGTACTGTGTGTCTGTCAAGACTTAGTATTGATACCTCCCTAATTATTAGTTTTTAAAGTTTGTGAAACGAATATTTGAAATGTAATATAATAATTATCATCACTTGATTTAGAAAACAATTTACTTGATTTTTCGAATAATAATAAGTCGACTCATAGTCTTTTAAACATTTTTAGGCATATAAAGTAATAAAAATAAATAACTAAACAAAAACAAATATATCGATGCCGATTGTAGCTAACTTTGCAACTGAAATCACCATAGATTAAAGATACTACTACAATTGGGGTGTCATTTTTTTAAGTAAATCAGAACGTACGAGTGTACTTACTCTCATATTTGGCATAGTATAAAGAGACCAAAAATGACGACTTGACATTTTTATTGGATTTGTCTTGATTTTTGCCTTGTTCGAAAATTAAATAAGAAAAAGCGAGACAAGTATTTTGACTCAATTTGTGTTGAATTGTATTATCTCATTTGCTATGATGTTTGAACATATGTATTTGTTACCCTAAGATAGTATATTATTACCCTAAGATAGTATCCAACAAAAAATTGTTACACTGTCATTTTAATGACATTATTCTTTCAAGTACTGATAAATCTTTATTATTCTTTATACTTTTGTGATATAACCCTGAATTACCCTTATAACTCTGAATAACCTTTACGAATCACAGTTTTAAAGTAAACACAACTACTTTAGTTTTAAGTAAGGCGTCATATTTTGGCTAATTAACCATAAACTAAAAATTATTACATCTCTCAACTTTAACTGACTTTTCTGATAAAATTTGTTATGCTATTTTGGCAAGTAAAGAATAAGCATATTTAATTCGAATTCCAAAATGTTTTGAACTTACTGGATTATATATTACAGATTATTAAAATTTTTTAAAAATTGTTACCACCTGTCCTATGGCTTGTTTCCACCTTGACATAGATTTTTAAGGCAGGCTCTATATATCAGTTACTTATTATTTTTAAATTGATACTAGCAGCGAAACCCGGCGTTGCCCGGGTCTAAATACATCGCACACTTAAAGGCTATAAAATCAGTTTTTCTATCCTTACAAATCTTTGTACCATTAAATGTATGTCGTATATAGTGTATACAAAAGCGGCTGATTAATTAACTTATTAAACTAATCTTGAATCAAAATCGAAAGTAGTTTGATTAAATAAAAAAAATGTTTTATTGAATATGAATATATTTACAGTTTTATAAATAATTATATACATTCACTTTTTGTTTAAAACACTTGCTTATAAAACACTTAATACTTGTTGTTTTATTATTTGGACTGAAAATGAACAATCTTCGAGGTGACCCAACTCTTGAGCATGCGACATACGATTGACCGTGTGGAAAGCATGATTCATATTTTTACCATCCACATCTACCCAATTCCACCCACAGTAACCAAACTCCCTTACTTGCAAGTGTACATGTGGAACCTTCTACCACTGTTACCACAAGTGAGTGGCAGTGGGTCGTTATGAAGTAAGGCTTGACATACATATGAACACTTTCGTGGTATATATGATATATTGAATATAGTGTAGTGGTATATATGATCAATAATTTTCAGTTTGAATATATGATGGAATTTCTTCGATCAACCAAAATCACTCAAACGTAATTTACGCCATTCAGCACAGTCTTGAGCTTACATGAGTCATACAATGTGTTAGAAAAGGATAGAAGTATCTCATTACACCATTGTTACCAACCACATCCACCCACAGCAACCAAACTCCCTTACTTGTAAGTACACACGTGAGGTCTTTTACCACTCCAACCACAAGTGGCTGTCAGTGTGTGGTCATGGTGAAAAGGCTGGACAGACGAACACTGATGATTTATAAATAGGGTTTACAACCTCATTGTATAAACACATATCAGATTGCTTTGTATAAGCCAACTATGATAACACTACAAGAAAAAGATGATAAATATTCATATCACTACAACTATATTTGATGATTTCTTAAATTTACGAACACTACACAAAATAATAACACACGGGGGACCCCCCCGTATAAAAATATTTGACTTTAACATTGGACTTCCGAACATATACATACATACATACATAAACATTCACGCCTGTCACCCAGAGGGTTAGGCAGAGACTACAGACTTCCATTTGACACGATCCTGACACACCTCTCTCGCCTCCTTCACATCCATACACCTACGCATACATGCTCGTCGGTTAAGGGTACTCCTAATTTGGCCCGTTTTTAATAAATCGCCAATTTGGTCGATAAATTTTCGCCTAGGACATCCCTTTCCGACTCTGCCATTCACTTCTGCAACATAAATTTTCTTTGTCAGTCTTTCCTCATCCATTCTTTCCACATGACCAAACCACCGAAGCATTCCTTTCTTAATCCTGGTCACAACATCATCTTGCAAACCACACTCTTCTCTTATTACACAATTTCTTACCCTGTCATTCAGATTCAGCCCTAACATACTCCTTAACGACCGATTTCTACTGCGTTCATTCTACTCTCGTGCTTCTTCTGCCACACCCAACTTTCACTACCATACGTTAAAGTAGGGACCAACACAGCATTGTGAATTGCCATACGTGCCTTTTTCGACACATTTTGACTCTTCACAATATAGTGCAGGGCCCCATTTACTCTATTTCCCGCATTCACTCGTCGTTCTATATCCTTATCATATCTCCCATCCCTGCTAAATACGCAGCCCAAATATACAACCTCATAAGATTGGTTTTAGCAAGTTTCTTAAAATTAGCTTGAATACAGTTTCAGTACGGAGGGCGAGAGCGTAATAGTAAGTGGGGTTTATGCAGAATGTGGAGAGGCTGCGGCGCGAGAAGCCGCTTATCGCCTGTACTTGGCTCCAGATCCCCACCAGGAACGTCTCTTGTCTACTTCACTGCAAGCTCGCCACGAATTGGCAACGATTTGCGGCTTCCAGAGCTATGCTGATAGGTAAATAAGCATATTTAAGTAATATGTAACCAATGGTTATGACTGTGATTACTGACGTATGTTAGACAGTAAACCCGGGTTTTTCAATAATTTGTTGAAAAAGTTAGTTAAAGTTATAGCTTTTAAACGTCTACCTGCTGGGCACAGGACTCCTCTCATTCCTGAGAGGGTTTTAGGACAAGGAAGTGTCCGCCGCACTGACCCATAAATGATAATTTATTATACGAGTATAGTCTAAAACATTGCATTACAACTAATTAAAAAGCATGAAATTTGAAAGTTTCAACATACAGTATGTAAAATGACGCCTGTCCGATCTACGAGAGTGCTTATAGGTATCATCATATATTTCTGTTAAAGATTTTAATAAGGACTTAAATTTTAAGCAAATTGTTAAAAATTTTTTTTGTAAATAACAATTTTTTTAAATATATTCATTAATAATGTTCTTTTTGTAATGGCATTACAAGTAAAGTTTATAATATGTTGAAATAATATTTTATAATAAAACTCTTTATGTATGGTGGAAAATAGAGATACAGATTACCCAATTATTATGGTTTGTGGAAAGAACTATTCCCATACATAGATTTGTGAAATAGTTCTTTTGCTGAATATTTATATATTTTTAAATAAGCCTAACAATTTTTGTCTAAATTAAGAGGAATCAAGATTTATATTTTTGTATATAAAATATTATTCATGAGCTTTTGACTTACAGGCAATATAATAAGGTATTCAACATTAATCAATATATGCTTAGTGTCTACATTTTACGACTGAATGTTGAATAGGAGAGGTGTGGTGGTATAAATAAATCTGCTAACCTCTATCTTCCCGTGGGTCTCCTAAAAGGCGACAAAGGTTAACAAATCTGGAGATGGGTGCGTCTCTCTCATAACAACTAGAAAACAAAAAAGCAGTGTTTGTGAACCTACCTGCCAAGCACACTTTGGTAGGCTGGAAGAAATGATGATAAATAAGTCTACATGTCAATCAGTTGGATTTATAAATCTGTTACCATTACATTCTGTCAAAAGTTCACTGTCGATGGCCTGCCCTATAGATAGCCTCATATGGGGATAAATAATATACAAAAATGTTTTTTTCTTATTGGCAGAGCAATAAAGGCTAGTACAATGGAAAACGCAGCAAATGTACGAAAATTCCTTGACATTCTTTCTGATAACCTATATGACAGAGCTAAAATGGATTTTGATGCCATGCTCAAAATGAAGAAGAAGGAAACTCCTTACCAGGATGCCCTTATGTGTTGGGACACTCCTTATTTTACGCATAAGGCCAAGACACAGCTGCTCAATGTAGCTAATTCAGATTTCAGTCCATATTTCTCCTTGGGCGGATGTATGGAAGGCTTAAATATGCTTTGCCAAGAGTTGTATGGTATTAGCTTAAAATCGGAAGAAATGTTGCCAGGTAAATAAAACTGTTTATATTTTAATGTTATTAAGTTTTTATCATAAATAGTTAAGATAAATACGAGTATTTGCATATTATAAATTTGCTTGGCCTTCAAATGCTTTTAACAATTTTACCAAAAATATTATGTTAACTTTCAAGGCGAGTCCTGGTCACCCGATGTTTATAAGTTGGCGGTTGTGCATGAAACCGAAGGATTATTGGGTCATATATACTGTGACTTGTATGAGAGGCCTGGGAAGCCACATCAGGACTGCCATTTTACTATTCAAGGTGGCAAATTACTTCCAGATGGCACTTATCAGGTTAGTGTTTGAAAACTGTGTATTTTTGTACTAAATTTCCGTTTGAAGCACCTATCAAGTGCATAGAATATGGTTTGAGTAAAACTAATTTTAATTTATAAATATTTTTAGCCCAATTGATAAAGGAGGAGCTTCTTCTCCATTCGAATAATTTTGTATATGTATTACGTGATATCTTGACCAATGAGGTCTAATAATCTTATGTCATTAGTTGGCCCTAAAGTAAACTCATTTGTTACCAATGATTTCAAAAGGCCCATCTAAATATTTTACTCATAAATTTTTCATACAAGAAAAAGTAGCGCATCTGTCAAAATACAAACGTCATATTAAACACGACGTAACCAGGGTCGGATTTCGTATAGTATACATAATATCGTAATAATACTAAGCGAAAATATCATAATTTTACCTAAAGGTCGACTTGTATTATTATTGGGTTCTTTTACATTTTAATATTAACCCTACGATATCGAGAATTTCTGTTGTACATGAGTACCGCGTTTTTTTAATAAAATTAGAATTAGATCCATTTCTGGTCAATCGATGCTCGATCGAGGCATTAATGTTGCATCCTTGGAACTATAATTATGGGGCTACCACTATAAAAACTCTATACTCCAGAAGCAATCAGTTTGAAAACAGAAATTCAAAATATTTTATGAATTAATTCAAATATATTATGAATCATATTTTCAAATTCTATTAAGCAGATATGGTTTCTGTTATACTCTTTTCGTTTTACCCTAATTGAATATAAAATATATTAGGTACAAATATTCAAAATTTAACTTACACTAAGTTCTTTAGACAAAAATTAAACAGAAATAAAAATAAAACCGTCAAAAAACGAAACGTATAGATAAACTAGACGGGTTACGCCAAAATCCCGGCACATGGGAAAAAAGAAACATGAAACGTCAAACGTGATATAATTTAAAAAAAAGTATATGTTTATTTTCCACGTACAATATTTTTGAGGGTCTGAATCCAACCCTGGCCTAATCTTGGTAACGTAACTAAACTAACTGTAAAATAAAACTTTAAAAATGCGTTTCTATAATAATTTAATTGTAACAAAAATAATATAAGGTTATTTACGACGACGATACGATATCCCATGTTTTTTTTTAAATCTTTGTATCGTAATTTTTCTTTTACCACGCAACTAGACATATTGTGATAGGCAAATCTGTCCTGCGCGCGCACTACTGTCGACCGATTCGCGTCGGCCCTAAACTGTAATTTTAGGGCCAGCACACTGGTCCGTTTTAGTTGTTCGGTCGACCTAGTAACATATAAATCAATGTTTGTTACACAGTATCATAATCATTGAAAAGTTGTGTTTTAAATAAGTTTCTCGATTTATTGTCCACATATATACACAAAACAATGCCTTTTGCTGTATTCTTTAATTTTTTAGACACTTAACTTTTTTCTAATTCTTCTACTTAGTAATATCCGTAGTAAGACATGCGGACGGCGTCAGTTGTTAATATTTGTCAATTATATATTATTATTAATTTGTCTTACAAATCCAATAAATGTCAGTAATTATTTAGGTAATTATTTCACACTTAATTATTTGATGAGCCAGTATATCCTGGAGCGGAAGTCGGTAACACATCACAATAAGTAGAAAAAGAATAAAATAATTTCACGTTCGATATACGAGTAGTATATATAGGATTTAAAGACCCGAATTCAGATTGTGCGTTTATTTTCAATTTTAGCTTTGAAAATTAATAACTATCAGAAATAGAAAGTTATAGATTTCGGTCCGATTTTGGGAATGCGAGTTTTCTTCGATGTGGAAGAGGCGGAGAGGTGTCTCAGGATCGTGCCAAATGGAAGTCTGTACTCTCTGCCTACCCCTCTTGGTGACAGGCGTGAGTGCTATATCACTGTCATCAAAACACTTCTTTTACCACGTACACAGTGTAAGTAACAATATCATCGATGTGCAATCATCTTCACTGGAAACGAGGCATTCGATCCGAGACCTCGGGGGTGACAACGCATCTGTTGTGATTCTTAATCGAGGATAGACTTAGATGTATATCTATAGGCCACAGCATCCACTTACCAAAACGTGGACTGTGTGCTCGTTTGTCACCTTTATATTCTTATAAAAATGATGGTGTGTTCGCGTGCGCAGAACCCGATAGTGGTGATAATGCTGTCACTGAGTGGCGGACACCGGTCGGGGCCGGCGCTGCTGTCGGCGGGCGCGGTGGACAACCTGTTCCACGAGGCGGGGCACGCGCTGCATTCCATGCTGGGTCGCGCGCGCCACCAGCACGTGGCCGGCACGCGCTGCGCCACCGACCTGGCTGAGGTGCCCAGCGTGCTGCTCGAGTGCTTCGCCTCGTGCCCGCAGGTGGGTTGCGCCACGTGGCGCCACGTGGTGCCACGTAGTGGCTCGCTCTGCACTCCGTACTGGGTAGCTCGCCCCCAGCACGTGGCCGGCACGAGCTGCGCCACTGACCTGGCCGAGGTGCCCGGCGTGCTGCTCGACTAGATCGCCTCGTGCCCGCAGGTGGGTTGCGCCACGTGGCGCCACGTAGCGGCTCGCTCTGCACTCCGTGCTGAGTCGTGCGCCCCCAGCACGTGGCCGGCACGCGCTGCGCCACTGACCTGGCCGAGATGCCCAACGTGCTGCTCGGGTGCTTCGCCTCGTGCCCGCTGGTGGGTTGCGCCACGTGGCGCCACGTAGCGGCTCGCTCTGCACTCCGTGCAGAGCCGCACGCCCCCAGCGCGTGGCCGGCACGCGCTGCGCCACTGACCTGGCCGAGGTGCCCGGCGTGCTGCTCGACTGGTTCGCCTCGTGCCCGCAGGTGGGTTGCGCCACGTGGAGCCACGTTACGGCTCGCTCTGCACTCCGTGCTGAGCCGCGCGCCCCCAGCACATGGCCGGCACGCGCTGCGCCACCGACCTCAATCACATTCATAATCTCAGGTGTATGATGCTAGCACCTCCAGTGGTCAGCTTCGACAGTTGACTCTTTCTGGTAGACTTCAGAGGTTTTACAAATCGACTGTATATTTATTTGTATGTATGTTATACGCAATAGTCAGTTGTAAAATCGGTTTTGATAATATATTTTTAACAAAAAATTGAAGTAGGCTTTTCCTTTTCATAAAAAGGGAATTTTTATTTAAAATATTAGGCGTGCTGTCGACTACGAATACTCGCTTTAACCACTCCAGTTCAGTGAAAAGGGTGACAGATTACCGAATCGAATGCCGGATTCGAAACCACGACTTTTGACTTTCGCGGTCCGTATCTTTCACCATTGGCCTACTGTTATTAACTGCCTAGTACTGCACTAGTGGTGTAAGGTACGTGACGGTAAGCTTATTTAACTAAAACTCAATTCGATGATACAAACAGCTCTTCGTTGGATGGAACAATGTAGTTTTAATACAGTGTTTTTGTTCTGTCCCACAGGTAGTACGGCGGTTTGCACGACATTTCCAAACGCGAGAGCCCATGCCCGAAGATATGCTACAGAGGTTGTGCGCTTCAAAGCACTTATTTGGCGCTAGTGAAATGCAATTACAAGTAAGTTATGAAAATATAAAATCTTTAAAAAGATTTTTATACATTGAGTAAAAATGAATAATATGAGTCTTGCGTTGTCGAGTAAGTTTTTTTTTAAAACTGCAATGATAATCGAACTTGGAGTCCACCTGATGGTAAGAAGTGGCTACAACCACTGCTCTGCAGCCAAAATATCCATAGACACCTGCAGCCAACTGCAAACAAAACTACAAATTCGTTGTCACCCCTAATGACAAAGATGTAATGCCTCACTTGTCGGTAATTCCGTATACGTGCTAAAATAACTACACTTGGCAGACGATAGTGATCGCTGTATCAAACGTCTTTGACGCTTGTTACATCTTTGATGCTTCTTGTTACTTTCAAGATATTTTATATGTGATAATTACGAGGCAATCCTTAAATGCTATAACATCTTTGGCATTTTCCACTGTAGACTTTTACGTATGTGACGAAATGGAGAAGGAAGATAAAAGGCTTACAGCCAGTACGGATAAAGAATGGGATTAGAAATGGCGACTTATCGAGCCTGCAGCGTCAACATGAACAGTACTAATAGCGAAAACCCGCTAATAACGGTATATTGTTATATAAAGTTATTTTATTCAGTTTATTCGAAAATTTCTGTTCATTGGAACATATTTGAAAATAATTATTATATACCTAAGTAGGAACATCAATTTTATAATAACAATTGAGATGAAACGGTTAGCTGTTTCCCGGCCATAAGACCGGATACCGGTTATTCGGCCAGTCTTATGGCCGGATAGCCGGATATTCTGCCAAATATTGCCGTTTGGTGCATCACAGGTGGGTGTGGTCGGATCCGACCGCTTGGAATTTGACGGAATATCGCCTTAGTCGGATGTTTTATATATTATGTTCGGCATTGCACTTCTCTGAATTATTTGATTTCTGCTAATAGCATCATTCAATATTGAAATTAAAGTGCACAGTGTAAATACAAAGACCAATGAATGGATTTAGCTTGCATATCTTTGTATTAAATTTTACTAATATGATTTCTTCTGGATCTTTTATGATTTATAGTGTTCGTTAGAACTTTTTAAATATGTGAAATGAATCAAGAATTTAAAACGAAGTACAAACGTTAAGACGTAAAAACACTTGCTTCCTTTCATAGTTTAACACTAATGAACATTCAATCAAACATCATTTAAAGATTCGTACAGTCTATCACCTTAAGTAATAAATATTTGATCATATATTAATAGTTCATTACAAGCACATAAATAAATAATGATGTTAAAATCTACAATTGACTTAATTAATGACGAGTAAAAAATTGTGGGTCTAATTTAAATAAATCAGTTATAATACAAGAGATAAAATTTTTTTTACTACGATTTTTGAGGATCTATCTGTTAAATTACAAATGTCAAAGCAATCAACTGATTTACCACGTGCTCGGCTATGAAAGATAACATTGTGAGGTATTTAACTTCGGATACATGCGAATTTTACGTTCATACTTCACTTGTGAAGTTCTCCAATATGAACTGGAGCAGCGTGGCGATTTATACCGTAACCAACCCTCTTAGAAATAAAAGGTCATTGCCTAACAATGGGTTGTATAATCGCTGTAACCATTTCAATATTTTTAATTTTTTTAGTAGTTTTTACTTCGGTTAGTGATTTTTTACATATGTTACTATAGGTATGTGATTAATCTTAATTATAACAGTAGCATACACTTATTTCTTTACAGGTATTTTATTCGGCACTTGATCAGCAGTACCACGGACCTGACGCCGTTTTTGGCGGCTCCACTACGGACATATTGAAGCAAGTGCAGAAACAGTATTACGGACTGCCATATGTCGAAAACACGGTATTGTGGATTGCTACATATTTAATATTAATAAAAATAACCGTTTCAAGTCCCTACGTAATAAGGCGAAGATGTCTTCTATTCTTCGTTGTGCATGCAACTATTTTATATTTGTCCAGCACGACAAAAATGTACGACATATGGTGGACAAAAAGTTAAATTAATTGAAAAGTTTTTGGGATTCTTTATTTCAAGAAATAAAGAATCCAAATAAAAAAGTAGCCGATGAAAAATCATGAATTAGATTATTGAGAAAGATTAAATGTTTATCGTTTAAAAAAACGAGCATTCGAACGTTTTCCTGGCAATTAAATTATAATTAATTTATCTCGATTAGCAATACGATCGATAATCCGCCTGGTTACAGCAAAATTCTCTTAACTTTGGAAGATGCCCACGAGTTTTCACGGCCCCTAGCCAACACCCAGACTGTTTAAATATAATAATTTCTTATATTTACGCTAACGCTATCATGTAGTGGCGGTGTCAGAATATCCACTACCCCATACCATCCCCGGATTACGAAGTATAGTGGATTCTCTTACGCAGACACTAAGCTCAAGTACACAGTTGCGGTTACCAACAACCAATAAGCGTGGTTACTATGACAAAAATCAATCCTATATTTAGTAAAAAAAAAATTAAATTAAGATATATAAAAATAAATTGACTGTAGTGGCAGTGTAAAAATATCCACTATGTCGTCCCGTGGGCGTCGCAAGAGGCGATAGAGGGAAACAAACCACGAGATGGCAGCAGCGTCTTCCTAATACCAAAAAACTGTGGTTGCCAATACGCCTGCTTAACGTGGGAACTATGGCAAAATCTCCCCTGTGAGGCAATCCATAGGGGAGGCCTATGTTCAGCAGTGAACTTTTGATATGCTGGTCAAAGTAACGCGCACATTACACATTGTTAGAATGAAACTCCTTTTATGAATTTTATAGCGTTATGTATACTTAACTTATTTCAGGACCAACATATATTAGTTCTTAAGATTTACTTTCGTTTGCGGAAATTTGATGATAGAAAGAAGTGAATACTCCGATGTGGCTTATGTGGAACTGTTTTTTTTATAGAAGACGGGGCAAACGAGCATGCGGCTCACCTGATGTTAAGTGACTACCGCCGCCCATGATCAACCGCAACACTAGGGGAATTGCAGGTGCGTTGCCGGCACTTTAGAAAGGAGTAAGCTCTTTTCTTGAAGGTCCCCAGGTCGTATCGGTCCGGAAAAATCAATTTTTTTTAACTTATATAAAGACATACATGTGTAAATACTCTTACTTACATTCACTTTGATGATTCTATCCGAATATAGTGCTGTACAGTACCTACGGTAACCTGGTGTAATCAAGCTTTATTTTAAAATAAGTGGTTGATAAGTTCTAGAGCTTTTAATTAACTATGATAACGGGACGTCAAACTTCTCAGTCCCTCCGTGACTATAAGCGATGCAAATCACACAAAACATCGGAAATCAAAAATAAGTTAAATTAGACAGGATAAAATCTGTAAAAGTAGTTTTATTCGATGTTTGAATCTGAATAATACCGTAACATCGCAGGCGTGGCAGCACCGGTTTAGCCACCTGGTGGGTTACGGAGCGAAGTACTACTCATACTTGATCTCTCGGGCGCTGGCCTGGAGTGTATGGAGTCAGCGTTTCTCTCTTTCTCCACTCAGCCGATCAGCTGGAGAGGACTTCCGGCGAGGGGTACTGCAGCATGGCGGCGCAAAACCACCACAGGTGACGCTTTGTTATAAATTACAACTAGGGATTGTTTAAATTGGTAAACAGCAATGCAGTCGTAGATAGTTAAACCTACATATTAGTAAAGTGTCTCCTTTTCATGTAGAATAAGGGTGTCAAATGAGTACACAGTCCAAATGATGGCAAGTGGATGCTGTGGCCCATAGACATCAAAATTAATAATCAAAATGTAGATGCGTTGTTACTCTTAACGGTAAATGACTGGTATAAAGGTTCTATAGTATGTGCCAAATCGATTAAGGAAAACGAACAATGACCTGTCGGTCGTTTAACCAGGGGTTACAAACCTTCAATATATAGGCACATTTTATATGTATAACACGTACGAATTAACTCGAGACTCCGCTGGAATGCGACCCCCTTCCCGACTCCCCGCACCGCGTCCCGCGCTTGCCGTGCGCGCTCAGTACCGATAGCATTTTTGTTACGGATACGCGTCTCGACTCTAGTTCGATATTTTTGATAATTGTTTGTTGTTTGGTTTGGACTTTTGTTTGTTTTTGTTATACTTGAACGTTATTTTATCAGTTTGTTGTTAATTGCGTTGTTTTATTGTTAAGTTTGGACGTTGTGTTGTGCCGTTTTCTTGTGACGCTTAGGAGTTACTCCGCCTTTTTTATTTTTAAAAAAAGATGGGAGGAAAGACAATACATAGCCAAGCACGGACACTTGCTCTAAAAGTTTTAAAAGTTTAAAAAAAAAAAACCTTGTCAACAGTTTCTACACAGTACGGAAAGAAATTCCAACATTGAAAAAGATTTTAACGGCTGCAAAAGCAGATCTAAATTTTCCAGGTACGTACTCATATTTATTGACATTTTTTATATGTATTATATATCATACTTTAGGTCATATCATATACAAGGTGACATTTAATTCAAGCATAATCTTGTTAGGGGTGCTAGAACTGGTAATTTGCAACAATTTTATGTATGGACACCACTGACCTCTATATATACAAGTACGCTGGACTGGCTATACACCATGACATGATGAAACAATTTGATTTCCGCCATTTTGGCGCTGACAGCAGAAGTGCACGTCCACGGAACTAATAATAGGGTTGAGACAGTGTACCAAATTATATCGATAAAATTCTATTCCCTATCTATACCTAAATAGCATGGACTCTATGTATAGATGGACTCTACCCGTAACATCCATACTATTTATGCATCATATTAATGTAATGCCATTATCATTTGTAGCGGCGCTGTCGTCGCGCCACAATCGAAATACACCGAAGTCTAAATCACGCTATCAACATTCCGAATCAGAAACAGTATATATAGAACATCTCCGAACTATCACATGGAGTGTTGACCACTCCCCGGGCATAACACCTTGCCCGGTGGGAGATCTCCCCTTTTCCCACCACTGCCACAATGGTGACCACCCGACGTGATCTGAACACGCAACCAAACAACCTTCGGAAACTTCAAGCTTCATCATCGTCATAGAATACCCTACCCATTCGCTCCCGAACAGATATCGTCTGCAGTCTTCATATCCATTCATTATCATTAAAGCCCTTCACAAGTCCACTGCTGAACATAGGCCTCCCCCAAGAAATGCCACAAAGCACGGTCCTGAGCCACCTGCATCCATCAACTTCCTGTATGTCTTACCAGGTTTTGACTCCATCTAGTGGGGGAACGTCCTACACTTCACCTGCCAGTACGAGGCTGCCACTCGAGAACGTTTTTTCCCCATCGGTTTTCGATTCTTCGAGCTATATAGCCGGTCAATAACCACTTCAGCTTACTAATCCATTGGGCGATGTCGGTCACTGTGGTTCTGCTGCAGATATCCTCATTTCTTAGTTTGAACCCCTGAGAATAGCCCTTTTCATAGCTCGCTGAGCGACTTCGAGCTTCCTCATGCGGCCGGCAGTGAAAGACCTCGTCTCAGATCCATAGGTCATCACTGACACTGACTGACGATGATGACGATGACTGAAGATGTGTTGTAATCTCCCGAACGCTGCCCAGCCGAGTTAAATCTGTCGAAGTTGAACTTGCCTAGTCGGACTATTTGTCCCAAGTAAAAATACTCGTCAACAACTTCAGCTGAAAGCTCGCAAAAACCACCGGCATAGTTGTGACATGGACATTACACATGACTTTTGTTTTGTCCATGTGTCTTAAGACCTATCCGTTGGGAAACACTATTGAGATCATTGAACATAATGCGTAGGTCCTCCAGCGATTCTGCCATAAAGACTATATATATTGTCGGCAAATCGAAGGTGAGTGACGTACACGCCATCGACGTTCATACCGTATCCTTTCCAGTCCAGTAGCTTGAAAATGTCTCCAATGCAGCGGTAAAGTATTTCGGGGATGTTACGTTAACCTGTCTTACATATCTCAACAGTTGGATTAGTTTTGTGCTCTGGTTCTGTAATCGGATAGTCATCGTAGCCCTTGACTATTCAACTTAAAATTATTAAGATTAAACTAACTACACAAAATAAAAATAAAAACATAATTTCTAAAATAATTTATTGTCAACCGTTAATTTGTTCTAGTATTATAAAAACAAATCAGCTGCTATAATAACGCCTATTCTAATCAAATACAGGTCTATCTATACACAGTAAAACACTCGTATTTTCTACTATATAAAAGTTTATGTTTGTTCATACTTTCTACGATGCTATACCGTTCATCAGATTGCGGTAAAACTTAGTCAACTTATTGGTTGCACTTGTGCGAAGGTTATATGCATGGTACAATTAACTGACATTAGATGGCGTGCGTATTATACTGACTATTTATTTGAAAGTTATACAAAGTTATATATCATTCTATTTAAATGATTGTATTATCATTCCTAATTATACAATATACTGTTTCACATTTTAAGGATATTTCCACAATTACTTCTTCTGCGGCAGCAATGCACCGCGTACGAGCAAAATAGTATAAAAAATATAAACTTTGAATTACATTGTTATCAGTTATTTACAACGTCATTTTCGAAATATAAATAACAATATAAAAAAAAAACAGAAATTGTCATACAGTCCTACTTTCGGTGTTATCGTCCCAAGAATGCTGGCTACGTGTCCTCTCTGAATGGCTATACTTAGCCTTCAAGCGAGGAAACAACAAACTAAACAACTTCTTATTACTAGCAGCGAAGATAAGTCGCAGAAACAGTTTTTTAGGAACTACACCGCACGTGCATTCTACGGACCAATAGTCTCTACAGCAAATTGCACAAATATGTACTCATCTTCTAGATATTCCGGGCTATTTACTTAGTTCATTTGCCTCTAAAGCCACCTCTGCTTTAGACGAGGTACCCCTGAGTTGGGATGCTGTCAAAGTGTTCGCAAGTAGTATCCCACACTAAAGCTTTATCTCTCTCTCTCTCTCTCTCACTCTCTCTCTCTCTCTCTCAAGCATCCAAACCCATACCGTCGGGTCTCCTGGTATCGTCTCTAAATATTCTACAAAGATCTTAAACCAAGGAAACATTTATAGAGATAGGAGCTCTTCGGATGACATTGTCCAAATTATTACACGGTTATTTAATCGTGTATTAAGGATGGATTCGACCAAATACTATATTAAACCAGAGTAACTAACCCTCGAATAATTTACACTTTGGTCTTACACCAAGATAACTTCATTTTGCGTTTTGTAACACAAATGTAGAGAAGCCAATACTGGCTATTGTTACTCCAGAGTTAGTAGTTGGTGATAGAGTTTATTCATTCAAACAAGAACCAGCTTAAACCAAAATACAACTGTTATAAAGCGCAATCCAAGATTTGAGGTCCACATAATTTGCCGTAAGTGTAAATAATGCCGCCCAATGGCAGCCCCTCCTTAGTTGCTGAATTCTCCCCCCGTTTTCATTCTCAGATAAGGCGCACCAGAAACAAGCCACGCTGCCCTTCGCGTCCTCTAACTCCACCTGAACAATGGACTCCCCGAGCCCGATATGTGAATGGAGCCAGGGAAAACTATCACTTATAAGCATCAAGTGGTGCAACCTCACCATAGTCGCGAAAGAAAATCGAGTGGGGCATTGCCTTACGACTCCACCTCGACTACAGCGGTACAGGGAGAGGAATATTCTCTAGCCGCAGCCCACTAAAACACATACAACGTTGCTCGACATCATCAGGCGACCTTTCGACACTTGGCTATGGCCCTTGAGTTTGGTGAAACATAAAGAAAGAAGAAATAAAAAAAAACATTCGAAATAATAATCTAATACTTTTATACTTACTGGTGCTGGTACTACCATAAAATATTGTCGGTATACTGCACTTTTTCAAAGTGGTGCAGTTCTCACCTCTAATAAAACAGACGTCTGTGAAATGTTCAGAACAAATATGATCATTTTGTTTCGGACGCCAATTCACAATATTTATGCTTTTAAGCCATAATTTTAATCTAGGTTCACTTGGAAACCTCTTAATTAATAAACATTTGATAATCGTCTGTTGTTGGCGACTTTGTTTGTTAACAGATATGGGTAGGAAAGAATATCGATAAGTATTATAAACAAGGAACTCGACAACCCTATTGAATTTTATTGTTTATCAAAATGCAGTAATATACAGCCAAAAATGTTGGTATATATGATATTAAGATTAGTAACAAATTTGTAAGTACTTATATTATCAAATAGTTTTAATTTGTTTCATATGTGCTGCAAATTCACTTACTTGTGAAATTTATACCACTTCTCTTTTGGTAAGGAGTTTTACAGATTACGCACACTCTCATTATTAATAAAAATAATTCTTATTGTGTAACTAATATTATACACAATCAAACAACATAAAATACTTTCGTTTTTTAGTTTAAAAGTTGAAAACACAGATTTATTAAATACGACAATTTAAATATGACAACAGACTTTGGCATTTTATGTCAATTTTATTTTTCAAGACATGCTTTAGCGGCGCTTCAAATTGGCACAGTCATTTTCTATGGTATAGCCAGTCCAGCGTACTTGTATATATAGAGGTCAGTGATGGACACCCATATGCAAAAGTGAACCATTTCTGAGATATTTAATTTTAAATTATTTTTTGAAAAATTACCACGCGATAACTAAAATTAAAAATAAAATCTTTATTTTACAGGTGAAAAAACCACGTTACAACGAATACTCGTTGACTACTTGGGGTACAAATTTAAAAAATGTAAGAACGCAAGACAAGTCTTAATACAAAAGCCAGACATTGCTGCCCGGAGAGCCCGTTATTTACGAAGGAAGAAAGAAAACTATGAACTTGGGGTGGACAAAAAACCCATAACTTATTTAGACGAAACATGGATTCACTCCCACTATACCGTGCGCAAATGCTGGCAAAATAACAATGACGCAAGCATTAGAAAAAATGATAATCCAGGACAGCGGTGGATATTGGTGCACGCTGGCGGTGAAAACGGCTTTATCTCTGGTGCTGAAATTGTTTTACAAATGCAAAAGTAATGCCGGGGACTACCATCACGAAATGGATAGTAAAAACTTTAAAAAGTGGTTGACAGAAAAACTAATCCCAAACTTACCTCAAAACAGTCTCGTCGTTATAGACAATGCTCCCTACCACTCAACGCAGTCTGAAAAACCACCCGTGAGCTCGTCCCTGAAAGGTGAGATGCAGAGTTGGCTTCGGAAAAAGAACATTCCTTTTGATGAAAAAATGACGAAACCGGAACTGTACCATATAATACTGCTCAATAAACCACTGAAAAAATATATAGTGGACGAACTCATGAGGGAGCATGGACACGAGGTATTACGGCTGCCACCCTACCATTGTGATTTGAACCCTATCGAATATATATGGAACTTAATAAAACAAAGGGTGGCAGCTAAAATGTTAACCAGTTTGAAAGGGAAATAGAGGGTTTGACAAGAGACGCAATACAGTCTATAACGGCTTCCGATTGGAAGAAAGAAATTAACCATATCGAAAGATTAGAAAATGAATACTGGGAGAGTGATAGACTTGGAGAAATCCAACACAGAGAATTAATTATATCCCTCGGAGGGGAAGAATCCAGCTCAGAGAGTGAAAGTGAGTACGATCTAATGGACGGAATAGAACCGATCGTATACAGTGACAATGAATAATAAATATTATAATAAATCCTTATTAATATTCCTTACTTCTATTCCTTGATTTTACATAGTTTGTGCTGTTCCGCTTATCCAAGATTGATTCACTTTCACCCTAAGGTTGCCTGGGAGAGATTGCTTTTTAGCAATAAGGTCGCCTGTTATGCTTTGTATTTTTATTGTGTACGAATCTGTAACACTTTTTATAGTGCAATAAAGTGTATAATAAATAAATTAATAATATTATAAATGAGAAAGTGTGTATGTTTATTTCTTTGTCCTTCCTTGACGCGTTAACTAAAAATAATATTATATATATATTATAAAAAATAAATATTTAAAATATATAAAAATGGCAACAGTATATCACTTATTACTTCACCCCTTGCCAGAACATTTTATATTGATTTTATTAATAATCTCATGCAAATCTCAAAAATTTCAAATAAAAAAATATTACGACGCATTATTTTGCACACCGTACATTGACAATTACGTCATCGGCCCAGGTCTCAAGTTAATTCGTACGAGTTATAGTACTTTCTTTATTTATAATGATTTTTTTAATTTTTTTTTAATAATGATTGATATAATATATATTTATAAACTATTATTAAAAAGTTACGTAAAAGATCGCTGTAGAAGAAAAATCATCTATTGTTATAAAGTACTTTTTTCATTTACCAACAAAAATCATTAATTTATAATACATACAAAGATTCTAGTGATAACGACACCAAATAAGTAGGTACTTATTCAAAAGATAAAACTTTATTTTCAATGTCATATGGCTGCCATTGTCACGTTTCTTTTAGAACGAACTGACGTAACGCGCGTTTTGTTTATTTTAAAGGGATGCATTTTCAAAAGCTCAATATGGTGATTATATTGCTTCAAATATATTTTTTAAATATGAAACTGTTATTAAATGAATTGCTGCGTTACTTACCATAAATTGAAATATAAAATATAACACATTTTTCGCGATGTACCGTAAGATTTTACAATGTTTATAGGAACCACAGGCAATATTATTGATGAAACAAAAAAAAACAAAACATATGTCCTAGAAGTGTGAATAATATCAATATTTAAATATTGTTATCACATCTAAATTGAGATTTTGTAAGTTACACCTTTTGACACTCGGCTCATATCTGAGGTCATTGTCCGTTGTTCTCAATCGATTTGGCACATACTATAATAACTCGTTTCTAGTAAAAAGGATCCTCGGTTAGTAAATAGGGTCTATTCTTTCTTTTTTTTATACTAATATCTATTCTACTACTATACTATCTACCACGGATTGACGATCGCTGCACCAGATGTCTTGCACTTTTGACGCGGCTGCCCGGCTTACGGTACGATATTTTAAGATTTTGTTATAGAAGACGGGCATGCTGCTCACCTGATGGTAAGTGTCCACCGTCGTTTATGAACAAATGCAACATGGCTTTTTGAAAGCATGTTGCATTGTTTCTCGAAGGTCCCTTAGTCGTATCAGTCCAGAAGGATCGCAGGTGTTATACGATTCAACAAAGAAGTCATGTGAGCAAGAAAGTTCCTAGTAAATCGCATAGTGGTGGACCACCAAGCATCTACTCGTAGTCTAGATAGTGTGTATGCTATCGTAAGTTTTGTAGCGATGTGCGTTACGTCTGTTGTAATCAAGATTAGTGTTCAATAAACTTGCTTAACATATAAATATGTTTAAATGAACTTATATTCCCGACGTTTCGAGTACTTTACAGCACCCATAGTCATGCCCCCATGACTGAGGTTTTCGACGTCGAGGAAATATAGAAAAGTTAGTATAAGCGATAAAATCCGGAAAAACTAGTTTCATTTAAATGTGTAGTGATCGCGTAAACATAAGAAATTATTATTTAAATATGTGTTGCACGTTGTCAAGATTTATGTTGGATTGTCACAGGAACTGCTTCGCGACTACCTGGGTATGGAGATCACACCAAACGCCCTAGCTATGGCGTTAACAGAAGAGCTAGACTATCATAAAGAAAATCTAGATAGAGTATTTAAAATTTCTGAGAAGTGAAATAGTTAATGGAAATAACACTAAGAGTATAAAATTGTGGAAATTAATAGAAATCAAAGAAGAAAGACTCAAGTGCTATTATAATTCAAAAAAGTCTCATCCATCTTAGTTTGTTTTTTGTTGGTATTGTAAGTGAACTTTTATGTTGTTATCTATTTGAATGTATTTTGAAATGTAAATCTGAGGCGATGCGATGCATACTGCGGGTTTAAGCAACGAGCATAATCATTTCATTTATTTAGTTTAATTAGAAAAATTTTGGACACGGGTATAAAAATTAGTCCTTTGATAGTGTGATAAAAATATGTATGTCCTGTTCACGACTAAAGAAACCTAGCTAATGCTTCGTGGTCGAGCCAGGGATTAAAAACCGGTTTCAAACTTCGTTGCAGTTCTTCATTTAAGTTTTATTAAAGGTTTCGCTTTTCGGTACGGTCTCATTTCTGGTAGGTATCGGTTTTATAATACGGATTTCTAAATACCGTTTTTCAGATTCGAAATCGAGGGCGGAAGGCTTTCTTTAAAAATAAAGAATAAAGAAACTGGCTTTGAAGTTTGCTATTGCATAAAATGGAGAAAAGTATGACTGCATGATACTACATGATTTAATAATAAAAAAAAAAAACCTTTTTGTGTTCTTTTTATAAACCACTTAATGGCTGTGATTGGCTCTGCTGAAACAGCTTAAATTTCGTGTTTTTGCAATCTCAATGGTTTAGGTTGCTTTTTCTTTATCATATCAGAGAGATCCTTTCGGTTGCTTCCGACTATTTCTGACAACTTTTTTTTTTTGTGTAGGCACTCCTTTCTGCACTGTGTAGAACAAATGAACTTTTTGACGAATGGCACATAGATTTAAATCATCGATCTCTTCCTTGAGTCGGCCTTTCCTGTGTTTTCTGGGCGTGACGAATTTACCTCCATTCTTTATACCTTTGTCCACTATGCGCCGAATTGTATTTCCGGAAACACCTGAAACCAATAAAAGCATGTTAATTAATACATACTATATATAAAGCGACAGTAGCCTAATGGCAGGGCGCGGACCGCGAACTCAAAAAGGTCGTGGGTTCGAATCCACCATTCGACTACTGGCGTGAACCACTCGTAACACAAGCAATTTAAGCTTACCACGAATGGTTAAGGGGAATATTAGTAATGTTTATAGCATTGTTAATATTCTTTTTAAAAAAAAATTAAATAAATAATACAAACGGATCAAAACAATTGACTGTATTATAATTTTTAGATAAATTTCATAACTGTAGAAAAAAATCATGTATTGTGCGTTTTTTTTACGTGTTTCACAACTGAATGGAAAGTTAACAAATATGTCAATGACCATTTTTATTTTATATTTCAAGCCTTTTATTGGAACATCTTTTTTAGTATGTCTGTCACTAAATCTTGAATTCGGACAAAACATATTTCCATTTCTTTGGATGGGTATATTAAAGAATTTTTACCTTTTTTATATTCTTCTGCAAATCAAATGAATATATGAGGGCCATCCTTATTTCTGTGGTGTTAAGGAAAAAGGGGACAACTACACAAACTTAATTTTTACAGCAGGGGCAATATAAAGAAATGACTCATTTGCTTTAATAGAAATTAACCATTTATTTAGTAATAAAATAATGAGAGTACATGTTAAAATTTGTTTTGGCAACTTTTAATTGCAAGCATTAATGTATTTAAAATTTTTATTTAAAAAAAATACAAAAATAATTATTTTATAATTAAATAATTGACATGTTTTGTTTTACTTTATTATGAAAAATCAAATAAAAAACATTTTAATTACTTATCTCCTTATACATTACAAAAGTTTGCAAATTACAACGTTATACTTTAAATTTATAAATATTAGACATCATTAACTCTAGATTCATAAACATATGTAGGAATAACACTATTAATAAACATTCGTCTCACAGACGAACATGTTCAGGTATGGTTATTTATGAAATTTTTAATGAAAGAAAACAAATAGATAATTGTATTATTTAATTTTTGTTGGTTATTTAAAACTTATGTGATAAAACAGAAACATATTTATTCTGAACGTTGCAGACACATCAGGCCACGGTGGTCCATACACATGAACTTTTTACAGTGGTTACATTGGAACCTCGTCATTCGACGCTTATTGTAATCACAAAAGCTACAATTATTTTTTGGGTTCCACTTGGACCAGGCGTATCGCTGATAGGCGTTTCATTCATAACTTCTGCTATCTTCCTTTTTAGGCATCGCCTCAAAGTTGGCATTTCACGACGCTTACGTAACCACGGTTCGGTCATTTTCACTGAAACATCTTTTATGAAACATCGTCTGTTTGCTGGTTTTTTACCTTATTTTACATTATTATGTACGTAAATAAAAACATATGAATTTATGATTGCCAGATTGAGCATGCCATAGAAGTAGCACAGTGCCCATCTTTGCGTCTTTCTGCTACAAGACATACCACTACACATTTGCGCGAACGTATCTACGGCGCCTTTATTCGAATTGTAGAACTCAATAATGTCTGGTTTACCAGAAGGTGCAATAGTACCATTGCCATGAGTGGTAGAAAGCAAGAGAACGTTCTTGTTATGTTTAGGTTTATAAGATACTATCATGCTTTGTTTATCATAACAGAACATAGACCAACCTATTGGTCTTTCTTTGATATCAAGTATTGCAGGTGGTATTTCACGTTTGTTTGCTCGAAGGGTTTCTACTATTGTAAGTTTATATGGTTCCTTTAGTAACTGATGAGCCAAAGGGACAGACGTGAACCAATTGTCCATGGTAACATTACGATTACTGCCCCACAAAGTTTCAGACAAAGTTTTTACATAATAAGATCCGAGTGAATCACCATTTGTTTCAACTTTTCCAACATACGGCATTGCATTTATCATATATTTAGTTTTAGCATCGCATAGCATCAGGATTTTTGGGCCATATTTATTAGGTTTTGACGGAATTTACATTCTATAAGGGCAACGTCCTCTAAAACCTAGTAGTTGCTCATCTATTGTAACATAAGTTCCAGCTTTATAGCTGTCCCTGCATGTCTGAATGAAAACTTCCCACAGGTCTCTGATGGGCGCGAATTTATCTTGTGCTTTACGTTCATCTCTTGTTGACTTATCGTCAAATCTCAAGCAGTTCAACAAAAAATCAAATTTGTCCCGTGACATTACCGATATGTATCGGGTTCCACTAAATGTAGGATCAAATAGTTCCAAGCTGGTGAGATGATTGTCTTTTTTCATAGCTGACAGCAGAAGCAATCCTAACAAAGCAGTCAATTCTTCTTCGCATGTTGATGAAATTGTTGCGGTTTGCTCTTTATATTCTCTTCTTCTCTCTCAACTTCTCAATACAATTTCTTCGTTTGTATGTCCAACTATATTACGTATCATATCAGCCGTCATAAAAGTAGAAAAGCAATCAATTGGTTCCATCATATTCTTCGCGTTATTTGTCGGTCGTTGAATCACATGTACGATATTTCTAGCCTGGGTTCTTGTATTCGCAGATTGAAAAGGAATTGAAGACCATTTTTTCCTCTAAGATTACGAGCAGATGGAATAACTATACGTTTGATGAAGCGGAGTTACCTGACGTACCTGGGCTTTCTTCAGCTTCCGAATCAGAAGATAAGATGACACCGCTTCGCCGCTGCTGTCGTAAACCGATCAGTTGTTCATCATCTTGAATTTCATTGCTGTCTGAATCTGTCGGGATCTCTTCTTCAATATCGACGTGATCCTCGATGTCGCTTAAGCCCGCGTCTTCTCGCTGAGTCGAAGTATCATTGTCATCATCAGAATCGGATAAACAATTCAAATAATGCTCTATTTGCCGATCTTGAGCATCCATTTCTGAAATAAAATAAAATGATTTGAAGAAAAAATGCGGATGTTTACATGTAAATACACACGATGTTACTAAATAAAATGTACTTGAATAATTGTGACTAATTAAAAATACTATCTCAAACTTACCGTCTACTTCAGCAAACTAGAAATCTTCAAAAATCGTATTACAAAATTTGCAACCGTATTCATCAAACGTGTATCTATTCATAAATATTCGTCCCTCAGACGAATAAAACTCTAACCGCTCAAGGATACGTCACTGCGAGTAAAATGCACTCGCAATACTAATGGTCGTATGACTTAGGAAGGTATTTGAGATGTCAGCTTTCTATCTCTTTTAGTCGTTACGGTTCGTTTGCTTTGCCTCTTCTACTAAAAGAAATATTTTCGAATTCAGGCGAGTCTATGCTTGTTTTAAATTGTATTGTGCCTGATTCATTTTCACCACTGTACCGGAACCATTTCACATCATGTCATATAAACTTTTCTCCAGATGAATCGACCTTCCTTAATTGCAGTGGACCCTTGTACAAACTTGCAAAATCAAGAAACATATCATTTCTCATGATAATCACAATAATATTTGAACTTGTCAATCTTACCAAATTGTACCAGTCTCTAGGCAAATGTACAGACATGTCAGTATTTTTCTTTTTTTGCTCTATTTGAGCATGAACAGAATCACATTCCATGTGAGTATGACCAGGGATTAAAAACTTGTGATCTATTCGTATATCTGGTATAAGTTTGCTTATGCAAAGAAACATAGCAGCCACATGGATATTTTTGTTTTGACCGCCACATGTATCTGAGTAAAAAGTAACTATTTTTACAGTAGATGGAAGTGATTTTATAAAATTAAATAGGCAGGAAGCTATTTGGTTTGCGCCACGGCCACCATCAGCTTCATGCCACATGTAGCAGAAACTTTTTTTTTTCAAAGCAATCGTATACAGTTAGATTGAAAGTCCATAATAGCCGCTTGTAAAATAGGTACGATATTGGTTTTCAAAAAGGGAGTTGGGAGACATTGTTGGAGGTCAAAAAAATACCCTTTTCGCATCTGTACATTCCTCCTTGTCTTTCTTTTTTATTGCATAAGCTGAATCTGCTTGTATTTGGTGGGCTTCAAGTTCTTGTTTTGGATTTTCTATATCTGACGGTAAAGCCAATTTAATTTTCATTTTATATGAGTCACACGTATTACAAGTGTCCAACGATGGTTTTTTCAAAAGATAAATCCACTGTTCGAAAAACATTGCCAAAAAATGAATATGATACAGGATTATTAGTCACCTTTTCCTTATACATGTGATATGATGTCAACGAGAGTCCTGATGGTAGATATCGTCTATTTGTGTGACTTCGGCTATAGTGTGACTCATACAAAGGATATGAATTTATATGGGCTTTTATTGTTTGTACTACATCACTACCAATTTTATTAGATGGAGTAAACGATCCACGGATATCAGGGCTTGTAATCCCAGATACTCTCTTTGATTGTTTCTTGACAATCACTTCAATGCATTTATTAGAAATTGCAAACTTACTTACTTACTTACTTATCTTCACGCACAATCCCTAACGGGGTAGCCAGAGAGAACAGATCGCCAAGTGTCACGATCCTTACATACCTCTTTCGCTTCTTTCAGGTTCATTAACTTCTTCATACATGCACGTCTAGGTATCCGAGTACTCTTGACCCTCCCCTCTTCGAGCAATTTGCTCACATGGTCTTCGAAAGTTAGTCTCGGTCTACCTCGACACCTTTTAATATTTACTTTCGCTCTATATATTTTCTTCACCATTCGGTCTTCACTCATTCGTTCAACGTGCCCAAACCATTGGAGTACGCCCCTATCAATTTTTGTGATAAGGTCATCTTTCAATCCTGCCATATTGCGAATCTCTTCGTTTCGCTTTCGGTCGGCTATGGTAACGCCACACATTTTACGAAGAGATCGCATCTCCACTGCATTCAACTTGCTTTTATGCTTCTTCTGGCATACCCAGGTTTCGCTGCCATATAACAAAGTCGGTACCAACACTGCGTTATGTATTGCAAGGCGTGCACTCTTCATCACGCCTTGCCTTATTACTAATGCATTCAGGGCACCATTGACTTTGTTTCCGGCAGCGACACGCCTATCCACATCTAAATCACAGAAATTGCAAACGTTTTTAAAAAACATCCCTTGCATACCTCAATCAGCTGGCCATTTACTTTTAAATGATAAGTGTGGTTTATAGTTCGTGGTTTAGGCTCTCCGCCAGTATTACGTATGCATTGTGTTTTTTTTTTGGTGCATCGAATCAGTGATGATAGATATGCCGAACGCTTATTGTAATTTGCTAATGCCCATAACTCGTCAAAAAGTATCGTTTGATTTTCTATTACTAATTTTATTACGACACTTTACAGCAATCTGACAAGGCGGTAACTTTTCTAGACGGAAATTTTTTTCCTGATTTTGTTTCATAAGATTGGCCTTTGTTTCTTTTAATCTGAATTGTTTTGTGCAAGTTTTGTCCTTTCCGTTTCCTTCTTGTATTTAATACATCATTACTAGCATTTTCTTGATACATCCCAATATTTTCAGAAGAGCTTAGGCTCTCTTCAGAAATTTCTTCTACCCTTGGATTGAATGTCTTATCACGTGCGCTATCGTCAGAATCAAAGTCAGCTGGCTCGGTTTGCTCCAAATTAAAACTTGACAATTTTAATGACATTTATTGTGTGAATTTGAATGGGTCCCTAGATCGTTTATAATATTCACATTTGGACGCGGTAGGTTATCGAGATCCAGAGATCACCCGTGCAAAGCCGGGACGGATTGCTAGTAAAAGATATATTGTAATTTGCTACGGCAATCTAATTTTTAAAACTTATAAGAGTCAGTTTTTGACTACTATGCTACCTAATGGTAATATATCAGATCCGAAGATGTTAAAACTTATTGCTAAAGGCAATAATAATACCATCAATAAATGAAACTCTCCGAAATTTGAGGTGACCTGTGCCCGGCTGTGGAAGTATATCTAATTATACTTTTAAAATCTTATACAGCAATTTAAAAAAAAATACCTGCGGAGCCATTTTCTTAGTTCCGGTGGACTCCGTGTGCTGTTTTAACGAGGAAGGCTGCATTCCTGATCCGGAAACTGATGATGGTTTGCCTTCGCTGCGAAACATCTTCGCTGACCGAGACTGAGGTGTCTCGGAATGACGCTTCCTCTGTAACGCACAACGTGTTATCATCTTTACACTGGCACTGTATTATATCTCGTTCTCTAACAAGCTGAATTTTTTGTTTCATAATAGTTTCAAATCACAACTATTATATACAATATGTAACGTAAATAACGGGAATTTCTCTATCAAGAGCCGATTCGAGTGATTCATTAACTGAAACACGAATAAAAAAATATTACTCTCTTAACCCTCTTTCCAAAGTGTCTTTAATAACAAGGTCTACAATGAACTCGGTTACAAACTTAAAAAGGGCATGCTAAGTATAATGCTTTAGTAACTTTTATACCTTGGTACCAACAAGGTAACAAATTTGAGCATAACAAATTACCTACACCCAGGTAGTAGTAGTAGTAGTGTCACTTACTACTAGGGTTTGGGAATTCCCGACAATTTCAAAGTCCCGGGACACGAGACAGCCTACAGTCAAAATCCCGGGAATTCCCGGGACTTCGTGACTTAAGAATTTTTTTAAAGAGGGTAAACCTTTTTTTGAATAATTTTAATTGAGTTAATTTCTGGTGATACGTATTAAAAAAGGCATTTTTTTTTTTGTAAAAATCGACACTTATTAAACAGAAAATTAATCTGGTTAACTTTAACGTTAACTTCAGTCCTTATAATTGCTTTCTCTATATCTTTTAACCACACGCACTCACTTTGAAGCAGTTAAATCTTATAGTTTTAAAACTAAGTTTAGTTAAAAATTATACTAGTTCTTAGTAACTTTACTTTTATCTAGTAATTCTAGTATCTAATCTTTGGTCATAATCATAACATTGTTAAATCTTAGAATCACAGATTTGTTTCATAATTAAATAATCTAAATTTAAATAATAAACCACAGTCATAAATCAGTTTTTTAAATAATCAACTAACACGTTAATTAGACTTCATTGTTGATTTGACAAAATTGGCTTTTAAAAAATTCAGAGCGTCAACAGCTTTGTCCAACTATCTTTTTCCGATTTTCGTAATATTGTCACTGGACAAGGAGAACACTCTCTCGTTTTCAACAGATGTCGGTTTAATTGTGTTTAAAACTTAATACAGTACATAGTTCCAAATTTTGGGTACGTTTTCCGGTTGCTTCAAACAACTGAAACTCCTATTTTAATATTGCTCTTTTTTACGGAATCTCGGGTACATTTTCTTGCTTGTTATATATAGATATTTTTTATTGCTTGTTATATTTGACTAACAAAATAATCGTCAGGATTGTCGTGTACTTGAGAGCTACAAGTACTAGATTCAGCGCCCGTTATTTCCACATCTGGTGTCCGGCTACTAGGCATTTCGGTAATATCCCTATTTCGTTTTGTATTTTTATTTTGTATTGTTACAGTTCTTCCGCGAAGCCTATTAGTGCACTTTTACTAATATTCAAGGTAAAAAAAGTCCGTGTTTTGAAACTGTGAGGTGTGGTGGACAGTGTAAAAATATTTTAACAAGCATACAACTCGTTGTGATCTTCTCTCTTCTAGGTGAGCTTTCAAAGTTTCGAAGAACCGCTTCGCCAAATCATTATAAGCCGTTGTCGATTAAATTCTTTGAGCCACTTGTCAATTATTGCTACAGCTGTGTAGCAATAATTATAGGAGTAATGAAGCGTTTTGTCAGCCTAAAGTTTCCAAAGCTATCTTGACTGGCTGCAACAAATCAACAATTGACTACAAAAGAAAAAGGAAAAAACAAAAACAAAAAAAAAAAATTGTCTTCATTCCAACTGTCTAACATTTTTAAATCAATCAACGCTTTCTTCACGCAATTTTTGACATGTGACATTACCGATATGTATCGGGTTCCACTAAATGTAGGATCAAATAGTTCCAAGCTGGTGAGATGATTGTCTTTTTTCGCAGCTGACAACAGAAGCAATCCTAACAAAGCAGTCAATTCTTCTTCGCATGTTGATGAAATTGTTGCGGTTTGCTCTTTATATTTTGAACTTCTCAATACAATTTCTTCGTTTGTATGTCCAACTATATTACGTATCATATCAGCCGTCATAAAAGTAGAAAAGAAATCAATTGGTTCCATCATATTCTTCGCGTTATTTGTCGGTCGTTGAATCACATGTACGATATTTCTAGCCTGGGTTCTTGTATTCGCAGATTGAAAAGGAATTGAAGACCATTTTTACCTCTAAGATTGCGAGCAGGTGGAATAACTATACGTTGTGATGAAGCGGAGTTACCTGACACCTGGGCTTTCTTCAGCTTCCGAATCAGAAGATAAGATGACACCGCTTCGCCGCTGCTGTCGTAAACCGATCAGTTGTTCATCATCTTGAATTTCATTGCTGTCTGAATCTGTCGGGATCTCTTCTTCAATATTGACGTGATCCTCGATGTCGCTTAAGCCCGCGTCTTCTCGCTGAGTCGAAGTATCATTGTCATCATCAGAATCGGATAAACTATTCAAATAATGCTCTATTTGCCGATCTTGAGCATCCATTTCTGAAATAAAATAAAATGATTTGAAGAAAAAATGCGGATGTTTACATGTAAATACACACGATGTTACTAAATAAAATGTACTTGAATAATTGTGACTAATTAAAAATATTATCACAAACTTACCGTCTACTTCATCAAACTAGAAATCTTCAAAAATCGTATTTCAAAATTTGCAACCGTATTCATCAAACGTGTATCTATTCATAAATATTCGTCCCTCAGACGAATAAAACTCTAACCGCTCAAGGATACGTCACTGCGAGTAAAATGCACTCGCAATACTAATGGTCGTATGACTTAGGAAGGTATTTGAGATGTCAGCTTTCTATCTCTTTTAGTCGTTACGGTTCGTTTGCTTTGCCTCTTCTACTAAAAGAAATATTTTCGAATTCAGGCGAGTCTATGCTTGTGTTAAATTGTATTGTGCCTGATTCATTTTCACCACTGTACCGGAACCATTTCACATCATGCCATATAAACTTTTCTCCAGATGAATCGACCTTCCTTAATTGCAGTGGACCCTTGTACAAACTTGCAAAATCAAGAAACATATCATTTCTCATGATAATCACAATAATATTTGAACTTGTCAATCTTACCAAATTGTACCAGTCTCTAGGCAAATGTACAGACATGTCAGTATTTTTCTTTTTTTGCTCTATTTGAGCATGAACAGAATCACATTCCATGTGAGTATGACCAGGGATTAAAAACTTGTGATCTATTCGTATATCTGGTATAAGTTTGCTTATGCAAAGAAACATAGCAGCCACATGGATATTTTTGTTTTGACCGCCACATGTATCTAAGTAAAAAGTAACTATTTTTACAGTAGATGGAAGTGATTTTATAAAATTAAATAGGCAGGAAGCTATTTGGTTTGCGCCACGGCCACCATCAGCTTCATGCCACATGTAGCAGAAACTTTTTTTTTTCAAAGCAATCGTATACAGTTAGATTGAAAGTCCATAATAGCCGCTTGTAAAATAGGTACGATATTGGTTTTCAAAAAGGGAGTTGGGAGACATTGTTGGAGGTCAAAAAAAATACCCTTTTCGCATCTGTACATTCCTCCTTGTCTTTCTTTTTTATTGCATAAGCTGAATCTGCTTGTATTTGGTGGGCTTCAAGTTCTTGTTTTGGATTTTCTATATCTGACGGTAAAGCCAATTTAATTTTCATTTTATATGAGTCACACGTATTACAAGTGTCCAACGATGGTTTTTTCAAAAGATAAATCCACTGTTCGAAAAACATTGCGCAAAAAATGAATATGATACAGGATTATTAGTCACCTTTTCCTTATACATGTGATATGATGTCAACGAGAGTCCTGATGGTAGATATCGTCTATTTGTGTGACTTCGGCTATAGTGTGACTCATACAAAGGATACGAATTTATATGGTCTTTTATTGTTTGTACTACATCACTACCAATTTTATTAGATGGAGTAAACGATCCACGGATATCAGGGCTTGTAATCCCAGATACTCTCTTTGATTGTTTCTTGACAATCACTTCAATGCATTTATTAGAAATTGCAAACTTACTTACTTACTTACTTATCTTCACGCACAATCCCTAACGGGGTAGCCAGAGAGAACAGATCGCCAAGTGTCACGATCCTTACATACCTCTTTCGCTTCTTTCAGGTTCATTAACTTCTTCATACATGCACGTCTAGGTATCCGAGTACTCTTGACCCTCCCCTCTTCGAGCAATTTGCTCACATGGTCTTCGAAAGTTAGTCTCGGTCTACCTCGACACCTTTTAATATTTACTTTCGCTCTATATATTTTCTTCACCATTCGGTCTTCACTCATTCGTTCAACGTGCCCAAACCATTGGAGTACGCCCCTATCAATTTTTGTGATAAGGTCATCTTTCAATCCTGCCATATTGCGAATCTCTTCGTTTCGCTTTCGGTCGGCTATGGTAACGCCACACATTTTACGAAGAGATCGCATCTCCACTGCATTCAACTTGCTTTTATGCTTCTTCTGGCATACCCAGGTTTCGCTGCCATATAACAAAGTCGGTACCAACACTGCGTTATGTATTGCAAGGCGTGCACTCTTCATCACGCCTTGCCTTATTACTAATGCATTCAGGGCACCATTGACTTTGTTTCCGGCAGCGACACGCCTATCCACATCTAAATCACAGAAATTGCAAACGTTTTTAAAAAACATCCCTTGCATACCTCAATCAGCTGGCCATTACTTTTAAATGATAAGTGTGGTTTATAGTTCGTGGTTTAGGCTCTCCGCCAGTATTACGTATGCATTGTGTTTTTTTTTTGGTGCATCGAATCAGTGATGATAGATATGCCGAACGCTTATTGTAATTTGCTAATGCCCATAACTCGTCAAAAAGTATCGTTTGATTTTCTATTACTAATTTTATTACGACACTTTACAGCAATCTGACAAGGCGGTAACTTTTCTAGACGGAATTTTTTTTCCTGATTTTGTTTCATAAGATTGGCCTTTGTTTCTTTTAATCTGAATTGTTTTGTGCAAGTTTTGTCCTTTCCGTTTCCTTCTTGTATTTAATACATCATTACTAGCATTTTCTTGATACATCCCAATATTTTCAGAAGAGCTTAGGCTCTCTTCAGAAATTTCTTCTACCCTTGGATTGAATGTCTTATCACGTGCGCTATCGTCAGAATCAAAGTCAGCTGGCTCGGTTTGCTCCAAATTAAAACTTGACAATTTTAATGACATTTATTGTGTGAATTTGAATGGGTCCCTAGATCGTTTATAATATTCACATTTGGACGCGGTAGGTTATCGAGATCCAGAGATCACCCGTGCAAAGCCGGGACGGATTGCTAGTAAAAGATATATTGTAATTTGCTACGGCAATCTAATTTTTAAAACTTATAAGAGTCAGTTTTTGACTACTATGCTACCTAATGGTAATATATCAGATCCGAAGATGTTAAAACTTATTGCTAAAGGCAATAATAATACCATCAATAAATGAAACTCTCCGAAATTTGAGGTGACCTGTGCCCGGCTGTGGAAGTATATCTAATTATACTTTTAAAATCTTATACAGCAATTTAAAAAAAAATACCTGCGGAGCCATTTTCTTAGTTCCGGTGGACTCCGTGTGCTGTTTTCACGAGGAAGGCTGCATTCCTGATCCGGAAACTGATGATGGTTTGCCTTCGCTGCGAAACATCTTCGCTGACCGAGACTGAGGTGTCTCGGAATGACGCTTCCTCTGTAACGCACAACGTGTTATCATCTTTACACTGGCACTGTATTATATCTCGTTCTCTAACAAGCTGAATTTTTTGTTTCACAATAGTTTCAAATCACAACTATTATATACAATATGTAACGTAAATAACGGGAATTTCTCTATCAAGAGCCGATTCGAGTGATTCATTAACTGAAACACGAATAAAAAAATATTACTCTCTTAACCCTCTTTCCAAAGTGTCTTTAATAACAAGGTCTACAATGAACTCTGTTACAAACTTAAAAAAGGGCATGCTAAGTATAATGCTTTAGTAACTTTTATACCTTGGTACCAACAAGGTAACAAATTTGAGCATAACAAATTACCTACACCCAGGTAGTAGGTAGTGTCACTTACTACTAGGGTTTGGGAATTCCCGACAATTTCAAAGTCCCGGGACACGAGACAGCCTACAGTCAAAATCCCGGGAATTCCCGGGACTTCGTGACTTTTAAGAATTTTTGTAAAGAGGGTAAACCTTTTTTGAATAATTTTAATTGAGTTAATTTCTGGTGATACGTATTAAAAAAGGCATTTTTTTTTTTGTAAAAATCGACACTTATTAAACAGAAAATTAATCTGGTTAACTTTAACGTTAACTTCAGTCCTTATAATTGCTTTCTCTATATCTTTTAACCACACGCACTCACTTTTAAGCAGTTAAATCTTATAGTTTTAAAACAAACTTAGTTAAAAATTATACTAGTTCTTAGTAACTTTACTTTTATCTAGTAATTCTAGTATCTAATCTTTGGTCATAATCACAACATTGTTAAATCTTAGAATCACAGATTTGTTTCATAATTAAATAATCTAAATTTAAATAATAAACCACAGTCATAAATCAGTTTTTTAAATAATCAACTAACACGTTAATTAGACTTCATTGTTGATTTAATAAAATTGGCTTTTAAAAAATTCAGAGCGTCAACAGCTTTGTCCAACTATCTTTTTACGATTTTCGTAATATTGTCACTGGACAAGGAGAACACTCTCTCGTTTTCAACAGATGTCGGTTTAATTGTGTTTAAGACTTAATACAGTACATAGTTCCAAATTTTGGGTACGTTTTCCGGTTGCTTCAAACAACTGAAACTCCTATTTTAATGTTGCTCTTTTTTACGGAATCTCGGGTACATTTTCTTGCTTGTTATATATAGATATTTTTTATTGCTTGTTATATTTGACTAACAAAATAATCGTCAGGATTGTCGTGTACTTGAGAGCTACAAGTACTAGATTCAGCGCCCGTTATTTCCACATCTGGTGTCCGGCTACTAGGCATTTCGGTAATATCCCTATTTCTTTTTGTATTTTTATTTTGTATTGTTACAGTTCTTCCGCGAAGCCTATTAGTGCACTTTTACTAATATTCAAGGTAAAAAAGTCCGTGTTTTGAAACTGTGAGGTGTGGTGGACAGTGTAAAAATATTTTAACAAGCATACTCTAACTCGTTGTGATCTTCTCTTTTCTAGGTGAGCTTTCAAAGTTTCGAAGAACCGCTTCGCCAAATCATTATAAGCCGTTGTCGATTAAATTCTTTGAGCCACTTGTCAATTATTGCTACAGCTGTGTAGCAATAATTATAGGAGTAATGAAGCGTTTTGTCAGCCTAAAGTTTCCAAAGCTATCTTGACTGGCTGCAACAAATCAACAATTGACTACAAAAGAAAAAGAAAAAGAAAAGAAAAAGATTGTCTTCATTCCAACTGTCTAACATTTTTAAATCAATCAACGCTTTCTTCACGCAATTTTTGACATGTGACATTACCGATATGTATCGGGTTCCACTAAATGTAGGATCAAATAGTTCCAAGCTGGTGAGATGATTGTCTTTTTTCGCAGCTGACAACAGAAGCAATCCTAACAAAGCAGTCAATTCTTCTTCGCATGTTGATGAAATTGTTGCGGTTTGCTCTTTATATTTTGAACTTCTCAATACAATTTCTTCGTTTGTATGTCCAACTATATTACGTATCATATCAGCCGTCATAAAAGTAGAAAAGAAATCAATTGGTTCCATCATATTCTTCGCGTTATTTGTCGGTCGTTGAATCACATGTACGATATTTCTAGCCTGGGTTCTTGTATTCGCAGATTGAAAAGGAATTGAAGACCATTTTTACCTCTAAGACTGCGAGCAGGTGGAATAACTATACGTTGTGATGAAGCGGAGTTACCTGACACCTGGGCTTTCTTCAGCTTCCGAATCAGAAGATAAGATGACACCGCTTCGCCGCTGCTGTCGTAAACCGATCAGTTGTTCATCATCTTGAATTTCATTGCTGTCTGAATCTGTCGGGATCTCTTCTTCAATATCGACGTGATCCTCGATGTCGCTTAAGCCCGCGTCTTCTCGCTGAGTCGAAGTATCATTGTCATCATCAGAATCGGATAAACTATTCAAATAATGCTCTATTTGCCGATCTTGAGCATCCATTTCTGAAATAAAATAAAATGATTTGAAGAAAAAATGCGGATGTTTACATGTAAATACACACGATGTTACTAAACAAAATGTACTTGAATAATTGTGACTAATTAAAAATATTATCACAAACTTACCGTCTACTTCATCAAACTAGAAATCTTCAAAAAATCGTATTTCAAAATTTGCAACCGTATTCATCAAACGTGTATCTATTCATAAATATTCGTCCCTCAGACGAATAAAACTCTAACCGCTCAAGGATACGTCACTGCGAGTAAAATGCACTCGCAATACTAATGGTCGTATGACTTAGGAAGGTATTTGAGATGTCAGCTTTCTATCTCTTTTAGTCGTTACGGTTCGTTTGCTTTGCCTCTTCTACTAAAAGAAATATTTTCGAATTCAGGCGAGTCTATGCTTGTTTTAAATTGTATTGTGCCTGATTCATTTTCACCACTGTACCGGAACCATTTCACATCATGCCATATAAACTTTTCTCCAGATGAATCGACCTTCCTTAATTGCAGTGGACCCTTGTACAAACTTGCAAAATCAAGAAACATATCATTTCTCATGATAATCACAATAATATTTGAACTTGTCAATCTTACCAAATTGTACCAGTCTCTAGGCAAATGTACAGACATGTCAGTATTTTTCTTTTTTTGCTCTATTTGAGCATGAACAGAATCACATTCCATGTGAGTATGACCAGGGATTAAAAACTTGTGATCTATTCGTATATCTGGTATAAGTTTGCTTATGCAAAGAAACATAGCAGCCACATGGATATTTTTGTTTTGACCGCCACATGTATCTGAGTAAAAAGTAACTATTTTTACAGTAGATGGAAGTGATTTTATAAAATTAAATAGGCAGGAAGCTATTTGGTTTGCGCCACGGCCACCATCAGCTTCATGCCACATTTAGCAGAAACTTTTTTTTTTCAAAGCAATCGTATACAGTTAGATTGAAAGTCCATAATAGCCGCTTGTAAAATAGGTACGATATTGGTTTTCAAAAAGGGAGTTGGGAGACATTGTTGGAGGTCAAAAAAATACCCTTTTCGCATCTGTACATTCCTCCTTGTCTTTCTTTTTTATTGCATAAGCTGAATCTGCTTGTATTTGGTGGGCTTCAAGTTCTTGTTTTGGATTTTCTATATCTGACGGTAAAGCCAATTTAATTTTCATTTTATATGAGTCACACGTATTACAAGTGTCCAAAGATGGTTTTTTCAAAAGATAAATCCACTGTTCGAAAAACATTGCCAAAAAAAAATGAATATGATACAGGATTATTAGTCACCTTTTCCTTATACATGTGATATGATGTCAACGAGAGTCCTGATGGTAGATATCGTCTATTTGTGTGACTTCGGCTATAGTGTGACTCATACAAAGGATGCGAATTTATATGGTCTATTATTGTTTGTACTACATCACTACCAATTTTATTAGATGGAGTAAACGATCCACGTTTATCAGGGCTTGTAATCCCAGATACTCTCTTTGATTGTTTCTTGACAATCACTTCAATGCATTTATTAGAAATTGCAAACTTACTTACTTACTTACTTATCTTCACGCACAATCCCTAACGGGGTAGCCGGAGAGAACAGATCGCCAAGTGTCACGATCCTTACATACCTCTTTCGCTTCTTTCAGGTTCATTAACTTCTTCATACATGCACGTCTAGGTATCCGAGTACTCTTGACCCTCCCCTCTTCGAGCAATTTGCTCACATGGTCTTCGAAAGTTAGTCTCGGTCTACCTCGACACCTTTTAATATTTACTTTCGCTCTATATATTTTCTTCACCATTCGGTCTTCACTCATTCGTTCAACGTGCCCAAACCATTGGAGTACGCCCCTATCAATTTTTCTGATAAGGTCATCTTTCAATCCTGCCATATTGCGAATCTCTTCGTTTCGCTTTCGGTCGGCTATGGTAACGCCACACATTTTACGAAGAGATCGCATCTCCACTGCATTCAACTTGCTTTTATGCTTCTTCTGGCATACCCAGGTTTCGCTGCCATATAACAAAGTCGGTACCAACACTGCGTTATGTATTGCAAGGCGTGCACTCTTCATCACGCCTTGCCTTATTACTAATGCATTCAGGGCACCATTGACTTTGTTTCCGGCAGCGACACGCCTATCCACATCTAAATCACAGAAATTGCAAACGTTTTTAAAAAACATCCCTTGCATACCTCAATCAGCTGGCCATTTACTTTTAAATGATAAGTGTGGTTTATAGTTCGTGGTTTAGGCTCTCCGCCAGTATTACGTATGCATTGTGTTTTTTTTTTGGTGCATCGAAAATCAGTTATGATAGATATGCCGAACGCTTATTGTAATTTGCTAATGCCCATAACTCGTCAAAAAGTATCGTTTGATTTTCTATTACTAATTTTATTACGACACTTTACAGCAATCTGACAAGGCGGTAACTTTTCTAGACGGAATATTTTTTCCTGATTTTGTTTCATAAGATTGGCCTTTGTTTCTTTTAATCTGAATTGTTTTGTGCAAGTTTTGTCCTTTCCGTTTCCTTCTTGTATTTAATACATCATTACTAGCATTTTCTTGATACATCCCAATATTTTCAGAAGAGCTTAGGCTCTCTTCAGAAATTTCTTCTACCCTTGGATTGAATGTCTTATCACGTGCGCTATCGTCAGAATCAAAGTCAGCTGGCTCGGTTTGCTCCAAATTAAAACTTGACAATTTTAATGACATTTATTGTGTGAATTTGAATGGGTCCCTAGATCGTTTATAATATTCACATTTGGACGCGGTAGGTTATCGAGATCCAGAGATCACCCGTGCAAAGCCGGGACGGATTGCTAGTAAAAGATATATTGTAATTTGCTACGGCAATCTAATTTATAAAACTTATAAGAGTCAGTTTTTGACTACTATGCTACCTAATGGTAATATATCAGATCCGAAGATGTTAAAACTTATTGCTAAAGGCAATAATAATACCATCAATAAATGAAACTCCGAAATTTGAGGTGACCTGTGCCCGGCTGTGGGAAGATATCTAATTATACTTTTAAAATCGTATACAGCAATTTAAAAAAAATACCTGCGGAGCCATTTTCTTAGTTCCGGTGGACTCCGTGTGCTGTGTAACGAGGAAGGCTGCATTCCTGATCCGGAAACTGATGATGGTTTGCCTTCGCTGCGAAACATCTTCGCTGACCGAGACTGAGGTGTCTCGGAATGACGCTTCCTCTGTAACGCACAACGTGTTATCATCTTTACACTGGCACTGTATTATATCTCGTTCTCTAACAAGCTGAATTTTTTGTTTCACAATAGTTTCAAATCACAACTATTATATACAATATGTAACGTAAATAACGGGAATTTCTCTATCAAGAGCCGATTCGAGTGATTCATTAACTGAAACACGAATAAGAAAAATATTACTCTCTTAACCCTCTTTCCAAAGTGTCTTTAATAACAAGGTCTACAATGTAACTCGGTTACAAACTTAAAAAGGGCATGTTAAGTATAATGCATTAGTAACTTTTATACCTTGGTACCAAACAAGGTAACAAATTTGAGCATAACAAATTACCTACACCCAGGTATAATACCTTCCAAAGGAAGCGTACAAGAAATGGTTTCGTGCTTAACAACTTTTCTTGCCATCGAGTTGGGTAATTCAAAAAAAAGCACTACTTTCAAAATTCATCAATCTAACAGTGGACTTAAAAAAGCTGAAGATGTTATTAATCAGGCCCAAAAACAAGTCATTTAAATAATAGGGTGTCACTTACTACTAGGGTTTGGGAATTCCCGACAATTTCAAAGTCCCGGGACACGAGACAGCCTACAGTCAAAATCCCGGGAATTCCCGGGACTTCGTGACTTTTAAGAATTTTTTTAAAGAGGGTAAACCTTTTTTGAATAATTTTAATTGAGTTAATTTCTGGTGATACGTATTAAAAAAGGCATTTTTTTTTTGTAAAAATCAACACTTATTAAACAGAAAATTAATCTGGTTAACTTTAACGTTAACTTCAGTCCTTATAATTGCTTTCTCTATATCTTTTAACCACACGCACTCACTTTTAAGCAGTTAAATCTTATAGTTTTAAAAACAAACTTAGTTAAAAATTATACTAGTTCTTAGTAACTTTACTTTTATCTAGTAATTCTAGTATCTAATCTTTGGTCATAATCATAACATTGTTAAATCTTAGAATCACAGATTTGTTTCATAATTAAATAATCTAAATTTAAATAATAAACCACAGTCATAAATCAGTTTTTTAAATAATCAACTAACACGTTAATTAGACTTCATTGTTGATTTAATAAAATTGGCTTTTAAAAAATTCAGAGCGTCAACAGCTTTGTCCAACTATCTTTTTCCGATTTTCGTAATATTGTCACTGGACAAGGAGAACACTCTCTCGTTTTCAACAGATGTCGGTTTAATTGTGTTTAAAACTTAATACAGTACATAGTTCCAAATTTTGGGTACGTTTTCCGGTTGCTTCAAACAACTGAAACTCCTATTTTAATGTTGCTCTTTTTTACGGAATCTCGGGTACATTTTCTTGCTTGTTATATATAGATATTTTTTATTGCTTGTTATATTTGACTAACAAAATAATCGTCAGGATTGTCGTGTACTTGAGAGCTACAAGTACTAGATTCAGCGCCCGTTATTTCCACATCTGGTGTCCGGCTACTAGGCATTTCGGTAATATCCCTATTTCTTTTTGTATTTTTATTTTGTATTGTTACAGTTCTTCCGCGAAGCCTATTAGTGCACTTTTACTAATATTCAAGGTAAAAAAGTCCGTGTTTTGAAACTGTGAGGTGTGGTGGACAGTGTAAAAATATTTTAACAAGCATACTCTAACTCGTTGTGATCTTCTCTCTTCTAGGTGAGCTTTCAAAGTTTCGAAGAACCGCTTCGCCAAATCATTATAAGCCGTTGTCGATTAAATTTTTTGAGCCACTTGTCAATTATTGCTACAGCTGTGTAGCAATAATTATAGGAGTAATGAAGCGTTTTGTCAGCCTAAAGTTTCCAAAGCTATCTTGACTGGCTGCAACAAATCAACAATTGACTACAAAAGAAAAAGAAAGCTAAAAAAAAAAAAAAAAAAACACATAATATAAACTACAAAAAAAAAACAAAAAAAAAAAAAAAAAAAAAAAAAAGGACGAAATCTTAAATATTGTCTTTATTCCAACTGTCTAACATTTTTAAATCAATCAACGCTTTCTTCACGCAATTTTTGACATGTGACATTACCGATATGTATCGGGTTCCACTAAATGTAGGATCAAATAGTTCCAAGCTGGTGAGATGATTGTCTTTTTTCGCAGCTGACAACAGAAGCAATCCTAACAAAGCAGTCAATTCTTCTTCGCATGTTGATGAAATTGTTGCGGTTTGCTCTTTATATTTTGAACTTCTCAATACAATTTCTTCGTTTGTATGTCCAACTATATTACGTATCATATCAGCCGTCATAAAAGTAGAAAAGAAATCAATTGGTTCCATCATATTCTTCGCGTTATTTGTCGGTCGTTGAATCACATGTACGATATTTCTAGCCTGGGTTCTTGTATTCGCAGATTGAAAAGGAATTGAAGACCATTTTTACCTCTAAGATTGCGAGCAGGTGGAATAACTATACGTTGTGATGAAGCGGAGTTACCTGACACCTGGGCTTTCTTCAGCTTCCCAATCAGAAGATAAGATGACACCGCTTCGCCGCTGCTGTCGTAAACCGATCAGTTGTTCATCATCTTGAATTTCATTGCTGTCTGAATCTGTCGGGATCTCTTCTTCAATATCGACGTGATCCTCGATGTCGCTTAAGCCCGCGTCTTCTCGCTGAGTCGAAGTATCATTGTCATCATCAGAATCGGATAAACTATTCAAATAATGCTCTATTTGCCGATCTTGAGCATCCATTTCTGAAATAAAATAAAATGATTTGAAGAAAAAATGCGGATGTTTACATGTAAATACACACGATGTTACTAAACAAAATGTACTTGAATAATTGTGACTAATTAAAAATATTATCACAAACTTACCGTCTACTTCATCAAACTAGAAATCTTCAAAAATCGTATTTCAAAATTTGCAACCGTATTCATCAAACGTGTATCTATTCATAAATATTCGTCCCTCAGACGAATAAAACTCTAACCGCTCAAGGATACGTCACTGCGAGTAAAATGCACTCGCAATACTAATGGTCGTATGACTTAGGAAGGTATTTGAGATGTCAGCTTTCTATCTCTTTTAGTCGTTACGGTTCGTTTGCTTTGCCTCTTCTACTAAAAGAAATATTTTCGAATTCAGGCGAGTCTATGCTTGTTTTAAATTGTATTGTGCCTGATTCATTTTCACCACTGTACCGGAACCATTTCACATCATGCCATATAAACTTTTCTCCAGATGAATCGACCTTCCTTAATTGCAGTGGACCCTTGTACAAACTTGCAAAATCAAGAAACATATCATTTCTCATGATAATCACAATAATATTTGAACTTGTCAATCTTACCAAATTGTACCAGTCTCTAGGCAAATGTACAGACATGTCAGTATTTTTCTTTTTTTGCTCTATTTGAGCATGAACAGAATCACATTCCATGTGAGTATGACCAGGGATTAAAAACTTGTGATCTATTCGTATATCTGGTATAAGTTTGCTTATGCAAAGAAACATAGCAGCCACATGGATATTTTTGTTTTGACCGCCACATGTATCTGAGTAAAAAGTAACTATTTTTACAGTAGATGGAAGTGATTTTATAAAATTAAATAGGCAGGAAGCTATTTGGTTTGCGCCACGGCCACCATCAGCTTCATGCCACATGTAGCAGAAACTTTTTTTTTTCAAAGCAATCGTATACAGTTAGATTGAAAGTCCATAATAGCCGCTTGTAAAATAGGTACGATATTGGTTTTCAAAAAGGGAGTTGGGAGACATTGTTGGAGGTCAAAAAAATACCCTTTTTCGCATCTGTACATTCCTCCTTGTCTTTCTTTTTTTATTGCATAAGCTGAATCTGCTTGTATTTGGTGGGCTTCAAGTTCTTGTTTTGGATTTTCTATATCTGACGGTAAAGCCAATTTAATTTTCATTTTATATGAGTCACACGTATTACAAGTGTCCAACGATGGTTTTTTCAAAAGATAAATCCACTGTTCGAAAAACATTGCCAAAAAATGAATATGATACAGGATTATTAGTCACCTTTTCCTTATACATGTGATATGATGTCAACGAGAGTCCTGATGGTAGATATCGTCTATTTGTGTGACTTCGGCTATAGTGTGACTCATACAAAGGATACGAATTTATATGGTCTTTTATTGTTTGTACTACATCACTACCAATTTTATTAGATGGAGTAAACGATCCACGTTTATCAGGGCTTGTAATCCCAGATACTCTCTTTGATTGTTTCTTGACAATCACTTCAATGCATTTATTAGAAATTGCAAACTTACTTACTTACTTACTTATCTTCACGCACAATCCCTAACGGGGTAGCCAGAGAGAACAGATCGCCAAGTGTCACGATCCTTACATACCTCTTTCGCTTCTTTCAGGTTCATTAACTTCTTCATACATGCACGTCTAGGTATCCGAGTACTCTTGACCCTCCCCTCTTCGAGCAATTTGCTCACATGGTCTTCGAAAGTTAGTCTCGGTCTACCTCGACACCTTTTAATATTTACTTTCGCTCTATATATTTTCTTCACCATTCGGTCTTCACTCATTCGTTCAACGTGCCCAAACCATTGGAGTACGCCCCTATCAATTTTTGTGATAAGGTCATCTTTCAATCCTGCCATATTGCGAATCTCTTCGTTTCGCTTTCGGTCGGCTATGGTAACGCCACACATTTTACGAAGAGATCGCATCTCCACTGCATTCAACTTGCTTTTATGCTTCTTCTGGCATACCCAGGTTTCGCTGCCATATAACAAAGTCGGTACCAACACTGCGTTATGTATTGCAAGGCGTGCACTCTTCATCACGCCTTGCCTTATTACTAATGCATTCAGGGCACCATTGACTTTGTTTCCGGCAGCGACACGCCTATCCACATCTAAATCACAGAAATTGCAAACGTTTTTAAAAAACAACCCTTGCATACCTCAATCAGCTGGCCATTTACTTTTAAATGATAAGTGTGGTTTATAGTTCGTGGTTTAGGCTCTCCGCCAGTATTACGTATGCATTGTGTTTTTTTTTTTGGTGCATCGAAAATCAGTGATGATAGATATGCCGAACGCTTATTGTAATTTGCTAATGCCCATAACTCGTCAAAAAGTATCGTTTGATTTTCTATTACTAATTTTATTACGACACTTTACAGCAATCTGACAAGGCGGTAACTTTTCTAGACGGAATATTTTTTCCTGATTTTGTTTCATAAGATTGGCCTTTGTTTCTTTTAATCTGAATTGTTTTGTGCAAGTTTTGTCCTTTCCGTTTCCTTCTTGTATTTAATACATCATTACTAGCATTTTCTTGATACATCCCAATATTTTCAGAAGAGCTTAGGCTCTCTTCAGAAATTTCTTCTACCCTTGGATTGAATGTCTTATCACGTGCGCTATCGTCAGAATCAAAGTCAGCTGGCTCGGTTTGCTCCAAATTAAAACTTGACAATTTTAATGACATTTATTGTGTGAATTTGAATGGGTCCCTAGATCGTTTATAATATTCACATTTGGACGCGGTAGGTTATCGAGATCCAGAGATCACCCGTGCAAAGCCGGGACGGATTGCTAGTAAAAGATATATTGTAATTTGCTACGGCAATCTAATTTATAAAACTTATAAGAGTCAGTTTTTGACTACTATGCTACCTAATGGTAATATATCAGATCCGAAGATGTTAAAACTTATTGCTAAAGGCAATAATAATACCATCAATAAATGAAACTCCGAAATTTGAGGTGACCTGTGCCCGGCTGTGGGAAGATATCTAATTATACTTTTAAAATCGTATACAGCAATTTAAAAAAATACCTGCGGAGCCATTTTCTTAGTTCCGGTGGACTCCGTGTGCTGTGTAACGAGGAAGGCTGCATTCCTGATCCGGAAACTGATGATGGTTTGCCTTCGCTGCGAAACATCTTCGCTGACCGAGACTGAGGTGTCTCGGAATGACGCTTCCTCTGTAACGCACAACGTGTTATCATCTTTACACTGGCACTGTATTATATCTCGTTCTCTAACAAGCTGAATTTTTTGTTTCACAATAGTTTCAAATCACAACTATTATATACAATATGTAATGTAAATAACGGGAATTTCTCTATCAAGAGCCGATTCGAGTGATTCATTAACTGAAACACGAATAAAAAAAATATTACTCTCTTAACCCTCTTTCCAAAGTGTCTTTAATAACAAGGTCTACAATGAACTCGGTTACAAACTTAAAAAGGGCATGCTAAGTATAATGCTTTAGTAACTTTTATACCTTGGTACCAACAAGGTAACAAATTTGAGCATAACAAATTACCTACACCCAGGTATATATATATATATATATATATATATATATATATATATATATATATATATATATAATACCTTCCAAAGATTGATAAGCGTAGCATTATTGTTGAGATTAATGGGTTTCGTGCTTAACAACTTTTCTTGCCATCGAGTTGGGTAATTCTTAAAAATAATGTATGTCAGCTAGCGCATTTTCAAATATATTCATCTAATCTAACAGTGGACTTAAAAAAGCTGAAGATGTTATTAATCAGGCCCAAAAACAAGTCATTTAAATAATAGGGTGTCACTTACTACTAGGGTTTGGGAATTCCCGACAATTTCAAAGTCCCGGGACACGAGACAGCCTACAGTCAAAATCCCGGGAATTCCCGGGACTTCGTGACTTTTAAGAATTTTTTTAAAGAGGGTAAACCTTTTTTGAATAATTTTAATTGAGTTAATTTCTGGTGATACGTATTAAAAAAGGCATTTTTTTTTTGTAAAAATCGACACTTATTAAACAGAAAATTAATCTGGTTAACTTTAACGTTAACTTCAGTCCTTATAATTGCTTTCTCTATATCTTTTAACCACACGCACTCACTTTTAAGCAGTTAAATCTTATAGTTTTAAAAACAAACTTAGTTAAAAATTATACTAGTTCTTAGTAACTTTACTTTTATCTAGTAATTCTAGTATCTAATCTTTGGTCATAATCATAACATTGTTAAATCTTAGAATCACAGATTTGTTTCATAATTAAATAATCTAAATTTAAATAATAAACCACAGTCATAAATCAGTTTTTTAAATAATCAACTAACACGTTAATTAGACTTCATTGTTGATTTAATAAAATTGGCTTTTAAAAAATTCAGAGCGTCAACAGCTTTGTCCAACTATCTTTTTCCGATTTTCGTAATATTGTCACTGGACAAGGAGAACACTCTCTCGTTTTCAACAGATGTCGGTTTAATTGTGTTTAAGACTTAATACAGTACATAGTTCCAAATTTTGGGTACGTTTTCCCGGTTGCTTCAAACAACTGAAACTCCTATTTTAATGTTGCTCTTTTTTTACGGAATCTCGGGTACATTTTTTTGCTTGTTATATATAGATATTTTTTATTGCTTGTTATATTTGACTAACAAAATAATCGTCAGGATTGTCGTGTACTTGAGAGCTACAAGTACTAGATTCAGCGCCCGTTATTTCCACATGTGGTGTCCGGCTACTAGGCATTTCGGTAATATCCCCATTTCTTTTTGTATTTTTATTTTGTATTGTTACAGTTCTTCCGCGAAGCCTATTAGTGCACTTTTACTAATATTCAAGGTAAAAAAAGTCCGTGTTTTGAAACTGTGAGGTGTGGTGGACAGTGTAAAAATATTTTAACAAGCATACAACTCGTTGTGATCTTCTCTCTTCTAGGTGAGCTTTCAAAGTTTCGAAGAACCGCTTCGCCAAATCATTATAAGCCGTTGTCGATTAAATTTTTTGAGCCACTTGTCAATTATTGCTACAGCTGTGTAGCAATAATTATAGGAGTAATGAAGCGTTTTGTCAGCCTAAAGTTTCCAAAGCTATCTTGACTGGCTGCAACAAATCAACAATTGACTACAAAAGAAAAAGATTGTCTTCATTCCAACTGTCTAACATTTTTAAATCAATCAACGCTTTCTTCACGCAATTTTTGACATGTGACATTACCGATATGTATCGGGTTCCACTAAATGTAGGATCAAATAGTTCCAAGCTGGTGAGATGATTGTCTTTTTTCGCAGCTGACAAAAGAAGCAATCCTAACAAAGCAGTCAATTCTTCTTCGCATGTTGATGAAATTGTTGCGGTTTGCTCTTTATATTTTGAACTTCTCAATACAATTTCTTCGTTTGTATGTCCAACTATATTACGTATCATATCAGCCGTCATAAAAGTAGAAAAGAAATCAATTAGTTCCATCATATTCTTCGCGTTATTTGTCGGTCGTTGAATCACATGTACGATATTTCTAGCCTGGGTTCTTGTATTCGCAGATTGAAAAGGAATTGAAGACCATTTTTACCTCTAAGATTGCGAGCAGGTGGAATAACTATACGTTGTGATGAAGCGGAGTTACCTGACACCTGGGCTTTCTTCAGCTTCCCAATCAGAAGATAAGATGACACCGCTTCGCCGCTGCTGTCGTAAACCGATCAGTTGTTCATCATCTTGAATTTCATTGCTGTCTGAATCTGTCGGGATCTCTTCTTCAATATTGACGTGATCCTCGATGTCGCTTAAGCCCGCGTCTTCTCTCTGAGTCGAAGTATCATTGTTATCATCAGAATCGGATAAACAATTCAAATAATGCTCTATTTGCCGATCTTGAGCATCCATTTCTGAAATAAAATAAAATGATTTGAAGAAAAAATGCTGATGTTTACATGTAAATACCTAGGTGGATTGAAAAGTACTCGGCCTGACACAGATCCATTCAATTCTAAAAATCAAATCTACCCACATTATTTAGTTCAGTTCAGACTAGTTCATTGTGTGAAGTTCGAAACGTGTGCGATAATTAGTTGTGATTTTATAAATTTATTAACAAAGTAATCGGACATAATTTCCGCGAATGGAGCAAATCGAGCAGCGTGCCGTCATTAAGTACCTCCATAAGAAGGGGCTATCATCAAAAGCCAACCATAATGACATGGTCAGTACATTAGGCGATTGTGCTCTGTCATATTCATCCGTCAAAAAATGGATAGCAGAATTTAAGCGTGGTAGAGAGAGTGTGAAAGATGAACCCCGCTCTGGAAGGCCTTCGACGTCAACTACTGACGAAAATATTAAAAAAAGTACTTGATTTAATAATGGGAGACCGCAGATTAAAAATTAGAGAGATAGCCGAGATTATAGGCATCTCTTATGAACGAACTCAAAACATCATTGTCAACGAGTTTGGTTTCCACAAGGTGTCTGCGAGGTGGGTTCCGCGACTGCTTTCAGTTGAACAAAAAAGGACGCGATTGACTATTTCACGCGACTGTTTGGAGTTATTTGAAGCCGATGCAGATGATTTTTTGAATCGTTTTGTTACTATTGATGAAACATGGGTTCATTACTGTACACCGGAAACAAAACAACAATCAAAACAGTGGAGAAGACCTGGTTCACCACCCCCTAAAAAAGGCTAAGTCGATTTTGTCGGCAAATAAGGTGATGGCTTCAGTATTCTGGGACTCGAAAGGTGTGATTATGATTGATTATCTTGAAAGGGGTCAGACTATAAACTCTGATTACTACTGCACCTTACTACGTCGTTTACGAGAGGAAATAAAAGAAAAACGTCGAGGAATGCTCAGAAGAAAAGTCCTGTTTCATCAAGTTAACGCCCGTGTTCACACGTCAGTACAGTCAATGGCTGAAATTCACAACTGTGGCTTTGAACTGTTACCGCATCCGCCGTATTCACCTGATCTGGCACCATCAGACTTCTTTCTGTTCCCTAACCTAAAAAAGCACTTGGGAGGTCAAAGATTTTCGACAAACGACGAGGTCAAAGCAGCTGTAGACGCATATTTTGACTCTAAGGAAGAATCATTTTTTTTCAACGGTCTAAATGCTTGGAAGGGGAGGTGGCAAAAGTGTATTGAACTTGATGGTGATTATGTAGAAAAATAAAAATATAACTGATTTAGTATGTGTTTATTTTCTTGGTTAGGCCGAGTACTTTTCAATCCACCCACGTACACACGATGTTACTAAATAAAATGTACTTGAATAATTGTGACTAATTAAAAATATTATCACAAACTTACCGTCTACTTCATCAAACTAGAAATCTTCAAAAATCGTATTTCAAAATTTGCAAACGTATTCATCAAACGTGTATCTATTCATAAATATTCGTCCCTCAGACGAATAAAACTCTAACCGCTCAAGGATACGTCACTACGAGTAAAATGCACTCGCAATACTAATGGTCGTATGACTTAGGAAGGTATTTGAGATGTCAGCTTTCTATCTCTTTTAGTCGTTACGGTTCGTTTGCTTTGCCTCTTCTACTAAAAGAAATATTTTCGAATTCAGGCGAGTCTATGCTTGTTTTAAATTGTATTGTGCCTGATTCATTTTCACCACTGTACTGGAACCATTTCACATCATGCCATATAAACTTTTCTCCAGATGAATCGACCTTCCTTAATTGCAGTGGACCCTTGTACAAACTTGCAAAATCAAGAAACATATCATTTCTCATGATAATCACAATAATATTTGAACTTGTCAATCTTACCAAATTGTACCAGTCTCTAGGCAAATGTACAGACATGTCAGTATTTTTCTTTTTTTGCTCTATTTGAGCATGAACAGAATCACATTCCATGTGAGTATGACCAGGGATTAAAAACTTGTGATCTATTCGTATATCTGGTATAAGTTTGCTTATGCAAAGAAACATAGCAGCCACATGGATATTTTTGTTTTGACCGCCACATGTATCTGAGTAAAAAGTAACTATTTTTACAGTAGATGGAAGTGATTTTATAAAATTAAATAGGCAGGAAGCTATTTGGTTTGCGCCACGGCCACCATCAGCTTCATGCCACATGTAGCAGAAACTTTTTTTTTCAAAGCAATCGTATACAATTAGATTGAAAGTCCATAATAGCCGCTTGTAAAATAGGTACGATATTGGTTTTCAAAAAGGGAGTTGGGAGACATTGTTGGAGGTCAAAAAAATACCCTTTTCGCATCTGTACATTCCTCCTTGTCTTTCTTTTTTATTGCATAAGCTGAATCTGCTTGTATTTGGTGGGCTTCAAGTTCTTGTTTTGGATTTTCTATATCTGACGGTAAAGCCAATTTAATTTTCATTTTATATGAGTCACACGTATTACAAGTGTCCAACGATGGTTTTTTCAAAAGATAAATCCACTGTTCGAAAAACATTGCCAAAAAATGAATATGATACAGGATTATTAGTCACCTTTTCCTTATACATGTGATATGATGTCAACGAGAGTCCTGATGGTAGATATCGTCTATTTGTGTGACTTCGGCTATAGTGTGACTCATACAAAGGATACGAATTTATATGGTCTTTTATTGTTTGTACTACATCACTACCAATTTTATTAGATGGAGTAAACGATCCACGTTTATCAGGGCTTGTAATCCCAGATACTCTCTTTGATTGTTTCTTGACAATCACTTCAATGCATTTATTAGAAATTGCAAACTTACTTACTTACTTACTTATCTTCACGCACAATCCCTAACGGGGTAGCCAGAGAGAACAGATCGCCAAGTGTCACGATCCTTACATACCTCTTTCGCTTCTTTCAGGTTCATTAACTTCTTCATACATGCACGTCTAGGTATCCGAGTACTCTTGACCCTCCCCTCTTCGAGCAATTTGCTCACATGGTCTTTGGTGTGATCCACGTTTATCAGGGCTTGTAATCCCAGATACTCTCTTTGATTATTTCTTGACAATCACTTCAATGCATTTATTAGAAATTGCAAACGTTTTTAAAAAACATCCCTTGCATACCTCAATCAGCTGGCCATTTACTTTTAAATGATAAGTGTGGTTTATAGTTCGTGGTTTAGGCTCTCCGCCTGTATTACGTATGCATTGTGTTTTTTTTTTGGTGCATCGAAAATCATTGATGATAGATATGCCGAACGCTTATTGTAATTTGCTAATGCCCATAACTCATCAAAAAGTATCGTTTGATTTTCTATTACTAATTTTATTACGACACTTTACAGCAATCTGACAAGGCGGTAACTTTTCTAGACGGAATTTTTTTTCCTGATTTTGTTTCATAAGATTGGCCTTTGTTTCTTTTAATCTGAATTGTTTTGTGCAAGTTTTGTCCTTTCCGTTTCCTTCTTGTATTTAATACATCATTACTAGCATTTTCTTGATACATCCCAATATTTTCAGAAGAACTTTGGCTCTCTTCAGAGGACGAACTTTCTTCTACCCTTTCTGCGCTATCGTCAGAATCAAAGTCAGCTGGCTCGGTTTGCTCCAAATTAAAACTTGACAATTTTAATGACATTTATTGTGTGAATTTGAATGGGTCCCTAGATCGTTTATAATATTCACATTTGGACCCGGTAGGTTATCGAGATCCAGAGATCACCCGTGCAAAGCAGGGACGGATTGCTAGTAAAAGATATATTGTAATTTGCTACGGCAATCTAATTTATAAAACTTATAAGAGTCAGTTTTTGACTACTATGCTACCTAATGGTAATATATCAGATCCGAAGATGTTAAAACTTATTGCTAAAGGCAATAATAATACCATTACCCATCAATAAATGAAACTCTCCGAAATTTGAGGTGACCTGTGCCCGGCTGTGGGAAGTATATCTAATTATACTTTTAAAATCTTATACAGCAATTTAAAAAAAATACCTGCGGAGCCATTTTCTTAGTTCCGGTGGACTCCGTGTGCTGTGTAACGAGGAAGGCTGCATTCCTGATCCGGAAACTGATGATGGTTTGCCTTCGCTGCGAAACATCTTCGCTGACCGAGACTGAGGTGTCTCGGAATGACGCTTCCTCTGTAACGCACGACGTGTTATCATCTTTACACTGGCACTGTATTATATCTCGTTCTCTAACAAGCTGAATTTTTTGTTTCACAATAGTTTCAAATCACAACTATTATATACAATATGTAATGTAAATAACGGGAATTTCTCTATCAAGAGCCGATTCGAGTGATTCATTAACTGAAACACGAATAAAAAAAATATTACTCTCTTAACCCTCTTTCCAAAGTGTCTTTAATAACAAGGTCTACAATGAACTCGGTTACAAACTTAAAAAGGACATGCTAAGTATAATGCTTTAGTAACTTTTTTACCTTGGTACCAACAAGGTAACAAATTTGAGCATAACAAATTACCTACACCCAGGTCACCCAGGGTGTCACTTACTACTAGGGTTTGGGAATTCCCGACAATTTCAAAGTCCCGGGACACGAGACAGCCTACAGTCAAAATCCCGGGAATTCCCGGGACTTCGTGACTTTTAAGAATTTTTTTAAAGAGGGTAAACCTTTTTTTGAATAATTTTAATTGAGTTAATTTCTGGTGATACGTATTAAAAAAAGGCAATTTTTTTGTAAAAATCAACACTTATTAAACAGAAAATTAATCTGGTAAACTTTTTTTTTAGTTTATTTAAGGACCAGTAAACAGCTTCAACAGAGGCTTAATAACTATAATCTTAATCCTAAAATTTGAGTTTAGTGAAGCCAACACCACCAGCCTCAGATAATGATTTATAGGTTAAACTACAACAGTGAGAGATGTGAAGGAAGACTTAATACATAAAATGCAATAGTACAAAATGAAAAAAAAAACTGTTAACATTTTAGTTTTGATTTCAAAAAATTATATAATTTAAATTATGTTTTGATTTATTTTATTTACTTTTTAGTTAACACGACTCATAAACTTATTAATCACTTTGCTTCTATAGGAATTAGCACTGTTATTAAAAATATCAATGTCCCAAAAGTGATCATTATAATTTTGCATTAAGCGATACAACGGCGCTCTTTTGCCAGCATTGGTTCTACACAAGGGAAGGGCAAATGTTTGACGGGAGCATCTTGATCTTACACCTGATCGAGTAGGTACACGATATCGCAATTTATTTATTACAGGAATGCAATCATATCTATTATGGCAAAGGTCAAATAATAACATTGCTACTAATTGTTGTCGTCTGAGCTTTAAAGTTAACATTTTGTATTTATTTAAAATAGCATTATACGAACAATATTTATGCTTACATCTATAGAACATTGACTTAAAAAAATTTTTTTGTACCCTCTCAATCTGATCGATATAGACATTATAAAAAGGATTCCACAAAGCAACTTTAACGTTAACTTCAGTCTTTATAATTGCTTTCTCTATTTCTTTTAACCACACACACTCACTTTTAAGCAGTTAAATCTTATAGTTTTAAAACAAACTTAGTTAAAAATTATACTAGTTCTTAGTAACTTTACTTTTATCTAGTAATTCTAGTATCTAATCTTTGGTCATAATCACAACATTGTTAAATCTTAGAATCACAGATTTGTTTCATAATTAAATAATCTACATTTAAATAATAAACCACAGTCATAAATCAGTTTTTTAAATAATCAACTAATACGTTAATTAGACTTCATTGTTGATTTAATAAAATTGGCTTTTAAAAATTCAGAGCGTCAACAGCTTTGTCCAACTATCTTTTTCCGATTTTCGTAATATTGTCACTGGACAAGGAGAACACTCTCTCGTTTTCAACAGATGTCGGTTTAATTGTGTTTAAGACTTAACCCTTAATTACTCGCGTGGGGTATATTTAACCCCACGGCGTATTTGAAGCGTCGTATCTCCGCCATTTTTAAAGTTACCTCCATGCCGTTCTTAGTAGCTGCCTAAATACCTCCCCCCGCCGCGAATCAGTCACGAGCGCCGCTCCGTGTCGTGTGGTTGTGTCAGGAGATCGTGTCTGGGGTATATATTGCCCCACGCGAGTATTCGTGCAACTTTTTTTGGACGAGTGAGTATTTTTATTTTTATTTTTTAATGTGCAGTACAGATACTAAATGGTTAGGTTTTTTTACTTATCTTTGTTTTCTGTTCTTTTTTAGGTTATAACACCTAAAATGGCAAGTAAGCGTCTTTCTAACTACCAGATTCTTGAGCGTATATTAGAAGACGACGAAGAAAGCATCATAGATAGTCCCGATGAAGATGAGGGAGACGATGAAGTGATCCAGAGTGACCACAACTCAGAATCTGAAGAAAGTGCCCATGAAACCGAGTTAGAATGGAGTGATGACGATAATGAACCGCTGAGTAGACACGCAAGTAAAGATTCTGATAGCTTTTATTTATCAAAAAAGAAATGCACAAAGTGGGCAAAAGAGCCGCCGCGTACTAGCGTTCGAGTTCGTAGACACAATATTATGAGGGAAACACCAGGACCTAAGGGAGCAGCCAAGGAGATACATACAATGTCAGAAGCATTCTTTTGTATGTTTTCAATGGATACTGTCAATTTAGTACTGCAACAGACCAACGATTACATAAAATCGATACAAGGAAAATTTCAACGCGAACGTGATTGCAAATTCCTAGAATACGAAGAACTTTTGGCTTACCTAGGTTTGCTTTACATGTCTGGTGTGCTGCGTTCATCTCACTTGAACTTCAAAGATCTGTGGGCTACCGATGGAACAGGCATCGAGTTTTTTCAAAACACAATGTCATTCAACAGATTTCTTTTTATATCAAGATGTGTTCGTTTTGATGACAAAAATACTAGATCTGAAAGGCAAAAGACAGACAAACTAGCAGCAGTCAGAGAGTTCACTGATTTGATGAATAATAATTTCATCAATAATTACTCTGCATCTGAAAATGTCACCCTAGATGAACAATTACCTGCCTTTCGAGGAAGATTTTCTGGTGTTGTTTATATGCCCAACAAACCCACGAAGTACGGCATAAAGCATTATGCACTCGTAGACTCGGCAACATTTTATTTACTGAAATTTGAAATTTATGCTGGAGTACAACCTGAGGGTCCATATCGAATGCCTAATGATACAGTAAGTTTGGTAAAGCGCATGACAGAACCCATCTGGGGTACTGGTCGAAACGTTACGATGGACAACTGGTTCACTAGCGTCCCTCTTACAAATACGCTTCTAAAAGATCACCAGCTTACTATGGTTGGAACTATTCGCAAGAATAAGCCGGAAATTCCAACTTGCTTCCAGCCCAAACGAACACGAGCTGAGCATTCCAGTCTGTTTGGTTTCCAAGAAGATTTTAACATTTTGCTCTTACGTTCCAAAAAAATCTAAAGCTGTACTGCTGATTTCGTCAATGCATCATGACAATAAAATAGTTGAAAGTGAAAAGAAGAAACCGGAAATTATTTTGTACTACAATCGCACGAAAGGTGGCGTAGATACCAACGACCAAATGTGTGCTAACTATAACGTCGGCAGACGTACAAAGAGATGGCCTATGGTTATATTTTATCACCTTCTCAACGTTGCTGGTATCAATGCATATGTCATTTATAAAAATAAAATTGACCACGGAATATCAAGAAGGAAGTTTTTGAAGCATCTTGCAGTTGATTTGGTAAAGGCTCGCCAACAAACTCGAGCAACTATACCACAACTGCCTAGGGCCGTACAAAAACGGCTAAAAAGAAATGCTCAAGTTCAGGATCCTAGCCCCACTTCCAGAGGTGGTCCATCGACAACTTATAAAAGGTGCCATATCTGTCCAAGGTCGAAGGATAAAAAAATAAGATTTATGTGTGCCAAATGCCACCAGCAAGTTTGTCACGACCATTCCACTATGATATGTGATAAATGTATTGATTAAAAAGTTCCTAAATTTAAAGTTTCATATCTTTAAAAGTTTTTAAGGATACTATTACAATTTAGAACAATGTTGCCTCTTTCAAATTTTTATAATAAAAAAAAGTATGTCATTAAAAATATGTTTTATTGTACCTTTACAATTGGGGTTATATATTCCCCACGCGAGCGTAAGTGTAACTATATGGACGCGAGTAATTAAGGGTTAATACAGTACATAGTTCCAAATTTTGGGTACGTTTTCCGGTTGCTTCAAACAACTGAAACTCCTTTTTTAATGTTGCTCTTTTTTACGGAATCTCGGGTACATTTTCTTGCTTGTTATATATAGATATTTTTTATTGCTTGTTATATTTGACTAACAAAATAATCGTCAGGATTGTCGTGTACTTGAGAGCTACAAGTACTAGATTCAGCGCCCGTTATTTCCACATCTGGTGTCCGGCTACTAGGCATTTCGGTAATATCCCCATTTCTTTTTGTATTTTTATTTTGTATTGTTACAGTTCTTCCGCGAAGCCTATTAGTGCACTTTTACTAATATTTAAGGTAAAAAGTCCGTGTTTTGAAACTGTGAGGTGTGGTGGACAGTGTAAAAATATTTTAACAAGCATACTCTAACTCGTTGTGATCTTCTCTCTTCTAGGTGAGCTTTCAAAGTTTCGAAGAACCGCTTCGCCAAATCATTATAAGCCGTTGTCGATTAAATTTTTTGAGCCACTTGTCAATTATTGCTACAGCTGTGTAGCAATAATTATAGGAGTAATGAAGCGTTTTGTCAGCCTAAAGTTTCCAAAGCTATCTTGACTGGCTGCAACAAATCAACAATTGACTACAAAAGAAAAAGATTGTCTTCATTCCAACTGTCTAACATTTTTAAATCAATCAACGCTTTCTTCACGCAATTTTTGAGCTTCAAAAATCGTGTCGTCATCACAATGGTGGAATTCCACTTTGTTTTAACATCCAGTAGTAAACTGAATTCAAAAGAAGCACCACACCACAATCATATCATAAATGAAATTGACGACTAACTGCCTCAACTAAAACAGACACAAACATAACCTAAACATCACAGAACAACTAATGTGGCGGCATGATGGCAGCGCGGCAAATGGATTTGTATTGTGTGTGTTTAGTAGTTACGTAGTAGACCAAGTAACTATTCATTAAACTTAACAGATCAGTCTAGGCTTCTTCAATTATTTGAAAATAAAAATGATTACATAACAATCTTGTCTCGTCTCGAGTCTCGACCCGAAAGTCCCGGGACTCGAGACAACTAAAATTACGAAAAGTCCCGGGACTTCCCGACAGGAGACGTCCCGGGACCCAAACCCTACTTACTACCAATATTAAAAAAACAGGTGCCTAAATACCTACTACACAACGCGTCGTGAAAAGAGTAACAGTTTTTTTACATTTTGTTATAAATATAATATACTCACCAAGTGGTGTTGTCATATCATTTCGATCATCATGTGATAATCCTAAATCGGAAAGAGTAATCAAGTCTTCTAAACCTTCAGCAGCTGGTATTTGATCTTGGTTAAGCTCACTGCTAATCTCAGATGTATTTAATGATGTACTGATATGGTCATCCGTTGAACATCCTTGTAATGCTGTAATTATAGTAATTTGCATAGTTTAGAAAATAGGTAAGTATCTAATTAACACGTTCGTGGCCGGTAATTTAACTGATAGTTTCGTAAAAAAATTACTAAAATTTTCTATACATTTTAGGGACACTGTTATAACCGTACTGTCATAACACATAATAAAAAAGGTATTCCTGAAGGCAGTACGGTTATAACCGTAATTCGGCTAAGGCCGTACTGCCGTGTAATATATGGAAATATGCATTGCATGATAACAGTATGGCTATAGCAGTTTAAAAATAAAAGTCAGCATTCGTAGGAAATATTTATTATAAAATCAATTACAGCCTAGTAATTAGTAGGAACTTACTCCAGTTCTTAATTATTTTAAATAAAATAAAACAGAAATATCTATTATAATCAATCACAGGCTATTAATTAGTAAGAACTTACTCCAGTTCTTATTATTAAAAAAAAAACAATAATATCTCTTTAAAAATTAAAAAAATATGTGTATAAATCAACATTTTCTTAGAATAATAGCTTCATTTTATGTATCTCCCCTCTTGACATATTTGGCGTGCCATTCCTCAAAACATGTAGGGCATAAGGGAGTTTTTTCTCGGCATCCCTTGTATCTGTATCTTGTCCACAGGGACAGTTAAAGTTGAGTGGATTCTTACGTCTACTTCATCATCTGACACTAGAGTATCACTAGATCCGCTGAACTCTGTTCTCATCATATTTCTTGCAATTTTTCTTGTCTCTGTAGACTCCAAATCTGAATTCGATATATCATCATAATTAGGTTGAAATTCTTGATCCGATCCATATTCGCCATCATCACTGTATGGGTTCCGTTCTGGAGTCAACTCTGGAGTAGATGCATCCTCTAAAAGTTGTCTAATACGCTCACTATCTGTCTGCTTTTGTGCCATCTAAAAAAATATAAATACCTACATTATACAAATTCACTTGATAAAATTTGTTCATAATTACGTTAATATATAGCTCAAAGCTATTTTTATAGTATAACGATTATTATATTACAATAAGATTTTATCCCTACAGTAAAGTAAAATAAGTATTTAAACTCACTTTCTATCGCGGAGCGCTAGAGAATACACGTTCCAGTGCTTCCAGATCCCAAAAGTAAAATTACAGTGTTGCCAGTTAAAAAATACAGGAGTTTCTAAAAACAATACAGTAGATTTCAAAATCAATTACAGTAAAATTACAGGAAACACTTTGTTTAAATATTGATAGAAAAATAAGCTGCTTTATGACTCTTTATCAATACAAATTGCTATAAGTTATTAAATAAATAAAAACATATATTTAGATACAAGAAAAAACATTTATTATTGATTTACTTATTCCAGAACAATTTGCTCATGATTTTCATAAATCTTTGCTGTCATCCTTGAAATCATTTCCTTAGTTGGATTAAAATTCACGCAATTTTCGGAAGTCCGCCGAATGGCTTGCTGAGCTAGCATGTTGCCTTTGATGGTATTTGTGACTAAACAGTTTCTCTGCTTTGTTTTTATATTATTTATTTCACTAAACTTTCGTTCGCACTCAGCGTTCGAGTGAGGCAACGATAAAACTTGGAGCATAAAACGAGGCAGAAAATGATATTTATTATCTCCGTTGCTATCTTTGATTTGAGACAACTGAAAAAAAAACAAATCTGTAAAATGTAAACATATGTGCAATATTATACGTAAAGTTCTTAAGTGATAAAATTTTACCTGATGCCAAAACACGTCTGCTGGTTGATTTGTATTCAAATGTTGTTCATCCGCAGTCAACATTAAATTTCTCCATTCATCATCTAACGTCTGTTGATCATTTAAAGTTTGGGGTTTAAGCCTTGGCAGCACTGGGAACAGCGAAGACAAAGACTGTAGTCTATTATCAGATAAGCAAGAATCGGGATCCAACTTTGCGATTGAGCTCAAAACTGGGTCATTCAAACTGTATCTTTTCCGAATACCCACGCATGCTTTAACGATAAAATTCAGGCATTTCTGTTTCATCACTGTAACTTCTTCGGTACTTACATGTAGCTCTGGGACAGCAACTTGATTAGCAACACCCAATCCCAGGTATATATTTTTCAGATTTATGTAATGTTGACTATCAGTAGGGTCAATTGCGTCGAGTGGGGTGTTCTTTAAATGATTCGGAGTTATGTATAAGGATAAGAGTTCTCTGTATAGCTCTTTCATTTTGTTATGGGCTTCTATAATAACCGGATCTTCGCTTTGAAAATATACATTGACGCGGGTAAACTTTGGCAACATCCAACATAAAAAATAAAAATATGCCTTGATGATGTGATCATTCAAAAGAATATGAATGGCTTGGCAATCTTGGTCTTCCAGCCATTTATCGTCAAAGTACAATCGCAAAGCGTCCCATTGCTCCATAATTCTGTTCACAACACTGGAAAGAGACAACCAACGCGTTTGGGCTGGACGTAGCAATTTGTGTATGTTAGTGTCTGTAAATACTTGAAATTCCTTTAACTCTGCTTGACGTTTGCTACTATTTTTGAAGTAATTGTATATCATTCGAGTCAGTTTTTCTGCATCGTGGGGCAATTCTTTGCAAGCGTCGGAAGCGCACAAATGTAAAGAATGGCAAAGGCATTTGATCACTGTAATACCTGGACATAGTTGTCTAAATCGTGAGGACACTGAATTATGGCAGCCCATCATCATATTACATCCATCAGAACCAAACCCGATAGTATTTTCTAAGGGTATATTTTTGTCTCGAAATGATTTTATTATTGAATTAAATAATTTTTCAGCCGTGGCTGAGTAATCACCAGACGTTCCAGCTTTTTTGTCATCAAATATTTGAATAAGGTCCCAGAATCGACTGACGATACGTCCTAAATTAGGATCATAATATTTGACTACAACACACATTGTTTTCACACTGGCAACATCGGTACTTTCGTCTACCATTATAGAGAACTTTTCGCGTTTTAAATCTTCGACTAAACATTCTCCTTCAGAAGCCCCGATAACGTTATTTATTATTGCTTGTAATTTAGTGTGTTTAAGTTTGATATTACTTGCGATTTTAGAATCTGGAAAAGCTTTTGGAAGTAAATCAACGAGATGATCCATCACTATGTGCGATATTTTATGTTCTGCCATAAAAGCCGATAATTTTAATTCTGTAATTTTCCGCTGATCATCATCACTTGCGCGTTGCTGACTTTTAAAAATATTATCAATGGTACGCACATGCGATAGGGCAGGAAGACGAAGTTTATGCTTAGCACCTTCACTGTGTCTTTTAATAGCACCCAGATCGGCAATCAAAGAAGAATCGCAAACAGTGCAAATGCATTTATAAATCGACTTTTTATCACGCTTTAACCACTTACGGTAGTCTTGTAATTGAAGCCATTCATCACGGAATTGTTGCCGATATTTCTTTTTAGCTCTTGACGGACCAGCATCGCTACGCACATCACTTTCCTCACTGCTTGAGCTCATTTTTACAGTAATAAATACAGTGAAAAAATTATAGCGAATAAGTTTTTAGTTTAAATTTTATTTCACATCACCCAAAACAATTAAAAAGTTTAAATCTCAATTAAAATGTATGTACAATGGCAAAACTACTTTAAGTGTAATGAATTAGACGAAAAATACAATGTTCCTTTGTAAGACAGTTAAAACAAGTAACAAGAACCTACTTATGCTAGTTGCGTCCCAGAGTGCTCCACGTTAGTTCCGATTTGCCAGGGAATTCCCCGCAACTTTGTTACAAACTTACTGTACATTGTCTATGGATAATGGCGCTAGCACTCTTATTAGTTTGTGGTTCAGTGGGTGTAGATCATAGATAAATAAATTTGTAGCAAGGTAGTGTATTAGCATCATATTAGTCTGTGGTAGTGTAGATTAGCTGCGTTCTGTTTTACGTATTAGAATTGATAAAGCTATATGAAAATTAAATACAGTATATTCCATACACTGTATTTTATCATTACAGTATACAGTAGAAAAGTCTAAAATACAGTAAATCTACTGTAATTACAGTGAATCTGGAAGCACTGACACGTTCTGACAAGGTGGCGTCCCACGCGGCACTATAGTGCGCGCAAGATAACTCTGCGCGCGGACTAATATTTTTTCCTTCGTTTAATCTTATTACTGGAATTGTATAATTATATCAAATTACATAAATTACCTAATTGATTACCAAATCTCAATTAAAAAAACTGTAATGTTCAGCCTAAACTTACAAAGACCTAATAATTTTTTAAACCCCATATTTATTGTTTAAGATCCGCGTAATAAATATATTTCTTGATTCTAACTTTCATAAGTTTGATACCTCACTACACAAGTTTAACTACGCCACTACAATTTTTTTTACACAATTACAGGTACTTATTATATGCGTGTATAAAAAGGACTAATACTAAGATTAATGACTACTGATATTTTGTCTATAATAGATTTTTCCAAAAAGGTATTTTGAAACAACTGAAATAGCATTATAATATTTATTATAAAGAACGAAATAAAAAGTCCAAGGAAACCTTGTAAATCTTTTATTGAATACCTATTATTATTTATAAATTTGGTGTAACAATGGTCCTGCAGTGGATCAACGCCTTCCATTCGCATATCTTCATCAGAATCCATGCTAGAGTCTTCATCAGATGACTCGGATGTGTCACCTGTAACATTAATTACAAATTCATCCATTTCCATATCCATCAGCCTATCTGATTGGAAATATTTATCTTCTATTTTTTCTACATGTTGGCATACGTTGAACCATTCTTCTGTCGTTACTGTTCTAAACGCCGCCTCAGTAATAGCAGCTATTTCGCTAGGAGCTTGAGTGATATTTTTCTCTGCAATGAGTCTCTTTACTATTGCGCAAATTTTTTCTATGGGATTTAAATCGCAGTGGTAAGGCGGCATACGGAGAACCTCATGTCCATATTCATTTAGCATTTGATCTATTTCGTACTGTGGGTCTCCTTTGTGTTTTTTAATTAATTCGTATAATTGCGCTTTTGTCCAACAGTCTTCAAATGTAATACCATTTCTCGTAAGCCATCCTTGGAGCTCTGCTTTTGTATTGCCAATTGTAGGCGCCTTGTTGATCTGTGTGCAGTGGTATGACGCATTATCCATCACTACAATGCAATTCGTTGGAAGATTCGGCACAATTTTTTCTTTCATCCACCGCATGAAGTTAGCTGAATTCATATCGTCATGATAGTCATTCGATTTGGAGTTAGACCTGAACAGCAGCAGTCCGTTTTCAACAAACCCAGTTTTACCTCCACCATGGGCTATTATCCATCTTGCACCGACGCTATCAGAAGCAAGAATACCAGGCTGTTCCTTCGATTGCCAACATTTTTGAAGGTGGTATGAAGCATGTATATACGTTTCGTCAACATAAATTACCGGTCGATTTTCTTCCTGACGATTCTTGCGCAACCTCAGAATATATTTTGCTCTCCAAGCTGCAATATCACTGCGTTCTACCAATACTTTTCGTTTAGACTGGCACCTTTTGTATTTGTAGCCCATAGTCTTTAAAATACTCCTCAACGATGTTCTGCCATATTTAAAACCAATATCAGTTTTCAATTCCAACCAAAGTTTATTTATGGTAGGAATCTCCTTCTTCACGACGTAAAATGATTGAATTAAATGCCTTATAGCGCACATATCGAAATCGTCTAAATCATAAATTTTTTTCCTTCGGTTCCTAGTTTTTCCCGGCGTCACAATTTTAGAAGATGAAGCTTCTGCTATATTACCCTCTTGACTTATCTGGGTGACGGTGCGTTCAGAAACACCTAAAACAAAATAAAAACAATGCATTATAAATACATGATATTAATGACACGAGGAAATTAAAAAGGAACAAATAGAGAAAATTGGGGAATTTTATTGTAATGGCATCCCTAAAAATTACCTGTTAAATATGCAACGCGGGCTCTAACTTTGGAAAACGGTACTATAGGCCCGTTATTGTCTCGTTCTTCTTCACAAGCACGTTTGACCTTCAAAATAACATCCCTGCCAGCACTTTTAATCACTTTCGGCACGATTAATTACTGCAAAAAAGAATAAAAACAGGACACCTACCACTCTGTTTAGACACTTGCCATAAGCAGAGTTATTTTGCGCGCACTCTAACTCGTGCGTCGAAGTAACACGCATACAAACACAACGGCAACAGCCGTAGTGTAGCTGTGTGCACACACACACACGTCCTAAACCGACTAACAACAATACAATTTGCTCTTGCGCATTACATTTTGACAGTACAATCTTATATTCCTCTCACAGAGTGCCAGTGGAAATGTGTTGTATATATAACTCACAGTCGTTTAGCTGCTTACACCGTACTGGCAATACGGAGAATTTGAAAGTTTATATAATTTAATTTAATTAAGTATAACCGTACTGGCGATATTTGCAATACAAAAAAGCGGCCATAGCCGTTACCGCGCGCGAACGTGTTAACTGACAAAAACCGCACGGCGCAAGCGGCACAATCCCTATCCACATGCCTACTTAAACTATATCTTTTCTAGGTATCTAAATTAACTAAAATATTTTTATAAAGCGTACAGTTTAAATAGTACCTTATTACCACAAACTAGTAGTTTGGTAGGTATAGAGCTCGGCTGCCGCCGCCCACCGCCGCCGGTGGTTCGATTTGCCTTCCACCTGTTTAGGTACCTACCTACTTACAGAAACGTGGCTATCGAATCTATATATCTACCAAGATAATCGTAAAAAGAACAACAACAACACACACACTCAAATTAATTCATCATCATCAAGCACTTATGCCAAACAATATAATTACCTATCTTAGCAATTTCAAATTTAGTCGGTTAAAAAGAGAAATCAGCTAAAAAAACATAATACTTACGTTCAGTTGTTCCATTTTTTAAGGCTAAAGTAATTATTTTATCAACCCTCTTGATATTTATGTATTATAACACTTAAAAACTGGTAAAACCAATTTAAACAAAATTTCACGTCAGGCCAACTCGCGCCGAGTCCGCTCGTACGTCACAACTGATGCGAATATCGTCGCGCACTTTAGGTACGAGTCGACTTATCTCACTATGCATAATTTAATATTTACAATAATCTGCGCTTATGCTGAGATAACTCGAATAAACTCTCTTTACCCATTTTGGCATTTGTTACTTAAGACTTGTCCCAATATGTGTATCGAGGTAAAAAAATTGAAATAAATTTTTGTATGACTCATCTCCTTATTACCGTATTACATAATAATGTTTTGGGTTAATAGATGCCAAAATATCATTGTTCAAAAATTTTGACTCATCCCCTTTTTCCTTGACACCACAGATATATTCATTTGATTTGCTTTCAGGGTCGCCATACATGTCTTTTACAAATTTGGGAGCTGTATGATACATTTTAATGCATTGCCCTAGGACTTATCCACACTCATCATTGCCCTGACCAGCATCATTTACATTTGTATTTAAATTGATGAAAGACACTACAATTTCGTATTCTATGCTTTCAGAAAATCGTAGCGTTTCCGTATCAATGTCACTGGGAATATACGAAATTGACGCAATATTTTCTCTTACAAAAAATTCTAGATTCTGCAAGCAGTTATCGTCATCTTTTTCGCAGTTTGCATGCAGAGAACGGGGCGAGTTAAAATTATTAATTAAGAGGGACTTAAAGGCCCCTTCATATGCAACCGTATCTCTTGTCTATAACTTCTGATATTCGCAAAAAAATTCTCTAGTGGGTCCTGGTTGAAATAACTCGTTAGCATAGCATAAAATGAATATGTTTGGGTCAGCAATATACATAATTGTTGTATTCTTTCAAGTACGTATAAAGTTTTGAATAGATGGTACTTATAGCTTTTGTTTCAATCTTATTAAGGTTTTGTAATTTTTGTCCTCAATTTTTTTTAATAAATGTTACAGTTTTTAAAACTTTTATGGCATTCTTTCACCAAATCATGGTGTGAACTGGATTGTCGTACACATCCTTTATATATGTATTTTGCCATCAGGCACTGAAATGTGTTGTGAATATAAAGAGTCAAAAAGATTGCCCATTCATTTTGTAATTTTACCAAATTTTAACATTCTTCCGGAATGTCTCCTCTTGTCACGAGATATCCTGCGGTCGCAGCTATCGTGTTACTGAAATATTGGGTTGCTGGTTTCACCTTCATTTTTCTTATTTTGTCGACATAGATGTGCTCATCTGTGACTTTCAGCAGGCATTTTACCTACGATTTATCAGCTTCATATGTTTGCTTATAGAAATCCCATTTAACTGAATTTTCTTCTATTATTAATTCATTTCTCTTTATAGGACTTTTTATTTTTCGAGCGTTCTTGTAATGAAATGCATGTGGAACATACTTCTGCTCTGGGAGACCCGAAACAAAAGTTGTACGAATTATTCACAAATTTTCTAAAAAAAACTTTGCTTTACTTTTAAATCACATTTGCGACATATTTCGAATATTCAGTCCTGATAGCAAATAAATTCTGTTTGTTTACGGCCTGCAATAGTGAATCGAGATCCCTTTAAATTTTTCTAAAAACCGTTCTACTGACAACCTCTTTGCTTCATATTGTTCACTTTTCCGATGTCCTCCTCTATATTCTTTTAATGGAGAACCATCGCTATAAACGCGCATCGCATATAAACGGTTCATTACCCCGTGCACCCTATCTTTCTTTATTTGAAGCGAGTGCAAAAATGTTTTTGACATACCAGTTTTCGACCACCTCCACTGATAGGTATATTGTACTTAAGAACTAATTTCCTATTACTGTTTGGATTATTTTTTGTAGTTTGATTGACAATATCTTAGCAAAAAATTATCTTGATCGATTTTGGTTTTACATTTATACAAAATTCCACGAAATTTTCAGATGTCTTGACAAGAAACGAAGGTTACACCGAAAAGCTTTTTGATTATGGTCACAAGAAAGAAATTTCGGGAGTGATTTTGTCATGTATCTTAAACAGAAATGAAAAAAAAGACATTTTAAGTAAATGAAATAAATGACAATGGCACTCATTAAACGTTTTTGAATATTATTTTTTCCCTATTTTTTTTAATAAATCACTTACAAATAAATAATAGTAGGCCTCAAACAAAAATAAATAAAAATATTAAAGTAAAAAGTTTAAATAACTATATGCCATCAACATCTATTTCATTTACGTATCGTACCCAATTTTTTCGACAGCTTAAAAAGTCAGCCGGTATTCTACTCATAACAAAATAAGGTTCACCGAACTCGGTGTTTTAGTTTAAACTAATTAATTGATTAATGTCTATTAGCAAGTAGTTACTAATAAATACAGAGAAAAGAAGACACAGAAAAGTTCGTTTGGTCCAATCGGGCATTGAATCCGGAACTTCAGAGATGGCGACGCAAAGTCCAAAATTTTCGCCTTTCGGCTACAGAGGTCGTCAATTTAATTAATTGATCACGTAATGAAATAATACATTAATAGACTTTAAAAATACAGAGGCCCTTGTTTTATTTTAAGTACCTACTTTACTTAGAAAGTAACATACATACAAACTTTCATCTCTAAAAGGTACGTTTTCCTTGATTCCATGGAGTGATAGTAATTGTGCTAATTACCTATATTACTTAATGTTGCATAAAACTTTCTAACGAACTTTTTAAGTAGGTAAGTTTTAGGTAAGACTATTCACCATTTTTGGTGCTCCTTTTTTTTCCTCAAGATTTTGTTACCAAGATTTTGGATAGCGTGGATGCTTCCGACCATATTTAGGATCACATTTTTTAAACAAATTGAACTAGATCATCCTTGTCTTTTTGGTAAATTTTAATTAACCGGCCAACTGTTATCAGCAACAACTAAAATCGCCATACTGTTTAACAAGTCACGTGTCTGCAATTCGTCGCTCCGATTGGTCGATTTCATTTTAGAGGAATTTGATAGGTGCATGCTACACACAATAATTATCACGATATTTAACGTGATTTTTATTTTGCAATATTTTGGATCGCATCTACATACTGCTAAACTAAAGGTGGGCGAAACTTATATTTTCACAATTCGTTAAGATGCTGTAAAATATTTTTTTAACTATTGTTTTAAACTGTTATAAATTTGTAATATAACAGTTTTACATATTACATTTACACGCAGTTAGTTCAGTTCAATTGTCGGCTGTGTCAGCGTTTTGTAGAATGCTATTATAACGATAATAAATATGAACGTTATAATATCAAACGGACTACGGTTACTTTGAAGGGGACAGAATAAATATTGATGAACAAATAAATATTTTTTGATAAAAATATAAAGTTACCTTCATTTTGATCACACCTCGTATATCACAGGAATTAAAAAGATGCCTGAGTCGTGGGACATAAAAGAAAAAGTGAACTTCTTTGTCATTGACAATGCCAGCAATATGGTGAACGCTGCTAACGAACTACAGTAGAAACATTTTGGATGTTATTTTCAAGTTAAACCTTAGTCCAAGAAGGTTTAAATTTACCTGAAATGGCATCCACAATAACCAAGGCGCAAAAAGTTGTGGCTCATTTTAAACGATATTTACAAGCTACGGAAAAACTGTTGAAATATCAAATAAATGCACAGAATGTTCCTCAAGGAAGTGCTAAAAGGTGAAGATATCGGTACCCACTAGTTGGAACTCTGTTTATTCAATGTTACAACATTTCGTGGAGCTGAAGGAAGCGCTAAGGGCTACGATCCCCAATTTAGTTGCTAATGCTCCCCATAATACCACTGGAAGAATGGAAATGCATTGAACAACTTTTAGAGGTTTTAAAACCCTTTTATGAAGTCACAGTGTTGATGAGAATTGAAAAACATCTTACTGCTAGTAAAGTACTTGTTGTCACACAGGGCTTAATGATCATATACGACCTTCTCTCATGCAAAGAGTTTTATGCCCAGTCAAAAAATTGATCGCTACAATGAAGACAGGTCTGAGTTCCCGCTTTAAGGATATCGAACACAATCAAGCAAGCATATTATATTATGCACCTATTTGGAGCCACGCTTCAAACAGCATGCATTTAAGGACAAGGATGCCTTAGCAACCATAAAATGCATTTTAAACGACAAAGCTACAGAACTTGCTGAAGAAGATGATGATGTGGGGAAAACCAGATGTCCAGAACTCGTAAGTGGAAGCACGTTCACTCTCCATTTGGTTCGAATTTAACAAAAAGGTCCAAGCTATAAAAAGGCCGAAATGCGTTCTTCCAAGTGGCGAAGCCTCCATACAAGCCCAGAAGCCCGGCTTGCCTTATCAAGCTGAATCAATCAATAATATCAAGTAACAAAATAACTCGTAAACTGTTTCAAACTATTTCAAATTTCCCGCGCGCTCTGTGCGACCTCGTAGCTTTAGGAATACAGCTGTCATACATATAAGGAGAGTTGAATTGAGCCATTGGTTGTCTCCCTCCCACAAGTGAGCTTTTTACCGGGCTTTCGAGAAGGCGATCGCTCCCTTTCTAACCTGTGGCAAAATGTTCTATAATGAAACATAAGTACGATTGTATAAATATAGTGATAAAAAGCCCGGTTTTTTAGTAATCATCAATTTTTTCCTCAGAGCGGGACGCCTTAACTTTTATTAAATTATAGTTTTAACACTTTTGACTGCTTTCTTGGTATAATGGTCGTAAACGCAATTGCTGATCATGTGGTCCCAAGTTCGAAACCTCCCTCCCAACCTTCCAACTTCAACCTCCTAAGTCGGGTCAAGAATCATTTACTGGGTTTTTCTGTCACAAAATTCTCAGTAGCAGTAGTATTACACTTGGGCAATATAATCCAGATGCGCAGATGGCTATTTTCCGTTGAGAATGGCCTTGTTACCAAAATTCAATCTGAAGCCCTTTAATATAAGTTTATAAATAAAACACATAGTTGTTTGAATTTTTTAATTATCTAAAGTTAATTCTGAACATCAAATAAATACTAATTGGAAATAACTTACGTTATTTGATAATTTATTGTAGATTAATTAAAAATTGTCACTTCGTATTCGTACCTGTAAATTCAAAAGTGTAGCTTTTCAGAATAATCGCGTAACTATATATACAAGCCATGCTGGCAAACCTGGTACGCGCGGTGTCACAATGATGGCACGGGTGACAGAGTTTGCATGATTGTCATGCTTTTGTTTGTCAAAGCGGGATATTTTTACGTATTTTGGGGACAGCGCGACACACACATTTAAATCGGGAACGTCATGCCTAAAGGGGGACGTATGGTCACGTTAGGTATGAAGTTAGTCGAGACATGGAGGCGCCCGGGCAACGCCGACGATATGTTCACGTCACATTTCAATGTTTACATTGTGTGTTAGCTTGAGCGAATATATTATAACTTAAAATATTGCAAATTGAAAATTTATACTTTTTTAAAGATTTTTAGTGAAAATGGAGGGAAAGAGTGTTCTTTGTGATGAACATAAGTGTGTTAAAGTGCTAATCAGCGAGGAAAAGGTAAAGTCTTTAAAAATAAAACTTTAATTCAATAAACATTTCTTCACACTTTAATGGGTACAGGGCTCTTTAGTATTAAAGTTTAATTATTTTAGGCGTATTTAAATGTTTAATAACTCAATACTTATATTACCGTATGAGTTAAACATATCATTTTGAACTGCAGCATAAAATATGAGATACCTAGGTGAAAAGGAACCAGAGTGTGCAAACTTTAAACTAAGAAAAAAACGCTCCGGCCTCCTATAACGCCTACGTTGGGTTCGGGAACAACGTATGTGATCTCCGCAACGGAGTAACACACAAGGGCGATAACCTCTTCCTTTTCAGAAAATAGGTTCACGCGGGGATTACGGGTCTTCCGAAGTCGTCCCGGTCCCAACGCCTTAATTCTTCGATGTGGACTGTATTATTTTGAGGGGAGAATTCCTTGGGAATAAAACAGCAATTATCTTCAAACCGTTCCGTGAGAGAGTAATTACTTTTCCCTATCACTTCCCTACACTTTTTCTTTCTTCTTCTTATTGACTGCTGATCTTGCACTTTTTCAGAAGTTTCTCCGAACTTTCCCGAAACTTCCTCGAACTTCCCCGAACGAATTGCAAGAAAACTCGTTTACTGAGCTACCCCAGAGCTATACGCGAAAGTGAGCCGCGCCATTCGTGCGCTTGCGCAACTCAATTACATCAATTTGTTCTATCACTCTCTCACGGTTTTCTCAATAACTTTATTTGTATAAGACATACATTTATACAATTTACTTATAAAGATAGCACAAAAAATATCTATACTACGATATACATTACATTTTCATATCACAAAAACCTTTTATTTATTTAACAAAATTTGCCTATTTTACTCACATGTTCAAAGTTGGCATTTCTTAAATATTTAACATAGAAAGTTAAAACAATGTTTTCCACTTGAAATTATACATATCTTAACTAATACAATAGTTTAATTTACATTTTCTCTATACATTTCACTATTAAAACACTTTTAAATTTCTTATACAAAAGTATCATTATTTCACTTATTCACAGGAATTTTCATATAAAAATAACACAGAATTCACCTCTTTTACACGTACAATCAATCTGAAATGTTTTACAAGTAATTTTTACATAAATTGCTGAAATTGCAAATATTTAAATTTCTACATATTTGGCCTCCTAAGTACGTGGCTAGCGTGCGTCTATGAATTCACACTATTTGAACAACTAACTTTTGCACGGCTATCGACTATCAGTAAAAATGGAAAGTCTAATATCAACAATACTAGGTGAATAAATGATTCTACACAACTCTCAAACGCTGAAACTATTTCTAATCAGATTCGTATCAGTTATCATGTTTCTTATCAAAATCTATAAGTGAATGTTTTCATAAATCAATCATAGAAAATAGGCATTTGTTTTCATACAAAACATATCAAACTCATATAAGACAATACTTATGCAATTAATTTCCATTAATTCTATTTACTCACAAAGTGATCATTTCGACCGGGGAACAAATCCTGGTCTCTAACTTTACTTTAATATTCCTTTAAATTAACATTATTGGAAAGATCATTTCAACCGGGGAACAAATCCGGTAACATAATTTATATCTTAAAAATTCCCTATATGAATTTATTAAGAGATATTACTAAGAAAACGATAAACTATTCCGGCCTGGGAATCGAACCCAAGACCTTCCATCATTAATTCGATATTTCTTTAAGATTCAACTAAGCATTTTCTTATCGGAATATTGTTGCTTGATAATTTGCTTTTTAGAAGCTATTCGTAATCGGTTAACTAATAAATTGAAATATTCTTATAGGCGCGTCGCCAACACTAGGTATAAGTTTAATTTTATAGCAAGTAATTGTTACAATCTTTTTTTTTAATGTGAAGCCCAAAATTTAATTTAATAAATTAAATGAATACATCATGTATTGAGGTTTTTAAAAAATATTTCCTTTAGTCTTCAGTATATTAAATTTTAATAGCGCCATCTACTCAATTTTATATGTGAAGTCATTCTATCGAACGAAAATTGATTGATTCTACGGTCATACAACCTATCTAGCAGTAGTATGCCTTCTGTGTGCTTTGTTAAACACGTCCTCGACAGCAGTGAATATGAAACTAAAGAGTGGAAACAGATCAAGATTGGTGTATTTTTATAAAACTGCTAAAAACAACAAAACCATATCTTGGGCTTGCCCTAGTTTGGAGCCCTAGCTTCGTCACTGGTTCTTCCCTATATAAATCCCATGCTGCTCTGATCATGTAAGACGCGTCTTTTAAATCAATCATTTTATGATTTCTTATCAGGCTCTCTTCTCCCTCCTCTTCTTTTTCCAAAAGTAACTTATGTAACAATTATTTTCTATAATACCGTTTGAACGTCTCAATAACGCCTTGATCCATGAGTTGTAATAATGAAGTCACGTTAGGTGGAAGAAGCATGACTTTTATAAACTCTACTTTTTCATTTAAGATTTCACATTATAGATGAGTTGGGGCGTTATCAAGAAGCAATAATGTTTTCTCTCTTTTACCATTTTTTAATTGATGGGCTTTTTACAGAGGGTATAAAAGTTTCTGTAAACCATTCCATGAAAATTGTACTATCCATCCAAGCACTCTTTTGCGAAGTGTAAACGATAGTCGTCGCAGACATATTAACATGTTTGAAACAACGTGGTTTCTTGCTTTCACCAATTACAAGCATGGGCAATCGGTGGCTGCCGGTAGCATTAACACTTGCTAAGGCTGTGATACAATCCTTGCTTATTTTAGGATCAGGCGCTGCTAATTCACGACGTGAAGCAAGAGTGGCTAATATTTCCAATATGGACCATCGATTTCAAAGACCATATTTTTTTTGTAGATAGTACTCACTAAAAGAAAGCGTTTTGCAAAGTTTTAGGTTGCGGAAACTTACGGTTCATGAGATATATTTTTTTAAACTTTTCATACAAATCGGTAAATAACACGCAATTACAAAATAAATTTGACAAATGATTGATGTTAAACGTCAGTTAGTGTAGGGTTCCGAATATTTTGAAAGTATCGATACCTACTCGATACCAAGTATCGAATCAAAAGTATCAATACTACTTGGTATCGAGTACATTTCGTTAATTTTGGAGACGAAAAATTATGACAAACCAATTAGATGCATAGGAAGAGCTGATAAGTGCAATTATATATGTATATAAAGTAGAATAAAGTTTACTCTATTTAAGTTCCACCTTAGTACTTGTATTTCATTGTTTGCAACTTGTTTGTATTTCTTAATTAGTACAGCTTTTGTACTTTTATTTTATTGTTTGCAACTTTCTGTATTATCTAATTCTTACTACAATAAAGTGTTTACTTACTTATTGACTTACTTATTTAATATTCAAAAAGTACCCAAAACCGAATCAGAGCACCCCACTATCCACGTGGTCTTGTCATGTGTCCTACCCCTAGTAGTGTATAATAAGAGCCCGAATGGCGCGGAGGGAGAGCAGTGCCCGCACGCCGTAGGGAAGCGCAGGCACCGAGATCGCCGTAGCGGCTGAGGCAGTCGCCGAGAAAAAGCCGAAGCTGCGAAGGCGAGCCCAGGTGCCTGTGCTTCCCTACGCTAGGGCGGAGGCACTGCTCATCCCGCAGCGCCGGAGCACAACTTCCCGGCTTCTTACCCCCCTAGTCTCCAAACTCGATACCAAGTAGTATTGATACTTTTGATACGATACTTGGTATCGAGTAAGTATCGATACTTTCAAAATATTCGGAACCCTACACTAATTGACGTTTGACATCAATGATTTGTCAAATTCATTTTGTAATTGGTGTAATTGCGTGTTATTTGCCAATTTGTATGAAAAGTTTAAAAAAATATATCTCATGAACCGTAAGTTTCCGCAACCTAAAACTTTGCAAAACGCTTTCTTTTAGTGAGTACTATCTACAAAAAAAATATGGGCTTTGAAATCGACGGTCCATATTGGAAATATTAACCCGTAATTTTCTTCCTTCAGTGTTCTCTCTCGGACTACTAACTAAGAGGTAGTTTGATTTTGAATGAATCAGCAGATAGTTTTTCTCCTTGTATTTTAAGCTCACGAATACCGTGTCTTGACTTAAATTGTTTTAACCAGCCTGTGCTTGCTTGAAAATTTGACGGCCCTCCAAGTTTTTTGTTGAATTAAACTGCTTTTTCACACAGAATTGGGCCAGAAATAGGTTCTCCCTGGAATCGTTTTTGAGTAAACCACTTATATACAGCGTCATCTAAATTCGTGTTCGAGGCAAGTTTCGAGTTCAAGAAGAATCAAACTGGGATATAAAGTTACCTATGCTCGTCTTTTGTTTTTTTATATCCGTAATGGTAGACTTACCAACTTGGTATTCATTGGATAACTTGGTTGCAGATTCGTCTTCCTCTAACCGTTTATTAATCTCGTATTTATCTTTCATAGAAAGGACAAACATGTTGTCCTGGTGACAACATGGTGTACGTTTAGGCATTTAAATCCAAAGTTTACTTTCAAGCGGCAAAATTTAGTTTATCGATTAGCGGTTACTTGGAATTGGGTTTAATGGTCTAAGCTTGGAAGTGACATACAAGTACAATTAACAGGTCAACAAGTGCGACAAGTACACGAGTACTGTAGCGCGGGAGGCGAGAGAGAGGCATGCGCGGGTCGGGCGGGTACCGGGCGTAGTAGTTTGGATAAGGGGTCACTCGGTTAAGTGACGTTCGGATAATCGACGCTCCACTGTATTTTTAAAATAATTGACTAATAAAACGAGCTAAATTTTTTTGGATATTTAATATTATTTTGATAAAATAATCAAAATAGATAAGTTAATATCCTAATACACAGAAAAAAATGACTACCGTAAAATGGGCTGAATAGAAAGGATTTCAACTTTTGAATCGAAATTTCAGTATGTTTTTAGCAAATTCCGAAGGTAGCAGTCATTGTGTCTTGTGAATTAAAGTGTAATAAACTGTTTTCAATTAAAGACTAATTTTCTCGTCATTTATATAATAAATTACAATATCTGCGCGTTTTCTATTTACCCGCGATATGGGTGAATGGATTCGAAAAGAGGGTTAATAGAAAAATTAAATTATACATTTAAATTATTTTTGGTTTCAAAGTTTAAAGGAAGAATAGATCTATGCTTTTATCATTTGTTGTTATCTTAAAAACTTTTCAAATTGCTTTGGTAGTCGTCTGATTACGGAGGTAAAAACGGGGCATTTTTTTTTAGGTTTTGGGAAAGTCATATTTATTTTTGTAATACTTTTTTTGAATAAAAGTAAATGACAGGGGCATACCTTCAATAGATTTAGAGTTTTATAAACAAAAACGATTACTCTAGAGGCATTATCCAGGAAGAAAATAGGGGAATGTATGAAAAAATGCAGCCCGTCTACCCTCTTAAGAGACGTCACAATCCCCATTCCGGAGCCTCTACCATGAGTTGTCGTTACGAAGACTCGATCATACGCATCGACCGCGTTTGGCGCTCTCATTGGTTAAGAGTTCTCACAAACTTGGAGCGGGCCAAAAACGTGGTCGATTTCGATGATCGAGTCTTCGTAATAACAACTCATGATAGAGGTTCTGAACTTTAATGCGCTTTACCAATGTCAAGTTTACCTCTAACGTGATACTAACGATGACTAAATATAATAATTATATGTTTATCTAGTAAAAATCCTTTTTAAATAAAAAATAAACGAACTTATAAAGTGAAAAATTCTTTCTATAAACGAGTACGTACTTGTGTATGTATATGCAAAAGAATCTAAATAAAATCAAAGTAAAATAAAGCGTATGTAAATTAATAAAATAATCATAAATATGAGTTAACATTTCTATTAATTATAGTATGTAGTACGTGAATTTATTATAATATTATTGGGAGCATTCCGTATGTATATATTAAGTGGGCCTATTATCATCTAGTAAGTCTTAGTATAGCCTCATCGTCTTTATAGTCCGGTCAATTTAGACATTCGAAGTTACATAAAGTCCCAACAAGCTGAATTTCTGTGAAATTGTTCAAAACATAATTATAAACAAAGTCTAGAAGTTCCCCATCATTCCCCTGTAAGGAAAAAATTTTATTCAAGGTCAAAGGTCAAAAGAATGAGTTTTTCGCGATTTTCAGCAAAACGGTAAGTTTTATCATAAAAGTACCTCAGACAAAAATTGTAGATCATAAAATTATCTATAAAAAATGTATTAATACTTTTTTTCTTACGAGCCACCGTTTCTGAGATATAACGATTCAAAAAGTTATAAAAGTTGTTATCGTCATAATATGCACACGTTTCCACGCCACCTATGAGGTAGTGTACTTAGCGCGTTTTTTTAACGTGGTTTCCCCAGTAGGCCTACTCCATGGGTCAGTTGTGATCCTGTTTAATGTAAAACTATTGCATAATAACGGAAATGTTCAAATATTGGGAAAGATAAAAGCGATGTAATTTAAAAAAAAGTGTTGAAGTTTATTCGTCTTATTCGTAAGTTTCAAATTCTTGTTCTTCTTCTTGATCTTCTTCTTCTGCTTCTCCTGCTTCTTCTTCATCTTCATTTTTGATGCAAGTAAATTGCGTCAATAGTGATGTATCGCATGATACTTCGTCGGAGTCAAACGAATCCTCCATTGTTTGTGATTCAATATTAGAGCACGACCGGCCTTGACAATTTGTGTATGCCAAAGAACAAGACAGTCCGACTTTTTTGCAACCACATTTAGCACTGCATCCCTTTTTGCAGTTGCAAAAAATAGTGTTCAGCAGTTTTTCCGGCGCAGGTGGAAGTAAAGTTTGAACTGGCTCTAATATATTGTTGACCAACTTCCAACCACCAGTAGGGTCTAGCTGATAACCAAGCCACACTTGAACTTGGTAAAATACTCGAAAAAGATGTTGGTGAGCAGCAACTGAGGTTGGAGGAAGACAAGCTAATTGAACTTGTTTTTTATTTTTAGTATTTTTAACGAAACATGCATATCGATGCTTATCTAAACAGGTAGTTTTTTTAGGAGCTCCGTACATAGAAAGAAGAAAGCGGATGCCGTTGGTAATAACTTCTTGTTGAGTTGAATTACTCTTTTTAAAAACTTCTGCACGTTTAATTAAATCTTGTTTTTCTAACATTTTGAAAACTGCTGTTTTACCCCTCCTGTAAAATGCAGATGTCGTATCACAGCCAGTTATTGAGTGTAAAAATATTACATGATCTTGACACTTTACAAAAGTAAATAAACTTTTTGATGAATATATATCTGATTGATGCTGAGCTTTTCCTGGTTTTAAGAAAAAAATAGTTTTTTCAGTTGGCGTTCGAGCAGTGAGTAATACAAGTAAGTCAACATCTTCACCAACAACAATAGTTGTATTTGTCAAATTGAATTGCTCTATTGCTGTTTCAATAATCAATACATCAGCATCATTATTAGCTTGTTTTACCAATATATTTTCAGCCGTAAACTTTTCTTTCAACGTTGAAATGAACCGAGACTTCTTGTGGGTATTTGTAAGAAATTTCTGTTGACTGGTTGGGACTGTCATAAGTTCGTCAAATAATCTAAATATTATATAAAATATAACAACTCTAGATGTATATACGTGGCGTACTAACAACTTTTATAACTTTTTGAATCGTTATATTTCAGAAACGGTGGCTGATAAGAAAAAAAGTATTGATACATTTTTTATAGATAATTTTATGATCTACAATTTTTGTCTGAGGTACTTTTATGATAAAACTTACCGTTTTGCTGAAAATCGCGAAAAACTCTTTTTTTGACCTTTGACCTTGAATAAAATTTTTTCCTTACAGGGGAATGATGGGAAACTTCTAGACTTTGTTAAATTATGTTTTGAACAATTTCACAGAAATTCAGCTTGTTGGGACTTTATGTAACTTCACTCTCATTTTTTGGTCTAAATTGACCGGACTATTATAATACTTGCTCGGTCTTGCAATCTTCTTTAAAATTATTAAAGGCGCTTCAGGGGAAACTTTTTTGTATTTCTTATCATAGGGTGAGTGGGGGGAAGATCGAACGGTTTTTTTGATGAGATGAGCAGTCTTGTGTTTGACGTCTTGTAGAACAGTACATATTAACTTAAGCTAAAATTATATCTATAGTGAATTCAGTACAAAAACATGTATGTAATCCCTGTTATAATTATTCGAAAGCAAAAAAAAAAAATAATTACAATGTTTTTATCGAAAGAAAAAACAGGGTGAAAGATGAAAGGATGGTGGGGAAAGATCGAAATAGTTTCCAAAATCGTTCAAATTAATATCAGACGATACTGACGGTCAGTAGGCTGCAATTTTATTTGTCCTGACTCTTCAGAACTGTCTATAATATCAAAACACCTTCAAAAAACACGGATAACACAAATTATTTGTTTTTTATATTTCAATCTTGTCCCGGCGAGTGAAATATTGTAATATAAAACGTAAACAATTAAATATTTCAAAATTAAACAGCTAAACAATTAATAAGATCTTAGCAGAATGCCATAACTAAAAACATAGAAAAACTTCTAAAAAATATTATTTATCTTCAATTTATACAAATAAAAAATGGGAGTGTCTGTTTGTAACATTAAAAAAACCAATTGGTAGAAAGATGATGTAGTAGGGAGTTACTTACGCTATTTTTGTTTTAGAAATACCTATTATTTACTTTAAAAAATTATTATTTTGCACGGGCCAAGTCGCAGGTACAGCTAGTAGATACTGGGCTTAACGTTGATAAAATATGTAAACGCAAATCTTGGTGAGAAAACTGTGAATCTACATGTGGAGGTAGGGAGTATTGTGTATTATTTACTGACGGATATTAAGACTGTCGATGTAAAGAATGGGGATTGTTTTTTTGCGCTTCTTCCTAGCGTTTGTATGCTCTTGGGTCGTATTTATCAATTGGAACCGTCTTAGATTTCAAAGGGTATATTCTTGCTTTTTTAAAGCCGTTCAATATTATTTCGTCTTTAGTATCGTTCCTAATTTTAGCAAAAAGACCAGAAAATACCCTTTCAGGCACTTTAACATCTGTATTTTGTCTTTGCCATTCCACTAATTTAGCGTCCCATCTACTTTTAAAAGACTTGAATACAGCTATGCAACGGTTGTAGGATATGGGATGTGTGAGGCGGTAATTTTAATTTCGTTACATTGCTTCGAATAGCTAATTCGACTACATTGAGATCAATGTGACTGCCGTGTCCGTCGTAAACTAGGAGGACTGGTCTTTCTTTTCCAAGGGCAGGGATAAACACTTTTTCTATATAATTATAAAATATTTGTGTATCCATCCATCCTCTTTGACTCTCGGCATAAGACAGCTCAAAATCGTATTTGCCCTCAGTTTGAGCTACCCATGAATCCCACACTTTCCCTTTAAATAAAAAAGGACTTATTTTCTTGACATTCGCACTAACAGCTGTTAATACAGTGATATTTTCTCTGCCAGTACCATGTGTAGTTCGAAAAGATGGGGTCCCCTTTTTTTCAACTACTTTTGTCTTTGAAGGGTCTAAACACACTGATGTTTCATCCAAGTTCCATATTAAATGTGGCTGTTGTTCCAAATTTAATTCCTTTAACGTTGACTCCAACATTGTGAAGTATTCATCTATAATAAAAGGATTAGTGTTGTTTTTTCTTGAATGTTCTAGAGACAGCTTTTTAAGCGAAAGCCTGTGTCGTTTACGGAAGTTTGTGAACCAATCTGGTCCTGGAATGTTATCTTGAAATGGGGTATTTATTTTATTCAATGGAACATAGCGTTCCACGAATAAAATGACTTATTTTCTAGATAGACCAAAAGCCCATTTTTTAAAACTTTTAGACCATTTGCTAATCTCGTTTCTGTTTCATGATCAAATACAGGAGGGCGTCCAAGTGTATCACTTTTAACACCGGTTTTTTATAACGATTGTGAAAGTAGCAATGGGTATTTTATAAAATTTTGCAGCGTCGTATAATGTCAGTTCCTTCCTTTTCACTTTCTCTACGGATTTAACCATATCTTCACGTAGAGATTTTCGGACGTAGTTACGTGGCATGGTGGTGTTTCTATATTGACAAAATGCATTTAATTTTTATTTATTCGGTACTAGATACGTAATAACATACTATATGTATATACAACACGTAATATAATTAACGCACTTCGAGAAAGTACTTTGTTCAGAATCGTTTACTGAATCGATTCCTATCATTTTTAATATAGGTAATTTTTTATTCCAAAAATAATTAAAACTACGTAAATTACAGTCACACTAAATCTGTACAGTCAAAACAAACTGAAATGGACCGTAACTTAAGGCAATAAAACTTTTAAGACCGCAGTTTTATTTATATTATTACTAATTCTGTCATTCAATAAAAATAAAGAAAAATGAACTTTATTTCAAGCACGTTAAAGTCTCTGCGTTCGTGGATTTGTTCTGTGACCACAACATTCTTCCGGAATTAGTATAACTAATTTGATAATCAGTGCATAAAAATGTCTAACTAAACATTCAGTGTATGTATTATGATTTTAACATATTATACTAATTGGGGTGTCTGAGGGTGAGCGTTAATTACGTTACATATTGTATATTAGGGCGCCCAAAAAAAAAAAACTATTATTTTCTTTTTAGTTCCTTATATAAATATATTAGTTTAGTAGTTATATATATAAGAGCCGTGGTAACTCAGATGGTTAGCGCTCGTTGTAAATTTCACAGTACGCGAGCAAACCGGGTTCGATCCCGCCGGCACCAATTAAATTGTTAATTGCAATTTTAAGTGCTGATTTACCAAGTGCTCGGCGGCGAAGGAAAACATCGTGAAGAAAACTGCATGTCGGAGAAATAAGAAAAAAAAATTTGAAGACATGTGAAGTTCGCCAACACGTATTGGGGCAGTGCGGCGGACACTTCTTTGCCCTAAAACCCTCTCAGAAATGAGGGGGAGGCCTGTGCCCAGCAGTGGGACGTATATAGGCTGTAACTTTATTTTACTTTTACTTTTAATATATATACCAGGGGTCGGCAAGTAGTTTTAGATAGGGTCCGGATAAACCTTGAAAATTTTTACATGGTCCAGAAAAAAACAACTGATAATAATTAAGTGTTACGCAGCTAGTTATTGTAGGAGTAAAATTCTGAATTATAAAATTGTAGAATTAATGTGAAAAATTGCATCGACGGTCTTGAGCTAGGTTTTTATAGTTTGGTTCTCGAGAAGAACAGCAAATTCGAAGAGTGTCTTCGAAGTGAGCGTCCGTTAATCTCGAACGATATTTGTTTTTCAAAAAAATTCATTTTTGAAAAAGATGTTTCGCATACGTATGTCGAACCAAACATAGTGGCCAAATTGATAGCAAGTTTTTTGCAATTTTCATATTTTACTGGGACATGTTTGACCCAAAATTCTTCAGTTGACACAGTTTTATATATTTGCAAAGACACATCTTCTTGCAGATCGATTATTTCCATTTGAAGACAGATTAAGCAACTTGGCAGCCACATCTGTCCATTCTGCTGCTACATCAACTTCAAAGGGTGACTTAAGAAAAAGAGACAGCTTGCCCATCTCTGCAAAGTCTTGGAATCTTGTGGCAAATTCGTTCCTAAGATCGGCCAAAAATGTTGTAAACACTGCAATGTCTTCTTCAGAGTTCTCCTTTTTATATTTCAAAATTGTCGGAAAATGAACAAATTCTTGTCTTGCAATATCTTTTTCAAAGATATCCAGCTTACGACGAAAAGCAGACACGCTTTATATCAGATCACATATTAATTTTCCATTTCCTTGTAACTCTGTGTTGAGCGCATTTAAATATTTCAAAATATCTTTTAGAAAAGCCACAACCAGCATATTGCTCTTATTTGTTACGAACTCAAGGTGCTTCTTAGCTCCCTGCGTATCTAAGTTTTGCAAGAAGGAGGTTACTTGTTCTTTTATTAGCCAAAAACGTTCAATAACTTGACCTTTACTTAGCCAACGAACATTGTTGTGTTGCAGTAAGTCAGAATACGCTGAATCACATTCAAAAAGAAACTCCTTGAAATGTCGGTGCTGAAGAGCAGAATGAGATCTCATAAAATTTACTAACTTCACTAAGCTGTCCATCACTTCTTTCAGTGTAGCGCTAAGTTTTCCACAAAGGGCTGCCTGGTGAATTATACACTGATATGATTTTAGGCCTGGATTTTTATCCCTAATTCTCTTTACTACACCTTTTTCTTTGCCAATCTTTGCTGGGGCCCCGTCAGTTGAAAGCGACACAATTTTATCGTAACTGATTTTAGATTTAGTAATAAATTCATCAATTACCTTGAATAAATCTTCTCCTCGAGTGTTACCATTAGAGGCAATATTGTTAGCAACTCTGCCCTAAAAGTTTTAGACTCAATGTCAAGAAATCTGACAAAAATTGACATTTGTTCATCATCAACAATGTTACATGACTCATCAAGTGCTATAGCGTAGCAAGGTGCCTTTTGCAGAAGTTCGCAAAGGGTGATTTTAATATCAGCAGCTAAAATTTTAGTTCTTCGCGTATTGCTTCTTGCTGATAATGGAATATTTTGAATTCCAGCGACAACATCTTTTTTTCTTCAAAAAGTGCCGTGACTGCTGCCAACATACATTCCTTCACTATCTCAGAATCCGAAAATGGTTTCTGGTGTTTATTAAGCGTCCAGCACACACGTAACGCTGCTTCTGTGGATTTTTCTTGGTCGCTCATGCAGCGAACTAGTAATTTTGTGCTTTTATTGTAAGAACGGAGATGTGCCTGAAGTTTTTCTTTACGAGCCTCACTGCCAAGAGGAAAGTTTTTGTGGAATTGCTGATGAGTCGTTTCATAGTGTCGCTTTAAATTTCCACTTTTAACAATAGCAACAGTTTTATTGCATATAAGGCACACTGGAACTGCTGGAGGCCTATCCGGCAGCGTAAAACAATATTGTTCAGTCCATTCTTCTAGAAACCTCCTATTTTCACTGTCCACTTTTCGCTTTTTAGGATCCATACCACGCTTAGGTACAAAAATATAATTTAATTAAACGAACGAAAACTCGACAAATCACAAAACAAATGAACTGTTGGTCCGCGATTTGCGCTGCGACTGACCGACTAGCAGTCTGCTTTCCTCCCGCCCGCACGCCCACACCCCCGATTCCGATACTCGCGCGCGCTGTTGCTAGTACATGCCGTCTCACTCTCGCTCGCGTGTTAACAATACCTGGCGACTCGCTAGGCCGCGATCAGTCGCAAGCTTGCAAATGGTCTTCTGAGGAGCCATACCACAGAACATATACAGTGTGTCCGGTCACGGACTAGCGATATTTTAGGACCAGGGATGGCGAACCTTTATGCGTATACGTGCCAATTTTCTGGAATAATATTTAATGACGTCGCAGCCGTGCCATCAAATATTCTTGACTTTGTGATCAGTGGAAAAATAATGTAAAAAAACAATATCAACTCAAAGCTCTATATTTACCAAAAATACAATTACAAGAGCAATTAAAAATTAGTGCGACTTCTGTTGTTGCAGATTGGACGATAATTGACTTATATTGGGGTTGTACGATGTTACTTTTAGCAGAATGCATGCTGAACTTGATTCATCAGTCAGTCTATTTCTAACAGAGTCTTTGATGTTATTCATCTCTGAAAACAATGACTCGCAGGCATATGTTGATGAAAATACAGTTAGAATAGCGTGAGCCAGCTTCTTTAAACAATTAAATGTTTCTGGCAACGCATTCCAGGTTTCTAAAATTTTATTATTGGCATCTTTACTTATATTACTGGTCAATCTTTCTGTTTCAATTAACTCTAATTCTTTTCTCATGTCTATGAATTTTTGTATCCAAATTGAACTAGATTGGAAATCAATCAGCTGCATTTCAAAATCTTCAATTTCCAACCAATCGAACTGGGAGAAGTTCAGTGTATGAAAGGTCGTTACATCTGGGTACATAATAAACTTGACCGTTTCTGATAATTCTTTGAACTGAGAAAATCTTGTTGAAAATTCCTTAATTGAAGAATCAATCACAGAGATAAATTTCTCAGTAATATTTTCTGCATTTGTTGTCTCATGTATATCAGATTCATTGATATATTTTTTCAAGTATGGAAAATACTTGTAGTTTTTTGCGATAATATCGTTTCTGAAAACTTGCAGTTTAGCCTCAAAGGCGCGAATGAGATCGATCATGACGATTATTGTTTTGTTTGTGCCTTGAAGCTTCACATTTAACGTATTTAAGTGTTGGCATATGTCTGTAAAAAACATCAATTTTGAAAGCCACATGACGTCCAAAAGCTGTGGGTATTGTTCAATTTTTCCCTCATTTTGCAGAAACAGTCTGATTTCTTCCAAGCATTCAACAAATCTTTCAAGTACAGACCCACGACTCAGCCACCGAACATTATTATACATGAGTAAGCCATTATACACGGAGTTGACTTCATCCAACAAAGCGTCGAACTTTCGCTTGTTTAAAGCCTGAGCAGAGATGAGGTTGACTATTTTCGTAACTACTGCCATAACATTATCAAGAGATGTTAAACCGCTCTTAGCGCATAAGGCTTGTTGGTGAATGATGCAGTGGAATTCAAGAATCGAATGTCCTACTTCAGTTTGAAATAAACTTATGAAACCAATTTTTTTACCCACCATACTCGGAGCACCATCAGTTGTTACAGAAACAACTTTTTTTATATCAATTTCTTTTTCAACTATCGAATTTTTAACTGCCGTACAAATATCTGCGCCCTTTGTAGTTGTTGGTAACGATTTTATCGCAATTAATTCCTCCTTAATGACGTTTCCTACGCAGTATCGAGCAAAAACAGCTAAACGTGCAGATTTTGTGACGTCAGTGCTTTCGTCGAGGCATAGCGATATAAATGAAGCAGAGTGAATGTCAAGCTTTTGTTGCTCTGTAACATTTTCAGCCAATTTTAAGATTCTTTCCTTTATTGTGTTTCTGGACAAAGGAGTATCTTTGATGCGCTGAATTATCTTATTTTTATTCTCGAAATCAGCAAAAAGAGAAGGCGCGCATGCTAACCAGGCTTCCTTTAAAAACTCGCCTTCTTGAAAGGGTTTACTATGCCGAGCAATGACATTTGCAGCCGTGTAACTTGCCGCACTTGTATGACAATTTTTGCCAACAAATTTATTTATTGATGTTGACTGTTTGTTTCTGTCTTTCAAAGCACTCGCAATTAATTCCTTTTGCTCTGCTTCGCTTTTTTGACAAATTGATTTGTGATTTGTTTCAAAATGCCGTTTAACGGAAGATGTTCTACATACCATGGTGCCAGAACATAAAACACACACTGCTTTGTCACCTTTATTAATCACGCCGAATTTATCAGTCCACCAAGTCTGAAATTCTCTAGTATCCTTGCTATTTTGCACTTTTAGTTTCTTTGCTGAACTAGCCATATTAAATTACAGCAAATAATAACTTAAATAAACTTTAAAGTTCACTTTCACAATGAAATTTAACTATTTTTTGCGTAAACAAACAATTTGCGCGGGCACTGCGCCTCGTTTGTTATTATTTACTCAAGTCAAGCCCCCGCGCTGCGTTCCCGCGCCCCGCGCCACCGCCGCATTCCCCGCGCTAGCATAGCAACTACGCCCCGCCTCCACCCCGCGCACCGGACCCGAACGCTCGCGCGCGTTTGCTTTTCAAAGATTCATAGGTATTATGCTACATCATAATCATAATTTATACTTTTTTCTTTAAACTCGTAATCAGTGACGTGCCGAAATTATTTCGTCGCGTGCCAGCAATGGCACGCGTGCCATTGGTTCGCCATCCCTGTTTTAGGTACTTATAGTACAGCTATTTTGATATAGAAATACACTACACACTGAGGTCTAATCCCCTCTCCCTCTATTTGGCAGCCATTTTGTTTTTTTCTTGAGATATTCTCTACGCGTTTACGAAAAAAGTCATATCTCTGAAAGTTTTAGTCTTACTGAGATAAAAATTAACTCATTCGGAGGCCAATAATATTGTTTATCGGTTACATTATCAAAATTTTTGTTGACATACTTGTAACTTTAAAGAAAAAAAATTTAACTTCAAATAAATATCAAAAAAATATGCTAATCGGCAAATTATTGTAAATTACTGCAAAAACAACCCCGTTCACCCTTTTTATTTTTATACTAGATCGACAGATTTTGAGTTAAGCTACAATGCAACATAAAGTTTACAGCTGTATGTTTATTACTTTAAGAATTATTGTTGTTTGAACATAGCATATGCCCAAATACAAAAGGCCTTTGTTAAGTGATAACTGGCACTGACTGCCTAGGAGTAATAGTGTTCTGTGCTGCCTGCTCTCAAATTATACTACTCATAAATGATGATTCTGATTCTCTGATCTCTAATTCATCATCTCTAATTCATCGAAGATCATAAGTAATCTCAGATTACTATTACTCCTAGGCAGGCAGTGCCAGCTGTCATTTAACAAAGGCCTTTTGTGTTTGCGCATATGCTATGTTCAAACAACAATAATTCTTAAAGTAATAAAGATACAGTTGTAAACTTTATGTTGTATTGTAGCTTAACTCAAAATCTGTAAATCTGAATATGGATTAGACCTCAGTGTGTAGTGTATTTTTATATTAAAATAGCTGTATTATAAGTACCTAAAATATCGCTAGTCCGTGACCGGACACACTGTATATATGTCTACAGTTCACATAAATGAGCAGGGTCGACAGGTGCGACACTACCCTCTCACAGAAAATCAGCGTGTAGTTAGCTTCTTAGAGGCTGCCATGTTTTGTCTAGTGAGTGAGAGTTCCGGATGCCCGTTCCTTTTCCCCTTTCCTTAAGGGCACCCAAATGTTGACGTTTGGTAGATAAACTGATGCGACGTTGCATTATTCCAGGAGCTGTGATGTTGCATTTACAAAAATAAAAATAAATACCTTTAGATAATATTAGCTGAAATTGTGCCGCTGACAATTTATATAATGGCTATAACAAAACAAAACATTTTTTCAGGTACACTTTGAAAACATGAGACCATTAGTATGACTTTTGAAAACGAGGCAAGATGGAAACTTTTATATGGTTATCTTACCCCGTCAAATATTGGCGGGTAAAGACGGAATGTTGCAATAAATACTAAAATAAAAAAGGGGCGATATTCAGACATAGCAACATAACTACCAATTCAAAATAATAAGTATGTATACTGTGGTGTGGGACGTAACAAAATGGCGGTCTTATGAAAGTTGCCTGCATTGGATAAATTACACAAAATCTGTCTTTATTGATGCCTTTTTGTGTTACCCCGTTTTTAATCTTCCTCCCACTCACCCTAACTAATATTGTTGCGAGTTTCTAAAAAGTTTTTATTTTCTATTATCTTTATTTTTTCTTTTTTCATCTTCGGTAAAGTTTCAGATATAACTTTTGTCACAGAATATTCTTCTTCGTTATTTTCTAATGGACAGTTTGATTCACCAACAGACTGACTGACGTTGTTTAGACCGGTTTCTATATTTTCAGCTGCTGTTGTAGGGTTTATTTAACAATACAGTTTTCAATAGTTGTTCTCCTCCACATTCCAAGTCATCTTCAAAATATACAGGCATATCTAAGACACTGTCATTGATGCTATATCATTTCGTTTTGTAAATACATTGCCTGTGCCCACATTTTTCTCTCTGATATATAACTCCTCCATCAACATGCTTGCCTTTCTTTTTGTCTTTTTATCGATCCCTTTTCCTTTAATACTTTTGTTTAAGTTTGTTGTTCCTTTAGGTAATAGATTTTCTTTTTCCACTGAATTATCTAGCTTTTTTATTTTTCTTTGTGGTTTTGATGTACTCGGACCTGGTGCTACTTTGAAGTCTACATAATCCTCAGTAGATTCGCTAACACTCTTTCCTGCCACCACTTCGAGTTTCCGCTTTCTTTTTCTTTTACGCCCATAGTACCATATCGCATGTCATTTAATAAAGTTAGTACAGACTCATCCACTGCTTCCCTATGTCTACTGCTATTGTTCGATTGTGTTGGTATTCGAGATAGCAATTGTGTAGCGCCTAAAAGATAGATACCAGTTTTTTTTTTAAACCGGCTTTTAAATTAGACTCAGCATTTTCTTGTATTACCTCCATTAATTTCTTCAGTAATTTAGGGAAGCAACCTTTTGGCACACTCGTCTCATTGCTGCCATATGTTTTTTTCCACTTAAGAAGTATTTGCCACCAGGCCGCCTTCATGGGCCTAAAAAAGGCTGCATCGAGAGGTTGAGTTATGTGTGTTGAATTACTTGGTAAAAATACAAAATCAATTTGCTGTTCTTTGCAAAGTTTAATCATATCAACCGACAAATGTGAAGATAAATTATCGCCTATTAGCAGCTTTTTTCCCGGCTTATCAGCGAAGAAGGGAATGATGGATTGCACCCAATCTTCAAAAATTGTACCATCGAACCATCGTGATGCCGAACGATTATACCTTGCACCTTTAGGCCCGTGAGAAATCCATGTATTATATAAATTTTGTACTTTGTATACCACGTATGGTGGTAAAATCTAGCCCTCTGCCGACCCAGTTATCAGTAAGGAAACACTCGCCTTTGTGAGGTTCATGACGCGTTCTGGATACTTAGTGTCGCGTTTCGTAATAATTTTTCTGCGCTCTGGATCGTCAGCGAGATTTGTCTTGTCATAATTGACGATATTTGCCGCTGGAACATCAGCCAAAGATATTTGTAGTTCTTCAAAATATTTCTGCTAACACGGCAGCTCGAGACCTCTTAATATTTTGGCATATTCGTTGAGAAATTTTATCTTTAAAAAACATTGGATAAAATCAGACCCGGGAAAATTATTTTTGAATCGCTTTTAAGTAATCCCAATCTTATTCAGATACATTTTTACAATATATCTTAAGTGTAGTGAGTCCAGTGGATAGCCTCATTCCACACAAACGTTTATGTATTGGATGATATATTCTTCAGTTTTCAACGAAAGTGCCCTTTGCCCACTATGCGATTTTACTAGTCCTTTGTTGTGGCGATACAACACTGATGCGTATTGTGTTTAATAGCTACTGTTTTTATCGAATCATTACCCATTGAAATAAATAATCTTCTACCGCTTGCTTATGAAGATTTTCGTCATACCTTTTATAGAGCTTGCCTCCAGGTTCAGGTTTATAAATGCGCGGCATTGTCCAAAATAATCTGAACAAACAAAATAAACATTTATTTTCAATACGAATGAAAATATAAACATAAACTAACTATTTCATAATACTACAGTCACAAGGTAGGTACCTACAATTTTCCATAAGTACACAAAAGGATCAGGTGCAATCTTGCGTATCAGCTCTAGCAATGACAATTCTAATTATCCCAGTCGTACTGCTACTCACCCCTCGTGCACTTCTATTCACTTTACGCGCTTCTATTTACCCCATACCTCAATTCTATCCACCCCTTAGGCGTCTTCTATTCACCCTAAACATATTCAATTTATAAGTAACATAAATTTTGGACTTATTTAGAACAGAAATCATGCTTAATTTGACTTACCTTTGAGTTTTCTCAGTAGTTAAGTAACTAACACTTTGCGTAAATTCGTATTGATGGCTGAATTCAATCATAGTAACGAACAGAAAAGTTTTACGCTTCTCAAATTCACAACCGTTACCCGATCACTTTAACACATTATTTTTCGCATTTATGAACGACGTCACTATCATGACGATGTTGCCATAACAGAATCAATGTTGCCGTATATAAAAAATCAAATATAGCTAATTTCCTTGAGCACTGTGAGAGCATTAATGCAACGAACAAAGTTTCACTTTTTTCTATTCCTCCCTTAAATTGTATTCACCCCATTTTGCGGTATGGATTGTCTTCGCTCTCAAAAATCGTCATTAAAAACTATGATTTTGCGTTTGCACTAAATAAAGATTTAATCCCTGGCTAATGTTTTAATGCCTTCGACACTTAATTTTTCTAATAACCATAAGCATGTATTAAGTAGGACAATTTTATTAACATTATATCAATGGGTTATTCCGTTTATATATATAAACGGAATAACCCATTTCAATAGTGAGATTCTTATTTATATACATAAAATAAAATATTAGAAGCAGAAATTTTTAGGATTCATCTGTAAACTCCTGTTCATCATTAAGCAACTTGGTAAACATGTTGCAAATAGTAAAAGATGACCAAATTCGTATATTTATAATAAGCTAACACGCCAATTTCGTTTGTTTATAATCCAAAGTTGCAAAGTTATCCCGTTTATTAATATTGTAAGTTTTATAAGATTTTATCCTATGTGATGTTGCATAAGTGTTATTACAAATGTAAATTAGTGCAATTGTTATTGATAAATAAAACAACAGATGAAAATTATAAATAGTTTTAATTGGTGATCCCTCATGAAACTGAAAAATCTTACATACCTTAAAACACGTAATTACTGCTGAAAATAAGCCGTCAGATATATTTAAAAAAGAAAAAATAGAATAATATATCAAATAAGATGTTTATTTATTGCAAATTTTATGTAAATTTGAACTTTTTGTTGTAACAATTGTCTTTTTTAAGTGAATTAATTAGTTCTTTTACGATCTTAGTAGCTTATTCAACATTATCACTGTTCTTAACGCTGCGGTGAGTACTACCGTTTTCCTTTTTACATGTAAACTTATGTGTGGCTACGAATGTCTACATATCATATAAAAGTTTTACAGAAAGAAAGTTTTACAAAATAAGAAGAAAACAAACAAATTAATCTTGAACACATTTTCATGTTTGTTAAATATTTTAGTTTTATACACCGTAACATTCACAATGTTTGCAAGTGATTGCATTATATGAAAATTTCGAATTAGAAATCTAATAACAAATAGGTTTAAGAGAAACTGTTTCAAAAGAGGATCATCAATTGCCTAATATCACACGTTATGTTCCTATTGTGTGGTTATAATTAAGTTCCTTTTATTATGATATTATGTATAAAGCAGAGACAAACTCGAATCAGGGAGGGACTAACTCTTTATTCTATGTTGAAATAGCCCACAATGGGACAAACGCATGGAATACTCCGAAACTATATACATCTTTTTATTTCTTTTTAATAACTTGCTGACCTATCCCAAAATATTGATGGTGATTAAAATCACAGTTTTACTTTCAGACACTCCATTATTGAAAAAAATTAATTGGTTTAATGAGAGTTGATGGCAGAGTGTAGAAAATCAGAGCACTCTCGAAGTGACGTCAGGGAAGCAGTTCCGTCATTACGCTACGTAGTTGTATTGGTTCGGGTTATCTTTGTCACGCTCCATGTAGTCTCTGTCGATTAGCGACTCTATACGCTTCTTGAGATCGGCAGGCTGTTGACAGAAAGTACGTATTAATATTATAGGAGTATAGGTCCAAACGAGTACAAAGTTCACTTGGTGGTAAGAGGATGTTGGAGCACATATACACAACATGTATCATTGCATATAAATCAAAATATGTGTTGTAACAACTAAGGGCTAAGATGAAATGCATCGATACTAGTCTACAGGGTTTAGAGAACTTCTATATCGCTATACGGAATTTGATATTTTCAAATCTTCACATATTTTCCTAATATTCTTTATCAGTATCGACAGCGGCAACGCAAGAGGCCATCAAACCATTTCTTCCCGTAGGTTTCGTAAGAGGAAGAGGCGACTATGGGATGTGCCAGAAAAAGTTATGACCATCGATAAATGTCAGTATAACTATTTTGTTTGCGCCGGACGAGAAATACAGAATCAAACTTGCAAGATATTATGGGGCAGTGGATATTCTGACAGCGCCAATAAATGGTGAATACAATACACATAACTTTATTATCATAAAATCATAAATGTTTGTATATATTACATACAGTTATAGAAAAAAAAATATAACAAAGATATTAATAATTACTTTGCAACCATCCGCTCAATTAAATACAATGATGTGTCTTACCTAGATAGAAGAGCACCTCCCGCCCTCCCTTAATCCCGTCACCAGTAATCCCAGCACCACTACTCCCAACACCACTATTCCAGGAAAGACACACCATCGACGATAATACGACACGTGTTTCGCCTCTACACGAGGCATCTTCAGGTGATGTAGACTCTACGGCGGCTGACCGCTAAGCTTAGCAAGACAGGATGGTTGCAAAGTAACTATTGATATCTTTATTACAATGGATTTCCGCAAAGTAACGTCTGACTCTATCAATTAAATATATAACAAATTATTAATTTAAAAAATTATCCTCCTGTTGGGAAGGCAGATTGTGCGCATAAAAAAATGAAATCTCCACTGCTGAACGTAGACCCACGCACATAGATCGCCTGATAAGGGAGATATTTGCCATAGTTGCCACGCTTGGCGGGTTGACAACCGCAGTCTTAATTTTTTATTTTTTTTTAAAAACGCTGCTAACCTTCTCCTGGTTTGTTTCCATTCGTCACCTTTAACAACACCCACGGGACGATGTGAGGTAGTGGATATTATTATTACACCACCCACCCATGAAAACTAATCACACTAATGAATGGGTTATTTTTAGGAAAACATTTTTAGGCCTTCCATGTATATATTGTAAAGCTTATGTTTAATTACCAGATATGAGGATATCCGCAGTAAAACCAGAGTGACCGACATAGCCCAACGGATTAGTAAGCTGAAGTGGCAATGGGCCGGCCATATAGCTCGAAGAACCGATAACCGATGGGGAAGAAAGGTTCTCGAGTGGCAGCCTCGTACCGGTTTACCGTGCTTTGTGGCATTACTTGGGGGAGGCCTATGTTCAGCAGTGGACTTGTGAAGGGCTGTAATGATGATGATGATGATGATGTTTAACTTACCACCAGATATAGTAACATATAACAGACAAAAATATATAACATTTGGTGTTCGAATACAATTTGAAGTGCAGTTGTGACTAAAATAGCTAGTACTATTGTAATTTTAGGCTTTATTTTTCTGGTGTCAAGTATATATTTTTGGTAAAAGAACTAAGGGTATCAAAACATTTTATGGTGGTCATTATATATTTAATCCCATATTGTAATAATGTTCTATTTTTTTACTTTCATCTCTCATCTTCAGAAGCACTTCAAGAGATGGCAATATTTAGTTTATTAAATTTTTTTAATAATATTTTCATAACTATGAACTGGTCAAAATAAAGATACCTTGACGGGGAATTTGAGCTGATTGTAGAGCTCGGAGATGAGCAGGTTGTGCGAGAGCGCCTTGCGCATCTTCATGACGCGCACGATGGCCGCGTCGATCTGGTACTGCCGGTCCTGGAATACGCGCTCCTCCGTCGCCTTCTGCTCCTCGCTCTGCAAACAATTTATATTTACTGCTAGCTGTACCCCGCGACTTCGTCCACGTGGAATTTATTACGATTGGATCATAGGTTTTAATATTTGTTTTACTTGTTTTTCTAAACTAAAAGTAGCCAAGTTACTTCTAATGAAATTGGCCATCTGTCAATAAAATTCCCGTCAAAACCGGTCCAGCCATTTCAGAGAATTAGCCAGAACAAGCAGACAGACAGACAAAATTTTAATTTATTGTTATACGTACCATATATACTATATATTTTCAAATACATTTAGTAGACATGTATCAACAGTGAATGATTAGTTCATTTAGCATTAGTTATTAGTGAAATGAACGAATCATCTATAAATATAATTATTGATGATTGCAATTACCAGTTGTAGGCCGCATGATAGCATACATTCATCCCGAGGCAAAACTTAGCGTCAACTAGAAGTGACATGGTTACTGCAGTCCATAGAAAACTACCGCCAACTTCAACCAAAGAAGTCTACAAATGTGTTGTCACCCCCGAGGACTAAAATAGAATGCCTCATAGCCCATTATTATACTGGCTTCCTGTAACATTCCGATCAGAACATCACTTGCAAGCATTGCTACAGGGCAGAAATAGGTAAGAGAATGGTAGCTTACGGTAACGGTATATAACGGTATATCATTATTATTGAAGTAAATTTTAAAATTTGGCTACTCTTTGAGAAATAACCCTGTATATTATATACTATGCATATTCACGAATTTATAATATTTAATATAAATTCGTGAAAATCGTGTCGTGGTAGGTGTGTATGGTGTAGGATGGTACTGACGGTCTCCTTCATCTGTATCTGGTTGATCTTGATGCGGAAGAGCTTGTTGGTGAAGTCTGCGGCGAAGGCGAAGTGGTCGGCGTCGTGCACCTCGCGGCCGCGCGGCGCCTTGCTCAGCACGCGCGCCTTGCCGCACGCCAGCGACTGCAGCGTGCGCCGCAGCTCGCCCTCCTGCGCCCCGCACGCACACAATTACACCAGCCGGCCTCTTCAACTCCACCGCCAAACATACACCTCCCCCGTGCGTTGGACTCATAGACTCATTTAACATTGTTGCCACGCTTGGTAAGCGGATTAGCAACAGCAAGTTTTTAACTTCACTTGTTATTAACCTCTCAACCCCCTAGCGGTCTCATGTGATCGCGGCCGTATTCCGTCAAATCCCTAGCGGTCTCATGGGGTCGCACCCACCCATAGCACTTTAACCCATAAAAACTTATATATAGAGACTTTTCTATGAAGAAGTTTGGCATTATATATTCAATATGAAATACTCAATCCTCTAGTGCACTAAAAAAACTGTTATCCTATGAATATTTATTTATAATCTACATTCATGCCGTACGCCATTTTCGCGAATTTATTCGGATTTTTTGATTTTTTCTAGTGTTTTATTAGTGTTTCAGTATAGTGTTTTATTAGAAAATTGTAATGAACGTTTTTGTGTGAATATAATTTATCATTTTACGTAAATAATTTTGAGTAATATATATTGAAATAAATGTGATTTTCGCGCTGCCGAAATTCGCTTGGTATGTTTTTTTTTTGTTATCAAAATACAATAAAATCTGTAGTAAAGTAGTAAAACCTGACTATTGTTTCGACCACAAGATAGAGAATTTGGTGTAGATTTTATAATGCTAAACTTCTTCATAGAAAAGTAGTATCTAAATATAAGTTTTAATGGTTTTAAGTGCTGTGGGTGGGTGCGATCGCATGCGACCGCTCGGGATTTGCCGGGCGCATGCAACTGCACGGAATTTTTATGGCGATCGAAGGGTTAAGAAGATGTTAATGTCCATTTCCTAATTTATTTCCCTCTGTCGACTTTTACGAAACCAACGGCATGATATGGTGGTCAGGTGGTTACTACATGCTAGAAACATATATAGAAAACATACAAATTTAAATTAACGCTTAATACTAACTTCACACATCAAGCTTAAACCGCTTCTGCAAGCATTCCGCAGCTCCACTAACATCGTAGTCACAATGCACTTCATTACGCCACTAGTTCCGAACAACAGTCATAAATCATACTCATTTGAAATATATATATCAATACCTATTAAATTATACAGTCTACATATACAAGTATTTATTTTATTCAAAAATTACACCAACACAAGTGGAGCTTGATATTCAACAATGGCAGCAAACGAACTCGCCATTTAGTGTTGGTATAAGATAATTCACTACCCCGCATTCCATGGATGCAAGAGGTGACGAAGGGAAATCCACTGGCCAAGCGAAACAATTATGGCAAATGTGGAATCTCCCATGAGGTATTCTATGGAGTAAACTATAAATTTAAATAACAAAAATTAAATAACAAACTTTTATAAAAGTGGTGTGGGGGGGGGGGGGGCGCGGCTGGGGGGGTGTGGTTTGGGGGAATAAGTGAATAGATTATTTTACATTAAATTATCTATATATTAAGAGATAACAATCAAATAAATTTCTTTTATCAGTTTAATTTCGTACCTTTGAAAACTTGTCTTATGCTTACAGTTTGCAAACCATCAATTGAATTGTGGAATTATATTAGAAATTTGCTAAACATAAGTTTAGCCTTATCTTACATGGTAGAGCCACGCTGCAGCTATATTATGGTTGCAACAATGGGTCGGCTCGACCAGGACAGGACCACGCTCTCACAAAATAGCAGCTTAATGCTGCTGTGTTTCATATAGTGAGTGTAGAAAACCAGAGACCCTTTTTACTGAAATCGAGGAATTCTATCTTAATCCTCAGGGGTGACAACGCATTTGCATTTTGATTCTTAATTGAGAATAAATGTCGATGTCTATCCACACACACAGCATCCACTTACCATCAGGAGGACTGTGTGCTCGTTTGTCACCCAAAACTATAAAAAAGTACAAATAAGGTATAAGTTAAAAAGTTATAGACATTTTTTGTCTTTACCTCAATATTGGTTGCTGCTTTGATTTCTTCAAAAGAGAGATTATCGCCATCATTGAAAAGAAGTAAAACGAGAGCTTGGAATAGTGATACCTGTAATTCTTTATTACCCTGAAAATTTAGAAGAATGTTTGTGATAAAATTGTTTTAAAATATGCTAATGTCTTGTAGTTTGAATAGTGTCATACTCTCTAGTCAATAAAAATAGTCTTTCAAAATATATAAATATAGATGTAGAGAGACAAAGTTTTTATAGTCAAAATATTATTTTATTTGCACATTTTTAAATACCCCACTAATAAAAGAAATTGAAATTATATGACGGAATAGTTTATTATGATGTAAATTACTCCAGTCAAATTTTCACAATACATCAGTTTTATAAACCTCTTTAAATCCAGTGCTGGAAAAAGCCTATACACAGATGCAAAGGGCATGCAGTCTTGAACAATTTGCCTATACCAAGCAGGCGGATTGGTTATGCAGAATTGAAAGCTGTGCTATTATAACGGAAATAACTACAAGTTACTCTGACCAAGACCTTATAATTTTAAAGCTGCTCCCCATCACACATATATGGAATTTGCTTAGATGTACCGCCGTTTGTCGGTTACCAGATATTAATTCGTTATTTCGTGCTGGGTGCTCTGCATTCAGTCAAGGTTAGTATGTGGAAATGTTAGTATATTACCTTAGATCCTTATATAATTTAAATGATTATATTTATGATAGGACATAAGAAAACCCATCGCTATATTTGATCTTGGGGTTATCTAGATAGATGATAAAATAACCATTTCTCATCAAGTGAAATTTAAGCAGAATAGCAAGGAAAAGCAATGTCGAAGGTGACAGGCTTCTGGTGCTGCCAATATAAGTAAGTGATAACGAGATTTTAACTATATCATCAACCCATTTATAGATTTTCATTTATATATATAACACTCATGCCTGTCACCCAGAGGGGTAGGCAGGCAGAGACTATAGACAATAATGATTTCTTATATTTACGCGAACACTACACATTGAAATAATACTAATTTTTACGGAATTTATCGCGTATATTTAACTTTTTTACCCGACGTTTCGAGAGCTTTACAGCACCCATGGTCACGGGAAGGACTGAGATGTTCAACGTCCAGCTGTCATAGTTAACCGCGGTTACCATAGATTAAGATTTAACTTTTGTTCCGATCTACACAGTATGAACTTATGGTATCATGGAGTCTTGCAGTTGTGTGCTTGGGTTGGGATTTAATTTTATTTATTATAGGATCCCAAGCATATTATAGGAAGTCTGCAGTCTGTGAACATGTACAGGATCGCCCCCGTCACTACATCAGATTTGATAGACCACAAATCCTCGCTAAAGAACACCGATTCCTTCCAAGGATGATTCGCGAGGCTATTGAAATCAAAAAACATCCTAATTTCAATAGAGAAGATGGCTGGGTGCTACCATCTGCTTGGGATCCTATAATAAATAAAATTAAATCCCAACCCAAGCATACAACTGCAAGATTCCATGATACCATAAGTGTAGATCGGAACAAAAGTTAAATCTTAATCTATGGTAACCGCGGTTAACTATGACAGCTGGACGTTGAACATCTCAGTCCTTCCCGTGACCATGGGTGCTGTAAAGCTCTCGAAACGTCGGATAAAAAAGTTAAATATACGCGATAAATTCCGTAAAAATTAGTATTATTTCAAGAGACTATAGACTTCCACTTGGCATGATCCTGACACACCCCTCTCGCCTCTTTCACTACCATATACCTACGCATACATGCCCGTCGGTTAAGGGTACTCCTAATTTGGCCCATTTTCAATAAATCGCTAATTTGGTCGATAAATTTTCGCCTAGGACGTCCCTTTCTGACTCCGCCATTCACTTCTGCAACACAAATTTTCTTTGTCACTCTTTCCTCATTCATTCTTTCCACATGACCAAACCACCGAAGCATTCCTTTCTTAATTCTGGTCACAACATCATCTTGCAAGCCACACTTCTCTTATCACACAATTTCTCACCTTGCCATTCAGATTCAGCCTTAACATACTCCTTAACAACCGCATTTCTATTGCGTTTATGCTACTCTCGTGCTTCTTCTGCCACACCCAACTTTCACTACCATACATTAAAGTACGGGCCAGCACAGCATTGTGAATTGCCATACATGCCTTTTTTGATATATTTTGACTCTTCACAATAGAGTGTAGGGCCCCATTTACTCTATTTCCTGCGTTCACTCGTCGTTCTATATCCTTATCATATCTCCCATCCCTGCTAAATATGCAACCCAAATTCATTCATTTATTAATTAAATCAAGAACTGCTTGCTTAAAGTATAGAATGTATGTAATATTACAAACACTAAGTGAGACCGCAGGAACGTACACACCTGTGCAAAATGAGCTCTGAGGACACAGTGTCCCAGTGTTGCCTGCCACTGCAGCTTCCGGCCCGAATGTTTCGCCAAGTAGAACTTCGCGAAGTGGTCCTGGTGGCGAGTCAGCTCTGCTGGAAGCCGAACCTCAGCCACTGGGTATGTTGGCCAGAAGCCCATGGTAAGGATATAAACCGATAGTTCTAGACTTCCGCCTTCTTGGGTTGCTGCTAAGTGCTGAAATTTTTGAAGGGCTCATATGAATTATATTAACATTATGACAGTTGCATTTGGTTCCAGATTATAGTTTTAAAAAGTGCATTGGGATTGTAATATTAATTTTTTTTTATAGAATAAGGGCGACAAACGAGCACTCAGTCCATCTGATGGTAAGTGGTTGCTGTGGCCCGTAGACACCTATATCTATACTCGTTTCCAGAAAAAAGCATCTCTGGTTTTCTCATCATACGAAACACAGCAGTTTTAAGCTGCCATTTTATGCTGGTATTATGTGACCCATTTGTGCTACACCAAATATAGCTGCAGCGTGGCTCTACCATGAAAGTATGAACTAGAAACAAGTCCATTCATAAATTTTAGCATTTTTTGTATATAAAGGATTTTTCCCTCACAATGTCGCAAAGCTAATTGTGTTGAATAAATAAAATAAAATAGACGCATTTTATTTTTAAGTCGAATAACAAAGGGGTGACAACACTAGGCACACGCCTGAAATTTCATAAGACATGCTTGGTGAAAAATAAAAAAACGGACCATCGTTGGGGAATAGAATAAAATTATAAAAATAATATAAAAATCCTTTAAAAATAGCAGCAAAATTATCATTGCTTGCAGAAAGGCCTCCCTCATCATAACACCATATTGTTGCACACCAAACACGGCGTTTTCCACGTAATTTTTTAATTGCGACCTTGACAGCAGAATAAGTAAAAAATGATTCAAAGAAGGAAATTAAAATCTACTGGATATATAGATAGTAAAATCTCATATAATTTGAGCCAACTACAGAGCGAATGCAGCGCAATATGAATTAGACATTTTTTAAGATACTTCATAACCAATAAGGTTAACATTAGTAATTACTTATTTTTCAACCCCCTCAATCACTTTAGTAAATAAAATATATAATTTTTTATATGTATAGATTAGTTAAATTCAAGTTTTTGTGGTTCTGGTACTAATTTCTAACATGAAACCTTTATTGGGAACAATATTTCTGTATTTATCATCGTAAATTCCAGCCACCAAGAGTAATTAATGGAGCTTTTAAACTTTTCGAAAAACACTATTGAACAAAATATTGTGTCAAAAACAAAATCACAACTTACCTGCTTATATGTAATATTTATATCTTTAGATAGCTCCATATCTTTGAACATTCCTTCTAATTTACATGTGAATCCACCTCCGCACTCTTGCTTCAGTTTACTGAGCATGGACTTCTCAGCATCTACCGAAGCAGACTTTCCTACTAGCAGTCTCTTAGCCAGGTCCTTTTTGTAGAATGCTTCAAACACATCTTTACCATGTATGAACCGGAACAAAACCATAATTTTGTCAAGCAGCCTCTCAAGCTCCTCTTCTGTTGCTTCTTTATTGCCGGCCCGTAGTTTTAGGTCCACGAATTTGGCTGGACAAAGTTGATTTTAGTATTAAATCACACACAGTAATAAACATTTTCACAAATAGCATCAAAACATGTCTATGAACAGGTGTTTTTTAGACGTGTGAGTGTACTGCAGAATAAATCTCCTGTATATAATTTCCTGTAGGAGAGAGGACTCGCTTTAATCGTCACAGATGGTAGGGAGATTGACAATTGCAGTACCATATCTTTCTTCCTGTCGCAGATCTGGGTATTTTACGTCATAAACCAGATGATTATTCCGTCATCTATTGGAAGCCTTGAGATCTTTTTGACACAATATGCGTCGTATGAGGCGACTATGCCTCTTACGACATACCACCTGTTAGACTGATACATTCTCTTAGCCACTACACGGCAATTGGCTAGTCTTACGGTTCAAAAGATTTTCTCCTTATTAATTATTGTAGATTGTAAATTGTCACTACTTAAATAATATTGATAAAAACCCATAGTGAAGTATATCCTTCATTAGTTAGTTTATGCTATTGTATAGGTGTGCAATACAAGAGAATGATAAATGGGTGGCTTATTTTATTACTTTGTTTTGTGCTACATTACTTACATTTGTAGTCCATATGTTAGGCGATAGCCCATAAGGGGATCTGACGATGCACTTTGATGGTAAGTTTTCAGTTATACAAGAGACCTTCTACCAAGGGCAACCCAAAAAGATGCCACCATGGAGAAATGTCTATCATCATCTATTTTATTTTTATTCTCCATCTTTAGGTTGTTTGTGTCTGCCGTGTAGTGGCGGTTGAGAATATCCACTACCCCATATCTTCCCGTGGGTGTCGTAAGAGGCGGCAGAGGGAGACAGGCGGGAGACGGGCAGCAGCATCTTCCTGATAACAACTGTGATATAATAAAAAACTGCGGTTGCCAACCCGCTCACCAAGCGTGGCAACTATGGCAAATATCCCTCCATGAATAATGACACAAAAAAACGGCCCCCAGTCCCCGGCGGTCCCGCTATTCCTGGCTACGGTGGCGACCATGGTAACGGCGGGGCAGGGGGTGCTAAGAATCTCCGGTGGAGGTTCGGTTGCCACCTACGACGACTCGACCCGGCATCATATAACGCACGCACACTGAGGACTGACGAGAAGATACTGGAGCTGAAAGAAGAGGTGGACAAGTTGCGCTGGCATATTATTGGTTATCCGAGGCGAAGAGAGGGGAGGACACGGCAATCCTCGAGTCCGGCAACTTGTTCTACCACCGGGAGGGCGACCATCTGTCCCAAGGAGGTGTCGGATTTATCGTTCACAAGTCTCTCGTCAACAACGTTGTAAAGATTGAGAGTGTGTCGACGAGGGTCGCGTACCTGATACTCAGAATCACCAAACGGTATTCGCTGAAGGTCATACAGGTTTACGCACCAACCTCGGCACATCCCGATGAGGAGGTGGAGGAAATGTATGAGGATATTTCCAGAGCCATGCATTCCTCCAAAACCCACTACACGTTGTTGATGGGAGACTTTAACGCAAAACTAGGCACAAGAGAAAGCGGTGAGCTGAAGTTAGGGAAATTTGGAGTAGGGCAACAGAACCGAAGGGGCCAGCAGCTGGCCGACTTTATGGAGAAAGAGGGACTCTTTATGAAGAACTCTTTCTTCCAGAAGCGGCCCCACAGGAAGTGGACCTGGTCGAGCCCCGACGGTTCGACAAAAAATGAGATTGACTTCATTATGACGACCAGACGCCAACTGTTCAGTGATGCTCAGTGATCGCAAGGGTGAAAACTGGCAGCGATCACCGAATGGTTAGAGGCACACTGAACCTAAACATTAAGTTGGGGAGGTCTCGTCTAATGAAGTCAACGCTCCGTCCCCCTCGTGCTTTAATCCAGAATAATGAAACCTTTCAGCTCGAGTTACAAAACCGCTTTCAGTGCCTAGAGGATTGCAATGCAGTGGATGATATGAATGACAAGCTCGTAAAAACTGTCCATGCGGTCGGAGCTAAGTTCTGCAAGACCCGCCGCAGAAGAACACAAAAACTCTCCGATCACACTCTTAATCTCATGGCTGTTAGACGGGAGATGAGGCTGCAATCGTCAACAGATTTGACAGCATACAGGCAACTGAACAGACAGATCTTCAAATGCATGCGGCGAGACTTACGCAACTTTAATACTGCTCGTATTAAAGAAGAGATCGAGCGGAACCAGGGCTCCAAAGTCTTTGCCAGAGATATGTCTGTCCAGAAAGAGCCAACTGTCAAAGCTGAAGACTGAGTGTGGCAACATCGTTTCCGGGACACCTGAGATTCTGAGTGAGATTGAGAGGTTCTATGGGCAGCTGTACACATCATCGTTGGAGCCACACGCAAGTTGAGTAACGATCCAAGAGCAAGTCTTATCCGACACTATTCCGATGATATCCCGGACGTCAGTCTGAGCGAGATTAGAATGGCTCTCCAACACCTTAAAAACGGCAAGGCCCCGGGCGAGGATGGAATTACAGCGGAGCTTCTGAAAGCGGGTGGAACACCGGTACTTGAAGTCCTTCAGAAGCTCTTCAATTCCGTCCTCCATGGTGGCACTACTCCGGAGGCGTGGAGCAGAAGCGCGGTGGTCTTGTTCTTTAAGAAAGGCGACAACGCTCTCTTGAAGAACACAAGACCGATTTCCCTTCTGAGCCGCGTCTACGTGCTGTTTTCGAGAGTCATTACGAATCGTCTCGCACGCAGACTCGACGACTTCCAGCCTCCCGAACAAGCCGGTTTCCGAAAAGGCTTCAGTACCATAGACCACATACATACCCTGCGGCAGATTGTACAGAAGACCGAAGATTACAATCTGCCACTTTGCCTGGCATATGTGGACTATGAGAAAGCCTTTGATTCCGTCGAAATTTGGGCGGTGCTACAGTCCCTTCAGCGGTGCCAAGTTGACAGTCGGTATATCGAAGTGCTGAAGTGTTTGTACAGGTTCGAAACCTATCCAACTGCATAGAGGTGTAAGACAGGGTGATGTTATATCCCCGAAACTCTTCACCGCTACGTTGGAAGACGTTTTCAAGCTACTGGACTGGAAAGGATACGGTATTAACATCAATGGCGAGTACATCACTCGCCTTCGATTTGCCTACGATATAGTCCTTATGGCAGAATCGCTGGAGGACCTTAGCACGATGCTCAATGACCTTAATGGTGCCTCCCAACGGATAGGTCTTAAGATGAACATGGACAAAACAAAGATCATGTTTAATGTCCATGTCGCACCTATGCCGGTAGTTGTTGGGAGCACTATGCTCGAAGTTGTTGACGAGTACGTTTACCTGGGACAAATAGTCCGACTAGGTAAGTCCAACTTCGACCGAGAGGTCAATCGACGGATTCAACTCGGCTGGGCAGCGTTCGGGAAATTACGACACATCTTCTCGTCAGGTATACCTCAACCTCTGAAAACTAAAGTGTATAATCAGTGCGTGTTGCCAGTGATGACTTACAGATCTGAAACGTGGTCCTTCACTGCTGGCCGTATGAGAACGCTCAAGGTCGCTCAGCGAGCTATGGAGAGGGCTATGCTCGGAGTTTCTCTGCGTGATAGACTCAGAAATGAGGATATCCGCAGTAAAACCAGAGTGACCGACATAGCCCAACGGATTAGTAAGCTGAAGTGGCAATGGGCCAGCCATATAGCTCGAAGAACCGATAACCGATGGGGAAGAAAGGTTCTCGAGTGGCAGCCTCGTACCGGTAGGCGTAGTGTAGGGCGACCCCCACTAGATGGAGTGACGACCTGGTAAGACATGCAGGAAGTCGATGGATGCAGGTGGCTCAGGACTGTGCTTTGTGGCATTACTTGGGGGAGGCCTATGTTCAGCAGTGGACTTGTGAAGGGCTGTAATGATGATGATGATGATGATTAGGTTGTTTAAAAGATACTATTTTTTTAGATGCTTATTTAGAGTCATGCTTTTTATTTTTAAGAAAGTGTAAAGTAATTTTTTAATTAATAAATAAATTTATTACGAATATCATATAGGAAATATTTGCATTTATGCCTTTAGCCAAACATATTATAATAAATAAATAAATGTTTTTATCATAAATTATCCTTTATATATATATATATATATATATATATATATATATATATATATATATATATATATATATATATATCATATCTTAAGTTCTTTTACAACTTTTAAGTGACAAAGGAACCAAAACCCTTGGATATCTGTCAATATCTCCAGAGTAAGGTTAAAGATACGCCGTACCTCTAAGGAGTAAGATGGTATACCCCACAGCCTGTTATTATAATGTTTTAGCCTTCAAACTGAAACACAACAGTGATGCTTGGCAGCATATATAAGCAGGAGATATCTACCCCAGGTCCTATGCAAAAAATAGCACAGCTTACCAATTAGTTCAGCAGGTTTGTTCTGCCGCTGGTTGATGAAGTATTCGAAGGCCTCTCGCATAGAGTACACGAACTTTGGATTTTTTTGGAAGCAAGTGCTTACAACATGATCCAACTGTTCCTTAAATTCGAGAAGCTCAGCGACCATTGTTTTGTCACGTTCCGGCTCTATAACTATCGTCCGCCCTTTTTTCTGCAAATTACACATTGAGAGAATTGTATAGACTAGAGAAAGGAAGAAATAAAATAAATATATATATATAATGTTGTAGCTAGATATCACCCGACAATTCTAGAATAAAAAAATCGCAGATCTACAATAGTGAATTTGGCAATTTGGGGATGTTCAAATATCGAAAAACACACACAAGTCATTTTTTTGCTATTACCTTGAAAAATATGCAAGATTTGAATAATAATTTTATGTCAAAAACATCTTTACCACCTTATTTTAAAACTCAGTTTTGGTTTTTAGTATTGAAGTAAAATTTAAAAGTCGTTCTTGCACCAAAACTTTAAAAGCTTTTTTATGTCAAATAGCAATCAGTTTATGAGAAAATCATCAAAAAAACTTTTCATATATAAGATATACACACAAAAATCCACCATGTATTTCGAATAAAGCCTAGATCACTACCGGCAGTGCTCCCTATCTGTTCCGCATTTCATTTTTGATCTTTCACGCATTTCCTATTATCGGACATAATATAACATCTACAGTATGAAATGGGGTGACATATGTATTTTTCCTTGCTGCCTAAAAGTCAATCAAAACTCTAGTCATAATATCATAAAAAACTAGAACAGGCATATTGATAGATGTTGGCCTCCCAACTAAAAAAAATAGCTTTAGTCCACCTAAAATTCAATATAGCATATATTTGTTATAGCAGTAGGCGCGAAGAGTCGTGTGGCCTCCTACTAGATGGAGTGACGACCTAGTAAGACATGCAGGAGGTCAATGTATGCAGGTGGCTCACGACCATGCTTTATGGCATTAGGGGAGGCCTATATTCAGCAGTGGACTTGTGAAGGCTGTGATGATGATGATATATTTGTGTCTATGTAATTATTATATTGTTATGAAATTTACCTTTATATAAGCATTGAAATGATTGCACAGTTCATTAAGGCCATCTTTGACTTTACTGAAGAGGTTGTACAATGTGGTGAGATCGGACAACCGTGGTCCATCCATCAGTGCTTCCAGACCTTTGGTCAAAATACCAGTCAAATGTTCACTAAGCAACTGCCGCTCGATTGTGTGGATCAGTTGCCATCTGGAAAAAATAATGACATTTCAGATTATCTTTTATAAGTGAAATGTAAAAAATTATTATTGTTTTCAGTGATGTCGATACTTCTGAATTATTTTAAGTTCCATATTATCGTGTGCATAACCATGACTGTAGTAGTAATGAGTAGACAAAGATCAATGCTTTTCTGCAACTATGAAGATGCTAATACGACTGAATAAATCCCAAATACAGATAGCAACCCATGCCATTACTGAATATATATTTTTAACAAACATCTGTTTACCATAATTGTTAGGGACAATCCTCATTGTAAAAGGTCCGTGCAAGTACAACTGCCACATACAAGGCTAAACATCTCGGCGGGCCGAAGTCACCCTCTGATGTCGTCAGTAATATCAAAGGATTGAAAAACTTCTTCGAGAAGATTTCATGCCTTGAATAATTATATTCCTGCCCCCAACGAAAAATACGAGCTTAAGACGTGGAGTTATGGAAAATAGCAGATTATAAACTTTAACCATAACTCCGGAACTATTAGGCCGTTTTATGTGATTTGAAGATTAACTTGAAATTTTGTTGTGTAACTAGCGATCAGCTCTGACTTTGTTTAAAAGTTGTGACTAATTAGTCTTTTAAAGTCCACAGCTGAACTAAATCCATCAGTCCCAAAACAAGATTTATCCTGTTATGCGAGATTGACACTTGATGAAAAATAATGATATATATTTTTCCATTGACAACATATTTTTCTTCAAGTAAATATTTAATAGTTGTTTGCTTACTTGGTTGATGGATCAAGATAATGCAGCAATCTCTCATTCTCCTCCCGAAGTCTTTTCTCTACATGGGCGAGGTACTGCGCCACAGACAATTCTCGCATCAGCCGCTGTCCCTCGGCTGCGTACAACCGCTCAGTTGCTTGAAGAAATCTGTTAATATTTAAGTACAGACAGCAAACATGTGTGTCACACATTTTTCTCAATGATTATAATTCGATATATTTGTACTTAGCAGATTTTAAAATGATGTAATATTTTTTTTATAGAATAAGGGTGGCAAACGAACACACAGTCCACCTGATGGTAAGTGGATGCAGTGGCCCATAGACATCAACATTTATCCTCGATTAAGAATCAAAATGCAGATATGTTGTCACCTCTGAGGACTAAGATGGAATACCTCATTTCCAGTAAAAAGGGTCTCTGGATCTCTACACTCTCCATACGAAACACCGGTATTAAGCTGCTATTTTACGCCAGTATTCTGTGAAAGTGTGGGCCTTCCCTGATTGAGCGGACCCACTTGTGCTACAACCATAATATAGCTGCAGCGTGGCTATACCACGTGTAAAAATTATGTAGAATTATGAAGCAGTTCATTTAAAAGTTTGATATAACCAAGTATATTATGATTTCAGTTGTATATAAGTTGAATACAAACTTACTTGTGTTCAAAGGCATCCTGATATATCTGTAGATCAGACAACATCCGTAGCAGACTTTTGAGCAGTGATATGTCGACGGCGTCACCGCCGCGCTCCCGCTCGATCAACAGTAGCAACCCATCGACTGTGCGAGTTTGCACCAACGTGTTCATTGCTATATGGTGTCGGAACAAGTCTAGGCCCATGTCCCTGTGATATAATTTTTATTCTATATTAATCAACATTTCATTTATTTTTAATATTATATAATTATGGCATAACCATCTCGCTTACGCTAGACGTAAAATTACCAGACCAACAACAGGCAGGAGCATGTATGATGTGAAACGTCTTATATTGCAATCGACAATTGGCTTGCTGAGCGTGAAAATTAAAGCAAATGCTCCCTATGGGGGAGAGACCTAACGCCCAGTACTTTTATAGGCTGATGAATTGGAAGATGCTATTTCTATAAAAAAAAATAATTTGAATAGTGTTACGAGCCTAGGGTTCGTGACAATAAAAACTGCCGATTGAATTACCAAAATTAACACTTTTATTGACTGAACAGCAATTAAAACTTAAAACACTAATAATTAATCACACTGATTCACTTTATTTCGTTCCGAAGCTTCGCTTGTCTCACCAAATTCAATACTGCCCCGATCGCGGCTTGCAGCGGCTTTAAATACACCTTTTACACCGAAACATCCAGAATATTCCAGTAAATACGGGCGCCGACCGACCAGGCGCAGAAAGTTCGAGTGTGGGGCTTCTAGAAAGCTTAATTTTTCTGTTCGATACTAGATGGCGCTGTTGGTGGAAGTTCAAGATTGACATTTTCTAGAAAGCCCTCTTCGCTCTGGTCCCCGACACTAGATGGTCGCTAGTGCTAGTGTCAGGTGCCAGACGTCAACTTAGGCGCGCAACACTGCTCCCTCCTAAGACATGCTCGTCCCGAGCATTATCCTACTGACCCCATAATAACGCGCCAGGCGATTCACATGGACGATCTTAGGAGTCCCTCTTGCGCCTTTCTGAAACAGCTCCGCAATGTCAAGGGCTGTCCTATCCCATGGTGCACCAACATTGTACAATTTCGATGCTCCTCTACTACGTGTCTGAGGTCCCTTCATAGCCGCACAACTTGTACATGTGCGACACCTATCCTCGACATCATCACGATAATGGACCCAGTAAAACTGTTCTCGGATCTTCAGTAGAGTTCATTTAACTCCCAGATGGACTCCTGAACAACCATTATGGTACAGCTGTAGAACATTCGGCACTTTAGCTTTAGGGACAACCATTTGCAAACGATAGCTGTCTCCTCGACCATTGTCCCATTACAGCACAGGACTCCATCCTGAATCAGCAAGCTATCCCATTGGGCCAAATAGCTTTTAGTGGTCGATCTCATCGCTCAGACGTCGTTCCACTTGGGCTTGGTAGCACGGGCCTTCATCCATTCCAGAATGGTCTTGATGTCCGGATCTTCCTGCTGTGCATGTTGTAAGCTGTCCTTCCTCTCGTTGCTGAGTTGGTCTATCCTGAGCATCCACTTCCTTACTCTCTTGCCTAGTACAGTGCTTGCAATCTTCAGGACAAGGTCTCCTTGACAATGCATGTGCGTTGCCATGCGATTTCCCGCTGCGGTGTTCAATCACAAAGTCGTATTCCTGCTGCTGGGTGGTGCTGTTAGCCGCACAACCCTCTCGTGATCGATCAACTTCCCTTTCTACAGTTCGCTTAGGGCAGCTGGATCGAAGATGGCCCTTTCCCCACAGCCATAGCACCTAGGGCTGTATCCATTATTGCGGTCGCAAACAGTAGCTGCTGCAACATCCCTGACGCGATGGGAACGAAGATCCTGCCGCACGGCTTCAACCTTAAGTGCATGGGCCAAGGCTTCCTTAAGTGTCTCGTGGTGCCCGAGCCTCACAGCAGCTCTGACTTCAAGATCGCGGATGCCGTCGATGAATGTCTGCATCAGGTTCCCTTCAATGAGCGCAGGTACAGACCGGTATACTTTTCGCACCAGATTCTCCACCTCTAGAGCCCACTGCTGCAGGTTTTCGTTGTTGCGCTGCACGTGACTTTTAAGCTGCGCACAAAAGACGTGTCCGCCTCCTCCTCAAGACTCCAAAGACTTCACCGAGAGCTTCCAGAACTGTTAAGGCCTTCGCGCAGGCCCAGTGTGAGAGCAGTCATGGCCTGACTTTTATTCCAGCCGTTCGCCTTCATAACAGCTTCTAACTGGATTTTGTAGAACGACCAGGAAGAAGTCCCGTCGAACGGCGGCACTTTGAATCCACGTAGCGGTGTTGTAGCTACTACGGGAGCTGTAGTTCCATCTCCAAGTTTGAGGTAGTTCAGCGTTTTCTTCATGTTAGCCATCACGTTGTCAACCTGATTGTTCACATGGTTGATTAGGGTTTCATCTTCCTCGATTCGGGTTTCAGCTTCCGACAGGCGGTTGTCATGTTGAGCAACCCTATCCTTAACCTCCCTTATCTCTTTCCCAAAGGTAGCGTGAAGGTCCTTCATGATTTTCCAACCGATGGGCTCGTTCCTCCTGTCGGCGGGCCTGTTCCTCCTGCTGCTCTTTCAACTGACGGGCCTGTTCCTTTCGTCCGCGCTGCAGCTGCTCTTCTAATCGGCGTGCCTGTTCCACCTGCTGGCGGGCCTGTTCTTCCTGCTGCTCTTTCAACCAACGGGCCTGTTCCTCCTGTCGACGGGCCTCTTCCTGAAGCATCATCATGAGAGCACCTAAGTTAGGTGCTGCAGGTGTAGGAGCTGCTGACGGGCCAGCCTCCGTGGCTGACAGTTGGCCCCCCAACGTCTGCGGCGTTGCACCACCAAATCTTCTCTGGTCCATCTCCTGCTGGCGTTGACTTTAAATACACCTTTTACACCGAAACATCCAGAATATTCCAGTAAATATGGGCGCCGTCCGTAATTCCGTAATTCTTCTGTTCGATACTAGATGGCGCTGTTGGTGGAGAGTTCAAGATTGACATTTTCTAGGAAGTCCTCCTCGCTCTGGTCCCTGGCACTAGATGGCGCTAGTGCCAGGTGCCAGACGTCAACTTAGGCGCGCAACAATAGAATAAGGGTGACAAACGAGCACACAGTCCACTTGATGGTAAGTGGATGCTGTGGCCCATAGAATTATCCTCAATTAAGAATCAAAATGCAGATGTGTTGTCACTCCTGGGGGCTAAGATGGAATGCCTCGTTTTCAGTAAAAAGAGTTCTGGTTCTCTACACTCACAACTCAAAATACAGCAGTATTGAGTTGCTATTTTATGCTAGTATGCTGTGAGAGCATGGTCCTACCCTGATGAAGACCCTTTCATTCTACAACTATAATATAGCTGCAGTGTGGCTCACATTTACCATGTTTCAATAAACATTTAAGGTAGTTTAGTATTTTTGGCCCTCTATGGACAAAAATCAATAACTTTTTTAGCACCTTGAAATAACAAAATTTTAATTACATCTAAATAATTGAGTATTGCGAGAATCGAACCTACAACTTACATCACTATAACATACAGTTGTACACTCACAATCACTAATCATCAGGTGATCAGTGATTGATAGTAGTAGCTCAATAGCTACTACCATCAATGATATAACCGATGATGCAATCATCATCAATAAACAAATACCTACTTCTGGCTGTGATGGAATTCCTTAGTTTGAGCTAACATACTATACACAAAAACGAGCGAACGAGAGCGTGAGCGGCAAGCAGCCAGGAGGAACAGCAGGGGAAACGCATTTCGCGTCAGTCTCGAGTTAATTTCTGCATGTTGTTGTAGTAATGCACATCATCATTACAGCTCTTCGAAAGTCCTCTGTTGAACATAGGCCTCCCCCTTAAGGTATACCACAAAGCACGGTCCTTTGCAACTTGAATCCATCCACTTCCTGCATCTTTTAGTCGTCACTTTGTCTAATAGGGGTCACCCTTTACTTCGCTTACTGGTACCAGGCTGCCACTCAGAAACCTTTCTTCCTCATTGATTGTCGGTTCATCTAACTATACGGCCAGCCCTTTGCCACTTCAGCGTACTGATCCATTGGGCTATGTTGGTTAGTCTGGTTCTACTGTAGATATCCTTACTTCTAAACTTATCGAACAGAGTAACTCCGAGCATAGCCCTCTCCACAGCATCTATATATAAATCTTAGCAAAATGACTCAATAATAACACTTTCAAATGTATTTTGACAAAATTGTTGTTCAAGGAGAAGAGAACATAATAGTTCATTGAATTTAAATATAAGTCTAGGATTGGAATAATGCATAATTCATGATAATTTTTGAACCTTCATTAATATTAATGGTTTGAAGGGAAAATTATACTGTAAGTAAATAAAGTTTGTTTCGTTTTGAACTTAACATACTGCTTTGGACAAACGAAAGTCATGTGTAATGTCCATGTCACACCTATGCCAGTGGTTGTTGGAACCACTAAGCTCGAAGTTGTTGACGAATATGTTTACGTGGGACAAGTAGTCCGACTAGGTAAGTTCAACTTCGACCGAGAGGTCAATCGACGGATTCAACTCGGCTGGGCAGTGTTCACAAGACTGCGACACATCTTCTCGTCAGGCATACCTCAAAATCTCAAAACTCGATAGTACAACCAGTGCGTGTCACCAGTGATGACTTAGGGATCTGAGATGTGATCCTTCACTGCTGGCCGTATGAGGAAGCTCAAAGTCGCTCAGTGAGCTATGGACAGGGCTATGCTCGGAGTTTCTCTGAGCGAGAAAAACTTAGGAATCAGGTTATCCGCAGTAGAACCAGAGTAACCGACGTAGCCCAACGGATTAGTAAGCTGAAGTGGCAATGGGCCGGCCATATAGCTCAAAGAACCGATAACCGATGGGGAAAAAAGATTCTCGAGTGGCAGCCTTGTACCGGCATGCGAAGTGTAGGGCGTCCTCCCACTAGTTGAAGTGACGACCTGGTAAGACATGCAGGAAGTCGATGGCAGGTGGCTCAGGACCGTGCTTTGTGGCATTCCTTGGACAACCTATGTTCAGCAGTTGACTTGTGAAAGGCTGTAATGAGAAAATGAAATAAAGTTCAGTTCTGCTTTCCTATTCTATGGAAGAGATTAATAAAATAAAAAATGTAATATAACTAAGTCTCCATTTTTGCAGTTTGCTATTGTTGATTATTATTTTGAGTTGTTATCAGGAAGATGCTGCTGCTCATCTTCTTGTTCGTTTCACTACCCCTTATGTTCCCATGGGTGTAAGAGGCAACAGAGCGAAACTAAAATAGAAGACGGGCAGCAGCCTCTTCCTAATAACAACTTAAAATAATAAAAAACAGCGATTGCTAATCCGCCTAACAAGTGTGGCAAAATTCTCCCTAGGAGACAATCTACTGGAGAGGCTTCCTATATTCACCTGTGGACTTTTTTTTCTCATGTTTAGCAGTGAACTCTTTTCATGTTGGACATAGAGAAATATTTCATATACATTAGTATAATAAGCAACAATATATATGGGAAAATACTCACCATATAGAGTGTATACTAGGATTTTGCAATACATAAGTTCTGTCAAGATAGAGGAATATACTGCGAATCATAATCATCTGACGGCAGTGTGCGCGCCAGCAGTCATCCATCCTCTTTAAAAATACCTGACGATCCATGCTTTCAGAAAGGAACTGTTCAATATTGGCCTTCACATGTGCTTCTACTAAATTTGTAAGATTGACATATAATTGTGATGCCATCTGTAATATAAACAAAAACAGTTGATTTCATTTATCAACAACTTTTATTAATTTAATTATAATTTATGTTTTTAGGATACTTATACAGTTTTAAGCATATTAAAAAAATAAAAGTAAGATAAATAACTTAAAACACACTATCTGTTTTTTTACAATGGTTACTATAAATCAATCTCCAATTTTATTATTATTTAATCTTTTGGCCTGCCTTTTGAAGTTGTAGTGTATGTACAGGAATTGTGTGACTTAATTAATGCCTCTCCTTCCCTTCTATCATCAGGGAACCATAAGCTAGGCCAGTCTACATCCATTAGTTGTTAACATACACCATATATTTGAACAAAACAGTTTGCTACATTGGTTATTATACATACAGCAAAGGAGTGACATAATTTGCACACATTTGTCTTTTGTACAAGGTGCAAAATTGCAAAAGACAAAAATATTTTTTGAGCCACAAAAGCACAGTTGAAATCTTTACTGTTTCCCCCAGGGGTGTATTTTAAATCTTAGTATACCTTTATGTAACCATAGTAAATTACTAGTACTGTCTTCTGCACTGCTATTTTTCTTAATTTACGAAATGCACATACAAATTTGTTTACTTTATCATTAATTAAATTTAAATGTTCAGTACAAGTTAGATTACTATTTATTATGAAGCATATGTCACAAATAAAATGTTAAATAAAAGGCTCAACAGCCTCTTTTATGATTTTTCATTTAGGATTTCAAATTAATTTAATGATATTTATTTATTCAAATAAGTGTAGCTAGTTTTATTCAAGTTTACTTTCAATTTATGGTAATTCAACCATTAAATTACACATGATATTGTTAAATTAACGACAGATTGATGCTTATTATTAAATGACTGAAATATTGTCTGCAAAAGTAAACATTTATAATTAAAAACATAGCGAAGATTATTAATATAAATAAGAAAGTGTAGTGGTCCAAGGATAATACTCTGCAAAACACATATAATTAGTTAATTTAGTTTCCATATATAATTTACTAGCTGGCCAGGCAGACATTATTCTGCCCTAACCCATGACCGTTTGTCATATAAAAAATCATTAATTTCGTAATATAAAATACATCGTGGGTCACTTATTGGGATAAAAATTATCCTATCTCTCAAGTTTGACTAAATTGCACACAGTGTGCAAAATTATATTGAAATCAGTTCAGTAGTTTAGGAGTTTATCGCGGACAAACAATGTGCTATGTACTTTTTTTTTATATAAAAATATTTTGTAAAATTATCATTATTTGGATGACAGTAACAGTTTATTATAAATAAGCTTTTAAGGCTTGGAAACGTCAAAGAACAATATTGAAGAAGGATTTAATCTCCTTTGTGAGAGCTATGTTATGAATAAGATGAAAATTGTGAGTAGCTAGTAGACTTTTGTTTCTTACAACCAAATTTCTCTTATGTTAACATATTATATTTACGAAAAAAGCATTGCATTGATATGAGTTATGGGCCTGTAGTTTGAAAGTTCTGTTTAGTCACCTTTTTTGTAAATTAGTTCACTAATAGATATTTTTAAATGTGATTGTAAAGATCCGGTTTCCAAGAATAAGTTAATTAAGTAGGCAGTTGTATAGGAATAATTTCTTTAGTGCATTATTTTAATGACTTTGTTGCAATATCATATAATCCACCAGTGTGCATATTAAAATATATATATTTTTTAATATTTTATTATCAGACTTTCATTTAACACGTTGAACGCCGCGCGGCCCACCAGTGGGTCTATCATAACTTTCCTTTGGGGCCAAGTTAAAATCACGTAATCCGTAATTTTTCACAACTTCAGATTTTTATACCAAAGTTTGGTAAATGCAATGATATGCGTAGAAAATAAAAATAGGCAAAATCTATGGACTAGTTTAAGAGATATAGCTAGAGGCTCACCGGTGCGCCGCGTGGCCTCCTAGGAAGGTTTACAGAATTTCGGTTGGCGGGGGCCACGGGGTCACGCGGCTTACTACGCATCTCATCAGTGTTGCCTTTTTAGCGCATTTGATGCTAGATCTAGTGCAGTTCTAGGGTCTATAGCACTTTTTTAAATATCTAAGCGCTAAAAAATATCTAGTGGAACCTGGCGGAAATTTGATATAAGATGGCAGCACAGTGTGATAAAAAACACTAGTGAGTCTATCTTTCGTGATCGTTTGGATATACTCCGACCAAAATATTGCTGATGCATTAATTGTTTTACCTCCCTTTTGCATTATGGCATGTAGCTGTTTTGCTTTTTATTATATAAATCCTCTAAGCTTTAGTACCTGAAAAGAACTTGTTTTATTCCACATTCAAGTTTCGTGTAAGTTTTTTAGCTCAGTTTTGTTTGTTTCGTGAACATTTTAAATGGAATTGCCAATGAGGAAGAATGCTTATAGCCAGAAATATAGATCTGAGTAGGGAGCAAATAGCATGGAATTTAATTGGTCAAATAAGAAGGTGATGGTGATGATATAGTGAAAGACCGAGAAGAAAGAAACACACTCTGGAAAAGAAAGAGTGATTGGCAAGAACCGTCAGAAGGACATGTCGCTAAGGTTACGCAGACAACGTACCAATCATGGGTCAACAAAGAAACTAAATCAAAAACTACTACTAAAGGTATTAAAATATTGCCAACAAATGTCAACCAACCTTCTCCTTGCTTACCTTGTTTCAACATTCATAATGTTGTTTTTATAATAGTTGATTTTTAATTTGATTCTAAAAAGAAGTGTCATTATAAGTTACATTTAATGATGATTTATATAGTTTAGTTTTTATCACAGAAGAAGCGTCATTATTATGTTCTGTTTATTAAGAATTTAATTATTTTAAGTTGATTTTGTTGTAAAAGAAGTACCATGTTAAGTTCGATAAACTGATGATTTCATTATTTTTAATGTAATAAATGGTTAAACTATAGACGTCCGGTACTCGGGTACGGTGTTGGGAGGGGGAGGGGGAGGTGAGGAGGTCATGGGAAGCCCCCACTACCCTTCCCCCATTGCAGAAATGTATAGTTTATGAGTAATAATTTTTTTTGTAAATTTATAACCTCACTTTTTTATACAGGAATATAGACAAAAAGTTACTTCTGCAACGGTCGTACGATGTTGGGAGGGGGGTGGGTCCGTGGGAACCACCCCCTTCCCTTCCCCTATTGCGGAAATGGTTTGGTTGGTTGTTTTGGTATAGTTTATGAATAATAAATTTTTTTGTAAATCATAACCTCACTTTTTTATACAGGAATATTGACGCAAAGTTATTTCTGCAACGGCTTCGGCACTGCGGGAAGTGCAGCCCCTTCGCCCTTGCGTAGAAAATCACAGGCACCCATGCTCGCCTCCGCAGCTTCGGCTTATTGGTCGCCTTCGGTGACTAGCCTCAGCCGTTACGGCTCACTTGGGTGCCTGTGATTTGCTACAGCGGGCGGGGGCTGCTCTCCCTCCGTGCCTATGGTTTTACAAAAACACTCTAGGGGTAGGGCAGACAAGACTATGTGGAGTTGGGGTGTGCTAATTCGGTTTTAGAACCGATTCGACCAATCTTATTTGTAACGTCTGGTTGCCCTAAACTCTGCTATGATAGTGGTAAATGAAATAATGTAATGTGAATTGTTATAATTTTGTTTTCTGAAAAACCGCTTCACTGCTCTCCACTGCGACTCAATTTGTAGTATCTAAGTCCAGTCTCCAGCCACAAATGGATTGTCTGGGTCCGAGTGATTAACTTTTTTATGAGTTTATCTGTGTTAAAAAGCAAATTGCCATATTTGCGTTTCGTTATTGCAATTTTTAGTGAAATTTATTTTTATCGTAATTAATTCAAAAGGCATTTCTGAAATCCAAAAACAGTGTAAATGGTTCAAGCTTAACCCTGACAATCCTCATAAATTGAAAACAAAATTAAAAATCAAGTACCAGACATCTACTTTATAATACGAGAACAAATTGACATATTTGCATTTCGTTATTACACAATTTTTAGTGAAATTTGTTTTTATCGTAATTAATTCAAAAACAGTGTAATAGGTTCAAGCTTAACCCTAACAAGCCTCCTAGACTAAAAACACTATCAAAATCAAGTACCGGATGTCTATAGCCAACCCTAATAACATAAACATATTATTTTCTTTTGGTTTTATTCGCGCTATTTATACAAACAAAAAAATAAGTCACGTCACTAAGATCGTATTTAGGACTTTACCTTTGATACAACTACAAGTTTCTATGGGATTTGAAAACCACATTGTCTGGAGAAGTCCAGGGGCCACGCGGCTCACTTCCATACGTGTTTTGTATAATAACTGCAATCTGTGGCTTGTGAGACCCGTTTACAGTGAATCTCTTGCGAGGCTCACCGGTGACTCCCGTGGCCTGAATGGAACAACTAGGTAAGGCTCACCGGTAGCCCCATGGCCTGAACGGAAAGTCTCAATTTTTTGCATGGCGTTCAACATGTTAATGCTATTAATAAACTATTCCGATATTTTTAAAATCTCATAAAAATGATTTTGTATCTTTTTCTACACGTAACAAACCTTATGACTACACATATTCTCAACTGCTTGATAAAGTTCTTCTAAGGAGTAGGCTCACCGGTAGCACCATGGCCCGAACGGAAAGTCTCAATTTTTTGCATGGCGTTCAACATGTTAATGCTATTAATAAACGATTCCGATATTTTTAAAATCTCATAAAAATGATTTTTTATCTTTTTCTACACGTAACAAACCTTATGACTACACATATTCTCAACTGCTTGATAAAGTTCTTCTAAGGAGTAGGCTATTGCCTTTGATGTTTGGATGGCGATAACAGCTTCTCTTAGTTTGCTCCATGTCGTTTCTTGATAATTCTCTGGAAGGTTTGGTTTACCTAGAAAAAAAAATACGCCTAGATAATGATACAAATGTCATTAAGGTTAGGACATGACTGCTAAAAGGCATTCGTAAACACACTTTTAAAGTTTTTTATAACCAGTTTCTTTGTTGTTGCCCCCGGCTTGTTCATGGTCGATGTCATCTTAATCGCCCCATTGGAGTTAGGAGTTAACAAGGAGAAGTTCGATTTCTTCTCGTTGACATTCATTTCGTTCAATTTAGGTTTCTTGCTGCACTGTTCGTTATTGACTTGAGAACGTTTTCTACACTGATTACCACCCTCCTCGACCAAAACTTGAGTCTTAGGTAAACCCGACATAAGAAAGCATGTTATGTCCACAGCCACAAAGGAAAAAAGTTATTAACACTAATTAATCAAATGACACAAATAAAAATAATTGCTATCAGTCAATATTCTATGAACACCACCATTACACCATTACGCTAAGTTTTTTTGTGACGTTTATAGAGGGCGCTACAAAATACGTAACTGTCACTTTGAAAATAAGATTATGGAGTGTAGAGGTAAGGAGTACAGACTCTGTATAAAAAAGTGCCCGTAGGAAAGCGCTATATAAAGGTGGCGTCACTGTAGCTACAGTCTAAATTTTAAAGAACTTTTTATAATTTTTTATTGAACAGTCTTTCACTATAATTATTTTTACAATAATTATTTTATTGCTTACAAAATTTTTGTTTTCAAAATCACTCTCAACGTATTATATATTTACGGCGATTTATCATTCCCTGTAGCTACTCGAGCGCTGTTGTGGAGAGTTTTTGAACTGTTATTTATTGCTTACGGATGGACACACTTTCAACTATTCTCATATGGGAGATTGTCCTCCTTACCTCTATACTCCATGAATAAGATTTTTTAGATTGTAGATCAGTGATTCTAAAAGTGGTCTATATCGACCCCTATGGGTCTATGACAACCTGCAAGGGGTCTACGTCAGCGAAAAAAAATTTTGGGGGTCCATGAAATGAAAATGGGGGTCCACGATAGTGGATCTCAACACATACACTGATAGTACCTATTTACTTACATCATACTATCTTATAATATCAAAACATATACATTATTTATAAATGTACCTATGAAGTAAAAAATTTATTATATATGTTTATAAAATTGTGTAAGTTGTATGATGTTGGTATTCGTTTTGTGGTCGCAATACATTTTGAACTTGTAAAAACCTGAGAGACTGCAGTCTCAGTGCTTCGCTACCTTGCACTGACTTGTTCAATTCGTCACTCTATAAATACGAATGTGGGACAAATACGTTTATTCGTTTCCTGAATCTTGAAAAGGAAAGTGCTAAGAAAATATTAAAAAAAAAATATAAACATATAGTATATCACACAAATTATAGTGAGTCAGTGTTATTTTGTTTGAGAGTGCTGGAGAAAAGTGAGTACATTATTTTTTATTAAATTTTAGTTATGTACTCGTAGTTAGCAAAGATAGATAAATTACACTAATCCTGACTTTAGTTATTAGTAGTTTAATATTCAATCATGCAAAAATACACGAGTACTCCTCAATAGTTTCTTTTTGAAAGTTTTAGCAATTGGTATTATAATTACAGTGCAATCTCCGTAATTCGAGCTAATTGTTGCAAGAAGATGTTCGAATTATGGAATGTTTTCGGAAAAATCAAAAAATATTTTTAATATACAGCTGCTGGATTTTCTGTCTTATTTAAATAATTTAATTTTGCTCACAGATGACTGATGCCATGTCCGAATCTAAAAAGAAATGTAGACAGTACAGTGTCGATTATTTGAAATTTGGCTTCATTCCATCATTGCCGGACAAACAATTGCCTGTGTGCCTTTTATGCAACAAAGTTTTGGGCAATGACGCTATGAAACCATCTAACTGCAGATCATCTAAGATGCCACCCTGATAAAACAGAGAAAGATTTGGAAATACTTTCAAACACTCAAAGATAAACTTCAGAAGAGACCTACACTGGACAGAATATTCGCTTCGACGTCACAAAGAAATGATGATGGTTTGCGGGCGTCTTACAATATCTCGTTACTTATTGCAAAATCCGGAAAACCGCATACTATCGGAGAGAAGTTAATTTTGCCAGCCGTTGAAGAAGTTTTATAAACTGTTTTACACAAACCTGCATCTGATATCATTAAAAGAATTCCCTTAAGCAACAATACTGTTGAAAGACGTATTGATGAAATGAGTTCTGATATTGAAAGCACATAAGAATATGTAATTATTTACAAACGACCCATTTCTCTATACAACTGGACGAGTCAACTTTACCTGATAATGCAGCATTATTATTGGCATATGTTCGTTTTATTATGAATCAAGAAATCTACGAAGAACTGCTCTTCGCAAGAACTTTGATAACCGACACTAAAGGTGAATCAATATTTCATGTTTTGAAGGATTACTTCATTGAAAAAGCAATTCCTTTATCAAATATAATATCAGTAGCTATAGATGGAGCACCTGCTATGGTTGGACGTTATCGTGGATTTATAAGCTATTTAAAACAAAATGTGTCAGGGGTGTTAGCAATACATTGCGTCATCCATCGACAACATTTAGTTGCTGAAAATTTGAGCGTTAGATTGCATGAATCACTTCATTTAGTCATGGATGCAGTAAACCGAATCCGAAGCAACGCGTTGAATACGCGGTTATTTGCGCAGTTGTGTGAAGAAAATGACGAACACTTTCATCAATTATTCCTTCAAATTGAAGTACGCTGGCTGTCGAAAGGCTTATGTTTGACAAGATTTTTTGCACTTTTTGAGACTATTTTAGAATTTCTGGATACTAAAGATAAAATTTTAAAAGAAAATTTAATGAAGAGAAAAACAGACATCGCCTATTTAACAGATTTGTTTACAAAATTTAATATAGTTAATTTGAAATTACAAGGCGACAGTTTAAATTTGATTAAAACAAAGTCCATCTTATCAGCGTTTCTTGCCAGAGTTAAACTAATGAAGCAAAATATTGGATGGGGCGAATTTTCTCAGTTCCCCAATTTGTCACAGACAAGCTCCCAGGAAGACGACGTTTCAACTTACGTTCAACATTTTATTGACCTCTATTCAGATTTTGAATCTAGGTTTGAGGATATTTGACTATGGTAATACCACCGTGGATAATTAATCCATATGGTGACATACAAGAAACGAATATCATAATACAAGAGGAACTGACTGAACTAAGTACAAACGAAGAACTTAAGGTTCAGTTTAAAAACGGATATCAGCAATTCTGGCTGCAAAACAACATACCGGTTACTTATCCCGTATTATGGAATATAGCGAGGAAATTTTTAATTTCCTTTCCATCGTCATACCTAGTAGAAAGGGGGTTCAGCGCTGTTACCAATCTCCTAACGAAAATAAGAAACAGACTGGACATCATTAGCCGAGGAGATTTAAGATTAACCCTTACAAAATTGACGCCAAATGTTGATAATTTATTATTAAAGCATCAGGTTCATCCTTCTCACTAAAAATATTGACTTGTTGCTTGTTATTTTATTTATAGTTTATTTTATGTTTATTTAATGCTACGTATTTTTACATAACAGATACAAAATTTTATTTTGGGTAGTTTTAATTTAAATTCAATTAATAAATGTATAAATTAACATGTGTTTTTACTTTAAGTTTTTAACACTAAACTTCACTACAGTTAGAAATTTTCAGGAAATCAATATCAGGTAAGTAGGTAGACCCCCTACTTACCTGATATTGATTTCCTGTAAATTTCCCAACACGGAAAAAGATGGCAAGGGGTCTACGACACAAAAAAGTTTGGGAAACTCTGATTTAGAGCAACAAACTACATTACGAGCAGTACATTGCGAGCACTGCTCAGTGCTCTCACTGGGGAAAAAGTCGTTTCGATGTGGACTGCCAGTATACTGCTGCAGTAACCAAGCGAAATATGACGTCATAAATCGCCGCCATTTTTATACTGTGAGCACTGGCGCCAGCGAGGTAAGGTGCTCTTAGTACTATGGAGTGTAGAAGTACCTCTACACTCCATACTCAGTACTTTGATCACGTAATCAAAAACATAACGGCGCCTAGGGATTTAACAGTTTCCACGAGTGATTGTTATTAATGGGTATTGTTATTCTAATAAACTCGGACATTAAGTTTTAAACGCAACAACATTCAAATAATATTTTTTCTCGTTGAACAGAAAACCTGTACATGATAAATATTTTCATTTGAAAACATTGTCGAAAAAGGAGATGACACTATACTGGAATGCGTTTCGTTTCAACCAGTAACCAGTATAGCAAACTAAAAAGAGACGGCTTCACTTTGTATTTTTGTTAACTGTATTAACGTTTTCGTTGTATTTTTGTTAACTGTATTAACGTTTTCGTTGTATTTTTGTTAACTGTATTAACCGGCAACGTAACTTCCTTTCTCACCGTTCCTTACCCACATGGGTCTGCCTAATGGGGTGGGGGGAGCTAGACATTGGTGGCCTTATTTTGTTCGCCCAATAAGAGGCACGCTTCGCAAAAGTAGGCGTAAGCACGCCGCCGGCACACCGTCAGTGGCAGTCGAGCCACAGAACAGACTTACAGAGCAGTACAAACTTTCGACGTGGCCGCAAATCAATCGCAGTGACAGTGCAATTTTGTCGTGCACACGAAAAATACAAACCTTTGTCGTGATCACTTGCCAAGAACAGTGCATATTTGTCGCGCACCACCTTAATTGCAACGCAATTCGGTCACCTCGAGGCCTTAGAGAAAGGCCGCTAGCAGAAACCCTCTTTTTTTATAGGATAGGGTAACAAAAGAGCACACAATCCACCTGATGGTAAGTGGTTGCTGCGGCCCATAGACATCTACATCTATCCTCGATTGCAAATCAAAATGCAGACGCGTTGTCATCCAGACTAAAATGGAGTGCCTCGTTTCCAGTAAAAAGTGTCTCCGATTCTCTACATTCACCATAAGAAGCAGAGCAGCTTTAAGCTACTATTTTACGCTGGTATTCTGTGAGAGTGTGGTCCTTCCCCGGTCAAGCCGACCGATTCGTGCTACAACTATGCTTTGAATAAAACTATTATTAACGGATTTTATCGCGTTTATTTACTTTAATTTATTTTTACTATCCCGACGTTTCGGGTGCTTTACAGCACCCATGGTCACGGGGGGGGGGGACTGAGATGTTTGACGTCCCAAAGTCATAGTTAGTCCGGCTACTTTTAGTTTTTGAGTATTAATTTTTGGTCCGGTTTACGCAAAACGAGCCTATAGTATCATGAAGTCTTGCAGTGGTATGCTTGGGTTTAGGTTTAATTTTGTTAATTATAGGATCCCAAGCAGATGGCAGCACCCATCCATCTTCTCTATTGAAATTTGGATGTTTTTTAATTTCAATAGCCTCGCGTATCATCCTTGGTAGGAATCGGTGTTCTTTAGCGAGGATTTGTGGTTTATCAAATCGAATGTAATGGTGGGGACGATCTTGAACATGTTCGCAGACTGTAGACTTCCCGGAGCGTCGGTCCTTCACGTCAGCTATATGTTACTTCACGCGGGTTTTTATAGATCTTTTTTGTTTGTCCTATGTAAGAGACACCACATTCACAATCTAGCTTGTACACACCTGCATCCTGTAGAGGAATATTACATTTGATGGATGGTGAAAATTGACGAATCTTCTTCGGCGGCTTGTAGTATGTTTTAATGAAAGCTCCCTTCAAGATGTAGCCAATCTTGTCTGTGACTCCTCTGACATACGGTAGTACAGCAGGCGTGCGCTCGACTGTGGCCTTTGGAATATCAAAGCCAGTTCGTCGATTTCGTATCTTACTTTTTGAGGCTTATTTTCTTTAACTATTTTCATTAATTCTGCTTTTAGCATCTGCATGTTTGCTACAATACCCTTTCCTTGTAGCCAAGCCACCAAAACTTCTTTTTTGTTCGTTTGGGTCGTTGCTTTTTGTAGTTGTACCGAATGGTAAGGGGCATTATCCATAAATATTACTGAGGGCTCTGGCAGGCCGGGCAGTAGCACGTTCTGGAACGACTCTTTAAATATAGCAGCATTCATTTCTTCGTGGTAATCAGTGGTTGTTTTTGACTCAAATGCGAGTAAGCACTTTTCCAGAAAACCGTACTTTGAAGTACCGGCGTGACATATTATGAGCCGGGCCCCTTTACCCATCGGTATTTCCGACAACAATGCTGTTGTGCCGTCTGTCCAAGACCGAGACACCGTGTGATTGGCATTTAGCCATGTCTCGTCGATGAAAACTACATTGTTCCAGTCATCAAATTTCCTTGCTTCTCTTAAAAAAAGATACTCCCTTTAAAATAATATCATATCGCTCCAGAAGAACTTTTCTCTTGTTAGTTTTTTATATTCAAAACCAATTTGTTTTAAAACTTTGGATAAGGCGGTTTTACCTCCCATAAACAAACCGGTTCCGGTACTCATTTCTCGAATAGTAGCCATATGTATGATTTCTTATTGCATCGGCGTCAAAGATATAGGATATTTGTCACTGGTTTTTTCTTCGGTGTTCGTTTTCAATTTTCTTACATGCCAGTTGTGCCGAACTTTTCTTTATTCATTTTCGTTATCGTCGCTTTGCTCACTCCAAGCGCCTGAGAGACGCGCTCTTGTACTTGTTCGAGAGGTAACAAGGGTCCACCATTTTGCTTTTCTCGCTCAAAGTAATCTTGTAACTTTATTATTAGCTTACGGTTTTCACTTTTAATGGTTTTTCCACGTTTCGGCATTGCTATGCACCAGAATCACAAGACAAATCGTAAAGTCCAATTCAGCGCCAATGTCAATTTATTAGCAGGAACAGTCAGTTAAACGAAAACCAGGTCAACAGCACAAAATAAAACCAAACTCCAATTTAGCGCCGATGTCAATATAAGTAGCAGGAACAGTCAATAAAACGAAAGCCGGGTCACAAAAAAAAAAACAAATCGAGAAGCACTGAAGATCGTAGACTATGCGCACGAGACGACCATAGACGACTGAGATGAGAACCAGAGAACTTTTAGTATTACAAAATGGCGGCCCATTACCAGTGTTGCCTACCCCTATCAAAAAATTAAACAGAGATATTTTTTCTTCATTTATCTTCTGATGATATATTTTCAAATTATTAGAAATAAAAACTAATATGTATTAAGATATGTCAGGCAACGTTACCATTGCCCGTCGTTTTTGGTGCGTCACTTAGAAATATGATAGGCAAAGTTACTATTGCCCGTTATTTTTGGTGCATCACTACAAAGAAGTACGGTTGAATTATCCTTGTAACTGCTTAATGTGGATTAGAAATATAAACATTAAACATTGTAAATAACATCGGTTTCTTCATTATTTAATACTTTAATCATTGCAAAAGTTACATAAAACAATGTACTTTACATAATGGTCTATTGGTCTAATCGGAATGATAAATTAAAATATATATTTTTTTTAACCGGAAATGCTACGCTACTTCAAAGTTACATCGTCCGTTCGATCTCGACCTGTCAGGATCGCATTCTCGCTCGCGTTAATATAAATATGCAGCTTGATCGACAACGTATTTACGACATGAGTTTGAAGCCTTTCATTGCCCATAGTTGAGGTTCAATGAAATCTTAACTCCTAACAACTGAGGGCAGCTTGTGTACTCCAAAGATAAAACACAAGCGTGTCTCTTCACAGACACGCTTGTGTTTTAGAGGCATTGAATCTTACAAGATTGATGTTGACTGCCTGCAGTGAGAGATTTACGCGCTTAACCATAGTTTCTCTTTCGGACTGCATTTGAATCCGAATCTCCCAAGCATTCGGCTGGTACGTCTTCACAACTGTGAATACCTATAAGTACCGAGCATTAATGAGCAGCAGGAAGAGAGTTGCAGAGAAAATGGATCCCTGAGAAACTCAGATGATAGTCGCTATAAGATCATTCAAGCAGTCAGCGACAATGACTAGGAGAGACTGTTCACTCCGAAATTCCTTCACCCAGTCAATTAGGCCAGGAGATCAGCTGTACGCCGGAAGCTTGCCCAAAAGGCTAACGTGTCAAACCCTGCCAAAGACTTTCGAGACGTTGCACGAAACAGCAAGTACTTCTCCACCACACACTGACACCTCAAGGACGAGAGCCTCGCCACATACTCGTATGTGAGTTGCTTACGGTGGTGCAGTATGGGGTGGTTACCAAGGAGGTCATTTTGTTTTAGGTTTTAGGGCTTTCAATATTGGCTCCACGATCTTACAGAGTAAAGATATAATTGAAATAGGCTAGTAACGCCGTAGTTGGCGGAAACGGCACGGTTACCATTTTTAGGCACAGCCTGCACATTCATTACTTTTCAAGATTTAGGCACTATTCCAGGTTCTGAATGTGCTCAAGTATATTAAACAAATCCTCATTTAAATTCAGATAACACGTCTCAGAATAATCCAGAATCGGTAAAAGGAGTGAGTGAGTGAGTCAAAGATCCGTAGCGAGAAAATAACTGGAGCGTAATATTGTAAAAATTGATAAGAGGAGAGAAGACAACACGCCACCTTGTTGTGGACCAGTTGGAGAACGAATCATCAACATGTGTTTGTTGACATCCTCGTGGCAACACAGAGGAAAATGATCAGGAAGGCCTGGAGTAGCCAGGACCCTGATGCGCCGGGGCCAGCTTTTAGAGTCAAATTCGTTTACACGGAGGGTGTCCTGGAGCTGTGGTGCGATGATCAGAAGGCTCTGGATTGGTTGAAGGGGAACATTGCTACCCTCGACCATAAATCCAACTCCTCGCTGACGATTAAGAAACATTCAGAGATACTACAGAGAATCAAGTGTGGTATCCTTATCCCTGATGCCCAGAGAGCCCGGAAAGACTCACGAGACATCGGTCATGTGTTGGAGTACCAGAACCGCTGGGTAAACATAAAATTCCAGGTTCATGGAGGAAAATTATTTGATACTCCACCAAGCAAAGAGGCAAATAACAACGTGGAAGTCATGGATACTGGGGCTATGGCTACTGGTGCTGCAGAATCACTGAATGCCGAGTCCAGTGATAAAACGGCCTGCACGACTGAACCGAAGCCACCAGTAGAGATCGGGCTCAGCATCACTAACTGACGAAGAGGAAGGTATTTTGGTATCCAATTCCAACTCGGTGGCTGACAATAAGACCCTATATCTGCTGGTAGGATTATTTTTGGGCGGGAACAACATAAATTAGCCTAGTGCAGGCTAACCTCCACCACAGCGAAACTGCGTCGTCTCAAATACGAAAGTGGTTGGATGCTCATAGGACGGCCATTGCCTTAATCTAGGAGCCATGGGTTGGAGCGAGTAAAATCAAAGGCCTAAACAACTTCAAAGGTAAGCCATTCTACAACTCCGAGCACCACAAGCTAAGAGCGTGTATTCATACTACTAAAGATATCTGTGCACTTTCTGTTGCAGAGACATGTATGCCGTAGCAATACAAAATACACAGGAGGGAAAAATAGTAGTCACCTCAGTCTGCATGCTAGAGGATGACACACCTCATCGGGCTGATGATCTTCTGCGAGAGGACTGGACTAGAGGTTGTGATTGGGACGGACTCCAACGCGTATCATCTCCTCTAGGAAATAAAAAACATAACGAACGAGGTAAGGTGTAAGTTGAATATCTCTTTAGCACTAATCTAATAAAAATAAATTTTAAACACAGGTTCCGAACTAACTTTCATGAACAAACGTTGTCACACAATAATCGACCTCACACTTGCAACAAAAGAGCAGCTAAACTAATTACGGGACGGCCAATATCGAGGGAGGCCTCATGCTCAGACCATAGATGGATCTGCTTTGTACTTCATGTCGAGATCGCCGCTACACTACCATGGAGAAATACCAGTAATACTGACATAATGAAGTATCAAAATAAGCTAACGTCTTCGCTCGCGGGTTTTGAGGGGACAAATACTATAGCAGTTCAGTCGCTCCTAGAAGAACAGATGGTAGCTACCATGCAGCATGTCCAGAAATCGCTCCACCTATATAGATAAATAGTTACTATGCAACATGTCCAGAAATCGCTCCACCAGGGCATGCTGAGGGAAAGCAACCGTGGTGGGGTAAAGAACTGGATAGAAAACGCAAAAAGGAAAGAAAAGCCCTAAATAGGGCCATAATGGTCATCCCGTGTAGTGGCGGGTAAGAATACTGACTACCCCATATCTTCCCGTGGGTGTCGTAACAGGCGACAGAGGGAAACTAAGACAGAAGATGGGCAGCAGCATCTTTCTGATAACAGCACACAGCAATAAAATCGTTTTCAGTGCCTAGAGAACTGCAATGAAGTGGACGATATAAATGACAAGCTTGTGGAAACTGTCTACGCAGTCGGAGTTAAGTACTGTAAGACCCGTAGCAGAAGAACACAATAACTCTCCGATCACACAGGCAACTGAACAGACAGATCTCCAAATGCATGCGGCGGGACTTACGCAACCTTGATACAGCTCTTATTTAAGTAGCGATTGAGCGGAACCAGGGCTCCAAAGTCTTTTCTAGAGATATTTTTGCCAAAAAGAGCCAACTGTCGAAGCTGAAGAACGAATGTGGCAGCATTGTTTCTGGGACACTGATTCTGAGTGAGATTTAGAGGTTCTATGGGCAGCTGTATACATCATAGTTGGAGCAACACGCAAGTGTGCCGTAGTAGTAATAGCTGACATTATTCCAATGATATACCGGACGTCAGTCTGAGCGAGATTGGAATGGCTATTCAGCAGCTCAAATACGGCAAACCCCCGGGTGACGATGAAATTACAGCAGAGCTTCTGAAAGCGGGTGGAAAAGTGATACTTAAAGTCCTTCAGAAGCTCTTCAATTCCGTCCTCCATATTGGCAGTACTAAGATTTTGTGTATTAAGATCGTTTGTTGGAATGCCTCGATTCCAGTAAAACGGCTCTCTGGTTCTTTACACTCACTCTATTCGAAACACAGTAGCATTAGCTGCTATTTTACGCTGATATTCTATAAGAGCTTGGTCTTTCCCTGGTCGAGCCCTACAACTATAACATAGCTGCAGCGTGGCTCTACCATATATAACTCTAATCAGACAAAGCTTAGTAAGTTAATTAATTAAAACTGGACTCAATATCAAACGCATAGACTAAACAATGCTTTGTATAGGACACGGTAGCGAGATGGCTTTTGACATCCTCTTCAACAGGTCTTGTTCTTCAAGAAAGGTGACAACGCTCTCTTGAAGAACTACGGACCGATTTCCCTTCTGAGCCGCGTCTACGTGCTGTTTTCGAGAGTTATTACGAAACGTTTCGAACGCAGACTCGATGACTTCCAGCCTCCCAAAGAAGCTGATTTCTGAAGAAACTTTAATACCATAGACAGTCAATGTACAGAAGTCCGAAGAGTACAACCTGCCACTTTGTCTTGCGTATGTGGACTATGAGAAAGCCTTTGATTCCGTCGAAATTTGGGCGGTGCTGCAGTCCCTTTAGCGTTGCCAAGTGGACTTTCGGTATTTCGAAGTGCTGCAGAACCTTTTTTTGCCGACGACATAGTCCTTATGGCAGAACGCTTGAGGCCTAAGCACTATTCTCAACGACCCCAATAGTGTCTCCCAACGTATTTATAAATAGTGACTCCCAACTCACACGGACAAAACAAAAGTCATGTGTAAAGTCCATGTCACACTTATGCCGGTGGTTGTTGGGAACACTAATACCCCTATTACACTACCCAGAATCAGGCTCCCTACGTCCTGATTGAGGGTGGTGTAATAAGAGAAAGGGAGTAAGGGGAATTAGGGCGTCAAAGTGCACCCGGTCTGCAGTGCCCTTCCACCGTGCAGTGTAATAACACTAAGGGAGTTAGGGCACTTATTCGATACGCGACTAGGGATGCAAACGATACATCAATTCTTTCAAACATCGATATGTCGTTCATAAACATGGTTTTTCATGAGCTATGTTTTATGAACGATGTCTTGCCGTAAAAGGTTACGAAATAACCAACTATTCGAAGGTATAAAATTCCGTATGTTAAAAGTTGCGAATGATGATTATCACGAATTTTATGTTGCCAAAAAGTAAATATTCGAAGCAAAATATGTCAAAGTTAGATAAAGTCAAAATTTTTAAAGTTAGAAGGTTTACGAGTATTTAGCAGAAATAACTCAATTCCGAAAATTTTAATTACGAATTAACAAACAGGCGAATGGTTTTTCAGCCGGTATTCTATCTTTTATCGGTAATTCCATTTTCGATGTAAACTTGTAGTTATTTTTATTGTAATAATTAATTAAGATAAGTTTACGAATATTAAAAAGGAATTGAAATTATTTTATTCATTTTCTTATTAATAATTATATTGTTTGAACTTTAACTTAATGAATAACTTAAGTACAATCTTATAAGTTAGTAGTTATTTTGTAATGGAAATTATTTTATCGGCTTACGGTACCTACTTCGTATTTTGTTACAATCATTTTTCTGAAATATTGATTTTTATGGATGAACGACACGGTAATATTACTATAGATAATATTACCGTGTGAACGATTATTCACCTGTTTGTATTTCGGTATACTTTCGTAGATGTATTCAGGAAATGCGATAATACTGTAGGTAACATATGGAACTACCATAAAAATTAACGCACCACTTCTTAAGAAATAAAATTAAAGCAGAAGACGAGTTTCATATATTACATGTGGGGTATCATGAAAGGGTTATTTCCCGGGCTTCATGGTCTAGATAAGATCTATTTGCCTATCGTGGCAACTTCTGTATCCCGTGAGTGGTTATTTTCAGAGACTGGATATACAATCACCCAGGAGAGAAACCACTTACTAAGCACCAGGTTGTCAAAATTGAAAAGAAATAAACTCTAAATTCAATTCGAAAGAAATAAACGTAAAAATAAAAAAAATATTTAATTAATTCTTGTTTTCTGATAATTATTCGATAAAATTAAATGTGTAAAAATAAATAGTGTAAAACTTCCTAAAATAACATAAATATAATGTTTGATTATTATACTTCTTTGTTTCATTTCTGTTCAAAATGATTATTTATTCCTTATGTATGTATTTAAATGATGATAAAAAACATCGAAAGTATCGATATATCGTACATAAGCTTTGATGTTTTTAATGAGCGATGTTGCATCCTATAGATGTGCTTACTTGGAAAAATTACGACTCGAGTTAACTCAAGTTCAAATTCACACAACTCGAACTAAACTCGAGTTACGCAACTAGAGTTAGCAGGACGAAACAAAGTAAATGATTTGTTACAATTACTTTAAAAATATATACTGTTTTCAATTGTGCATCCCTATGACATAAAATCAGGGTGGTGTAATAACTGACGTCCCAACTAGGGGCCACGCCCACCCTTCATTTAGGGCCCTGATTCAGGTTGGTGTAATAGGGACATAAGCTCTAAGTTGTTGACAAATATATTTACCTCTGGGACAAGTAGTCTAACTAGTTAAGTCTAATTTAGACCGAGCGGTCAATTGACGGATTCAACTCGGCTGGGCAGCGTTTGAAAAATTACGACACATTTTCTCGTCAGGCATACCTCAGCATTGTACAACCAATGCGTGTTGCCAGTGATGTCTTATGGATCTGAGACGTCGCCCTTTACAGCTGGCCGTTTGAGGAAGCTCATAGTCGATCTGCGAGCTATGGAGAGGGCTATGCTCAGAGATTCTCTACGTGATAAACTTAGGAACGAGGATATTCGCAGTAGAACCAGAGTAATTGACATAACGGATTAGTTAACTGAAGTGACAATGGACCGGCCACATTATTTGAAAAACCGATAATGGATGGGGAAAAAGGTTCTTGAGTGGCAGTCTCCTACCGGCAGGCGAAGTTTAGGGCGTCTACCCACAAGATGGAGTGATGGGTAAGAAATGCAGGAAGTCGATGAATACATGTGTTTCGTGGCATTCCTGGGAGGAAGCCTATGTTCAGCAGTGGACTTGTGAAGGGCTGTAATGATGATGAATGTTGAGGGCCATGAAAACCTCAATGGATGAAGACTGGGTACTATGCAAGAAAGCTAAGTCTGATTACAAAATTGTATCAGGTATCGCCATTCGACAGACGGCGTAAAACCCGACGGCAACTACTCAACATCGCCAGATGAAAACCAACGCATCCTTATTGAAACATACGTCCCAGGTAGCTGTGTAACTCAGGGGGTAAATATAGATGCAGTGATGCCAACAACCGAAGACTAGAATTTTGCACAGAGAGTGGTAAAAGTGGTAAAATCTATTGGGCCATTCACAGTTTCCTTCCCTATAAAGCGGCAGGATCTGAAGGCATTTTCCCGGCACTCCCACAGTGGGGAGGTATAGGCCTAATATTCAGACTTGTTGTCATAATGAGAGCATGTCTGGCCTTCAGATATGTTCCTAGGGTATGGTGGGTAGTGAAAGTTACGTTCATACCCAAACCAGGTAAGAGCGACTATACGGACCCAAAATCCATAACCCATTAGCCTCACATCCTTTCTCCGAAAGACGATGGAGAAGTGTGTGAAAGAGATTTAAGGGATTCGGCGCATGAGCATAACGCTACACGGTAAGCAACACGCCTATAGCTTAGGCAAATCGACAGAATCGGCACTTCACCATGAATTAACAAATATTGAAAGGGTCATCCAAAACAAGGAAATATGTCTAGAACCCTTCATAGATGTAAAAGGTGCTATACGTTAGGTTCTATCGTGGTATAGTCACGCTGTTGCTATATTACGGTTGTAGCATGAATGGGTCAGCTCGATCGGGGAAGGACCACGCTCTCACAGAATACCAGTATAAAATAGCAGCTTAATGCTGCTATGTTTCATGTGGTGAGTGTAGAGAACCGGAAACCCGTTTTACTGGAATCGAGGCATTCCATCTTAGTCCTCAAGGGTGACAACGCATCTACATTTTGATTCTTAATAGAACGTAGATGTCTATGGACCACATCGTCCACTTACCATCAGGTGGACTGGCTCGCATTGGTGTGCTCGCTTTTGTCACCCTTATTGTATAAAAAAGTGCTTTTGACAGAACGAACTTCACTAGCATAAAGGTTGCACTAAGTAGCCATAGAGTCGAACCGGTACTGACGTCTGGATAGTAAACATGCTCAGTTCACGAACAATAAAGATTGCTGGCGAATCACAAGAAGTCCAAATAAGGAAGGGCTGCCCGCAGGTCAGGGTTCATTCACCTCTCCTGTGCAATATGGTTATTAATGAACACATCTGCAAATTAAATACTGGTGTCGGTAAAAACGACAAACATGGTGTGTGAGAAGACCCACTCTCCAGTGGAGAAATGGTGCAGGAAATGTGACTTAACCGTTAACCAAAATAAAACTGACTAACTGGTGGACTGCTGAATAACTATCATCTCTCTAGTTTTTTCAGTACAAAACTCCAGCTATTCTCCAGAGGTAAAGGTATTTATGTCTTACCTAGGACAGTAAACTCAACTGGAGTAAACATAGAAAACAAACTCAACAAAGCTAGTATAACTTTCTGGCAATGCAGAAACGTGATTGGCAAACGATGGGGTCTGACGCCAAAATTACACCTTGGCTCAATAAAATTCGGCCCATGATCACATGTGGCGCTTTGGTATGGTGGACCAAACCAAATGAAACCACCACTATAAGGAAGCTTCAGCGTTACAAGAGACTGGCATGTATGGCTCCCGCAAGCTGCATAAGGACTACACCAACAGTAGGCTTAGAAGGGCCATTCTGGAGCTAACCCCGCGCTACCTACATATAACAAGAAGCGACTTTAACGGCCATTAGACTTAAAACCTTAAATCTTTGGAGTAAGAGTAGAGTTCATTATACAGGTATAATTGATAGAATTAACTCAAAAATTCCTATCTTACAAGCCAAGTACGATAAGATCCCCAAACAATTTGTATTCGATAAGAAGTGTAATACAACTAAATGAAACCGACCAGCCGAAGTGATTAAACCCAAAAAAGCTTAGAGTTTTCACGGATGGTTCTAAAACAAATGAAGGTGTAGGAACTGGAGCTTTCTCGAAAGACTTCAATATCCACATATCTACACCGCTGGGTATCCACAACACTCTTTCAGACAGAACCCATTATCTAATTTTTTTTTACCTTCATAGCAATCGATGCTAGGAAGGTAAAAGACTTCTCCGTCAGAATACTGACCGACAGTATGGTGGTACTACAAGCTCTGAGTTGCAATGTGGTAAACTCGGGTTTTGATATATGAATGCCATCAACGATTAATTGAGGTATGTAAACATAACAATGTGACTCTGCAATGGATCAAGGGACACAGTGGATCCAGGGACAACGGCGTAGCAAATAAACAGGTCAGGAGAGGATTGGCTATGGGGCCGGAACCGATCATACCAATCTCTTTTGGTAAAGTTCGTTTACTGGTACGCAAAAACTTTAATAATCAACACGCTCAGCTTTGGAAAAATCTACTGTAGGTTAGCTAGGGAGGCCTTGCTAGAAATAAACAGGCGTATAACAAAGATCTTAATGAGATTGAGCAAGCCTCTGGTAGCAATAAGTGCTATTAGAGGACATGGTTCTTTTAACAAACGTTTATTTACTACCGGTGTTACAGATAGTCCCCTGTGCAGGGCGTGTATGGAGGAGGAGGAAACATTGTCCCAAGTGTTGCTGGCATGTCCGGAGGTCGCTACATATAGGGCTAAACATCTCGGCACGCCGGGATCACTCCCCGAAATTGCTCACAACATCAAAGGACTGTTGAACTTCTTCGGGGAAATTTCATGGCTCGATTAATAACAATATTCCTGCCCACATGCAAAAAACTCGCTTAAACGTGGCGGATAACAGCCCATCGTAAACTAAGCTAAACTAACTACCAATTATCCACAAGAGTTTTAAACTCTTAGCGCACCTGACCTTTCATCACATAAAATCAATATTAAAAACGGTGTATTATGGTAAGCAGCTTAAATTTAATTCTCCCTAACGTTACGTCATAAAAGCGGAATTTTTTACGGAAGTGGGACAAGCGAACGAATTTTTATACTCCTAATCTCGCTTATTCCTAACAATTTCCTGTTTTTCTTTATATGTACACAATTCCCGCTGAGTTTAAGTAGCGCCGCGACCACGAAAAGAGCAGAAGGCCAGGCGGTGCGTGCTACAGACATGGACTTTATCTTCGGTGTTAATGAAGAAAACAAGATCTTTGGTCATTTCTCTCTTTCGCTTATTGTGTAAATGCCAACGCCAAGCGTTGGAAAGGAGAACGTTTGAATGTTGACAGAAAGTATCAACACTTTGGGTGTGGTGAACAAAAGAACAATATTAAAATCATTAATAGATACATAGAAATGAAGTTATAAATCTTGTGAATTTTAAAGCGTAGAATAGATACTAGATACAAATTACGGTTCAAAAATTACTATTCAGCTATCTAACATAACTTTAAAATATAACTCAAATTTCGTATTATATTCTTTATTAATAACTTTATTTTTAAAATAAGATGATATATACTTTATTTTCGGTTTTGTAATAATTTAATTATTCTTTTAGACAGTTTTACAGACCTTACGTGTATAAATTAAACCTATATAGATATAAAAGAACTTTCCACCTATGTACTTACTCATCACGATATCTCTCGAACCAGAAGACCTAGAGACTTTAAATTTGGTAGGAATGTTCCTTTCGCCAAGTAAGGTCAGCTATAAACGGATTTTACGAAATTCTACCCGCAAGGGGTTCGCGGGGACGTTAATTAAAAAATTCTCATTTTTATACTGACTCATCCCAATATCTCTGGAATCATAAGACGGTAGGAATATTCTTTTTGCCAAGTAGAGGTCAGTAAGGAAAAAAATTAACGAAATTCCACCCCCAAGGAGGTTGCGGGAGCGCTAACTAAAAAAAACACATTTTCAAACTATAGCTTTTATAGGTATGAAACTTGGCCAGAATATTCTTTTTGTATTTTGCCCTAAATGGATTGAATTCACGATTGGACCCCGGTAGGTAGAGCTGTCGTCAATATACAGAAATCACCCGTGCGAAGCCGGGGCAGATTGCTATTATCAATAGAGGGATTGACACCTTGTTTAGTATGGCCTCCGCACAGGAGCCTTGTAAAGTTGTTTTCTGATTTTAAAATATATTCCGTGCGAAAAGTAAGATTATACATTTTTTATATTTTTTTGTGTTTCATGAATGTAATTAAAGTTAGTTAAATAATAAACAAAAAATGTAATTCTAGCTATAGAAGAGCGGTACATCCTGCCACTTGTATATATTTACTTAAAAGGATGTTTCACTTACTCCCATACCTATGTAATGTGTGATATTTTAAAAAGAAATAAACAATTTTTAACTTTAACTTTTTTAACTCAGCATCAACTTGTTTCCCGTGCTGGAGTTCCTTTTTGAAGCGAGGCATTTTAGTTCTCAGGGTTACAACGAATCTGCATTTTGATTCGTAATCAAGAATAGATTGAGATGTCTATGTGGCACAGCATCCACTTACCATTAGGTGGACTGTGTGCTGGTTTGTCAACATTATTCAATAAATCTACAATAAATAAATAAAAAATATTTTGCGGAGAAAATATATTCGCAAGCATATGGTTACGGTCAAATATAGCTTGTTTAATATAAAAGAGCAAAGGTGATATTGATATAGTGTTCGGTGGATCGTACTTAATTCTGTTAAGAACAGTTTTAATATTTTTCATTTTATTGTAGATTTATAATTATTTATTCTAAAATAAGAAGCAATGTCTCTATGATGGTTATAAACTGAAAACGGTATTGTTACGAGCTTACGGTTCGTGACAATAAAAACTGCCGATTGAATAATTATTCACACTTAACACTTTAGTTCCCTTTATTTCACTCCGAAAGCTTTATATAGGCTTTCTCCAACGAAACATCCAGAATATTCCAGCAAATACCGGCCCCGACCCACCAGGTTGCAGAAAGTTTGAGTGTGGGGCTTTCTAGAAAGCTTAACTCTTCTATTTGATACTAGATGGCGCTGTTGGGAGAGTTCTAGAAAGATCTTGACACTCCTATTTTTGATACTTGATACCAGATGGCGCTAGTGCCATCAACTGTGGCGCGCAACAGTATTAATTTCGGTATCGTTTTATATGATACTAGCGATGCGCCCCGGCTTCACACGGGTGATTTTTTTCTGGATCTCAGCATCAGCGCCTCCTACCGGGTCCAATTGTGAATTTAAACCATTTTTCGTATCAATTTAATTACACACAAAATTTCATCATCCAGTCGTTTAGGAGGAGTGCAGTCACATACACACAGACAAAAGAATTATATTATATATGTACTAGCGATCCCCGGACTTAAATCAACCAGATTTTTTTACTGGGGCTCTCTAAAAGAACAGGTACTGTACTTCAAGCGTATTTCAAGTTTGGAGGAATTGCGCAGTCGTGTGCAGGAGGCCGCTTCAAAAATAACTGAACGGCGCTACGCACGACTTATTAGAAGATCATTTATCATAAGATGTCGAGCTTGTATCAGATTCAGTGGCAGAAAATTCGAACACCTGTTATGAAATAAAGATTGATTTATGTACAACTTAAGGCTTTTATTATGACAATTTAAGACAAGATTATTTTTTTCTTTCTTCAGTCGAATTTGTTCTTTTTGCATATTTAAAGTTAAATAAAATTATGTATTATACCATTTTGTAAACTGTATTAACTCCTCATATTTTTGAAATAGTTAGCCACTGAGGTCTTCATAGTTTTTGTTCCACCTGGAATGTATTTTTATTTGAGTGCTAGAGAGTTGTATTGAGCGCCCCAGGATTATCCATTCGTGCTACAACCATAATATAGCTGCAGCGTGGCCCTACCGCGTATTAAACAATTACTGAACATTATCAATCTAAAATCAAAAGAATGCGAACCACTTTTCACTTAGGATGGTGGTACTAGGTGGTAGGGAAGGTCCTTTTTTGCCTAGGGTCCATCTGGATAGGTACTTCCCTGTTGCCTATTTCTGCCGCTAAACAACAGTGTATGTTTTGCTATGTTCCAGTCTGAAGAGTATAAAGAGCCAGGATAATTAAAGGCTGTGAAATATTTGGTCTTAGTTCTGTGTCCTTGTTTGTTTGAAGTTATTTGCAGTGTCCAAGTCCTGCGTCATTCACTTACCATTAGGTGAACCAGTTCGCATGTTACTTCACTTATTAAAAGAAATATATGTGACTCTACATGGGCTCTACCAAACTAAAATAATCAAATAAATAACTAAAAGAATTTTCTTATATAATTATTATGATTGAGAGAATTAACAACTGAATGTAAAATTACTACGTTAATAATTGTGTTGTAGAAAAGAACTATTATTTTTTATGGAAATAAGTTTAACAAATGAGCACACAATCCATTTAATGGTACCTAAATAGATTCTGTAATCCATAGACAACATTAACATCGTTGGTTAAGAAACAAAGCGCAGTTGTATTGGCACCTCAGATCATAGATTTCTATGATCTGAGGTTGGCACTCTTGAGGGCTAAGACACTATACCTCGTTACCAGTGTAAAAAAGGTCTTCAATACAAAACACACCAGAATTATGCTGCAGTTTACGTTGGTTTTTTGTAGGAGGGCGGTGTTTTTCGGTCGACCCATTCATCCTGCAGGCATAATCACTGGCTCTACCGTATAATATAATATATCTTCCTTCTTTAAAAAAAACGTTATCTCCTGTATCGTGGAGGCAGTTTATATACATAAATTTCACAAGGACAAACATCTAGATCTGGAACAATTACTTGTAGGCCATACAAATACTTGTTCCGTGCGGGATTCGAACCCGCGGCCCTTAGCGCGTAACTCATTACAAAGCTACTACGCCTCGGAGCCGTCAAATATATTGCAAGTGTAAAATGTAAGCTTGTAAATAGCCTAATAAGTAAGAGCTTTTTAAGATAATGGAAGTTAGAGCTATGATATTAGCACTGATCTTTTTCTAGCGGCCTTATTTTAGTAAGTAAGTTCTTTGTGTTTTGTAATTGCTAAAGTGTTTTTAATATTATTTTAAAAACTCATATGATAGCAAAAATAATTTTTATATACATAAGGGGAGCGTAATTGTTGGAAAATTGACCAGCAATCATCATCTTTATTGTCTTGTGTACACAATCCCGGTGATAAGATTTTATTTCACCCTAGCTGAAAGTGCAGGTCCCGGGGGCGGGGTCGTAACAAGTGTCGGGGGCACATGTGCGCTCGGCACCGGCACAGCTCTCCCATTCAGTATCTATTCATTCAGTACGCGCGTCGGTTCATTTCGGAACGGCCGTGGGAGTGTGTAGGCGGGAATATTCGAGCCGACCGATCTTACGCGCGCGCGTATTAAACTTTTTTTTTTAAAGCGGCTGCTGCCGTATACATATTTCGTAGAAAAATATGCTTGTAGTTTAGTTTTTTCTTTTTAAAAATGGGTGAACAAACGTTTAACATTACGGACGATAATTTAGAACAACACATTGTTACTTTGTTCGAAAAATTGGAATGCATGCGTAAAGATGCGAATACTGACGTCGGGTTGTCGGGCAAAATGCCGGCAAGGCTGGAAGTGCGGACCTTATCTTTGTGGAAGGCTGTGCTAGCGGAGTGTGCAGCGTCTTTTCTGTACGTGTTCATATTGTGCGGGGCAGCTGGCGGCGCCGGCGTTGGTGCGTCCGCTTCAGCTGTGCTCCTTGCCACCGCTCTCGCGTCCGGCTGCGCTATGGCCACGATTACACTGTGCTTTGCGAATATATCTGGTAAGTCGACTAGAGTCGACGTACAATTTATGACTGTCTATTTACTCTATTTATATCCTTAAGTCTTTATGGAAGCGATCAAATTATTTTTGGTTTGTACTAGTTTCAGTTACATTGTTGAAATTAATAAAATGGCTGAATACATAAATAATATTTAATAGCAGACAGCCTTGATTTTGCGGCTACCACTAACTTTGTTCTTCCCAAATTGAAGTATCTCGTTACTAAATCCAACCCATACCGCAGCGTAATATATTATTAATTAACAAATATTAATTTCCACATAGCTGTATTCTGTTGCTTTTAGTAAACGATCGATCCGTTTTATTGCGAAGGAAAAAAATAAAACTTAAGAGAAACAGATTACGGAAAGAAAATCTTAACTCGTTACATTATTATTTTTATACATTTTGTTTAAGAATAACTGCTCATGACGGTACAGAATTCACGACATAAAGAACAGTTATTCAGAATGGGTAACAAAGGATATTTATCAACCCATTTCATATAAGGCTGCTATAGTTAATGCTATTAACATCTAGTGGTCTTCTTGAGATGGTACATTAATCATCTAAATGCCATCTGTGAAATACTCAGATAGAAATACCTACTTTTGAATACTCAGAGATGGTGAGCAACTTAAACGGTGCTTGATATCTGGTACTCGGATCCCCAATTCACCTGTCAATTTAAGCTATTTCAACAAATACAATAGAATAGGCCAATCCAACTGTTGACTATTAATTTCTAATAAAACATAAGATGAATTAAAACCAGGGGGCATCAGCGTTGAAGTTCCTACAGGATTTGTTTACGAATTGTCGTCTGTGATGGTGAGAAGAGGGTTAATTATTTTCTTGCACAAAGGCTTAGTAAAGCCATTCAGCGAGGAATTGCAGTCAGCGTTCTTGGCACTATATCACGGGAGTAGGACTGTATGATAAATGACAATTTAAATTTTTAGTTTTTTTTATCAGGGCAATAAATATTTTACATATGAATGTTACGTAATTAAATGATTAAAAACATAAAAATAATATAATAATTACATGAATTAGCATAATATGATGCAAGTAAAAAAGATTACGTTTGTAAAAAGTTAAACGAAATTGATTAAAACTCGATTTACACATTCATAACATTATGCTCATAATATAATACATGTAATCTGTAACCCGTTATCCGCTAGGATACTGCAGCTGCGTATCCGAAGAGGATGCCATCGTTGGCATTAAATAAAAAGAAAACAACAAAAGCCGGTCAACGCACTACCACATGTACTCGTATCACTTCTAGGTGTACTTTTTAATTTAGTAGAGACATTAAATTAAAAAGTACACCTAGAAGTGATACGACATAAAAGGAAAAACTAATTTAAAAAATAATTTTATTTGAGAGAACTAAACCAAAATAGCAAAATATTTAATTGTTTGTATGTTTTTAGACGACCGTTAGGTCTACTGTCGGTCTGTGTTGCTCATGAGGCACTTTTGACACTTCATAATAAAATAGTTTGCAGAAATCTATGCCTTCGATCATGTCGCCTGAGGGTAGTCCCCGTATATGAGTGAAATACGTAAAAAATCGATGTAGTTAAAACTCTTTATAGTAATTTTATTTATATACCTAATATGTTCGTAATCGGTTTAGAAGATCATCAGTATTGGTTATTTTGCTGTTAATTTATTTTTGTGGAAGAATTAAAGACAACCTCAATCCCCAAAATAAGAAAAGTAATTATGTAAAGGGGATAAAGTATACACGCCTCGTAGCTCTTCCTCTTCAAAAACTTGGAAACACACATCTTAACTTTTGAGCGGCTATTAACTTTATTTCCGTGTTTTAATATATTACGCAGAGTGCCGTACGTTTATTTCATATATTTTCATAATGCACTTGCTTAATTTTATCCATAATTTTTTTTTATTGAGATTATTTTATTGCGAGAATTAAAAAATATTCTTGATATTATTAAAAAAGTTGGATGCAAAATAAATCAATATCTATTGTTATAAATAAGTATGGTATGGTTACATCATATTAGCTACATGCGATTTATCTCCAGTTGCTCGAAGGTTGCGGTGAACGAAAAGACTCGGACGCAGATGTTCTTAATTATCTGGTTTTTAACAAGCTTGAAATATCAAGCGAAAGCGAACTGTTTCTACATGTTGTGTTAGTTTCACGATATTTTTTGTTATACTGATTGTATAAAATATAGCTTATACTTTTTTGTGTAGAAACGTTTTTAAAATGATAGTGTTGGTGGAAACTATGAGGGTGAATACTACAAAAAAAGTTTTTAATACAATTATAAATAGTCTTTATATTTATAGAAGATCCAACACGTGTCGCACCCTTCACCCTTTAACCCCACGTCATAACTCTATAATGGCGACACTTGATGGCGGGAACAATGACATTTTAAATTGTGTCATAATATCCGTGATACAGATCATCGCCGCGTTCACTTCAACAATCGAGACCTAATTCGGGTTCTCGGTTAATGTTAGTGAGTTGGCCGTTATAAATCTTTAAAAGTTCACTGTTGTCCGCTTGCCCTAATTTTCACTAATGGCTGAACACGGAGCATCCCTATTTTAAGATCGCACTAATGTGAGCTGAAGTTTCGATCGGTGTGAGCTTTTGCAATTCGTCTCAAAATTTTAATTATTCCATTCCGTTTATAACTATCGTTACTGTAAAAATAAAAAGTCGCTATATGCTGATGTAAACTTTTCTTTCAACATACATTAGCCTAATGGCGGGGCGCGGACCGCGAAACTCAAAAAGGTCGTGGGTTCGAATCCGCCGTTCGACTACTGGCGTGAACCACTCGTAACACAAGAAATTTAAGCTTGCCACGAGTATTTAAGGGGAATATTAGTAATGTTCATAGCATTGTTAATATTCTTTAAAAAAATTCAATATAAATATTTAAAATTCACATTCTTTGTATGGTTAAACTCAACTAGCATGTTTCATATTCAATTACGACCAAACATAGACTTGAATTTATACCTCAGACCAACAAAGAAATAGACTATAATAAATTTTCGGAGCAGTATTATTTTGTAAAATAACAAAGAAAATATAAAATTAACTTGTTCCCTTATGGGAAATATAAGTTTAGTAAAATTATCTTTATAACATAACATAAACACTCACGCCTGTCACCCAGAGGGGTAGACAGAGACTACAGACTTCCATTTGGCACGATCCTGGCACACCTCTCTCACATCCTTCACGTCCATATGCCTACGCATACATGCTCGTCGGTTGAGGGTACTCCTAATTTGGCCCATTTTCAATATATCGCCAATTTTGTCGATAAACTTTAGTCTATGACGTCCCTTTCCGACTTTGCCACTCACTTCTGCAACATATATTTGCTTTGTAACTCTTTCCTTATTCATTCCTTCCACACGACCAAATCACCGAAGTATTCCTTTCTTAATCCTGGTCACAACATCATCTTGCAGACCACACTCTTCTCTTATCACACAATTTGTCACCCTGTCATTCAAATTCAGCCCTAACATACTCCTTAACGACCGCATTTCTACTGCGTTTATGCTACTCTCGTGCTTCTTCTGCCACACCCAACTTTCACTACCATATGTTGAAGTAGGGACCAACATAGCATTGGTATCTTGATAAATGTCTTTATTAATTTATTTTTATCCTTTGTTATGTTTATATAAGCCCACAGCTGAACATAGGCATCCTTTATAGATTGCCTTTAATAGGGGATTTACACAAAGGTGCCACGCTTGGCACGCTAGTTGGCAACTGCAGTTATAATTTTGAGTTGTTATCCGGAAGATTTTGCTGCCCATGTCCTGTTTTAGTTTCCCTCTGGCGCTTCTTAGGACGTCATTGGGATGATATAGAATAGAAGATATTCTTACACAGATATTAATACTCGTTCTTATTCAATCTGTTCTTTAATGTTTATTCATGCTTCAAGTTTACATAAATGAACATTAAAGATATTAATAGTTATTTTGCAACCATCCGCTAAATTAAATAAAATGATGTGCCTTCCCTAGTTTGAAGAGCACCTCCCGCCCTCCCTCAATTGCGTGCACTAATCCCGTCAGCACCAATTCCTGCAACACTACTCCCAACGCCACTACTCCCAACACCACTATTCTAGGAAAGACACAAATGTGTCTTACTGACGGGATTAGTGCACGCAGTTGAGGGAGGGCGGGAGGTGCTCTTCAAACTAGGGAAGACACATAATTTTATTTAATTTCGCGGATGGTTGCAAAATAACTCTTTATTCTTAATCTTAATAAATCTTTATTATAATGGATTTCCGCAAAGTAACTCCTGTTTCTATCAATTATCTTAAATGAACATTTCTTTCGTTGGAAATTAAAAATATGCTACGAAACTGCAGAAACTATCCTTTGTGAACTGATCGAAGTTTTAAAATTTATCTTTTGATTTGCTACCCGAATATCCGCAGCTGTAAGTATACAGGGAGTGAATACTAAAATTTCATCTGTACGACATTTGTTATTCTTCTCACTTCTCGCACACCTCCGTTATAGGTGCTTGCTACCTGTTTTTGTGTGATGCATCGAGGGTTGTAGTGAACAAAGGCTAAAGCTCATTCAACGTAATGCGACTTCCTATAGCTCCGAACTTTTTTGTTGAGCACTATTGGTACAAGGAATCGTAAATTCGGATTTTATGCTCCTTCTCAATCGTTTGGGTTACCTCATACCTGTGCATAATACCAAATTTATTACGTCAATAATTTTAAGAACCGTGATAGTTCATGCAGGGGCTAAGAATATGCAATTAATTTCTTGATTCGATCTTCGCCGGCACCGATAAAATTTTAAGTGCTTTGTTTATTACGTGTTAAGCGTTGTTGGAATAAGAAAACGTCTTGAAGAAACCTGTCTGAAGAATTAAAATATTTCACATATTATGACGATGTGACATCTGTTAACACGCATTGGGGCAGTACGCTGATCTTATTGCTCCATAACTCTATCAAAATTAAAGGGGACCGATGTCCATCAGAGGGACGTATGTAGACCATAACTTTTAACTACAATATTGTTTAAGTAAGATGTTGCCACTTTCACTATTTATTGTTTATATTAACTTTTATGTTTGCTTGTTTCATTTGCTGTGTCTTGAGTTTTAGTGTTTGCTAAGCTTACAGATTTATAAAATTGATGTATTAAATAGATTTTTCACAATGTTTAATGTCTTTTGTATCATGAAACTAATTTATGTATACCTTGCCTTTTCCTCATACGTTGTATTTTATGCGCTAAAAGTTTGTCTGGAAGAAATCGCTTCTAGGACGATAAGATCTATATTTATTTCATTTTGTTTTCGTTTTAATGTGCATTAGGGTACAGTAAAGAATAATATATTGGTTGATTGATTAAGCTCGACTTCAGTAGCCTAAAATATTATGTGTTTAATTTTGAATAAAAGTCAGTAAACATAACTTACGAAATGATATATTAGCGTGGCCTTAAAAATTGCACCAGTGTTATATCCATTCGTATCGACAAACGGGCCAAGTAACATAATTTTTTTTATAAATGTATTCAAAACGTGAATATTTGAATGTTACTTTTGGCGTTACACGTTTTCTTTCATTAGTAAGAAGCAACGTGTTGCACATTATCACTTAGTTTTCTTAGCAGAAGTCCCTTTTGAAGGGAACAGGCCAGGTGTACGCAATATTCAATTTACTGTAGCTGTCACAGACAGGTGACGATTGACGATACAATATGGAATAGATTCCACAGATAATAATGTACAGATATATTTTATTGGCACGAATATTTCTTGACTGCCACGTCTAGTCGTTCTAAACGCGGTTGTTGATTATGAGGTCCTGGGTTCGTATTCCGAGTGGGGTCAAAATTAGTTATTGGATTTATCTGATAATAAATTCCAGTAGACACCCGGAGTAAGGAAGTTTAAGGTGTTTCGTCCCCGTGCCTTGGAAAGCACGTCGGACCGTAGTTCCTGTGGCTGATCTTTTTCTGGTCGCGTCGGCTGCCGTCCCATCGGATATGAGAGTGAGGGAATAGAGAGTGCGCCTGTGCTTGCACATGCACCTGGGCACTATAATCTTGTCCAGCCGAGATAGCTAGGCGTTGTTGAGACTGGATACCGTGACCGAAATTCGGTCTGACTGGAGGAGGAATATATATATATATATATATATATATATATATATATATATATATATATTTAAATTAATAATGATAATGAAAGTTTTCCTTTTTTGATTAATAACAATAAGTGAGGACTCTAAGGTACTTGAATATAAGCACGATAAATAAGTAGGAATTAAATATCAATCATTTTAAAAAAATATCAAAATAGGAGCATATAGTACTTACTTTTCATACAAATGTTCATATTTCGTTAATGATTTGTCAGTGAATATATTCTTAAAAAAGATATGTAAGTATTTTGTACTGTACATTTTTGCGAACAATATTTGGTAATAAATTTATTTTAACAACTGCTCAACTTTGGTTTCCAATTAGGCGTACTTAACGTTGAATTTCAGAGACCTTTTCTGGTCCAAAGGAAATAATTATATCTTTGGCTTTTTAAAAGTCCTTGCAACAATAAAGAGCAAAATATACTGCTGGGTCGCCGAATCTTCGTTCAGAATTATTTCAATTGAAAAGAGTAATAATAATAAATACATCGTTTTCTTCTTCATGAGTCTAATGAATTCACTGTTTTATAAGTAGACCTTCATAGGAATTCAATAAAATATTATTAAAGATTTGCTCATACTCGCCACAGCAGGATAGGCGCATTGGTAAATGGTACAATTTGTTGCGTTATAACTTTTAGGATTATTTACATGTCTATCAATATCGGCATTTAAATAGCACAATTATTAATTCTTAGTTTTTTACAATGTCATTATTATAACCTTTTAAAAATTGTGAAGTGTAACTAAAATATTATTTTTAATGCGAGGTACTACGAAGAATTACAATGAACATTTCTAGGCTAACCATTTTGTACTCGTATATTAAAACTTAATAGCAAGTTGCTTATTAAGATAATGAAGCCTCGTTGGTCTAGTGGTTGTAGTAGTGCGATTGCTGATCATGAGGTCCTGAGTTCGAATCCCGGATCGGGCCAAAAAATCAATTATTGAGTTTTTCTGTAAAGAAATTCTCAGTAGCTGCCCGGAGACAGGAAGTTGGCGGTGTCTCACCCCCGTGCCTCGGAAAGCACGTAAAGCCGTTAGTCCTGCGCCTGATCTCTCTCCGGTCGTGTCGGTTTACCGTCCCTTCGGATTGTGAGAGTGCGGGAATAGAGAGTGCACCTGTACTTGCGCATACACTTTGGCACTATAATCCCGTCCTGCGCCGATGGCTAGCCTCCGTTGAGGCAGGCCGCCGTGGCCGAAATTCGTCACCGCGTTTTCTTATAGGTTAGGGTGACAAACGAGCACACAGTCCACCTGATTTTCAGTGGTTACTGTGGCCGATAGGCATCTACATCTATTCTTAATTACGAATCAAAATGCAGATATGTTGTCACCCGTGAGGACTAAGATGAAATGCCTCGTTTCCAGTGAAAAGGATCTTCGGTTCTCTACACTCAATATACGAAACACATTAAGCTACTATTTAACGCTGGTATTCTGTGAGAGCGTGGTCCTGCACCGGTCGAGCCGACCCATTCATGCTGCAACTATACTACTAATATAATTGCAGCATGGCTCTACCACGCATAAAAATGTGCAGGTAATGTTGGGAATTTTGAGAACAGATCAATTTGATTGTCAATTCTTGGTCATTGAAAACTTTTTTATAGAAGTGAGGGTCACGGGCGAGCATAAGTCTACTTGATTGTAAGTGGATGCTGTGGCCCATAGACACCTACATCTATCACCGATTAAGCATGAAAATGCGTTGCCACCCTTGAGGACTAAGAAGGAATTCCTCGTTATCAGTTAAAAAAAATCGGTTCTCTTTATTTACCGCACGAAATACGACTAAAATAGTATTATACTGATATTTTATGTTGGTATTCTGTGAGAGCGTGATATTTCCGCGGACGAGTCGAAATATTCGTGCTGCAGCCATGACATAACCTCAGCGTAGCTCTAGCACTTAAAAAAGGGCCGGTTTAAATTTTGAGAAGTGACAAGTGCGAGTGGCAAGTGCAACTGACAAAATGACAAGTGGTTAGTGCGTAATTTATTCACACATATCACTTGTCACTGCCTGTTCACACGCACTAAACACTTGTGATTTGTCAGTTGCACTCAACACTCGCACTTGTCACTTCTCAAAATGTAAGCCAGGCCTAACTCTTACTTGGTAGAGCCTTCTGCAGCGTACTATCACTGTAACCGACGTTAAATAGTATATATAATGTTATGTTGTTTTGTGTTGTGAGTGTGGTATGTTGTTGGTATGGTAAGTGAGAAGTTAAGGATCTTTTTACTTTTAATACGCTATCCTTCTTTGTGGGGGTGACAATGTATCTACATTTCGTTTCTAAATCGAGGATAAAATGTATTTCACAGCCGGCCACTACTTACTTTTAGGTGGAGTGTATGCTTGTTCATTAACATTACCTCTTTATAAAAAAAAGACAAACGCAATGACAGTTATAAAATATAAGCTTTTAATCATTGAAGTAATATGTACTTATTATAAGTACGTAGTACTCGTACATAATAGCTTTTAACAAATATAATTCGATCAATATTTTGAGTTTGTAGTATGTAAACATACACGCTCAAAATATTCATTTTAAGATTTTTAGATTTTTATACGATCTACAGCTAAAACGTAGATTTTTTAATTTTTTTTTTACAAGATCTACACTTTAGCTTTTCACTAAAATGTAAGAAAATGAAAATAACATAAGATTTCATTGAACCAAAATATCAATATATTACGTTAAATGTTGCTCGCAGTTGATAAAATATATTGTGTTACGACACGGAATCGATAAATCTCAATTCTCTTACTGTTCTATCTTACGTGAATAGAATGTATATATTCCAGGGTACGGTGGTACGTTATCCGTTAGTTAGGGTCCACATATTACGCAGTAATTATTTTGTTACGTTTGTTTCCCATCATAATGAGCATTAAGCTCAAAAGGCAAAGGATAAAAAAACAAAATTCCGCATAATGTTTCATGGAATTTTGCTATGGGGGAATCTCAGAAACATATTTATTTTGCAGTGGAGAGCTACAAAATATATAATTATAAAAATTATATTAGCATATTACTTATAAAATATTTATAGGTAAGTATGTATAAGTTTGGCGTCTATGTTTACGAAAATTTTACGAAAAATACACAAAAAATAAATGTGTAAAAGAGACGCTCGGAGAAGTCTGCTGTCTGTGAACACGTATAGCATCGCCTCCGTCACTACATCAGATTTGATACGGATCGGACAAATCCTCGCTAAAGAACACCGATTCCTTCCAAGGATAATTTGCGAGACTATTGAAATAAAAAAAATCCTAATTTCAATAAAGAAGATGGCTGGGTGCTACCATCTGCTTGGGATCCTATAATTAATAAAATTAAATGCCACCTCAAGCATACAACTGCGAGACTTCAAGATACTGTAAGTTTATACTGTGTGGATCGGAACAAAAATTACTAATTTTAAATTTTTTGTTGTAAAGTGCTCGAAACGTCGGGAATTTAAAAAATTATATACGCCATAAAATCCATAAAAAACCAGTTTTATTTACGTAAAAGAAAGTTAGTTTTATAATATATATTCCGTATAGGTATATAAATTCAGCGTGTAGTAGCGGTGTAAAAACTACCACGGCCCCATAAGGTCCTGTGGTTGTCGTAAGATGCGACTGATGGAAAAAACTAGGAGATGGGAATCAGTGTCTTCCAACCAGCGGCTACCAACCCGAGACACGTCAAATATGGGAAATAACTCCTTTATGAGCAAATCCTTTGTTGTGAAGTGCACCTTGGATAAACTGTAATGTAAACAATAATGAATAATACAATTAGTCGGCTCTACAGATTGAGTAATTTATTCATCATCATTACAGCCCTTCACAAGTCCACTGCTGAACATAGGCATCCCCCAAGTAATGCCACAAAGTATGGTCCTGAGCCACCTGCATCCATCGACTTCCTGCATGTCTTACCAGGTCGTCACTCCATCTAGTGGGGGGTCGCCCTACACTACGCCTACCGGTACGAGGCTGCCACTCGAGAACCTTTCTTCCCCATCGGTTATCGGTTCTTCGAGCTATATGGCCGGCCCATTGCCACTTCGGCTTACTAATCCGTTGGGCTATGTCGGTCACTCTGGTTTTACTGCGGATATCCTCATTTCTGAGTCTATCACGCAGAGAAACTCCGAGCATAGCCCTCTCCATAGCTCGCTGAGCGACCTTGAGCGTCCTCATACGGCTAGCAGTGAAGGACCACGTCTCAGATCCGTAAGTCATCACTGGCAACACGCACTGGTTGTACAATCTAGTTTTTAGAGATTAAGGTATACCTGACGAGAAGATATGTCGTAATTTCCCGAACGCTGCCCAGCCGAGTTGAATCCGTCGATTGACCTCTCGGTCGAAGTTGGACTTACCTAGTCGGACTATTTGTCCCAGGTAAACGTACTCATCACCAACTTCGAGCATAGTGCTCCCAACAACTACCGGCATAGGTGTGACATGGACATTAAACATGATCTTTGTTTTGTCCATGTTCATCTTAAGACCTATCCGTTGGGAGGCACTATTGAGGTCATTGAGCATAGTGCTTAAGTCCTCCAGCGATTCTGCCATAAGGACTATATCGTCGGCAAATCGAAGGTGAGTGATGTACTCGCCATTGATGTTAATACCGTATCCTTTCCAGTCCAGTAGCTTGAAAACGTCTTCCAATGCAGCGGTGAAGAGTTTCGGGGATATAACGTCACCCTGTCTTACACCTCTCTGCAGTTTGATAGGTTTCGAGCTCTAGTTCTGTACTCGGATAGCCATCGTAGCCCTACTGTACAAACACTTCAGCACTTCGATATACCGATAGTCAACTTGGCACCGCTGAAGGGACTGTAGCACCACCCAAATTTCGACGGAATCAAAGGCTTTCTCATAGTCCACATACGCCAGGTAAAGTGGCAGATTGTACTTTTCAGTCTTCTGTACAATCTGCCGCAGGGTATGTATGTGGTCTATGGTACTGAAGCCTTTTCGGAAACCGGCTTGTTCGGGAGGCTGGAAGTCGTCGAGTCTGCGTGCGAGACGATTCGTAATGACTCTCGAAAACAGCACGTAGACGCGGCTCAGAAGGGAAATCGGTCTGTAGTTCTTCAAGAGAGCGTTGTCGCCTTTCTTAAAGAACAAGACCACCGCACTTCTGCTCCACCCTCTGGAGTAGTGCTACCATGGAGGACGGAATTGAAGAGCTTCTGAAGGACTTCAAGTAACGGTGTTCCACCCGCTTTCAGAAGCTCCGCTGTAAATCCATCCTCGCCTGGGGCCCTGCCGTTTTTAAGGTGCTGGAGAGCCATTCTAATCTTGCTTAGACTGACGTCCGGGATATCATCGGAATAGTATCGGATAAGACTTGCTCTTGGATCGTTACTCACACTTGCGTGTGGCTCCAACGATGATGTGTACAGCTGCCTATAGAACCTCTCAATCTCATTCAAAATCTCAGGTGTCCCGGAAACGATGCTGCCACACTCAGTCTTCAGCTTTGACAGTTGGCTCTTACTGGCAGACAGATCTCTGGCAAAGACTTTGGAGCCCTGGTTCCGCTCGATTGCTTCTTTAATACGAGCAGTATTAAAGTTGCGTAAGTCTCGCCGCATGCATTTGGAGATCTGTCTGTTCAGTTGCCTGTATGCTGTCAAATCTGTTGACTATTGCAGCCTCATCTCCCGTCTAACAGCCATGAGATTAAGAGTGTGATCGGAGAGTTTTTGTGTTCTTCTGCGGCGGGTCTTGCAGAACTTAGCTCCGACCGCATGGACAGTTTCCACGAGCTTGTCATTCATATCGTCCACTGCATTGCAATCTTGTAGGCACTGAATGCGGTTACGTAACTCGAGCTGAAAGTTTTCGGGATTCTGGATTAGAGCACGAGGGGGACGGAGCGTTGATTTCATTAGACGAGACCTCTCCAACTTAAAGTTTAGGTTCAGTGTGCCTCTAACCATTCGGTGATCCCTGCTAGTTTTCACCCTTGCGATCACTGAGACATCACTGAACAGTTGGCGTCTGGTCGTCATAATGAAGTCAATCTCATTTTTTGTCGAACCGTCGGGGCTCGACCAGGTCCACTTCCTATGGGGCCGCGTCTGGAAGAAGGAGTTCATCATAAAGAGTCCCTCTTTCTCCATAAAATCGGCCAGCTGCTGGCCCCTTCGGTTCCGTTGCCCTACTCCAAATTTCCCTAACTTCAGCTCACCGTTTTCTCTTGTGCCTAGTTTTGCGTTGAAGTCTCCCATCAACACCGTGTAGTGGGTTTTGGAGGAATGCATGGCTTTGGAAATATCCTCATACATTTCCTCCACCTCCTCATCGGGATGTGCCGAGGTTGGTGCGTAAACCTGTATGACCTTCAGCGAATACCGTTAGGTGATTCTGAGTTTTTTATTTACTAGCAACAAAGGCTGCTAATTCTAGTGGTACGAATGGTGATATTGAAAGAAAAAAGGCAGTCTTTAGACATCTTAATAAGAGAGTAAAAGAAATAGTTGAAAGAAAAAAGCAAGAAAGAACGGATAAGAATGATAGAAGAATATCGGATAACTTCCAGGCAAATATTAAAAATGTTCTGGAAACTTGTAAGAACTGCCAGGGGACATTCAAAACAGCCTATGATGAATGATATAAGAGACGAGAATGGCTATATTCTGAATGATGAAGTTTTGAGTTTAAAGAGATGGAAGGAATATTTTGAAAGCGTGTTTATGAGTGAGGAGACAACGTGTGTACTAAGTGAAGTAAAAACACCGAAAGAAGAGAAAAGAGGTAGCGAGATAAGTATAGATGAAATAATGAAAGCAATGAAAAGCATGAAAGCAGGAAATGCTAAGGGCTGGAGACGAAGTGGTGGCAGGCCTGCTGCACACCTTGTTTAATTTATGCTGGGAACTGAAGCGGGTACCGGTAGACTGGCGCAAAGCCGTGATAGTCCCAGTATATAATGGAAGAGGGTCGCAGCAGAACTGTAAAAACTTCCGTGGCATCAGCCTTCTTAGCATCGTGGGAAAACTGTATGCTAAGGTACTGATTGAAAGGGTCATGAAAGAAACTGATGGAAAAATTTGGGATGTGCAAGCGGGATTTATAAAGGGAATGGGATGTAGAGATCAAGTCTTTTCCATGCGCATGATCGCGGAGAAGTTTTTGGCCAAAAACCAAAAGGTTTTTTGTGCGTTCATGGACTTGGAAAAGGCCTATGACAGAGTGGATAGGGATTTGCTATGGCAAATACTGGACTCATTTGGGTTGAGCGCTGGTTTGATACAGGCATTGGAGTCTCTTTATAGGAACTCTAGTGCCTGTGTTAGGATCAACGGGGTCTACTCGGACTGGTTTGACATCCATAAAGTTGTCAGACAGGGCTGTGTGGCCTCCCCGTGGCTGTTCAACCTATTTATGGACAGTTGTTCGCAAAATATGAGAGTTGAAGAATGCGGATTAAGAATGGGTGAGTTAACCGTCAAATGCCTTTTGTACGCCGATGATCAAGTTATTCTTGCGTCGTCGGCGGCCGAGTTGCAAATGATGGTTACATTAATGAACGGATCATTAAAAGAAAGGGGTATGAAAGTGAACGCAAGTAAGACGAAGGTTATGGTTTTTGAAAGAGAAGAAAGTAAAACGATTTATAAAATAAGAATAGAAGGGGAGTTGATCGAGCAAGTAGATGAGTTTGTATATTTGGGTTGCGTATTTAGCAGGGATGGAGATATGATAAGGATATAGAACGACGAGGGAAATAGAGTAAATGGGGCCTTGCACTCTATTGTGAAGAGTCAAAATGTGTCGAAAAAGGGACGTATGGCAATTCACAATGCTGTGTTGGTCCCTACTTTAACGTATGGTAGTGAAAGTTGGGTGTGGCAGAAGAAGCACGAGAGTAGAATAAACGCAGTAGAAATGCGGTCGTTAAGGAGTATGTTAGGGCTAAATCTGAATGACAGGGTAAGAAATTGTGTAACAAGAGAAGAGTGTGGTTTGCAAGATGATGTTGTGACCAGGATTAAGAAAGGAATGCTTCGGTGGTTTGGTCATGTGGAAAGAATGAATGAGGAAAGAGTGACAAAGAAAATTTATGGTGCAGAAGTGAATGGCAGAGTCGGAAAGGGACGTCCTAGGCGAAAATTTATCGACCAAATTGGCGATTTATTGAAAACGGGCCAAATTAGGAGTACCCTTAACCGACGAGCATGTATGCGTAGGTGTATGGATGTGAAGGAGGCAAGAGAGGTGTGTCAGGATCATGACCAAATGGAAGTCTGTAGTCTCTGCCTACCCCTCTGGGTGACAGGCGTGAGTGTTTATGTTTATTATATTAGTATATTTATGATTCTGAGTATCAGGTACGCGACCCTCGTCGACACTCCCAATCTTTACAACGTTGTTGACGAGAGACTTGTGGACGATAAATCCGACACCTCCTTGGGACAGATGGTCGCCCTCCCGGTGATAGAACAAGTTGCCGGATTCGAGAATCACCGTGTCCTCCCCCTCTCTTCGGACCTCGGATAATCCTATAATATTCCAGCGCAACTTGTCTATCTCTGCTTCCAGCTCCAGGATCTTCTCGTCAGTCCTCAGGGTGCGTGCGTTAAATGTTGCCAGGTCGAGTCGTCGTAGGTGGCAACCGAACCTCCACCGGAGATTCTTAGCACCCCCTGCCCCGCCGTTACCACGGTCGCCACCGTAGCCAGGAATAGCGGGGCCGCCGGGGACTGGGGGCCGTCTATTTGTGTAATTGTTCATGGGGGGTATATTGCCATAGTTGCCACGCTTTGTGAGCAGGTTGGCAACCGCAGTTTTTTTTGTCGTACAGTTGTTGTTATCAGGAAGATGCTGCTGCCCATCTCCTGCCTGTCTCCCTCTGTCGCCTTTTACGACACCCACGGGAAGATATGGGGTAGTGGATATTCTTAACCGCCATTACATTAGATTATGGCTAATATATATATATATACGTTACCCCATGAATATATAAATTTATTCATGGGGTAACGTATATCTACGTTTTTATAACAAACTTCTAGAAAATATAATTAATGCCAACAAAGGCTGTCTATTAAAAATGGCATAAATGTTTTATTGAACAAAAACATAAAAGGGTTGTGTTAAATATAATAAATATAGTATCGCAAGAGATTCTTTTTTAACAAATAAGAGTCATTTGCGTGATCCAAAAGTGTCGCCGCTATGCTCGTAGAGAACGTTTAATATTCATGATTATTTGATCCTATTGATGATTTATGACATGAATCACCCAAAAAGTTTTGTGAAAAAGTTTTATTGTTAAAGTTTTTTTAATTATTGCTTTTTCAAAGAAGTCTTTATCAGCATCAATACCTACTAAGCTTCAGGCACGTGAACGAATATTTTCATAACATGTTTTAAGTCCACCTCAGATGCCTCTTCTACGGTTTGCTGTAACGCTGCTAGCATATCTTCCGTTAATAATATAATGTATACCAGCAGATTTTATATTCCGGGAAATAAAAAGAAGTCATACGGTGCTAAATCAGGGTTAAAAAGGATGATTTAAAGGCTTAAGCCGTGTGCTGTCCAGAAAGTCTCTGGTTTTGAGTGCTGAGTGCGCGGGCGCATTTTCATGCTGATGCAGTAGCTTGCAGAGTCCCTTGTTCCGTCGCTTGTTGCTCTCAGCAGTTAACATTTCAGGTAAGCATTACATTATACCATTTCGTATTGATGCCATTTGCAAACTACTCGTATCAAACGATATTGGTTTTAGGCGACATTCGAAATCGTCAAAAATCATCGCGTGAAAATGTTCCCAACGCAGATACATTTTCCAATGAAACAAGATACTTACTTCAATTTAATTTGTAAAAAATTGAATTTGAAATTGGAACATTCGTATTAATATTTGTAAATAATCTAATTTTGAAAATAAATTACAACTGGCCAGTTTCATCAAAAAAATTATCGCAATACTTTCTACGTGCCTTTTAGAAGGTAGAGTTTAGACCAAGAGACTAAACAAGTTAAGTATGAAGGTAAAGTATTAAAAATTTTTGACAAATAAAGTGAAATTTACTACGTGCTAGAGCCTTTCGTCTGCTGAATCGAATAAGTAGAATACATTGTAAGCAATAGCGGCTTAAAGGCTGTGAGGTCGCTTTTCACGTCATTGATTCTGAATAACATTTTAAAAAATTTAACTACTTTAGAACTGCAATACAATTTTTAAAATCGACATTCTTTCAAATATAACTGTGCATTTAATTACTTATTCAAGTACGCTCTGTCTAAAAATTCACATTGTCGTATTTTGCCGCACTTGTACGTGCAAATGCCTCATCTGGGACGTCGTTTCGTCGGCGTTAGTGCGTTAACTATTTTTCGGGTTTATTTTCTTTTTTAGAAACTTCTTGCTACGGTATACTGATAACTGATAGCCTCTTTTATGTATGGTAGATACATAAAAGAGGCTATCAGTAATGCATTTCTTTCATTAATCTTTCTAATTAAATTAATAATTACTTAATAAGAAAGTTTTTATGTGCACAAAATATTTATTAATAATTACTTTACTTTTTAATTAAGTTTATGGGGAAGCTTTGGAGTAGCGGCGTAACCTAATTCATTTTGTTTTTTGGATTCGGAAATGGTACAACAGAACGATTCGAAATAATGCAAGATCGATGATATAAGGTTTAGGCCGACGTACAGAGACAATGTCTTTTTTAATCCTAAACTTCACAAAGGTCATAATTTGCGAGGTTAATATAAGAGGTAATTATAAATTAATTTTGTACACAAATAGGTTTGTAGTGTAGTGTAGTGTATGGTACGGTGTGGCGTGTCTATTAAGGCGATTGCCAATATGCCTGAGGAATATGGTAATAAAACCCTTTAATAGATAGAGCCAAGTGGCTTTTGGTAATACCTCTAGTTCATAGCTAGCGATTGTTTATGTGTAATTGTTTCAATCATTCGATAGCGTTTAGCAATTATTTCTATTGATAATAATTGATAAAGCAAAGCTACAAGATAAAGTATAGGGGTTGATATTATAAAAATATAATATATGAATTATATACGAAATGTTTATGATTTTTCCATTTTACGTCTCAGATAAAGTAAAAAAAAGGTAGATATCGCACCTAGAATAAGAAACTGTAACCAATTTTGTAACTTTGTGTGAGTCAGAGAAGTGGTGTCACTTTTTTTTTAAAGTCCTTGAAAATCGAGATAAAATTACTACAAGTAAAAGAGTAATATGCGATGCTAATGCGAAAGTATATCTGTCTGTTTTAATAAATTTCAACAGAGACTTTTTTACCTTTTTTACTTCATCTGAGTTATACGTGTATAAAGTGTTCCCCTATATAAGTAGTGTTGATACGAAAAAACTCGTTAATCCTTTCAAAAGAAAATACGTTTGAATGTGGACTGTTTGATACCCAGAGTTTAAAATAATTTATCTATAATACAAGCTCTTTGAGATAAATCATAATTCGTATAAACTTATTTTATATGTATACGAATAAAAAGAGTGCTTTGTTGAACATAACACTATATATATGACTCCTCTTCTGTTTAGAAATCCGTTTTGTCTTTTTCTCTTCAACTAAAGTTATTTTTTTAATTATTAAACAATTTGTGCGAGGTTACTCCGTCATTTACAGAGTTATTTACGTTACGCCAATGATTTCAAAAGGAATATATAAGTCAATGCGTTACGCACGTTCGCTACGATACAAAGACATTTTATTGCTATTATTTTAAAACAACTTCTTTCTCTTACTCATATTCTATGTGATCGAATTCACCCACAAATAATAACAAAATACGCGAAAACAATGTTTCTATTTGGGTTAATGTATGTAAATCGTAAACAGTATGCATGTCATCTTAGTAAAATATCAAATGTCAATTTATGAGTTTATTTTGAGTTTATTATTACTTTTTTTACGGTTGAATAAGGTAGTGAATAGTGATTATATACTCTTTGGTAATGAACTCTTCAGGACTCTATGACGTCATCATCAGTAAAAGTTGAAAAGCTTTAAGAAATTAACTCATTCTTGGATAACAAAAAAAATTAAAAATGATTTATTTAAGTATTTTTATTTAAGAATTTATGTAATGTTACAATGAAATATAAAAATATATAGTAGAAAAGATATTTAGTATAAAGGTACTGCTTATTTCATATTGAAATTTCTTCCAGCAGGCCTGATGCTGGACAGATTCAAAGAGAAGCAGATTTAGTGTGCACTCTCATAATAAATTTTTAATATTAATACACTTAATATAAAATAAAGATAATAAAACATATATATAGATCCATACATATAGACATACATTTACCTAAGTACTACAATATATACATATATAAAATAAAATACATTTTTTTTTATATATATATATATATATTATATATATACACATCTATATACAAGTCATACATTAGATCATCAGGACGACAAAGAAAGATAGTGCTCTTTAACTCGCCTTTTAAACACTGAAACTTTAATGAATGATATTTATAATTACCTCGCATATAAAGCAAAAATATACAAATTATATAATTAAAAATTACATTATTAGATATATTAAGACAATCTTATTATGGCAAGCTTGTTTTACTTGCTATTACAATCACTCGCTTTTAAACTGTCGCCCGACTGAATTGGTTCGGAGCCAACTGAAAATTAGCACTGCGTCTCGCGGCTTATGCTGAGATAACCCACTTCCACCACTACATGATGTCACTCGACTTTTTAAATAAAACTTAAGTAACAAACTAACGTACAGTCCACTTGACGATAGGTAGTTACTTTACTCCAGGGGTGCGTTGTTACTTCTGCGGACTAAAATGGAACGCCTTATAGCCTGTAATCATACAGGTTCTCTATAATCTTTAGGCCAGAACACAATAGTGCCCGCGTTGCTATCTGGCGACAGTAACAGATAAGAGGGACGTACTAGCCTTATTTTTGACGTAAAAAATTAAAATTTCCGCTGTCGAACGTAAATGCTTCTTAATCAACTATCGTTTATAGATGAGGTTCCTCTGTCTGGAGTAGAGACGACGAAAATAAATTCGCAGGTATCCCCTTTCTTGTCATGTTTTTAAAGCCAATGATCTAATTTTCTTAATCAAAACGGAAAAGAAATATACCCAAAAATGTGTAATTAAAGCATGTTCTGTAATAGAATAACATATTATGTTACAGTAAGAGATCTCCGTTGTGTACAGGTGCTCACGTGAATCCAGCAGTGTCCGTCGCTTTGTGCATACGACGTCGGGTGTCGCCGCTGCGTACTGCATTGTACGTGGCTGCTCAGTGCGGAGGTGCCGTTGCAGGTGCAGCTGCCATTTACGGGTGAGTGTTGTTTGTACTTCAGTATAATATCAATAGTTGCTAAGTTATAGCCCAGTGAATTTATGGCTTGTACTAGGTGACTTTGGAGAAGAAACATGTCATCATATTATCTTGGTTGAGCTACGTTGCAGCTGCATTATGACTGCTGCAGAAATAGCCTGGCTAGACCAGTGTAGGACCACGCTCACACACAATTATCATCAACATCTTCCTTACAGCCCATCACAAGTAGGTACATCAGCGGGATGGGCTAGCCACCTTTTTTTAAATAGAATCAGGGTAACAAACGAGCACACAGTCCACTTGATGGTATGTGGATGCTGTGGCCCATAGACATATACATTTAACATGGATTAAGGTTAATTTAACATGGATGAGCCGTGGTAGCTCAGTGGTTAACGCTCGCTGTAAATATAACAGAACGCGAGTAACCCGGGTTCGATCCCCGCCGGCACCAATGAAATTGTTAATTGCAATTTTAAGTGCTGATTTACCACGTGCTCGGCGGTGAAGGAAAACATCGTGAGGAAACCTGCATGTCTGAGGAATAAGAAAAAATAATTCTAAGACATGTGAAGTTCGTCAACACGCATTTGGGCAGCGCGGCGGACACTTCCTTGGCCTAAACCCTCTCAGAAATGAGGGGAGGCCTGAGCCCAGCAGTGGGACGTATATAGGCTGTAACTTTACTTTACTTTACTTTATGGATTAAGAATCAACATGCAGATGCGTTGTCACCCCTGAGGACTGAGAATGAATGCACCGTTTCCAGTAAAAAGGGTCTCCGGTTCTGTACACTCACGATACGAAACACTGCAGCTATAAGCTGCTATTTTACTCTGGTATTCTGTGAGAGCGTGTTCCCACCCGGTCAAGCCGACCCATTCGTGCTGCAACCATAACATAGCTGCAGCGTGGCTTTACCACCTATCCTATAACTATAACTTTTTTCACAATTTTCCATTTATATTTTTTGGCTAAATGTGCTTTGAATAGCTTGCTATTCTTTGAACTCTGTATTTGGATCCCCTTGGGGATTACTGGCGTGACTAATACGAATAAGGCTATCACGTTGAATGTGTGCTAGTCTGTCACCCTTAGTAGTATAAAAATTAGACTTGCGACGAGTGTTCGTCAATTATTCGGCATTCGGCCTATTCGGCTACTTTTATCCTATACAGTTGAAAACCGAATATCTAGGCACTATTTGATTTATTTTAGTCAGATAATTGGTAAAATTAAAAATTATATTTTATAATTAATTTTCTTTCTTGTAATCATCAATGTGGTCATCATAATCAACTATATCGAATTAAATATGCACTCGAATTATCGTAATTATAGTGTAAGATAATGGTGCACAAAGACTAACTTTTCTTCATTTTCAGACAGTAGCTTACTTCTTTTCTTGTTGTAGACAATCCGAGCTTCAGGGCATAGACGCTCTCAAGAATAATTTAACGCGGTAAGAAATTAAAATACGTTATTAATAGAATCAGGTCTTACTTTGTGAAAATCCGTTTTAAGGACACAACAAAAATGTGAAATAGTATGTGGTATTATAGATAAAAACGCGAGTTGCGATGTCATACTTTTTTACGTAGCGCGTATACTTTTTACGCTTGTAAAAAACTATAGAAATTAATGAAATTAATGTCATGTGACGAATATGTAATTACTATAATATGCGTAAACGATTGTTGATAAAACGTAGCGATTCTATATATTCTCTGATAGTAGAAAGACAAGTTGACTTACTTCACTGGAGATTTACGAGAATACTCTCAAATATGTATATAAAATAATCTATGGAGAATGCCTCAGCTAGCGTGCATGACTTGCAAGATTATTTCGTGTTAGGTTCGCGGAGGACTTTCCATCCATCAGATGAGCGTCAAATCCTTGTACGTCAATCACCAAGAAACACTGTGGACAGGTTAGTTTGGCATTTGGAGAAGAAGTTGCACGTTCCCAAGTTCCGAAGTTGTAATCCTATAATTACTACTTGTTGTAAAAAAGTAAAATAAATGGATTTTAAAAACATCATTAGGTTTGTTTTCGTCTTAAAACGCTAAAGGTATTGGAACCCAAATCATTGTAGCTTTTGCAACGTCTATAAGATTTATTACATTTGTTTATTTTATCCACTGAATCCATATCCTTTTTCTTTTTGAATTTTATTACCTCTTGAATGTTTTTACATGCCTGTATTTGGTTTAAAGGATTTATACAGACCGAGCGGAATCCGTTCCTTTGCTATAAAAATGTTTAAAATAACAGTTTGGGATAAAACAAGCTAAGTTGGTTTTAAAGTAATTGTCTATATTTATACAATAAATATAATTAAAGAGTAAAACTAAATTTACGGATTCTATCGCGTTTATTTAACTGATTTTACTTATTTTTAATTCCCGACGTTTCGGGTGCTTTACAGCAACCATGGTCACGGGGGGGGGGGACTGAGATGTTTGACATCCCAATATTAATGTTCGTTTTGCGTAAAATGTAAGCTCGTTTTACGTAAAACGAACTTACAATGTAAGCTCGTTTTACGCAAAACGAACTTACAATGTAAGCTCGTTTTGCGTAAATCGGACCAAAAATTAATATTCAAAAACTGAAGGTAGCCGGGCTAACAATGACATTGGGATGTCAAACATCTCAGTCCCCCCACACGTGACCATGGTTGCTGTAAAGCACCCGAAACGTCGGGAATTAAAAATAAGTAAAATCAGTTAAACAAACGCGATAGAATCCGTAAATTTAGTTTTATTCAATGTGTAGTGTTCGCGTAAATTTAAGAAATCATTATAATTAAAGAGTCTTGCTCTTGCTGTATTATCGAAACAGCTGTCTTAGATTGAGCTAATTGCGTGCTATTAAGATATAAATAATTACTTTTAAAATTTTGTATGTGTGTCTGTCTGTCCATGTTAATCTGAGGAATTACTGAACCAGTTTTCTTATAACTTTGCGAACAGATAGGAAGCAATTCACGGGAAGATTTAGGCTACATTTTATCCAAAAAACTTTGAGATGCCTTTTATCGAGAAATCGATATATTGATAAAGTAAAATAATGATCTTCGATGTTATTTTAAATCTAAAATACTACATTAGTAGATCCCATATTCCCAGAAGCGATTTCATATATAATGTAGTAGGTATAAGATCGTGAGTCGTGTTGTAACATACGAATAGATAAATTACAGTTTGAAAAGGAAACCACAGTGGATCACACTTAGTGAAATTAAATTTTATGTTGTGAAATAGAAACGTGTTCTCCTATGCCAAAAAACCTTTTCTTCTTCGTCAAATTTTTAATATGTCGAGCAAATTAATATACTTAGGTAACATAATCTTTCTTCGGTAGTTTATCCGATAGCAAACAAACTTTGCGTTCTTAACAAATTATGTGAATAACTTGAGTAGAGCTTACTTTACTTACTTTGTTTTTAGTTCAGTAGTAGTTTAGTACAGCAGTTCTGTTATACTAAGGTAACGCAGTCAAGTTTATAAATTAAAATAGTAAAAAAAATCTTTTTCTTTAAAAAAACGTTACCACCACACTAGGATTTTCTCCTGTATTGAAGGGGCAGTTTACAAACATAAATTTTACAAGGACAAACGTCCAGACCCGGAACAATTACTTGTAGGCCATACAAATACGTGTGCCGTGCGGGATTCGAACCCGCGGCCCTTAGCGCTGTAACTCATTGCTAAGCCACTGCGCCATGGAGCCGTCGAAAAATAATTTAACATCTCAAACAACTAGATTTTATTTTTAAACGGCAAAACTAGTAAACAAAAAACCTGCAGATCTTTGATAGTGATCTTAGGCTAAGTAGATCAATGATCGAATAACCACTTATATTAGTTTTTTTATGCTTCTAAAGAGTTTATTATAAAAAAGTCTCATCACAATCGGTTTCCGCCATTTTGAAAATTACTCCGGACAGACAAACAAACAGATATTTTTTTAAACATGTAACCACGTTTCACTTCATGTCTTATAAAAATTCAAATAACCTACTGTATTGTTAGTAGGAGACAGTTATTTCGATATGAAAGACATGCACTTCAATTCAATTTTATATGTATAGATGTATTGTTTATAAAAAGCTATGACACTCTAAACTAAAAGAAATATGTTATGTTATAAGAACATTGAAGTAATATGTACTTACGTACTAGAACAGCTATTTCAAACAAAAAAATGTGCGCTACTCTGTGTTCGCGCGGTTTGTTTTCTTATCATAGAATAAACATAGGTAGAATGATCAGTTAGTAATAAAAGATTGTACTGTTAAATAGGTAAATTATATCGAGAACAATTTTTTAAATTTTGTCATATATTTTGTATATTATATTTGCTTATTTAATATAATATAATATCACAATTACATTTTAATGATATTTTTATCTCAATATTGTTACGAGCTTAGGGTTCGTGACAATAAAAATTGCCGATAAAATTACCTAAATTAACACTTTAATTTACTTTACACAAACTAAAGTTAAAAACACTAATAATTAAATACACTAATTCACTAAATTCCGCTCCGAAGCTTCGCTTGTTTCGTCAAATCAACTCTGCCCGATCGCATCTAGCAGTGCCTACTTATATAAATTAGCAAAATATCCAGAATGTTCAAGTAAACACGCGCAAGGTACCGAGAGTTCGAGTTTTAACCTTCAAGAAGTTTAGTTCTTCGGTTCGAGACTAGATGGCGCTAGTGCGCCGATTTTAGCGCGTAACACTGCCCCCTCCTAAGACATGCTCGTCCCGAGCATTATCGGTCCCATAATAACGCGCTAGGCGATCCACATGGACGATCTTAGGAGTCCCTCTTGCGCCTTTCTGTATCCGGTAGGTTACATCGTTGATCCTGGTCACAATTCGGTACGGGCCGTCCCATTTAGCTTGAAGCTTAGGAAATTTCCTTTTGCTGCGGACTGGATTGTGCAACCACACAAGTGAACCTTCGTCGAACCCTTTGTTGTTCATTTTGCGGTCATACCGGGTTTTCATCTTTTCAGACATTTGCTGGCCCGATTGTCTGACGTGCTCATAAACGTCATTCATTTTGTTCCGCAAGTCATTTGCATAATCGGTTATACTGCGTGGAGCATCAGGTGGTATCCCGGTGATCAGGTCTGCAGGCAGCCGTAATTCTCTTCCAAAGTTTGCGAAAGCTGGTGTCACTGCTGTACTTTCGTGAACAGCGCTTCGATATGACAACAAAAACGGTTGTATGTGCTTGTCCCAATCTCGTTGCCGATTGTCTACAACTTTTGCTAGGTACCTCTCCAATGTCTGATTAAATCGTTCTACCATTCCATCAGATTGCGGGTGATAAGAAGTCGTTCTTGTTTTATGAGTACCCATAACTCGGCAAGTTTCCTGGAATATTTGAGACTCAAAATTCCTTCCTTGATCGCTGTGAATCTCTAAAGGTACACCAAAACGACAGAAGACTTCATGAACTAGCTTATCAGCAACTGTTGAAGCTTCTTGATTTGGAATAGCGAAGACTTCTGGCCACTTAGTGAAGTAATCCATCACAACCATGAAATACTTGTTACCGCTTTCACTCTCCGGAAACGGCCCCGCTACGTCAATGGCTATTCTCTCCCATGGTGCACCCACATTGTACAACTTCAATGCACCTCTACTACGAGTCTGAGGTCCCTTTACAGCCGCACAACTTGTACATTTGCGTCACCAGTCCTCGACATCGTTTCGACAGTGGACCCAGTAAAACCATTCTCGGATCTTCAGTAGAGTTCGTTTAACTCCCAGATGACCTCCTGAACAATCATTATGGTACAGCTGTAGAACATCCGGTACTTTAGCTTTAGGGACAACCATTTGCAAATGACAGCTGTCTCCCCGAACGTTTTCCCATTTACGACACAGAACTCCATCCTGAAGAAGCAAGCTGTCCCACTGGGCCCAATAGCTTTTAGTGGTCGAACTCATCGCTGAGACGTCACTCCACTTGGGCTTGGGAGCACTGGCCTTTATCCATTCCAGAATTGGCTTGATGTCCGGATCTTCCTGCTGTGCATGTAGTAAGCTGTCCTTCCACTCGTTGCTGAGGTGGTCTGCCCTGAGCATCCTCACGGATACCACTTCCTTACTCTCTTGCCTAGTACAATGTTTGCAATCTTCAGGACAAGGTCTTCTTGACAATGCATCTGCGTTGCCATGAGATTTCCCGCTGCGATGTTCGATCTCAAAGTCGTATTCCTGCAGTAGTTCAATCCACCTCGCAACTTGTCCTTCTGGGTTTTTAAACTGCAATAGCCATTTTAGTGCAGCATGGTCAGTTCGTAAGTGAAATTTTCGTCCCAGAAGATATTTGCTAAAATGTTGCAACGACTTTACCACAGCTAGCAATTCGCGTCTTGTGATACAATAGTTCCTTTCCGGTTTTGACAACGACTTGCTGAAGTACGCTATCACGACCTCTTGGTCACCATTCCGTTGAGACAACACACCGCCAAGTCCTATATCACTTGCGTCTGTGTCAACTATAAATTCTTTGCTTGCATCAGGGTATCCCAAAATAGGTGTTTTGCACAGACGGTCCTTGAGCTCCTGGAATGCGATATTGCAACTTTCATCCCAGTAGAAATGTCGCTTCTCCTCGGTTAGCTTGTGCAGAGGTTTGCCTATATCTGCGAAGTTCTTCACGAATCGCCGGTAATAGGAGCACAAACCCAAAAATGCTCTAACCTGCGTCTTGTCTTTTGGAACCGGCCAATCCTTTACAGCTGCAATTTTCTCTGGATCCGTGCGGATACCTTCTTCCGACACTACATACCCCAAAAAGTTGACTTGCCGTTTGAATAGTAAACATTTCTTCAGACTCAACTTGAGGTTGGCACTCTTAATCTTCATGAGCACGCGTTCCAAGTTTTGAAGGTGTTCCTCAAACGTACGGCCCACGATGATGATGTCATCCAAGTAGACCAGACAGACATCGCCAATTAGCCCGGTAAGTACAAGTTCCATCAGCCTTTCAAACGTTGCTGGAGCATTGCACAACCCAAACGGCATTACTTTAAATTGCCACAGACCCTTTCCCGTCGAGAACGCAGTTTTCTCCTTGTCCTTAGGGTCAATTTCAACTTGCCAGTAGCCACTTTTTAGGTCCAGCGTGCTAAACCACTTTACTCCTGTAAGCACCCAGCTGTCGTCAATTCTTGGCAAGGGATAGCTATCCTTCTTAGTAACGTCGTTCAGACGGCGATAGTCAACACAAAACCGCAAGCTGCCATCCTTCTTCTTTACCAGTACCACGGGTGAACACCATGGACTAGATGAATGTTCAATAACACCATCCTTCACCATTCCCTTAATCATGGTTTCCACTTCCTTTTCACGTGCTACCGGCAATCGTCTTGGCCGCTGACGGATAGGCAACTCTTCACCTGTGTTTATTTTGTGTTGAAATAAACCAGTCTTTCCTATGTCAGCATCGTTTGATGAGAATACATCGGCGTACTCGAGTAACAACTTCTTCGCCTTGACCAATACGTTCGGGGACAGAACACTGCGACAGTCTTCCAAAAGTGTGGTCACTCTCGTTTCTGAATCCTTGCTGGGGGTCCCACTCGATATATATTGGCACTGACGTAACCAATCCACTTCCTCACAAGTACCAACCAGTGTGCCTTTTTCTATAATCTGTTCCCGGTCGCAAAGGTTCAGCACACGTATTCCTGAGATGTCAGTGGTCCTGACCAAGGTTCGAGCTACTTTCCATGGAAGGTCATTGTTTACCCTTTCCACAAGTACACAACGGTGAGCTTGCCCAGCGTTTCGAGGAAGACTAACCGGAACAATCGTTTCCGATCTCGGCGGAAGAACAATCTTCTTGATGCTGTACACGTTCCCTGGTAACGCACCTTCCATAAAGAGTTCCTCCTGTCCACATTTCAAAACACCTTGCTTAACGTCGATCTCGCAACAATTATTCCTCATAAAGTCTAAGCCTAGGATGCAGTCGTCCATTATATCAGCCACGATGACATTATGCAGGTAGATCACGTTGCCTAGCTTCAACTCCATCTCCTTCTCTCCACGGACAGGTATACGCTGACCGGTGGCTGTTACCAAATTAATGCGTTCTCGGTTGTATGCGGAGTCCCCAAGGAACTGACTTATAAGTTGGGAACTAACAACCGTACGAGAGGCTCCAGTGTCTAGGGTCAGCTTACACGGCATTCCGTTGATCTCGCCCTTTATGATTAGGCTGTTCCCATCATGGGTTTGTGAGATCGAGATCCTTGGGGCTCTTTTAACATCAGCCAGCACCCGCCCCGCAGTTCTGGCTTTTACTCGTTTCCCTGCCGCTGCTGGGCGGTGCTGTTGGCCGCACTACCCTCCTGAGATCGTTCAATTTCCCTTTCTAGGGTTCGCTTAGGGCAGCTGGATCGAAGATGGCCCTTTTCCCCACAGCTATAGCACCTTGGGCTGTATCCTTTGTTGCGGTCGCGAACTGTAGCTGCTGCAACCTCCCTGACGCGATGGGAACGATGATCCTGCCGCACGGCTTCCACTTCCAGTGCATGGGCCAAGGCGTCCTTAAGCATCTCGTGGTGCCCGAGCCTCACAGCAGCTCTGACTTCCAGGTCGCGGATGCCGTCAATGAATGTCTGCACCAGGTTCCCTTCAATGAGCGCAGGTACAGACCGGTATGCTTTTCGCACCAGCTTCTCCACTTCTAGAGCCCACTGCTGCAGGTTTTCGTTGATGCGCCGCGCACGATCTTTAAGCTGCGCACGAAAGACGTGTTCCAGGTGAGCGTCGCCATATCTCGCCTCCAATGCCTCAAGGAGTTGCTCATAAGTCACTTCCTCACCGAGAGCTTCCAGAACTGTTAAGGCCTGGTCGCGCAAGCCTAGTGTGAGAGCAGTCATGGCCTGACTTTTATTCCAGCCGTTCGCCTTCATAACAGCCTCGAACTGGATTTTGTAGGCTGACCAGGAAGCAGTCCCGTCGAACGGCGGCACTTTGAATCCACGTAGCGAAGGTGTTGTGGCTACTACGGGAGCTGTTGTTCCATCCCCAAGTTTGAAGTCGTCCAGCGTTTTCTTCACGTCAGCCATTACGTTGTCAACCCGATTGTTTACTTGGTCGATTCGGGTTTCGGCCTCCAACAGGCGGTTGTCATGTTGAGCAACCTTATCCTTCACCTCCCTGATCTCCTTCCCGAAGGTAGCGTGAAGGTCCTTCATGAGGAGCATCTGCTCTTCCAACCGACGGGCCTGTTCCTCTTGTCCGCCCCGCAGCTGCTCTTCCAAACGACGGACCTGTTCCTCTTGTCTGCGCTTCAGCTGCTCTTCGAACCGACGAGCCTGTTCCTGCAGCATCACCATCAGAGCGCCTAAATCAGGTGCTGCAGATGCAGGAGCTACTGACGGACCGGCCTCCGTTGCCGGCGGCTGGCCCTCCGACGTCTGCGGCGTTGCACCACCAAATCTTCGTTGGTCCGTCTCCTACTGGCGTTGACTTCGGGTACGGACACCCTCCGTTTCCTCCTTAGGTAAAATCGGCATTATTTTATCCCACTTCTGACACCAATTGTTACGAGCTTAGGGTTCGTGACAATAAAAATTGCCGATAAAATTACCTAAATTAACACTTTAATTTACTTTACACAAACTAAAGTTAAAAACACTAATAATTAAACACACTAATTCACTTAATTCCGCTCCGAAGCTTCGCTTGTTTCGTCAAATCAACTCTGCCCGATCGCATCTTGCAGTGCCTACTTATATAAATTAGCAAAATATCCAGAATGTTCAAGTAAACATGCGCAAGGTACCGAGAGTTCGAGTTTTAACCTTCAAGAAGTTTAGTTCTTCGGTTCGAGACTAGATGGCGCTAGTGCGCCGATTTTAGCGCGTAACAATATTTTAAAAGGTATCTATCTCAAATATAAAAAAAACATACTAAATGTATGTTTAACAAATACTTGTTAATATAACATTTAAATTACAAATATATTTATTTAAATTAAAATAAGAGCCGTTCATAAATACTGGGCACGCGAGAGTTAAAAATTGACGAATTTATTCCACTTTGGCTTTGATGTGGAAACCTAAAAATAAAATATAAGAATAATTAGCAGATTTAAATATAAAAAATTTGGCCTAATTATGATAACTCATATATGTTTCTACAAAAAAAAAATGTTTATAATAATATATTCGTCCTATATTTAAGTACCCACAGAAATGTCGCATCTGAACAAACTAATTTCATAATCTATATTACGTGACACAAGATGGCGTCTTAGGAATAATTTGTTTTATTACTAATTATACTTTTTTTATTGATTAAGTATCTTATTAACCAATGAAAAGTAATTCCTTGGTTTTTACTGACATTTCTTGAATTATTTGTGCAATATCTAAGTACGCACGACGGCATATTTTTATCACGAGATTTTTTTTAAATCAACACAACACGTGTCAACTCTACAAGCGCCTAGCGAGTGACTGATTAAAGTGCAGTGTTTGCACCGCAGTTGAATGGAATGTAGTAGCTGAATGCAGTGTCGTCTCTAGTACGTAGTACATATTAGCTCAATGTATAAGAATGTATTACATGCAATGATCAATCATCAATTATTACCAAGATCATCAGTCGCGTTTACAATCACTAGACCAAAGAAGCAATCAAGTCCAGTGTGATGTTATATTTGGAAAAAGATAAAACCGTCACATATTTTGCTAGATTCCATTAAAAATATTCCCGTATAATTTTTTTATCATTTACTGCGCAATGCAGCAGGTGTTACCTAAAATAAAAAAGAATAACTTGCGGTAGATGCAAGTCCTTTAGCCAACTGTAATTTAATTTGGCATTAAGCATTTTTTATCATGAACTGAATTATTTAACTAATCCCATGAAGATAAATTGGTGACGTGGTTAAATACGACGACCTTACAATTAATTGAATTTCGCTTTTACTACTTTGGACTACTTAGGCGTTAATTTAAAGAAATGCGAATTGTCGACTAAAACTGCCATTAAAAAGAAATTAGAAGAGAAATGTTTTGATTATTCATTGTTTGTATACTTAAATATATCGAGTAAAATAGTATACAGTAATGCTCCAACGATATATATATATATATATATATATATATATATATATATATATATATATATATATATATATATCGTGGTCGTGGGTTTGAATCCGTCATTCGACTACTCGCGTGAACCACTCGTAACACAAGCAATTTAAGCTTACCACGAGTAGTTAAGGGGAATATTAGGAATGTTTATAGCATTGTTAATATTCTTTATAAAAAAGGAAAAAAAGAAAAAAAAAGAAAATGGTCAACGTCAGCAATTCTGATGGTTACATAGAAACCAACTCATCGCAAACACAGTGAGGCATTTATGGCTTACTCCATCCTCATATTTTCATATAGTTAGCGGAAGGTTGCAAAATAATTAATATTTTTTATTATCTTCACATACATTAAAAGCCAATTATTGTAATCATAATTTTTTACGTGGTAGAGCCACGCTGCAGATATATTATAGTTGTAGCATCAATGGTTCGGCTTGACCATCAGGTGAACTGTGTGCTCGTTTGTCACCCAATGCTATCAAAAATACTTTGATACCCATGATGAGGGAACGTTATAGCTTCCTTATTCTCGGCTATTTTTCAGTTTTAAACGAATGTTGAGCTTTTTGTCCTTTTTGGCAGTGACTAAACGCAACAGAAGAAGTATGCACGTGACCCTTCGGGAAAGCGTGATTGTAAAACTTAATATTCAGGCAAAGTTATGCAGCAGGTACCAAGCCTTGGTTGTTTGCGGTAAAATGATGCAAATTAATAATGTAAATCCATAGGTCGCTGATTCACATCCGACTTGAAGGACCTAAAAGATGTACCATACGGTTCATACCCTTGGGATGATAAAAAATACAATATTATGATAGATAAAATAGCAACTATATTTTTTTTATAATTTAAAGGTCGCAAACGAGCATACAGTCCACCTAATGGTAAGTCGATGCTGTGGCCCATAGACATCTACATCTATCCTGAATTAAGAATCAAAATGTAGATGTGTTGCTACCCCTGAGAACTAAGATGGAATACCGCGTTTCAAGTTAAAAGGGTTCTCTACACTCACTATACAAAACACAGCAGCATTTAACTGCTATTTTACGCTGGTATTCTGTGAGAGCGTGGTCCTTCTTTGGGCGAGCCGACCCATTCGTGCTACAACCATACAAATATAGCTGTATCATAGATGTACCACGTATAATGATGAATTGTGAATGGTTGCACTGTACAATGCTAATATTCTATGTGTCGTAAGTAAAGACTAGATATGACTGGATTGGTATCAGGGACTCATGAGTTAATCTGATTTGTGCTTATTATAAGACGTGACTTAGCATCTAATATTATCGCATATGTAAATACTCAGGCCGGATTCTGCCTGCTGATCGTGATGATCACGGCACATCCTCCCTCTTGTCGACCTGTTGGACCTATATGTACAACAGTAGACTGCTTGCGGGCCTTGCGGGCTGATGGAGTTCAACTAATAAATAAGTTTCTTCTCTCGGCCTATATGCATTTTCAAATTTTAAAATGTTTAATATTTTGTATCATATAATAAATCAAGGATAATCAATAGATCAAATCCTCTTATACTGAGATTGGCCCATGTCCAGCAGGGCTGATGAATTTTCAGAAGAGACGATGCTAAATACAACCAGGAAGCCAGTTATAACCATTTTAATTATCGTTTAATAAAAGAAATCATGAGACTTGAGTGCATAAGCTTGGCTATCGTAAATTTTTCGTGTATTTCTCGTACCAGATTGATTCCCATCTGTGTTTTCACAGTAAATATTGATATGAGTATTGATTCAAATACAAACATACCTAACGTATCTATGCAGCTCTGACGTCTTGAGACGAGCAATACTTGTTTAACTAGTGTGACATGTTTGGCTATGTAACGTTATCGAATGTTTTAAATTTAGAATTTATTTCCAACGTTTTTAAATAAGTAAGGGTGACAAACGGGCACACAGTTAACCTGATGGTAAGTTGATGGTTTGGCTTACTGAGACCTATAGCACAAAGTTGGAATGTTTTTCATCCTCTCCCGATCTCCAGTGTCTCCGGTTTTTACCACTCAGGAAATACAGCGTTGTGCTACTATTTTTAGCAATCTGTGAGTGTTCCAACGTTAGTTTTCGTCACTTTTTCTATACACTTGTTTCAGGGTAAAATTTTTTTATATAGTGAAGGTGAAAAACAAGCACATAGTCTACCAGATGGTAAGTGGATAATGTGGCATGTAGACATCGACATCTATTCCCGATTAAAATCAGAATGTAGATGCGTCGTCACCCCTTTTTTTTTTTTTTTTTGTTACATGGGGAAATGCCTACGCATACCCGCCTCGCGGGGGCAAGGACGGGTTATGTCGGACTCGCACCGACTAAAACCCCATGGTGTTCCACCTTTGTCGCATATTGGCAGGGCTACGGGAACGCTTTCGCACACATCCGCGGCCCTACCAGCGCCTGCCGCCCCATGGCAGCACCTCCTCGGGAGTAGGAAAATTCCTCCCCGTTCTCCTTCTAGGTAAGGCGCACCAGAACACATGGCACGCCTTCCTCCACGGCCTCCAATTACGTCTGTGCAACAGACGCCCCCCCGCGTCCCATGCACAAAGGCCATGGGGCCAGGAAAAGCGAGCACTTAGAAGTACTAGCCTTCCCGACCCCAGCGGCGGATCTGGTCTATGGCTCCGCCGCCAACCAAGATTCGGCTGCGGAGGGTAGGGAGAGCGGCGCCTCGCAATACCGACAATCCTCTCCCCCCGCAGCCCCACCACCACCGCATCAACGGTGCGGCCCCGTTTGAGTCGCGGAGGATAGGGCGAGTGGCGCATCGCCATACCAACACTCCTCTTCCTCCGCGACTCCATCTCGGCTGCAGCGGTAGGTGGGGAGGACACACCTCTCACCGCAGTCCACCAACACACATCCAAAGTGGGCTTCCCAAGCCCACTCGGAGTGGCCACCTCGGGCCGGCCCTCCATCTCGGACCAGCCATATGGGTTCCTCTTTGTTTCGCCGTGGGTGACCAAGCCACGGCTTCTAAGCTCCCCCGCCACGACAAGGCGGGAACCCGTTCGGGGGGGGCGTCGTCACCCCTGAGGACTAAAATGTAATGCCTCGTTTACTATAGAATGGGTCTAATCATCGTACAAAACACAACAGCATTAAGCTGCTGTTTTGCGTGGTACTCTGGGAGAGTGTGGTTCCTCCCCGGTCGAGCCGAGCCATTCGTGCATTTATATGCACCAATGGGTATAATCATTTTATATGTAGCTGCAGAATAGCTCTACCATGCGCAGTTTTTCCGAATAATCTCTTTCCATCAATTCAAACTCCGTTCCATCGCTGTCCTTCCATTGTTGTTTAGGTTTTATACACAAAATAGAACACAAGTTATTTATAGTCTAGTCTTATAATTATTGTTTGTTTTTTTATTAACCGTTAGGATTTATTTAAAATGTATGATAGACCTATGCTCGAATTATTCGAAAGAGATGAAACGGGCCATGCTGAAAAACAGCGGCTATGGTTCGAGACGCCAATTGCTGAGTGCGAACCCTTTTCGTCACGTTCAACAACGCTTAATACTTTATCTATATCTATACAAGTAAATCAAACAGAAGTGTCTGTATGTAATGTCAAAATAACAGCTTTTTACTAAATGCATATTGAAAGTATATACGGTACTTATAACAAAAACACAATTTTTTAAATTTTTGTCCGTCTTTCTGTCTGCTTGTTTGTTCCGGCTAATCTCCAAAACGGCTGGACCAATTTTGATGGGACATTGGCAGATAGCTGATGTTATAGGGAGTAACTTGGGCTATTTTATTTAAGAACAATAATTAAGGTTCCGCGCAAAAAATCAAAATCCTAAGTTACATGCGGACGAGTTTTTATTCGTTTCTGTGTTGTGTAAAATTAAATCTCAGATGAAGTAAAAAAAGGTAGATATCGCACCTAGAACAAGAAACTGTAACCAGTTTTATAACTTTGTGTGAGTCAGAGAAGTGCTGCCACTTTTTTTTAAAAGTCCCTGAAATTCGAGATACAATACTACAACTATAAGAGTAATATGCGATGCGAATGCGAAAGTATATCGGTCTGTTTTAATAAATTTCAACAATTTGACAACTTAAAAAAGATAGAGCACGTAGGAGGCCTCTGTAGATCATTTAAAAGTCTTCTTGATAGATTGTCGAGTGAGCATGTTAACATCGATAAAATATACAACAAATGTAGTGTAAAATATGTTTATTATAAAAAATAACTTAATACTAAAAAAACTAGTTGGAATAAAAAATAATTTTCCATGGAATTAAAAATATACTTTTCTAAATGAAAAAAAAAGTATATTTTAGTAAATGCAAAATAGAACAAACTCCAGCCGGGGGCACAAAGAAGTGTTCTAATTTGTACCCCGGGTAGGAGAGATTTGAAGTATCAGCCGGAGAGAACACCTGAGTCTCGGTTAAAAAGAGCAAGGCCGGATTCGCCGTCTCCGGGTGGTAGTGGACAGCATTAAGATTGGAATGAGAAGAGGAAGCAGAGGAAAACCTTTACTTCACGCAGGTATTTTGTAAGGTCGTGGTACCACCCCAGTTCAAGCTAGTCCATCCATGCGACATCAAAAGCCGCTGCGTGGCTCTATCACTGTCAAGTTAAGAGGATGGCTGCCATTTTGGTGCATTTCAGCTCAGTCTTATAGCAGCTACAGCAGTATAGTTGTAGCACGAATGGGTCGGCTCGACCGGGGAAGGACCACGCTCTCACAGAATATCAGCGTCAAATAGTAGCTTAATGCTGCTGTGTTTCGTGTGGTGAGTGTAGAGAACCGGAGACCCTTTTTACTGGAAACGAGGCATTCAATCTAAGTCCTCAAGGATGACAACGCATCTGCATTTTGATTCGTAATCGAGGAATGATGTAGATGTCTATGGGCCACAGCAACCACTTACCATCAGGTGGACTGTGTGCTCGTTTGTCATCCTATCTTATAAAAAAAGATTAAAATATCATCATCATCATCATTACACCCCTTCACACGTCCACTGCTGAACATAGGCCTCCCCCAAGTAATGCCACAAAGCACGGTCCTGAGCCACCTGCATCCATCGACTAAATGTATGTCTTACCAGGTCGTCACTCGATCTAGTGGGGAGGTCGCCCTAAACTACGACTACCGGTACGAGGCTACCACTCGAGAACCTTTTTCTCCCATCGGTTGTCGATTCTTCAGCTATATGGCCGGCCCATTGCCACTTCAGCTCACTAACCCGTTGGGTTATGTCGGTCACTCTGGTTTATTCCGGTCCGGCTGACACTGCTTTATTGCGGTCTGAGGTGTACTGGGAGCCGGTATAATTACAGGCAGAAAGGCATTCCATCTTAGTCTTCAGAGGTGACAACTCATCTGTAACTTTCTTTGTTTTAATTGACTGTAGGTGTCTACAGACTGCAGTAGCCGCTTACCTAGGTGGCTGTGATTTCGTTGGTTACTTCTGTTTCATAAAAAAATTGTACATGGTAGATCCACGCTGCTGTATTATGGTTGTAGCATGAATGGGTCGGCTAAACCGGGGAAGGACCACGCTCTCACAGAATACCAGCGTAAAACAGTAGCTTAATACTTGTGTGTTTCGTATGGTGAGTGTGGAGATCCGGAGACCCTTTTTTACTGAAAATGAGGCATTCCATCTTGGTCCTCTGGGGTAACAACGCATCTGCGTTTTGATTCTAAATTGAGGATAAATGTAGATGACTATGGGCAACTTACCATCAGGTGGACTGTGTGCCCGTTTGTCACCATTGTTCTATAAAAAAATCTGCATTCACTATGACCGAAGAACGGATGACCCGGTAAAAAGAGCGGCTATTGAACTGAGAGCCCATGTACAAGAAAATACGCGCTAAATAACGCCAATATACGATATAAGTACTTTCCCTTCTATACCGAGTAAGTATCGAAAGAATGATTCGACACCCAGAAGCACTTATTATAGAAATAAAAGTATCAATTATTTATTTGCATTCACTTGTAAGTATCCAACCATCCCTAATTTTAGTTCATTATCATCATCAGCCTGCGGCAGTCCACTGCTGGGAATGTGCCTCTTCCAAGGCGCGCCACTTAGCCCAACCTTCGACTTCACTTATCCAGTTGCTGCCAGCCGCCTTGCGCAGATTGTCGCTAGCCAGGGGGCGTCCCACACTACGTTTACCTGAACGGTGTCTCCACTCTACGTTTACCTGAACGTGGTCTCCACTCTACGTTTACCTGAACGTGGTCTCCACTCTACGTTTACCTGAACGTGGTCTCCACTCTAAGTTTACCTGAACGTGGTCTCCACTCTATGACACGCCTATTCCAACGGCTTATGCGATAGATGCACGGTTAACGGTTATCCGTTCACAAGCCCATTGCCATTTCAGCCTGCAAATACGAAAGACTACTTCGGTGACCAAAAACAAGTAACCTAAAAAAATATCTTACTTACTTATCAATATAGATAATCAAAGTTGCAAATGGTTTATACAATAAGAAATATCTCTTTGTTGTTTTTCCTTTCAACAATTTCGAACATGTAAAAGGTAGCAATTATCCAGAAACATAGAGTATGTTATAGATGACTGAATGACAGGGTGATTAATTGTGAGATAAAATAAAAGTGTGCTTTACAAGAAAATGTTGTAACTAGGATTAGGAATGACATACTTCTGTGGTTTGGTCATGTAGGAAAAATGAATGACAAACAAAAGAAAATTATTTTGCAGAAATAAGTGGCAGAGTCGGCAAGGGACCGTTTATCGACCAAATTGGAGATACTCGTATATTGAAGATGGGTCAAATTAAGAATATCCTTAATCGACGAACATAATATACGCGTAGGTATTTAAATAGACTTGACGGAGGCGGGAGAGGTCTGGCAGTATCGTGCCAAATGGAAGTCCGTAGTCTCTGCCTACCCCTCTGGGTGACAGGCTTGATGCTTATGTTATGTTTATTTCAAACTGAACCTAGATTTGTTTCAATACGTTTTAATATTACGTTTTTTCTTTTTATTCTTTATAGGTTTTGTTCACATAAATAATGTAAACGTTAACGTTTTGCCCATGGACATAGTTTTGCATAGTTTTGTTTGTATAAATGAAATAACGTGTACCTATTGCAAGTTATGAGTTGGAATCCCATTCGGACTCTAAGTTAACTTTTCCCCAAAAGTAAATAGAATAATGCGCAGTGCTATTTGGAAACATTAAATGAAATTGAAATGAGTTGTAATAAGTTATCTTTAATTAATTAGTTAAAAAAAGAAAACGACTAAATAAGTCCACAAATAAGCTATAAATATGGTATGTAATGTCCAAAGGCATACTAATCGAAAATGGTGCCTAGGGCATGTATCAACGTAGCGCCTCTTCGTAAATTGTCTTAATATAAAAGAAAAACAGAAACAGATAAACTAAATAAAACGCTCATCAATCTTACAAAACATATTTATTTTCTATTTTACAACGAAAGCAATGTGAAACCGTCATACTAACAATTGCGTCTTCTTGGCCTTCTGCGACGTAACATATCAATGATGTTTTTGACATCAGTTTTTTCGTTCCTTCTGAGATTTTTCTTGTTCCATTTCGTTCATTCGTACAGCCTATCAATCCATAGCTGAACAAAGGCCTCCGCATGAAATGTACATATTTACATACTTTGTTGTCGCGCATTTTGTGGGCTAAACGGGATTCCATGTGTGGCCGACCCGTTCGAACAGAATTCCGTATGTACCTACTATGTGGCGTAAATAGTAATTTCGAACGGAAAACTACCGTAGGTGTGTGACGGGACCTTGATTTCGGGGTTCCGAAAGCAGTAAGTTCATATAGACTTGTTGCGTTCGAAATCCCGAATCGGAATTCCGTGGCATGCCTGTGAACGAATGTGTCAAATAGAACTCGCAAGACGCAAGTGCGTTGCCTGTACTACTCGTAATCGTAACCTCTCACTCATTCGCAAAGCGAGCAAATTGAGGACGAACTTGTTTGATATCAATTGATTTATTGTGGTTTATATTGATTTTCAAATTTAACAATTGGTGATTTTGCGCTCCCCTTAGAAAGGCTCCCGGGGCATGTGCCCTACTTGTCCCTTCCTAGTTAAGCCTCTGGTAATGTTATTTTGAAGAAATTTGTCAATTTATTAGTAAAATTCAAATAAATATGAGAGAGGTCAGAGTAAATAAGATTTTAATTCTTCGCTGCACGCAGCGTACGCTGCTAACTGATAGACGAGGTTCTAGGTAGCGTCTGATGGCAAAAATCCATCAAATATATCCAAAAAAAAAAACATACCTGCCTGTTAAGCAAAGTAAGTTTGAAAAACTTTGCCGAGAAATGCACGCGGACTAACTGATAGAAATGGCTAGGTTTGATAGTGGTATAAGAGCAATATGTGAAGTTTCCAATAATTATTACTTTTGCACTCATTCACATAAAGATTAATATTCATTGGAAAATTATTTTCTAAACCAAAGTGAAATACATAATTATTAACCTCAGTATGGATATTGTTACTGTAATGAACATAATACTGAAAATTTTCGTAACCAATGGTAACAAGATGTTTCAACGTCACAATAATCCTACATTATAATACGTTAAATCCTCCACTCCGTACTCCAGGTTCCTACAAAATACAAAAAGACCTTCTTCGTTCCCGATTTCTGGCCCTCTCTCGCCAATGAAGAAAGTTCCCTAAATAGTGTTATATTTATATTTTATATATATTTTTAGGTTAAGGTATATAATGCTATGGGCCAATATTCTTAATTTTAGAATCATTGATGCCTAAAATAAAGTTACTGTATTGTATTGTTTTGTATTACTATCAAAAGTTTACAGCTAAACTTAGCCCCTATCCCATAGATTGTCGCATAGGAATTCCCCTATAATATTTGGCGTAGTTGCCACGCTTGCCAAGCGGGTTTTAATTTAGTTGTTATCTGGAAGATGCTGCGGCCCATCTCCTAGTCCAGTTTTCCTCTGTCTCCTCTTAAGACGCTCACGGTTTGATATGGAGTAGTGGACATTTTAACACCTCCACTACACGGTTAATGGAAACATGGATAATATACGGGATAAATAATCGTTATTCATGAAATTTAATTAAGGTTTGATTTCATAGAGTAACCAGACAGCAATTGGAATTAATAATTCAATTTGTCGCATTGAATTAAATCGAGTTTTAATGTACAACAAATCATCATGGCAAACTGGTACCATTCAAAATCAGTTTTACTTCCTAATCTATACAAATAAATAAAATAGAAGTGCCTGTTTGTAATGTCAAAATAACAGCTTTTTACCAAATTCAATTGTATGCATATATGATAATTACAACAAAAAAACAAATTTTAAAAATTTCTGTACTCTGAAACGGCTGAACTGATTCCGACGGGACTTTCGCTGGAAGATAGCTGATGTTATAAGGAGTAGGTTTGACTACTTTTATTTTGGAAAAAGAATTAGGGTTTCGCGCAATAAAATTAAAAGTCATAAAATCGTAATAATTTCGACGCGGACGAAGTCGCGGGGAACAGCTAGTCTTCTAATAATTTTGGATATAAATGTTAATTTAAATCCCAAATTAATGAAGATAGAGGATTTTTTCGCACAAAGAATTAATAATGGACGAGGCCAGTCCTTTTAAAAATGAAGGAAATCGGCTAAAATTCAAGGAAACCGGCCTCTAAGAATAATATTTTTGCATAAAAATAAAAACCTTTGAATTGCACTGATCCCTTTCTCTTCTTGTAATGATAGAGAAAAGTCACCATGCTTTTCTAGTGTCTTGAGGTTGTTTCTACCATGGTTTTCAATCAAATTTTCTTTATGTTTTATTTTTAATAACATAGGGTGACAAACGCGCACACAGTCCACCTGATGGTAAGTGGTTGCAGTGACCCATAGACATCTACATTTGTATCTATTACGAATCAAAATGCAGATGCGTTGTCACCCGTGAGAGAGTCAGCTGCTATTTTACGCTGGTATTCAGTAAGTGTGGTCCTGCCCCAGTTAAGCCGACCCATTCTTGCTACAACAATAATATAGCTGCAGCGTGCTGCCACGTAAAATAAGTTTGTGTTATATAATCATACTATTGATGCATATTCTTTTCATTTTATTATCTAAATAAATGAATTATCACCTAAATCGAGACAGCGCAAATAGCTTCATTCTTGTTTAGTTAACAAGAAGTCTTTGAAGGTGATTAAAACTTCCCAGTAAAATATCACTTTAACAAAGTTATATTTTGTAATAAAAGGTACACATTAAACTGGAGGTAACAATGATACGCTTTGCGGAATTTCTTAATTGACAACTGGATGTTTTGGCAAAATGTGGCAGTTGCATATACTTTACTCTAAAAAAAAAACATAATAACCTTGAAAGTTAAGTGTTAGGATATATCACAATACAAATAAATGAAATATTCATATATAAAACCATATATTAAGTTCTTTTTAACCATTTTATTAAACTAAGTAATTTCGGAAGGAATGTCGTTTGTGTAATACGTTTTATGGACCTATTCGTACTCGTATATTCGTTTTCGATAGTACAATAAATTCGTTGGTTTTTGAAATTATTGCATTGTCACACAAATAAAACATGCCAGATAGCCACGGGCTTGTTATTGTGTGTAATATAAAAAGATATCTGCACTATTACCACAGCCTGAGAAGAATAGTCATCGCGTTTGATGTTGTCGGAAAAACCGACATAAACTATAAATTAATAGGGTTGTCAGAACGGGAAGTAACAAAAAAATAAAAACTAATTCCTGTGTATCTGGAAACCGATGAAACTTTAATACAGCTTATCTTCAAATGAGGACAACCCGTAGTTTTTTACCGCACATGTAGTGTGAGCCATTTTAATTTCTTTGCTTGACGGGATAACCCTGGCCGTTAGTCGTTACCGTTATTTAGCAGTTAGTCGCTCGGGAGTTGTCGCTCCCGAGCGACTAACGGCCGCTGAGGAGCTCTCCGCCCGCATTTCGTCCCGCACCGCACCGCACGATTGCCCGGTCTCTAGACTCCTTCGATAACCGGCAGTTAGCAGTAGTTAGACTGTGCTATTACAATGTTATTAGGGATTGATTTTTAGAAAATGTAGGAGTGTCCCGTTTTGTAGAAAAAATTTACTACTGTAGAAAAGCACCAATAGGTAATTTTATATGGGTGTAAATTTCACTTTATTAACACTATTATTCATCAATGCTTATTCTACTACGTATATTGGTTTGTATTCATAAAAATACATATTTTTTTACTGTCATTTTACCATTGCTTACTGTTTACGATCAAATAAAAATTTACGTGCACTTAGCGACCTAGGATATGAGGTAATAATTTATAAAAATAAGCCCGGTAATTAAAAATTACTGTCCCGTAAGGATTTTCGCGAATATACTACGAGTATCAACACAAATGTGTACAGAATATTATGAAACAGTCCCAAGTTATTTTTAATGTTTTGTTTTGTGTATAAAAAATAATTTTGCTTAATATAAAATAAGATTAAACGCTCTCACAGAATACCAGCGTAAAATAGCAACTTAATGCTGCTGTGTTTCGTATGGTGATTGTAGAGAACCGGAGACCCGTTTTACTGGTATCGAGATATTCCATCCTAGTCCTCTAGGGTGACAACGCATCTGCATTTTGATTCTTAATCGAGGTTAAATGTATACGTTTTCCATAATTACTCGAATTTTTAACGTATACATGATGACGAAAAAGATTCAAATGCGGTGAAAACAACGCAAATCAATAAACAAATCACTAATTATGAAAAAGGAATTCTATATTTTTAAAATAAAAATAATTTGAAATTATTTTGATTTCAAATGGCCAGTACTGCAGAACGGCAATTTCATAGGTCACTATTATCACCTATTATGAAGGCCTTACCCATGATATTGCCATGTTTTTAAGTGACAACCTTGAACTGAACTGACTTGGAATTCTAAATTTAAATATTTTTAACATTGAAAGCATGTTATTCCTTTTTGAAAATTATTCATTTCATTGGGTTTCGTTTTTTTCTCCAGTATCGTTATTTTTATAACAACGGAGCTTAAGAATATTCGTGTTATTTTTAAATATGAGTTCCGATGTGTTAATAATGCGTCTCAAATAAAACGGCACGCATTATGAATGACGTAGTGACATCACAAATGAACCTTGACTCTGCCCGCAAAAGAAGGGCAAATGACAAAATGAAGGCGGTAGTCGAAGCGGTTCCATCTTAAACTACAGCTGAGGTAGCGTCGCTTTTGGATGTATGTGTATGTAATATTTGATCATATGTGGCATATAAAATAAAATTGCTTGAAAAAAGTGTACCTCACGAACTGAATAGCATCGTATTGCAGAATCGGCATTGAAAGGAGAAAATTTTGAGTTAAATTGTTACCTGCGATTAAAAGTTAATCCTTTGCGACAATCGCATATTCATTGGTTGATACATATGCCCAAGCCAAAAATTAACCGAAACAATAGATTGGCTAGAAGAAACGTATGGCAAAAGTTTGATGAACTACTGTTGGTGTTATCCACTAAAGTTTCTTGCCATCTGGCGCCACAGTTACCTGTCAAGAATTGCAAATAGTGGTGGAGAAAACGGTACTCAAACAACCCAGATTGGTAAACTGCTTACCGCCATTGCTTCTTCGTGGCAACGCTGGGACGCATACTGCACAATAGACGTTGGCAAAATTAGTAGAGATAAAGTTAGAGACCCTTCCTCATCCACCTCAATCTCCAGACTTTGTCCTAAAAAAAAGCAATAATTGGTTAATAGTTTAAGCAAATATTTTCGCTAATGACATTTAAAAAAATGTTTTTCTGATATAAAACTGCAATTGGTAAAGTCCTAATAGGTATTAGTACGTACTGACTTTCTCCTGTTACCTCTGCGTTGTCCAAAGAAATGTGCGATGAGATATGTCGGAAACACGGAAGTAATTTTGTAATACCAAGAGCTGAATTATTAAAGTCCACTGCTGAACATAGGTCTTCCCCATAGATTGGCTTATAAGGGGGGAGGGGGATATTTGCCACAGTTGCCACGCTTGCTTGGTTTTCAACATACAAAGTGGTACGTTACACTCTCATAGTATTAATAAACATACTACATAATATTTCCTATACCTTGACTGCTTGCATTAAGGATTCAATAAGATCGTGTTGTTTTTGGCATTGAAGCCTTTCTAATTGTAAAGTGAATACCGGCAGATGGTACAGCTGTCACACGTGCTTGTGACGCATATGTGCTCAGAACACGCCACGTGCAGCCTCTCATTTGCGTAATATATTATAGTGTATTTGGGAAAAAATATTTTTGAAATGTGGCTAAAATATTTTTTTTTCATATAAGCATTTTTGAAATTCGAAAAGACACTTTTTTGGTGAGTGCAATAACAAAGTAACGATTTGGAATTTAAAACTTAAGATTTTGTCCCGCAACAAATTATCATCGTCATTCCTGACGATGATGATATATTATGATGCTCCCCGAAGACTGTATTTGCCATAAAAGCCGCGCTTGGCAGGCAGGTTGGCAACCTTAGTTTTTTTTAATTATACATTTATCAAGGAGATGGTACTGTTCGTATCCTAATTTATTTCCCTCTCCAGTCTCTTACAACACCCACGGAATGATATGGAGTTAAAATATAAAAATACCTTAGATTGCTAATAATAGAGTACGGTCTATGAAACAAACGTAGATTTCACCCAATTGACTATATTATTTTAAATTTCAATGCGATACTAAAAAAATCCGCTATTGTTTATAAAAAGAATAAATGACATGAGAGGCCACATAACAGGCAACTAGCGTCACCTCAGGGAACACTATTGAATAATATTGAAAAGAGCCCTCCTATTGAGTTTCTGTGAGATATATCCGTTTAATTCTCCGCTGCTTGTGGGAACAAAAATACTAATCTAAAAACAATAACACTTAGGGAGTGAAGAGAAAGAAGGAGTTTTGAAATTTTTAGTTGAAAAAATTCTACCGGATTTTATTTTAAAACGAAATTACGAAAAACTAGGTAAATTTGAATGTTATTTAGGCACAATCTGGGAAAATAACTGGGAAAAAAAGTACAGTTCTTCCAAAAATACAAACATGTAATGCTAAATAAGTAACTTGTGACACTCTAGATACTAATAAGTTGGTTGGTTTAAACTTCCGCATGATTTACTATCTGCAAGTATAGTTTGATATGAATAATGTACTTAGTTTATCTACAGCGATTTTTAAAAGATAGGAAGCGCGGAAATGCGACTAGCGGAATCCTTCGCAGCAAAATATTGCAAGGAATAGGTTTGAATTGTAAATATTGTATATATCTTACGTAAAAATGTATATTTAAAGGATTTAATAAATATATAAAATGAATTGTACCTAAGGAAAAAAATTTATAACCGACAATATGTAACATGATTAATTTTCAAGCAAATTCAGTTTTTGAACCGATTCAATATCTGAAGACATTAGACAACGTAATACTTGTTTGATACGAGCCGACAGTGATCGATGTACCCTTTGTTGTATTTGTTTCTTCAGCTATAAATTATTAACGAATGGATAAAAAATTAATAAATATATAAGTCTCTAACGTGATATATTTTATTTGAACATTTTATCGTAACTTTATCCGCAGCATATCATCAATCCATTGTTGAAGATAGCCATAGACGTAAATACTTATGTTTGACATCAGATTCCCTTTTAGATTCTTGATCGAGGATTTATGGATAGAGTAACGACCTAATGGATCACATTTAGGTATATTTTTTACGTGGAGTATGTTTATTCGTTTAACTCCTATCAATAACAAATTTGAAGTATTATGCCATACATTTGGTAGACACTATTTAATTTTTACCTAGTATGTATGGTAGTGAAGTTGGGTGTAGTGGAAAAAGCATGATAGAAAAATTAAGCTCCAAAAGTGCGGGCACTCTGATTGGTCAGAAATTGACAGTCAATGAACAAGTTTATAAATTGTATTAAAGAAAAATTGTACTATAAGGGTTATTATAATATCAAAAAATATTTGAATGAAAATATTAACCCCTGGGAATGAGGTGATCGCCAGCCGGCTGGTTCTATTAAAATTCATATAAAACTTTCTACAAAATTATTGTAAAGATTTTTTTGGATAAATATTATCCCACTGGGTTTCTTGCTAGAGCTTTCTAGGTCATAGGTATTTTTCTAACGAGTGGTAAAGAAAAAAATGACTCGATAAGTATTATGTAATCATCAGTAGATAGGTAGTAGTACTTCTGACTCAGTGAGCCAGAAGTGGTACAACGTTCGTCGACTCACGATCCAAAAAAAAAGGTTTTGGCATGCTCTGATCACGAATCTGCGGTCCGTTGTTGCGTAGGATGCACGGTTCCTGAGATGAGCAGATCAATTCACTCTTATCTAATTGATATCCGGTGAGGGCCTCCACCGTCATTAGCGCCCCATTGTTCCTATCTATTTATCTATTGTTCATTGAATACCGTCATTGTCTATTTTTTCTCGGCGTATGCGTCGGCTTATCAGTGCTATTGTATTATACTTCTTTGTTCCTATCTACAACGCTAATCTGAATCATCAATAAAACACATTACCTAATTTTGTTACAATTTTTATTTACAAAATACAAAATCTTATTACTTATTGTCTATAAAATAGGAGCGAAACATCTCATCCACTATATCTACACTATAAATATCATTAAACAATATGTTCCCTCTAAATATGCTCGTTAAACTATGCATTGAACACCCTGAAACTTATATAGCAAATACATTAAGCAATATTCGCCACAAACTGAAGGTCCACTCATTCTGAATCCTATCAAAATTCCAGTTTCATCTTTTACAATTAAAACTTTTTAAAAACTCTATATGATCTCGTACAGGTGATCGTCCATATGAATCAAAATATTGACCGACGTCATTCGTATCGATATATAAAGCTACCCAATGTGACCTTGGTTTATCTGTATCCATCATATCATATCATATCTGTAACCAAATTGCATATTATATACGTTGGTACGTGGGTATACATGGGCAGTCTATTAGCAGCATAAACATTATTTTGTAGACTGGGGTGAATCTTTTTCAGATGTTGTTGTACATCTAGTGTATCCATGATATTACTGCTATTAGTAGATTATTACAGTACCAATCTACTCAATGACTAACATAGGAATGATCAATTATAGTGATTTCTAAATATTAAATCATTCAAACTACAAAAAAGTATTTTCAATGTATTTGTAAATATAAGAAATCATTATGCATTCTTTTGTGTTATACAAACCGTATTTGAGTCATCAATACACTGAACAAGACGCAACACGAAGGAATGTTGAGATAAGCAACAGAATGTGAGATAAGCTTGTTGACGCATAAAGTTACTCGTACCATCAGTTCCACTGCAGAAATTCTTTAGATTAGAATTATTACTTACTGGTACTATATAAGACCGAGCAGCTGCAGTCATGGAGTTAGTGTATGGCCGTTTGACCGCAGTGGATCTATCAATACTACATTTGTGTTACTTCAACGCATCAAAGGCCATGGATTTAAGTGTTTATTCTATTGACTAACTTACTTTTCTTTCTGTTATTTTCTTACGTGTGTATGATTTAATGTTAACAAATTATATTTAAATATTATGTGTGTATATGATTAAGTCGTGGTAGCTTAGATGGTTAGCGCAAGCTGTAAATTTCACAGTACGCGACCCGGGTTCGATCCCCGCCGGCACCAATTAAATTGTCAATTGCAATTTTAAGTGCTGATTTACCACGTGCTCAGCGGTGAAGGAAAACATCGTGAGGAAACCTGCATGTCTGAGAAAATTTCGAAGGCATGTGAAGTTCGCCAGCACGCATTGAGGCAGCGCGGCGGAAATTTCCTAGCCCTAAATACAAAGACAATAGCAGAAAGTGAAAAAGTTAAAAAATACTTTTTTAATAATGACAGTCATTAGTTGATCATTAGTGAATGTGATTCTGTTTACTTAAATTACAGGAAGACAAGAGCAGAAGGAAGAGATGGGATGATGGGAAGTAATGAAGCATTGTTATGTGAAGTTTGTTGGAACAAACCATATTTTTAGTCACGTGTAAATACTTTTAACTTTTTGGTTAAAAATGACACAAAATCTAAAAAATATTAGATACATCATCGACATGGACGGATTTTACATTACATATCCTCATAAACATTTTCAATGTAGAGAAATGGCTTATTCTAGACGTAAAACTATCAATAAAAAGTATGCGTTTATCGATCATTATTTGTTTCGGCCAAGTTATCCTTTCAATTATTTGTTGCCAAAGACAAAAAAAACTGTTCGTTATTGCGAAACACACGTGCACGGCATTCCATATTTTGACGTGACCGAAGAATTAAAATGTGCCTACAAACAAGAGAACATCATTCCCATATTAAATTGGTACATTAGAAATTGGTGCAAAGACGAAGTGATCACATACAAAGGTGGTTCAGCAGAAAAACAATTTTTAAAAATGTTGACGGCGAATGATAGAATTTTTAATATTGAAGAATACAAATGTCCAAAATACAATGATTTGGTAAATGTCATAAATTTAAACAAACGTTTTACGTGTAATAATCGTATATTTGCAAAAAATAATCACAAAATTTTACATTGCTCTTGTGATGTAGTGTGGGTTTTTTACAAGTGGTTATTGCTTGAAAATAAAATTTTAAATTAATCATAAATTTTGTTTGATTTCCCAAACACATTAGTTATAGTACACAATATATATTAATTGTTTACCTATACCAACACTTTCATTTTAGAACCCTTAGAACTTTAGACGTGTGTAATGTTTCATTTTATACATCCGTTTACTGCTATTGTGGCAGGACCAAGTGGATGTGGGAAGTCAAATTTTGTAATAAATTTCATAAAATCAGTTACAGAAATATGTAATTGTGATTTTAATTAGATCACATGGTGCTTTGATGAAATGCAACCTTTATATAATTTACCAAATGTTAACTATCATCAAGGAATTCCAAATCTTAATATGTTTGATGGTGAAAACCCACATCTTGTTATTATTGATGATCTAATGAGAGAGTCCGATGTAACTTTAAACTCGAACAGTGTTTTGTATTAGATTAAATAGAAGATTTATAAAGAAATAAAAAATAATATATTGCATACAATTTGTTTTGTTTAATTTTATAACGTTTCACATAGTTACATACACACAAAATGCATTACACATAACACATAAAATCTAATACACAACACATATTATAACCTTAACTACTACAGTAACATTTCTGTTTTTATCTATCTCAATAATATTATCAAACTCAGCATAAATTATACAGTTAATTGTTTGTATTAGTGAGGATTCAAATCGTACTTCTAATCTTACACTACCATGCTTTATGAGATTCCAATGAGATGATGAGTTGGCTGATAAATCAGGAGTTAAGTCAAATGCTAATAGACAGTAACTTTTGGCATACTGTTCACAAGAGATTCCATTTCCTTCATTAAGAAAGTGAATACCAGTTCCCGAGAATAGAGTATGATATGCTGATGTAAATATACTATTATTAAAAGATGGTTGCAAAGCTTTTGAAGGTATTTGTTGACCATCAATATATAAGCTGAAAGAATTAATACCATAGTTAAATGGATTTTTAGTAAGGGAACCATTAAATGTAGAATTGGTCACAAATCCAATTATACATCTTTTGTTTACCTGTCCTAAAAATTTATTATCAAGAGTATTTCCTTGAACACCCGATGGAATTGTTAAAACTTTTACTTCAGCTCGAATAATAGGATATTTAGCAGTGGTAGAAGCTAAAACTTTGTGATGTGCGAGTAATACCCTTGGATTAATTTGTGCTCGTCGAACAATAAGAGTTGTGTCCGTAATGCAAACTTTAAACTTTACATCGTTGGACCCAGCAATTAAATTAAAACTCTTTCTTGATCGAACCAATTTAACACTCATTTCAACACCATTAATTAAAAATTTATCTTGGTTGAAAATGTCACCGTGAAGATGACCAATCATTTCTATTTCCTTAATTTTACTAATCAATTCCTGTCTTTTAGCAAATCCTATGTTTTTACCATCTGTAGAACACATTTTTCCTGCTGTATCCTCATACCAAAGACTACAAGTAAGATGAGATTGTTTAGCAGCTGGAGCATAGTTTAAAAGGGTTTCCATGTATGCTCGATATGCATAGGTATTATTAGGTGGTGATACAAGTTTTTAGTTTAAATAAACATCAAGTTGACTAAAAAGTGAATGCAGCCAATTATTTACAGGTGCTACTATTGTAGTAGATATCAAGTTAGTTGAATCTTGATTTAATAGTTTTATGTGGAGTAATGTATGAGACAAATCTATGTAATCATCGCCTGTCCCAGGAACTTGAAACTCGATAGGTCCATCATCACCAAGAGATGAAATTGGTTTACAATGAATCTACAATCCATTTTCAATGCTAGTTTGTGTATACGGTAGTGCAAACAAATCCAATTTTGACTTAACGCACTCGCAAGAATGATTATGAAGGAAAGACATATTTAATTTGAAAATATATCTTTGATATTTTTTGGTTTTAGACCAAGTTTTTTCTCAGCTTTCACTTTAGTAGTTTATGGTGGAATGAATGAGGTCAATCGTTTTCTTTTAGTTTTATACCCAGATCCTGTCATGTTAAATTGATCAATTTTCTCATCAGCCTTTCGTTTTAAATTCGTACTAACTTGCTTTAAACGATCTTTTATTGAGGCTTCCATAGGACGCGCTTGAACCATATCCGATAAAAGTCCTACTCCAGCGCTTAATGCCTCCTTACCAATCACTCGAGCACCACTTGAAAGTAAAGGTAAAACTGATCTAAATAACCCCCCTAAGAAGCTCCCAATACTGGTATGGTGAACCCTTATAAATTACTCCAACTCCTGACCCAGCTTGATGTGTATAATAATTTTCATATGTAATAAAAAAAAGCTTTCTTCAGTTTCGGTCCGTTTTAAGACGTTTACTTATATCATTTCAAAGTCATAATAAGCTTCTCGTCGCCGTACAATTTGTGGAGCCACTCATAAAGATCTCGCCAGTTTTGAAAGTAATTGCGACAGTAAACATTTAAGACCGACACTTCTGTTAAGTATAAAGTTGTACATTTTCTCGTTACATATTCCCATATTAGTGTAAGAAAACAAGTTCTTTATAAAGGATAAGTAATTGACTTATTTTAATTTTGAAGTAAATATTTTATCTGTTATGACTTATGATAATATTTTTATTTAATCGTTTTAATGTACGAGTATCATCATGTGCCGATTGTGCGACGCGTTTGACACAGGGTCCCTACTCCACAAAAGGTGTCTAAGAATTGGCTAACTTTAACTCGTAGTCAAGTGTTGAGGAGCAACTGCAGCAGTGTGAGGGAAACAGTGTGTAATTTTATTTTAAGTAATGCCTATGTTGACGTTTTCTTTAAAAGGGTTATACCCAGTTGACTTAAAGAGACTGTAATGCAATAAAATCTAAGTAACCTTGTGACGAGTATCGGACACATCCAGCTGTGGATTCTTGCAGGCTAATGCTGGTGACGGTGGATTTCGTACTTACGCATATGTTTTTATAGCAGGGCTTTTATAACCCAATCATACGTATTATTATAGCGACTTAAGTCCCCTTATTTTTTTAATGAGATAAGGGTGATATACGGTCACACCGTCCACCTGGTGGTAAGTGGTTGCTGTGGCCCATAGCCATCTACATCTATCCTCGATTACCAATCGAAATGCAGATGCGCTGTCACCCGTGAAGACTAAGATGGAATACCTCGTTTCCAGTAAAATGGATCTCCGGTTCCCTACACTCACCATACGAAACAGCAGCGTTGAATTTCTATTTGACCTACAACTACACTACTAATATAGCTGCAGCATGACTCTACTACGTAAAAATATAAATTTTTCAAATTGCAGTGCATTTTCTTTTCACACAAAGTAAATGTTAAATAAGTAAATGCTTTGTGACACTTTTTGGGAGATCTATCTGTTCGAAGTAGTGTATTTATGAAGGGTTGTAACGACGATGATGTAATGAGTAAAGAAGTAAATGCCTCATGAAATCCCTTTGCTTCATTTGTGTATAAAATAATAACATTGTAGTTTAATTTTACTTTTAGTATTTACTCTATTTGCCGTTTAAGGACGCATAATACGAGGTATGAATGTATGTAATGAATATTTTGCTTGTCGTAAGTGAGCACAGGTGTACCTTGCGGAATGGAGATACTCGTAGTATTATGTAAGAACGTATATTTATAGACATTAGCAGTAACTATATTTTAGACAATTCTCAAATTAAAAGTATTTTCGGTGCTTCTTTACCTCTTCCTTTCTCTTTTCTAAATAATATCAGGATAGTTATCAACACTACTAATATCGTCACTTTAAAAGACGATATAATGACGATATCGTTACTAATTTTAGGTCATAAAGTGAGAACATAATGATAGTAGTGCTGCTCTATGCATGTTATATACAAAAACTCTGATATCAGAGTTTATTGATATAATATGATTGACATTGTTTTTTTATAGATTTATTTTAATGGTGGTAGAAATCTGCTTGGAAAAAAGTGGCGAATTTTTCCAAATTTTTAATGGTCATGAATCTGGGCTATTCCTATAAATACACTTTAAGTTGCAAACTCTTCTTCATGACATATTTTGAGCCATCGATATATTATTACCATGTAATTGCTGGCCTCTCAGGTGATTTCACTATTTAGCTAATCTCTGGAGATTATTAGCTTCACTGCATATGACTGGCATAAAATCCGAGATCATGCACAAAGTTAGTATTTTCTTCACTGTTTTCGGCGGTGATGTCAGTGCGTAGCAAATCAAACTCATCCCGCCCTGAGCATTTATTCTATACATATTCGCATTTGCCTCCTCGTATTTTGGAAGATCAAGGGCTGTTCGGCGTAATAATGAATCAAGAGCCGTTACAAGCGTAGTTCGTATCGGATGACCCAGTGCCAAGTTCAGTGTATAACCTGCTGAAAGGTTTTGTTGCTGCTTCAAATTTCCTCCGCAGAGCTGTTACAATACGTTTGAGTAGACCTTGTAAAATATTATTGCTTCATATTTCTGTATAAAACGGGTGGATTCTTACACACACACACAACCCGCACACACACACACAATATATATATGTATATATATATATATATATATATATATATATATATATATATATTTTAAATATATTCGGCGAGTTATGAACAAAATAGACTGGTATCTTTTCTTAATATCACAAGATAATTACAGCTCACTTAACTTTCTGAAAGTGTGATTTTGATTTTATTACTAACCTTAATTACCGAGACGCGGTTCCAGTGCATTGTAAGTGCCGCCAAGTTCACGGAGAGTACACGTACCCGTACATAATCAGACTCATTTACAGAACTTGGTTGGTTATATCATATATGCAAGCAAGATGTCTGGAGACTATGCGGTATCATGTATAATTAATGATAATTCCATGTTCAAGTTTATGTTTGTAAGTCTTCAGATTTATGCAGTTTCTATTACACTTTGTTGTTTTTTGGAAATCAGTAAGGGTTAATGTATTGATGAAGGTGAGGAGATAACAAATATACTGGTAATCGGTAACTTGTCTCAAGAATTTTTTAAACTTATCACATTAATCACATATTAAAGGACAATGGTATACTAAGGTATGTAATATAATAAAATGCCATACTTGGCACGCCTGGCAGGTGAATTAGCAACCACAGCTTGTATAATTTTGCTTTGTTATCAGGAAGATGCTGCTTCCCATCTGTTTCAATTTCCCTCTGCCAGCAGAGGTGATTTAAAATTCACCAGTAAGCAACAGTTTATAGTATTATTGAATAGATGTTGTTTATTGTGATTGATATTATTTGGATAGGTACATTATCTTAATATAAACCATCACTCCGCGTAGTGGCATCGATAACGTATTCATTCAGTGTGTCCCTCCGATCATAGAAATTTTATGATTAGAGTTGTAAAGTAAAGTAAAGTTACAGCCTATATACGTTCCACTGCTGGGCACAGGCCTACCCTCATTTCTGAGAGGGTTTTAGGGCAAGGATCCCGTCGACTCACCTTCTTTTTTCTTATTCCTCACTGCAGGTTTCCTCACGATGTTTACCTTCATCGCCGAGCACGTGGTAAATCAGCACTTAAAATTAGATTAGAGTTGTACCTCTATTTTATCCCGTGGGTAATGTAGGTACTGTAAAGAGTTAACTCATAGAAGAGGCTACGAGACGAATAGATGATCAGAAACAATCAACCGAGGACTGTGGTCTGTTTAATCCAGTCACACAAACATTACTAAGATTTGGGAGACAATTTTGCTTAACTCTTGTGTCATTTCTTTTTTTTTAGGATAGGGTGACAAACGAGCACACAGTCCACCAGATGGTAAGTGGTTGCTGTGGCTATGTAGACATCTACATCTATCTTCGATTACGCATCAAAATGCAGATGCGTTGTCACCCGTGAGGACTAAGATGGAATGCCTCGTTTCCAGTAAAAAGGGTCTCCGGTTCTCTACACTCACCATACGAAACACAGCAGCTACTATTTCACGCTGTTATTCTGTCAGAGCGTGTAGTGGTACTACAACTATATTTCTAATGTAACAGCAGCATGGCTCTACCACGTATAAAAGTCTGTCTCCTCCACAGAAATCTAATTTTTAGATAGAGAGAGAGAGAGAGATACAGTGGTCTCCTCTTAATCTCTTATCTCAAGATATTATGGGATAGTCACTATTATAACACCACCCCTGTACGGTTTAATCGCAATTATGAATGGAAAATTTTTAGAAATTATTTACCAGGCATATGACCTTCCACTTATATATTTTTTTAATAGTACTAGGGTGACAAACGAGCAGACAGTCCATCTGATATTAAGTGGATGCTATGGCCCATAGACACCTACATTTATCTTCAATTAAAAATCAAAATGCAGATGCGTTGCCAGCCCTAACGGCTGAGATGGAATGTCTCGTTTCCAGTAAAAAGGGTCTTCGGTTCTCTACACTCACCATACGAAACACAACATTAAGCTGCTATTTTACGCTGGTATTCCATATTACATATAATATATTGTAATAATTTTATATTTTTTCACTTTTATCTTTCTCATCTTAAAAAGCACTTCAAGAGGCGCCTATATTCCGTTTATTACATAATTTCGTAATAATATTTGCATGTCTTTTATCCAACAACCTTTAGCAGCACTCTAGATCTTCTTGAATATAATTGACGGAGAGATACCATCGAATTTTAACATCTATTCTGTTTATATTTATAGCATAAATGTGAGTTTTAGTATAAATTTGTCACGTGATTCCTCTTTTTTACTGAATGCATATTTTCATAGGTATTTCATATCATACAGATTCATAGAAACGGCCCTATGGAGTATTTATGAGCATAGCTTGCTTATTTATCATCACGGCATCAGAGCCGTGGTAGCTCAGATGGTTAACGCTCGCTGTAAATATAACAGAACGCGGGTAACCCGGGTTCGATCCCCGCCGGCAGCAATGAAATTGTTAATTGCAATTTTAAGTGCTGATTTACCACGTGTTCGGCTGTGAAGGAAAACATCGTGAGGAAACGTGCATGTCTCACGAATAAGAAAAAAATATTTCGAAGACATGTGAAGTTCACCAACACGCATTAGGGCAGCGCGGCGGACACTTCCTTGCCCTAAAAACCGTCTCAGAAATGAGGGGAGGCCTGTGCCCAGCAGTGGGACGTATATAGGCTGTAACTTTACTTTACTTGCTTATTTATGCTCTAAGGGCTAAACTGATTAAAATTATAATTTTTTAAGAAACTAAATAATTCACACTTTTGCAATTCTAAAATATAAATTCTTTAAAGGTCCTTTGGCCAGACCTATTTCCAGCAGTGATTTTGTGGTAGGGCTATAATCATGATTATATAATATATGAAACAAAGAATTTTTTGAAAATGGATTCGCTATACCTTTACTGTCAGTTCATTTTTGAGCTTTTTGCCCAGTGCTCTCATATCATAAACGCTTTTAGGAGTTTTGCTTTTAGATTTCGGTTTTCCAAAACTGAAAGGCGGTTATATTTCAAACGGTACGTCGAAGAGGGTGTTGAGCGACACGTTCCCGTAATGTTTTGTTCAAATTCTCACCCTTGTTCCAACTTCCAACAGAATGTTCGCACTTACTTAGAGACGAGTAATTTGTGGAGGTGTAACGTTGTTATTCTATAGAAACGTAGTTAATTTGACTTCGTGGCGGTAAGACGCCGTATTAACTTTGGACTCTACATCAATTTTTTTTAACATATCACCGTGCTTACTCCCAAAACTGATTTCGAATTCGATTCAGTTATTTATTCGAAGTGATATTGTTTATAATCTAATTTTAATAGCTTTGTATCTAGAAGGGCGACGATGCAGCTGAATTATGATTGTAGCACAATTAGAGTAGGACTATACTCTCACAGAATACAAGCCGTAAAATAGCAGCCTAATACTGATTGATGTGTTTCGTAGGGTGACTGTAGAGAACCGAAGTCCCTTTTTTACTGTAAACGAGGCATTTCGGGGTAACAACGCATCTTAATTTTGATTTTTATTCAAGGACAGATGTAGATGTCCACGAGCCACAACATTCACTTACCATCAGGTGTACTGTGTGCTCTTTTGTCACACTTAATTGATATAAAATGCTTACTTCTGAATCAATTCGAATCGAGATGTACGTTCGAGTTCCGATCAAGCGTAATCAGCATATTTAAGCATATCTGGATATTTTTATCCGGAGAATTCTTTTTAATTAATGAAATAATTCTTTTATTTGCCGCGAGTTAACCAGCAAATTTTTCAGACTTTACCACCGCATAAGCATCCAATTATAAACTGTGAAAATCGATATTATTGAGAAAAAACTATAAAATGTGTATGTGTATATTATATATTAGGCAAATACAACACTACACCTGGCTCTGTAAGGGTAAGCCCTTAGTAGAGAGCGCTTCTCTTTGTATTAGAGTATACTGAGTGGCACCCACTCGAGTTGTACGAGCTTGCCCTTAGGCAGTTTACGCTAATTTACGTCATTAATTTTTTTCTTCTATATATCTGTTATTTCATTTAATTTTTATATTTTTAATTTCAGGTAAGATAATGTGCACCTTAAGGATCTGTCATAAAGTGGTATGTAAAGAGCTTATTTCTATAGTAGCGACTCGCACGGGTATCAATAATTATCTCTGGCCGAAATCCGAACGATTTGCGGTGACCTGTGCTCCAGAGGAGGAGCATGTAGTTTAGTTTACCTACCGGCCTGCTACGAATCGCTTCTACATTCCATGAATACTCGGTTATCACGATAAACCGCATCTAGTATGAATACAGTTTCAATTTTTCGCGTACCAAATACGTACTTAGGTTAGGGGTAGAGGCAGCTGTTTTATTCTAGTAAAATGCAAAAAAACGATGATTAATGTTCCTTACAGTGTTTTTTTTTATAGGATAGGGTGACAAACTAGCACACAGTCCACCTGATGGTAAGTGGTTGCTGTGGCCCATAGACATCTACATCTATCCTCGATTACGAATCAAAATGCAGATGCGTTGTCACCCGTGAGGACTGAGACGGAATGCCTCGTTTCCAGTAAAAAGGGTCTCCGGTTCTCTGCACTCACCATACGAAACACAGCAGCATTAAGCTGCTATTTAACGCTGGTATTCTGTGAGAGCGTGGTCCTTCCCCGGTCGAGCCGACACATTCGTGCTACAACTATACTACTAATATAACTGCAGCATGGCTCTACCACGTAAAATTTCATTTTAATAAATAGACATTACAATGTCTATTGTGTAATGTGAATAAATGCAGTAGAAATGCGGTCGCTAAGGAGTATGTTAGGGCAGAATCTGAGTGACAGGGTGAGAAACTGTGTGATAAAAGAAGAGTGTGGTTTGCAAGATGATGCGGTGTCCAGGATTAAGAAAGGAATGCTTCGGTGGTTTGGTCATGTAGAAAGAATGAATGCGGAAAGACTGACAAAGCAAATATATGTTGCAGAAGTGAATGGAAGAGTCGGAAAGGGACGTCCTAGGCGGAAGTTTGTCGACCAAATTGACGATATACTAAAAATGGGCCAAATTAAGTGTATCCTTAACCGACGAGCATGTATGCGTAGGTATATGGATGTGGAAGAGGCGAGAAAGGTATGTCAGGATCGTGCTAAATGGAAGTCTGTAGTCTCTGCCTACCCCTCTGGGTGACAGGCGTGAGTGTTTATGTTATGTATTTATGTACATTACAATGTCGCAGATGTTTTTTTTTAGAAATCTTTCTCGTTTATTTTATTTTCGATAATGTCTTTCTTTAAAGTGACTAATAAAGTAATTGGAACTAATTAAAATTTCGTTTACGACGACCGTTCAATTTACGTTGAAAGGGAAAACTTTGCAGTTTAATCTGGATGTAATTAGATTTTCCTTGTTTCGTTTTTTATTTCATCATTATCTTCAATTAAAAGAAAAGTTTTCTCTTTAAAATTTATGCTCAAACTCAAAATGAGAAATTCTCTTCCTTTATAAGTAACCGCGTAATAAAGATTTCTAGTAAAGGAAACTAACAAAGCCCAAATGCGTTCCACGGCTGAGCACATGCCTTCGTCGTCATTCTTTAACTTCTTCCCTTCATCCCTGAGAAATTATCAAAGCAAGAAAGTGTTCACCGCGCCGAGCTAAAGCATGTTGGCATGTCTTCAAAATGAGTTTTTTAATTTCTCTGACATGCCGATTTCCTCGCGAAGACAATTCTCACTGCGAAGTACATGATAAATCATCTCTCGCCTTAAAATATAATAGTATGCGATTTGAAGATTAGCGCTCTCAATATTGAAATTAAAACTGTACTTATATTTACTTAGTAAATTCAAATTGTGTGTTGGCGGTGATGCAGCCACCTTCGTACAAGGAATACTACATTTTATGCGTTGTCGCCTCTGAAGATTAAGATGGAATGCCTCATAGGTTATTAATTATTATTATACTGGTGTTGCATACTTTTCAGACAGGAACAATGCTGTGCAAGCATTGCTAGCACTTTTTATACGTGGTAGAGCCATGCCGCAGTTATATTAGTAGTCTAGTTGTAGCGCGAATGAATGGGTCGGCTCGACCGGGGAAGACCCCGCTCTCACAGAATACCAGCGTGAAATAGTAGCTTAATGCTGTTGTGTTTCGTATCGTGAGTGTAGAGATCCGGAGATCCTTTTTACTGGAGACGAGGAATTCCATCTTAGTCCTTACGGGTGACAACGCATCTGCATTTTGTTTCTTAATCGAGATCGAAAAAAATATTCAATATTCATTACAATATTAATAATGATTTCTTATTATACGCGAACATTATACATTGATTAACACTATTTTTACGGATTTTATCGCGTTTATTTTTAATTCCCGACGTTTTGGGCGCTTTCCAGCACCCATGGTCACGGGGGACTGAGATGACTGATTTCCCGATGTCATTGTTAAACCCGGAGTACCTTCAGCTTTTTTAATTATTGTTTATGGTCCGATCTATGCAAAATGAACTACTATGTCCTGAGATCTTGCAGTGGTATGCTTGGGTTTAGTTTTAATTTTATTGATTATAGGATCCCAAGCAGGTGGTAGTACCCAGCCTCCTCTATTGAAATTAGGATGTTTTTTAATTTCAATAGCCTCACGCATCATCCTTGGTAGGAATCGGTGTTCTTTCGCGAGGATTTGTGGTCTATCAAATCTGATGTAATGGTTGGGGCCGTTTAGGATATGATCGCAAACTGCAGACTTCCCGGAACGTTGATGCTTCACATCAGCTATATGTTATTTTACGCGGGTTTTGATCTTTTTGTTTGTCCTATATAAGAGAGACCACATTCACAATCAAGCTTGTACACTCCTGCATCTTGTAGAGGAATATGACACTTGACTGATGGTAGGAACTGACTAATCTTCTTCGGCGGCTTGTAGAATGTTCTAATAGAAGCTCGCTTCAAGATGTAGCCAATCTTGTCTGTGACACCTCTGACATATGGTAGTACAGCAGGCACACGCTCGACTGTAGCCGGCTTCACTCGGTCACTGTGACGTAGGCGCGGGACCCGAAGCTTGTTATCGTGCAGAACTTGCTTGACGTGCTGAAGCTCGGCGGCCAGGTGTTTGATGTCACAGGTCCCTCGTGCTCTCTGTAAGAAAGATTTGCCCACGGTAGCTAACTGTGAAGGATGATGGTGAGATTCACCGTTTAAATATCGGTTTGTATGGGTCTTTTTCCTATACACATTGTGACCAATGGTGTTGTTAGGATTTCGGATGACTAACACATCTAGGAAAGGTATGGAATTATTTGCCTCTAACTCCGTAGTAAATTGAATTTTAGAGTTTGTGGAATTAAGATGTTCTAAAAATGCAGTTACTTTGTCTGATGGTAAAATTGTGAAAGTATCGTCTACGTACCGCTTGTAGATCCTTGGTGTAACAGGTGCAGTAGGGAGGGCTTTCTCCTCAAAGTCTTCCATGAATATCGGCGACAATGGGAGATACAGGTGAGCCCATCGCAACACCATCTACTTGCTTGTAAAACTCTTCCTTCCACAATAGATAGCCAGATGTAAGGCAATGTCTGAGTAAAATACTGCATATTCTGCTGGCATATTATTTTCCTCTAGTTTCCTAGTTATAATTGAGATGCAGTCTTCAACAGGTAGGCATGTAAATAGAGACTGAACATCAAAACTGACCATGGTTTCATTGTCAGTAAGACGTAGGTCTTTTATCTCACTGACATTTCATTTGCGAAGTTTTAGAAAAAGGTATGAATTTCGCAATAACACCGGGAAAAATACCTTATGAGGACATTATCTTTAGTGTTGAGGACTGTCTGTATAAAAATAACATTGGTAATGAAGATTTAGAGGCCATACGTCAAGACATTTCGTCTATGTTACGTCGAAGTTCAGCGCCGAAATTAAATCTTCCCAAAAATGAATTTAACGCGTTGAAAAACTTACGCAACAGACCAGAGCTTACGATTCTCCGCGCAGATAAAGGCAATGCTACTGTTATAATGGATACGTCAGATTACAATTTTAAAATACAACAACTTTTGTCGGATGAAACTACATACCGAAAGGTCAAAACAGACCCTACAACTAATACGCTTAAAACAACTAGCGATCTAATTAAGAAATACTCCGAGAAATTGAATCTGGACGTTAATTCGATAATACCTTCATGTGCCAAACCACCGAAGTTGTATTGGTTACCAAAAATACACAAACCTAACGCTCCATTACGTCCAATAGTGAGTCAGATTGATTCGCCAACTTACAGATTGGCTCAATACTTAGCTAAAATATTATCACCACTCAGAGGACACACAAGAGCACACATTAAGGATTCATACCATTTTGTCAGTGAGATAAAAGACCTACGTCTTACTGACAATGAAACCATGGTCAGTTTTGATGTTCAGTCTCTATTTACATGCCTACCTGTTGAAGATTGCATCTCAATTATAACTAGGAAACTAGAGGAAAATAACATGCCAGCAGAATATGCAGTATTACTCAGACATTGCCTTACATCTGGCTATCTATGGAAGGAAGAGTTTTACAAGCAAGTAGATGGTGTTACGATGGGCTCACCTGTATCTCCCATTGTCGCCGATATATTCATGGAAGACTCTGAGGAGAAAGCCCTCCTTACTGCACCTGTTACACCAAGGATCTACAAGCGGTACGTAGACGATACTTTCACAATTTTACCATCAGACAAGGTAACTGCATTTTTAGAACATCTTAATTCCATAAACTTTAAAATTCAATTTACTATGGAGTTAGAGGCAAATAATTCCTTACCTTTCCTAGATGTGTTAGTCATCCGAAATCCTAACAACACCATTGGTCACACCGTGTATGAAAAAAAGACCCATACAAACCGATATTTAAACGGTGAATCTCACCACCATCCTTCACAGTTAGCTACCGTGGGCAAATCTTTGTTACAGAGAGCACGAGGGATCTGTGACAGCAAACAGCTGGCCGCCAAGCTTCAGCACGTCAAGCAAGTTCTGCACGACAACAAGCTTCGGGTCCCGCGCCTACGTCACAGTGACCGAGTGAAGCCGGCTACAGTCGAGCGTGTGCCTGCTGTACTACCATATGTCAGAGGTGTCACAGACAAGATTGGCTACATCTTGAAGCGAGCTTCTATTAGAACATTCTACAAGCCGCCGAAGAAGATTAGTCAGTTCCTACCATCAGTCAAGTGTCATATTCCTCTACAAGATGCAGGAGTGTACAAGCTTGATTGTGAATGTGGTCTCTCTTATATAAGACAAACAAAAAGATCGAAACCCGCGTAAAATAACATATAGCTGATGTGAAGCATCAACGTTCCGGGAAGTCTGCAGTTTGCGATCATATCCTAGACGCCCCAACCATTACATCAGATTTGATAGACCATAAATCCTCGCGAAAGAACACCGATTCCTACCAAGGATGATTCGTGAGGCTATTGAAATTAAATGGGTACTACCACCTGCTTGGGATCCTATAATTAATAAAATTAAAACTAAACCCAAGCATACCACTGTAAGACCTCAGGACATAGTTCATTTTGCATAGATCGGACCATAAACAATAATTAAAAAAGCTGAAGGTACTCCGGGTTTAACAATGACATCGGGACGTCAGTCATCTCAGTCCCCCGTGACCATGAGTGCTGGAAAGCGGCCAAAACGTCGGGAATTAAAAATAATAGTAAAATAAACGCGATAAAATCCGTAAAAATAGTTTTAATCAATACAATATTAATTTTAATAATTGCAATAGTATGTATGTAAGTATATGAAAAATGTATAGAAATGGTAAAATTTAAAAAGCCTAATAAAAGCCAGACATCGTCTAATTTGGCCGGACTCGCAACCAAAAAGCCTGACTGTGTCCGGCTTTATCCGGACGTCTGGCAACCCTACCCCCAAGGAATGCCGCAAAGCACGGTCCTGAGCCACCTACATCCACCGACTTCTTGCATGTCTTACCAGGTCGCTATTCCATCTAGTGTGGAGTTGCTCTACACTTCGCAGTAGAAACACAGTGACTAACATAGCCCAACGGATTAATAAGTTGAAGAACCGACGACCGGTGGGGAAAAAAGGTTCTCGAGTGGCAGCCTCGTGTCGGGCTGATATAAGGGAATAAAATTTGAATTTTTTTTATAGGATAAACGTGACAAACGAGCACACGGTCTAACTGATGGTAAGTGGTTGCTGTGGCCCATAGATATCTACATCTACCATCAATTAATCAAAATGCAGATGCAGAACTAAGATGGAATGCCTCGTGTCCATTAAAAAGGGTCAAAAATATGTCAAATATATTATATAACCATTCCACTGTCCCGTGAGACATATAAACATTTCGATAGTTTAACTATTGTCTTTTTCGCGGACAAGGAAGTTGTTAACTTACCAAGACAAGTACAAGTACACTGTCAAGTGGTGTGGAATGCCTGCTAGGCTCATCTGCAATCAAAATCAGAATCGTGCTGCGCCAGTGCCGACTGGCGTAAGCAGGATTGAGGAGTACTGAGGTTCTTAACCAATTTTAAATATGTACTATCTGATATGATGACGAAGTGTCATTAAAAAACTGAAGAAAACAACTGTCGATAATATGCATTACGCCGAACCGATGCGTGAGCAGGTGTCGATTTCACCTGCTTCTTATTATGCCCGTGAGGTTTGTAAACGGTATGTTATGAGAATTATTACCACATTTTTAATTTATTACTGATTTTATATTTTTTGTTTACTGTTCGTGAATTTTTTAATTTATTTGTATCGATTGCGAAGCGTTAATTTGGAGTTAATTTTTTTTAATCATTGACTTATATATTACTAGCGTAAGGACCGGGCCGACCGAACAACTAAAACGGACCAGTGCGTTGGCCCTAAAATTACAGTTTAGGGCCAACGCGAGTCGGTCGACAGTGGTGCGCGCGCAGGACAGATTTGATTTTTTGACAGATTGCCCGTTACAAATATGTCTAGTTGCGTGGTAAAAGAACGCAAAATTACCCTACAAAGATTTAAAAGAAACATGGGATATCGTATCATCGGTAAATAACCTTATAATAATTTTGTTGCAATAAAATTATTATATAAACGCATTTTTAAAGTTTTATTTTACAGTTAGTTTAGTTACGTTACCAAGATGGATTCAGACCAGCCAGGGTGGATTCAGACCCCCAAAAATATTGTACATAGAAAATAAAATTATACTACTCGTATTTAAAAAAAATTATATCACGTTTGACGTTTCATGTTTCTTTTTTCATCGATTAACCAGAAAGGGAGCTAATTATAATTTTATTTAAAAAAAACGCGGTTCTCAAGTAGGTACAATATAGAAATTCTCGATATTGTAGGGTTAATATTAAAATGTAAAAAAACCTAATAATAATACAAGTCGACCCTTAGGTAAAATTATGATATTTTCGCTTAGTATTATTATGATACTATTTACTACAAACTATGAAATAATAATAAAATTAGGATAATTATACTGACCCTGGTTACATGGTGTTTTGATATGACGTTTGTACTATGACAGATACGCTAATTTTTCTCGTATGAAAAAGTTATGAGTAAAATATTTAGATGGAGCTGTCCTTCCTTTTGAAATCATTGACTTTAATCGATATTTTTGATCGAGTATGATTTTCCATATCCGACAGATTATTACTTTTATTTATATAGCACACTGGCCACCGACTGTCTTTATTGTTCTTATAGGTTTGAAATGCTACTTAATTCGAAGTTACCTGTATTTATTTAAAGAAGAACAATTTACTTGTTTTGGTATGATTATATAATTAATTACAAAAACATGACCTTAAAGCTTAAAGTTCCTTTCGCGGAGTTTTGGACAGATGTCGCGGATGTCACACGTGCGGTTAACACATGCGATCGTACTGACGCACGTGCAGCCTCTCATTTACATATTGAATAATCTTAAAGGGATATTTAAGTGGCGTTAATCCTACCCGGTGAGAAATAAAGTGGGAATTATAACAAATATTTAGAGATGATAATTTTGGTTATTATTCCGTTAAACACTTTATTAAGCTTTTGATATGCAATTAGAGTTTCAAACTACTTTCATTTTTTTACCTTGTGGTTGTGGAAGAAAAAAGGGAGACCTCCGCCAGGCATGGTGTTCTGCCCGGAGAGCGGCCAACGCTCAGTGTGATAGTTCGAAGCTATTCTATATATTACTGTACTGTACTGTTTTACTTCGGAACTTTGATAGCGTGATTTAGGCTTCGATGTGTTTCGCTTGTGGCGCGACGACAACGCCGCCACAACCTACCCTATTAAGGTTTCGCTATTAGAAGACTTATATAAATAGGCGGTTCTCCTTTCCTGCCGAGAAGACCGTCTGGGTAGCTACCACCCTCTTGGCTATTCCGCCAAATAGCGATGCCTGCGCTGTAGTGCCCTGGTCGGAAGGTCAAAGAGAGCCTAAATATTACAGGCTGTGAGGCATTCCATGGCAGTCCTAAGCAGTGACGACGCATCTGTTGCATACTTTGTTTGAAATTAGCTGCAGGCACAGAGATCTAAATGAGGTATTTCTGTAGCTGTTCATGTCTATGTCCATACATACCATCAGGTAGACTCTGGCAGTTTTTGTTTGTCACTTCAGTATAAAAAAGACTCGTAGACCGACTGTTGCAAATTTTGGGAACTTTTGGGAGAATCATTACTATCGCTTGAGTCCAAGTCTCAATTTGAATATAAGAATCACAAGGGTTTCAGGCTTTGCACTGCTAATTTCTTGCAAAATTAGGTACGTTTTTTTAATAGTATAGGATGACAAACGAGCACATAGTCTACCTGATGGTAAGTGGATACTGTGGCCCATAGACATCTACATTTATCTTTGATTAAGAATCAAAATACAGATGCATTGTCATCACTGAGGACTCTCGTTTTCAGTAAAAAGGGTCTCCGGTTCTCTACACTCACCACACGAGACACAGCAGCATTAAGCTGCTACTTTACGCTGGTATTCTGTGAGAGCGTGGTCCTACCCCGGTCGAGCCGACCCATTCGTGCTACAACTATAATATAGCTGCAGCGTGACTCTAGTTCTTACTTTCTTTCACTCATTGATGTTATCTTACACTATTTATATTTATTTTATTTAACTATTTTCAAATTTAAAATATACTTCAATAATCTGAGGTAAACTGTAATAAACATTACAATGCACAAGACAAATGACTGTTAAATGAATAGCTAAAAAAAATATTAACTCGACAGTTACACAAATACTTCTTATTCGTTTGTGGTCACACAAAGAAAAATGATCACACTGTACTCTTATTTAGGCAGGTCACGTACGAAAATGAACATCAGAATACCATATCATTAGACGACATAATATGAATGGGATTGTAGTCGCGTAGTTTGTGAACATAACTGAATTAGAAAGACCTTAAATTTAGGTGTTATATGGTCTATTTTCCTCGATTTAAATTAAATGAAACGAAATTAAATGATCATCATTTATACTACACATTTATTGATTAAATAAAAATTACGAACAAATTTTATTTTAATATGATTTCTCTAACTCCTTCCAGACTTTACGATTTGTCACATTGATGTCGCTCTATCACTCTGTAATATCCACTAATCCTCGCACACGAACTCCAATTTTTGTCTAAGATAGTTTGCGAGGTCAGTTAAATTAAAAATATATAATTTTCATTTTCAATTAAAAATTTTATCCAATCCCATAACACTCACTAACATTTCACTGCTTATTGCTCTTGTTTCGTATGGTAAGTATAGAGAACCGCAGACCCTTTTTAATGAAAATCTGGTATTCCATCTCAGTTCTCAGGGGTGACATTCTTAATCGAGGATATATGGTAGATGTCCATGTCCATTTTGATTCTTAATCGAGTATAGATTTAGATGTCTATGGTTACAACATCCACTTACCACTGTATGCTCGTTCGTTACCATTAATCTATAATAATACACAAAATACCAAAGCAATACAAAATAACGTACAGTATGTATACATTATCTAGTGTGTTTTATCAATTAAATCTAAGAGGAGATATAAGAATAAGTGATAATCATAACCGTCCTCCAGCGCTTCTCGGCAGACTTCATATGATTTGGATTTTTTAACTATTTACCGATAGCTTGCGTGTTAAAGAATTAATTAAAATGTATTAGAAAACTGCGATGTTTTTATTTACCATAGTCGTGAGATAAATAACACTTAAAACTGCTACTGCTGTGGCTAATATAATTAGAACTTTATGCATAATATTAAAAATAATATATAAATTACATTAACAATTAGAACACCTGAGTCAGGGGATCAGAGACATATATAGTCAGATTAATATTTTAATAGCAAAAAGCCTAAAATCTGAATATCCCTATGAAGTTTTAGTCTATAAGGATCTCATACTATTGTCAATTTTCACAGTAATTGCGACCACTACACTGAACACCGACCTCATACGTTCATTCTGCAATTTATTTAATATAAGGCATAAGGCATTGTTGTTTGAAAAATAAAACTATTTTGTACCTGTATTTTAACTTAGAGAAAAGCAGTTAAAGAAGTAAATTACTATATTATATCATGAATGTAATTACAGCCTTTAGTACAGTGAGTGTCTTCCCCAACCGCAACCTGTATGTTCTAAATTCTTATATAATGTTTACACGTTTAAGTCACGCACAATGGACCTTCCTCGGGATCATATTTCTTAAGCGTTATTTCAAATATGGGAAGATGAGGATGATTGAGCACATCGACTTGAGTGTGTACTCAACCAACAATGTTTTACGCAGATGTAAGTATTTGATAGGGACCGCTACAAGACATTGTGGTGTTTTACCGATATTAATAATTTTTTTGAAAAGTTAAATCAATGATAATAGTGACCACGGTAGCTATAAGTGCCTTAAATGTTTGAAATAAAAAATACGCGATTTTAGTAGCAAAAATAGTTGTACCGAATAGTATTCGTAAAATGTAATCATAAATATAAAAAAATTATATGTATTACTGATCAGCATACCTGATGAAAGTAAAAATTTTAAAGTTACAGTCTATATACGTTCCACTGGTAGGCACAGGTGTCCTCTCTAGCTAATTAATTAATTAAATTTTAATTAATTAGCGTTCGCTGTAAATTTTACAGTACGCAAGCACCCCGGTCGATCCCCTCCATCACCGATGAAATTGTTATTTACAACTTTAAGTGCTGATTTATCAGGTGCTCCCGGTGAAGTAAAACATCGTGAGAAAACCTTGCATGTCTGAGAAATAAGAAAAAAATTATTCCGAAGACATGTGAAGTTCGCCAACACGCACTGGGGCAGCGTGGCGGACACTTCCTTGGAAATGAGAGGACACCTGTGCCTACCAGTGGAACGTATATAGACTGTAACTTTAAAATTTTTACTTTATTCCCATCTAATTACTATACAATGGCCCTTTTGCACCTGACCTGGGTCTTTAGAAGTCTAGTTAAAAGATACGAGTAATTTTTACTTTTAAGTTTATTTTTTCATTTTAAGTATTGTGAATGTTCTTGATACTGCATTTATATTTAATATATCTTGTGATAATATTCGGACATTTTTATAGAGGGTCATATTGTAGTAGTTAATCATAGTTAAATCATACATTACGACGGACACATTCAACAATCTCAAAAATTATTTTAATTGTCAGTGTCAAAATATATTTAACAAAGCATTGTTTTCAGCATATTAATAAATTGCAAACTTTCTAATGCATTTGCTTTAAATTTATGAGGAAGTCGGAGTTAGGAAGATACTTATAAATGGCGCTCGTAAAAAGAACTCCAAAGCTGCGAGCTGCGAAATAATTCACGCTTGGATGATAGGCAGTTAGCAACGTCGCAGCTGAATTTTATCTCGTTGCGCAGTGATCCCTGGATGAAAGTTTACACGAAAGCTATGGATATGGTGTATTGGGTGTAAGTAAGTTTACGTGGTAGAGCCGCATTGCTGCAATTATATTAGTAGTATAGTTGTAGCACGAATGGGTCGGCTCGACCGGGGAAGGACCACGCTCTCACAGAATACCAGCGTGAAATAGTAGCTTAATGCTGCTGTATTTCGTATGGTGAGTGTAGAGAACCGGAGACCCTTTTTACTGGAAATAATTCCATCTCAGTCCTCACGGGTGACTACGCATCTGCATTTTGATTTGTAATGGAAGTAGATGTAGATGTCTATGGGCCGCAGCAACCACTTACCATCAGGTGGACTGTGTGCTCGTTTGTCACCCTATCGTATAAAAAAAAAGTATTGTTATAGGTGTTGTGCTTTGTGGCCTCTTGTACCCGAAATGGCTTAACGAATTTTGAAGTGCGAGTTGTCATTTAATTTTTCTTGAACTCGAGTGTCATTGGCTACGTTTTACGGAAATAATACGAATAAAATGCTCGCAATAGTAATATGTCAAGTACAATCGGGCGAGTTTTTCTTTAATAGTAATAGTAGAACATTCTATTCGGTTATTTATTTATTTAAAAAAAAATCTTCTTCTATATAAATTGAGTACCAGTGAACGCCTGTAATTTATAGGAAAGTGCGAAACTAAATTTACCCAGTATTTTGTGCATTTATTTATTTTTAGCTACATTGGTCGAGAGCGCTTCAGTCCCTCATTTATAATTTTTGTACGAACATATAACCTTTTAGGTACAATTTTAGTTGTTTTTAATTTACTCTTTAAAATTGCCTTTATTTATAATTAAAATATAGTTTAAAATCTAAATATGAAATAGTTTGCAATGTACGTAAAAGTCAAACGTCTTAATCTTCTTCGTCATCAATCTATAACGGTACCTACATTGTTGAGCGTCGGGTTCTCTCTTTATAATCTTCCATATACACATACATGCACTCACAGCTATCAATTTGCTTGCCACTACTAATGGTTCTACTTCTCTGTGCTTCTCTATCTGTTGCTATCTATCTAAGGCGTAATCCGGCTGATTACCTAAAGTAATTTATTATTCCTTAATCTTACGTTTAAACTAGTAGCTGTTTCAAGAAAGAGTCGCGTGGAAATTTGCAAACTATGCATAATATGGAATCGGACAGTAAATGTCAAATTTTGCAAACACTGGCGCTGCGGCTAAGGGTCAGTAGACACCGAGACACGACACGACGCGAAGCAACGATGCTTGAAGAGGCCAGAAACGCATTGCGATGTCGCGAGGCGCATCGTGAAGTAGATATGTCGATTCACTCTTAAAAAAAATCGATTTCTGAATCGTTTTGAAGCGAACATACTAGAATCGTTTATCGATTAAATCGAGGATTAAAAGATCGATTTTCGATTAATCGCGACATTTCCGAACATTGTTTCCCGAAATGCGGTTTTTCTTAAATTGAACTTTTATAATTACATTTACCTTTTGTTTTATGTATAATAACAGACTGTAGGGCATTCCATCTTAGTTCACAACGTATATGTAGCCATCTATGTTCGTTGTTGTTAAAATTCACATCAGACTAGGCTGTATCGTTTTAGACCTTTGCCTACCTTAATTGGCGAATCGTAAAAACTACAAATAGTAAAATTTCTTAGAGTATAGACAGACTTAATATACGGATGTCTTCGTAATAAATGGTTGCGTAAATTTGTTGTATTTCCTCAGGTTTTTACTTCGATATGATTGTCATACTTAAATACGCCATTCGATCCCTTTTTTACAAAGTGATTCCATATATCACTTTTAGTTGACATTTTAGGCTAAAAAGAAGAACAATACTTTAACAAAAGTGATTCAATCTAATAGCTCACTATTTATCAAATTATAATGAATGCTACACGAAAACAATACTGGTTGTTTCGTAACTATAAACCCCTATAAACTTCAACATTTAATATTTATTTACAGTATCTAGGTATTTAAAAAGTACTGTCTGTGGTCATAGCTCACAGTATGTATATTTTTGATAATAATTAAAGTAATAAATTCACAGGTTCACAACTATAATATGTTATTATATATTGTGGTCTTTGTTTACAGCACAGATTAAGTTAGACACACTTTCCACAGGTAAGATTAAAATTACAATTTTAGAAATGAAAAATAACTCTTCGATATACTTGGATGCGTTCATAAATATTTATTTTATTTAAATATTATTGCATCCAAATTATCGACGTACGACTGGTTGTTTTTGCGTCCGCCAACAGCAAAAAATTAAAAAAACTGCGGTATCTTACTTCTTACCCCAGCCAGTTTAGGAACTTTATCGCTAGCTCTTGAATCAGGTGAATCAGTCCGATTCGAGAGGTTTTTGGATCGATTTATCGAATCAATGCGGTGCTCTGAATCGATTATTTTACTCCAAATTATCGATTTTTCGATTAATCGATTTTAGATCGACATTCCTATCGTGAAGTCGCTGCCAGCGCACCGCACCCGCGCTTGCACGATGCGTTTAGCGCCTACCGACGAAGCACCACTGCGTCGTGATGCACCGCGCTACGCCGCATCTCGATGAGTTGCGCAACGCTGCGGGGCATTTTAGAATTATCTCAATAAAATTTGTATCTTTTTATGTATTAATTAAAGTTATATTTTGTATTACCATCTTAAAAAGTGCGCGCCGCGTCGCATCGCGTCACGTCTCGGTGTGAGGTAACTAACCCTGGGAGATTTCTTTGGTTTAAAAGACTAGTTTAAACCCGAGACTATCGATTAACCACATTTTGTAATAAAACGGAATGTGTTTGATATTTACCTATTACTTTATCTGCTTCGCTTTTATAGACAAATCACAGCCATAAACCAAACATAGACACGATTCTTATAACCCTTTACCGACGAGCATGTATGCGTAGATATATGGATGTAAAGAAGGCGAAAGAGGTATGTCAGGATCGTGCCAAATGGAAGTCCGTAGTCTCTGCCTACCCCTCTGGGTGACAGGCGTGAGTGTTTATGTATATGTATGTATTTAATTACACTGTACGGAATAATGGAAGTAACAACCAATCGGAATTCACTGAACAAATGGAGATTTTACAATTTAGCACCAACAGTAAAACGGCGTAATTCTAAAACTAAAAACGATGCAAATGGGCGTCCGAACTGGGACTGCAGATCGATACATCCTATATTGTAGTCAAAAAATTCTATCCATTCCCATTAGCGACATTGGAGTTTTTTTTTTTTTGATTTCGCGAAAAAGGGCGGAAGTGTGTAACAAGAAGCTCTTTTGATATTTTTAATTTTGATTGAACAAAAATTACTTTCTTTGGATATAATGGTAATGTTGCGATAATATATAATGTTAATGATAATAATGCGACTACTGTAAGGCTCGCTCGTTTTTTGGAATACAACACATAATAAATTTTTTTTATTTTATTTAAAATATTAAATATTATATATTTCTAGTTTACTTACTTGTAATATGACTATAATACTACGTTACTGTAACATTATTAAGCCACTACTAGAGTAATGGCATAATATGATATAGTCGGCGAAATGTAGCAATCAATCACAGGTCACAGATTCGCCCCCAGCTCAATTATTGTCGTAAGCTTGGAGTATACGTAAGCAAGCTATATTTCTGCTCTAAGCTCGTAAGTCATCGCCTCCCATGAGCGTTTTTTAATGTTAGTAGGGGCGCATACATCGTCCAAAGAGTTAGAAACTACTAAACATTACATAATACTAGTAAGCAATCCTCAAAGCGCCATGTCTTCAGTGCTGCTTACATACCCCCCAAAACACCCTCTACCGTATACGAACTTCATTTTGAAACTTTACAAGACGTACTGTGTGATCCTAATTTGGATGGTTTCTATATTTTGGGCGACTATAATCTCCCAGATGTAACTTGGACACGAGGAACCACAGACGCCTTACATGGCAGTGGAGTAGGCTCATCCGTTACCTTTAACCTATTATGTAATTTAATCTCATTTCTAGATGCCGCACAATACAACTACGTAGTGAATACCAAAAATAAAATACTTGATTTATGCATATCAAACCGCTCGTGTAAGATATCGGCCGCTTTAAGTCCCCTACTTCCTGTTGACGCATATCATCCACCCTTTGTTTGTGATATAGCTCTCAATGCTGATATTGTTCCAATGAAAAAGCAGACGCTTCAAAGGTACAATTTTTATAAGTCCGACTACACGCACATCAACCGCAAAATAGAGTCCACTGACTGGGATGAAATACTTACTCCACTGGGATCTGAAGAAGCACTTAGCGCATTTTACGGAATCATTGACGAAATTATCAAACAACACACGCCATTTGTTGGCTCCAGAACCTCTGCTTTTCCTGTCTGGTTTTCGAAATCTCTTATTAGCACATTTAGAAAAAAACGTAAAGCTTGGGTGAAATGGAAGAAATATAACAACATATCAGACTATGAGATATTTTCCCAGTATAGAAAGTTATTTAAGGATATGTGCAATAAATGTTTTTCTAAATATATTGGATCGGTCGAGGATAGCATACGCAAAAATATTAAGGATTTCTGGGTATACATCTCTAATCGTCGTGACAAATCTGGAATACCAGCTAAGGTTGAATATAATGATGATGTTTCAAGTGATCCACAAACAATATGCAACATGTTTTCTGAATTCTTCTCTTCCGTTTACGAACCGCCCTCACCTACACTATCACAGTGGAGACCACCTGCCAATTCAGCATCCCATGACACTACTATTACTAATCTTCATTTTGAAGTAGAAAAGGTATTAAGAGAGCTAAAATCCTTGGATCCATCTAAGGGGCCAGGCCCTGATGGCTTATCTGCTTATTTTCTAAGAAACACTGCCACAGTTATATGTAAACCCCTAACTATCATCTATAATAAATGCATTACTGAAGGTGTTATGCCCACAGTATGGAAACAGGCTAACATCACACCTGTGCACAAGAGCGGATCTAAACGTAGTGTAGATCAATATCGCCCGATATCAATTTTGTCCACTTTGTCGAAGCTTTTCGAGAGACTAGTGCATAACGAAATATATCCCATACTGCACAATATAATTATACAGCAACAGCATGGTTTCGTTAAACGTCGATCAACAACCACCAATCTATTATTATTTTCCAGCTATTTATTTGAAAATGTTGATGATCGCGTACAGGTCGATGCAGTATATACAGACTTTCGAAAGGCCTTCGATAAGGTGGACCACGAAATGTTACTAAATCGAATAGCTTTCAATGGCATTCGGGGTAATTTGTTACGATGGTTTGTTTCTTATATCACTAACCGTTGTCAAAGGGTTGTAATTAATGGATACCACTCTAACGTTACGATGGTTACTTCCGGTGTACCCCAGGGATCTATTCTCGGGCCTTTGTTATTTATAATGTTTATTAATGACATAAGTAACTGTTTTCTCAACTCAAAATTTTTATTATATGCAGATGATCTTAAAGTTTATAAATCTATTCATACTACACAAGACTGCATTCTTCTCCAAGAGGACCTAGATAGACTTACAGACTATTGTTACAAAAGTAAGCTTCAGTTAAGCATTCCGAAGTGTAAATATCTCCGTTTTACTAAAAACAAGAATATTATTACATTTTCCTACTCACTGTGTAACGTTCCTTTAGCTAAAGTGGATTCTATGCGAGATCTCGGTATACTGTTTGATTCAAAACTGTGCTTAGACTTACATATTGAACAAATTGTTAACAAAGCATACAAACTATATGGATTTATTATGAGATCAACTCGCGACTTCAAACGGACCTCTTCATATCTTTGTTTATATAAAACCCTAGTTCGCTCTCAACTTGAATATGCTGTGCCCATTTGGAATCCTTATTATAATAAATATATACACAAAATTGAAAATGTTCAACGCCGGTTTCTACGTGCAATGCATTATAGATGTCATAAATCTCATTTACCGTATGACCAGTTACTCAGTAGATACAAACTTCTAACCCTCCACTCTAGACGTAAGCAATTGGAGTCTATGACATTGTTTCATATAGTAAGATGCAAATTTGACTGTATTGAGTTAAACAATCTGTTATGTTATGTAGTTCCCAGAACTGTCCATAGACGACGGGTGCGTGCGGGTAAACTCTTTGCCGTAAGTACCTGTCGATCCAATACCGGTATTCGTTCACCAATTCGACGTATGGTTGCCACATATAATGAGACCTTCGAGCATATAGACATTTTTACATGCTCAAAGGAAAAGTTTCGTGGTCTTTTATACAAGACACTTTTCACATAATAATTTTGTTATATTAGTCACATTATAATATCACTGTTGACCATACTTTGACATTTGTATAATACCTTCTGTACAGCTGCAGGTCTCCTAGCGTCTTAATTATCTATCCCAAGAGGTAATCTGTGAACAGCACTGTGGGCTGCATTATTGCGTATACTATGTTACTGTACTATCTATATGTAATTATATATAATGTAGTTGTTAGCTGTTCCACTTTAAATAAAATAAAAATAAAATAAAATAATATACTTTATTTTAATGATTTCTTATATTTAGATACGTGAAAACCATGTATTAAATCAAACTAATTTAATGGATATAATCGCGTTTCATTTTAACTTTTTAATTCCTTACGTTTCGGTCACTTTACTTACGATACTCACTTTTTACTTCACTTAAAATAAGGCAAGGAATTCTGGCGAGAACTGGAACGCCGGCGGGTTGCTGGTTGCTGCCCCTGTTATTTAAGTGTTCGAAATTTATTGTTATGTATTTAAAATATGTTTGGCGGTTTTTTGACTAAATTCGCAATGAAAATCTATCTGGGAGTGAAAATTTCACAACTTCATCTTGCAAACACCTCGTCAGTCACCAAGGAGTTCCATTTGGTATATTTACTTTTATATAATATCTACTTTAATATTATACTCTTTGCCGAAGAGGTCGTATTCCAATTCCATAAAAAAAATTTTTCATTTGCATTGTTTTTTTGGCTATTTTTTATAAAACTGAAGTGAGAAACGAACTTTCAGTCTACGTAGCAACTGCGGTCCATCGATATCTTTAACCAACGTAAAAAAAATAATGTTTACAGATGCGTTGCCACCTTTGAGGGCTAAGATGAAATGTTTCACAATCTGTATTTATACTGGGTCTCTATAGCTTTCAGACTGGAATACAGCAGTACAAGCGTTGTGGCGGCAGAGTTATTAAGAGAGGTACTTATCCAGACGGACTTATAGTTAAAGAAGGAATCCTACCACCAAGTAAAAGGAGTTCTACCTCTTCTTTTCTCTTCTAATAGAGCCAGCTCTCAAAATATTGTTTATCTGGTACAAGAAATAGTTACCGGAATTAACTTTTGGAATAACTTTACTACCTACGCAAAGTCTGTCCGTCTTCACCTAGTTTCAGTAGATTCCAAATGAGCAATAAAATTATTTTCACCGTACGAACGTAACTCATAAAAACTGCTAAACTAAAACACTGGAAACTGGCATGCATGTACAGAGTTGGACTTTTAATTGGATACGCAGTAATTAGGTTTAATTTTAATTTTCTTTTTCCAAAACTTATAGCAGGTAAATGGTAGTTTAAAGTTTATTTTGTTTAAAGCTTTTCTTTTTTAACAGTGTTTTATATTCTTACCTCAAATATTCGTCTTTCAATTTTTTCAACAACAACATAACAAGTAAATTTTGTTTAATTTATTTTCTTGTTTATCTTCTTTATGCTCTGGTTACCTTATTTGTGAAATTTTTTGTAAGCTGTGTGTGTGTGTGTGTGTGTTATATTAGTTTTTTCTCAATTTAGAAAGTTGTTTTCGTATGTGAAGGAAATATATTTTAGATTTAGCTATATATATATATATATATATATATATTTATTTATATATATATTTATTTATATATAGTACCCGGATGACAGACCTTTGCTCGGTTTTTTTTTGAAATTACATTTTGATACAAATTACATACTAATGAATAATATTTTTGGATTTTATTGACATAATAGAAAAAACTGAACTGGTTATTTGAATAAAAAATCATGAGTGCAACTTGTTTAATTAAAATTTTCTTATTTATAAAAAATACTAAAAAAAGGGCTCCAAATAATGGATTTTCTCTCAAAAGAAGGGAACTTGAAAAAAAAAAAAAGAAATAAAGTCGGACCGAAGACAGGACGCGAACCAAGGCATTAAGATTTCGCGACAGTTCGATATCCACTTGAGCTATAACGATCATTAACATAATGTCAAAATTTACCTTCTTATATTGTAGCAGTTAAATAAAATTGGATGTAATGATGAACGGCGGTTATATATTTTTAATTTAGAAATACCGCACGGAACAAGTATTTGTATGGCCTACAAATAATTGTTCCAGGTCTGCATGTTTATCCATTTGCAATTTCTTTGTAAACTGCCTCGACGATACAGGAGAAAATCCTAGTAAGTAGTAGTAGGTAATGTTTATTAAAAAATATCGCTTCAGTCGCTCGAGATATTTGTTTATAAATGTGTTTCAGCTCTGTTTATTACTTACTATTGTTATTGTTCTAGTTCTTGACTTAAAATTACTACGTCTAATCTCTACTTTATACGTACATATCATAAATTTGAATCACAACCGCATAGACTCAATGCCATAGAAGGAGCTCCTAAAGTTCTTCACATATTGTGTTAGCGTAACACAAATTAATTGTAGTTTGAGTTGAGCTCGTGTTGCGGTTGTGCGCTGCGCCCGCTCGCAACTTCAACCATACAACCGCAGTTTGACAAGAGACGCGACTTTGTTCCGCTTTGTAATCGGATCTAGTTGAACTTTATTACCCGAACACAATTTGTATACTTGTTGTTTTTAGCTCAACGGTTTGCTTGACAGTTAAATAAAGTTATTGGCAGATTTACGGCCTGGCCACGGGGTCGGCGGCGCGAACGGCGAAGCGACAGGCGGGGCGAAAATTCGCGCTGCGCGATTTGAGGGCCACGGGAAATCACGTTTGCCGCCGCGACCAGATAGGCCGAAATTGAAATGTCTTTATCACAGTTATCTCGATATTGCTTAGAAAGTAATTGTTTTTTGATTCAAGACATAATATTTGGATGAGATTGCGGAGTACTTGATTTGAATAGGAATCGGGTTATAGCTGGAGAATTCCCCAACAAATAGTATGCATCTAGAAAAAAATTTCGAGTAAATACCAGTAATGATATAAATGAGTGTTGAAACATGCGATTATATTCTTGTTAATATACAACCAGAATTGGAGATAAAAGTCAATGCGGATAGAATTTTAAGTTGTTTTTGTCGGCCCGGCATTTTTCGCGGCGAAAACAACTAAAATATTTTGTTCCAATACTATTCGCCGCGTCTGCCGCCCGACTTGGCGTGGCTTGCACCGTACTGATTCAATACATTATGCCCCATTTACATTCAGCCCGTTTGGGCAGGGAAGTGAGCAGGGCAGTGGGCAGGGGCAGTATGTAAACAGGCTACTCGCGCTGCCGCTGCCGCTGCCGCTGACACTGCCCGAAATGTCGGTTTTTCGCGCGGAAGTCAAAGGACGGGCAGCGCGAGCGGCAATGTGTGTTCACATTCAGCTCCATCGCTCACTTCGCGACAAGCGCCTGGATGAACGGACGTGCGTGCCGTCCTGTTATTAAATAAATACGATCTGCCAAAATGCCTTTCGAGTGGATTAATGAAAATACAATAAAGTTTTTAGAACTGCTGGAATCAGAAAAATCTATATGGGATTTCAACGATAAAAACCACAATTAATCATCTTCTACGAATACGAATTTTCTTTTTGAGTTAACATAGTACCTATGTACATAATTAATTATAAATTCGTCAAATTTATTATATTAATATAAAATTTAGTTTAAGGAATTAATGAACATTGACATTTTATTTCTAAAAACGATTAGTAACTCATATTGATTATTTATTAATTAAAATGTAAAATAAGTTAAAAAGTAATATTTGCATAATAGCCTGAGATTTTTAAATTATAATTTTATTGTAATTAAAATTACGAATTAGTTTATACTGAAGTGTAATTAATAAAATAATAATAGCTTAACTAATCTCATATAATATTTAATATTATTTATGTAACAATAATATAATAATTCAATTAATAATTTATGAACAATTTACTGTATAAGAATTCAAATAGAGTGGATCTGTATAAGTATTTAATTGTACATAATATTTGAATTCAAAAAGAATGTGTGTACCTAACTTTTAAGCAACATCGGGTTTGTGTAATTAGCTGTATTTCATATCATTTTTTCCATGCCAATTATGGCAAAACATGTCAGTTCCACGTCATTGATCATCTTATGTACCATGTTTTTAAGCAAATAAATTTTCCATCTATCTATCTATCTTCTTTTGAACTTGATATCTTTTTAAATTATTAACATAATTTTGTATTGCAAGAAGACACAGCGCGGACGCTGTAATTATTTCGACGTCCGCCATAGTCGAAAGCCGAAAGCGATGTGAGTGGTAGGGCAGAGTGTGAATACACACTTCCCGCGATCCTGCTACGGCAGTATTTAGGGAAGTATTGCCGGCAGCGCGAGGAGCAGTGGCAGTGGCTGAATGTAAATGGGGCTTTTGTTTCATTCGACCGCCGCGCCGCCAGTCGCCCGCGCGATTCGTCCGGTAAATTTCGCCGGTCGCGTCGCCACTCGCCGCTACGCGTGGCATGCTTCATACATTTCTATACATTTGTTTTAGTCGCTAGACGCCTCGCCGTTCGCGCCACGCGAATTTTCGCTACGACGAATGTCCCGTGGCCAGTCTGTTATATAGAATACTTTTCTTTATTTTAATCGGCTAATTTATAATGAATATCCATCCGTATGGGGTATCCGTATGGGTATGTTGAGCATACACTCTAAAGCCCCATTTACATTCAGCCACTGCCACTGCTCCTCGCGCTGCCGGCAATACTTCCCTAAATACTGCCGTAGCAGGATCGCGGGAAGTGTGTATTCACACTCTGCCCTACCACTCACATCGCTTTCGGCTTTCGACTATGGCGGACGTCGAAATAATTACAGCGTCCGCGCTGTGTCTTCTTGCAATACAAAATTATGTTAATAATTTAAAAAAGATATCAAGTTCAAAAGAAGATAGATAGATAGATGGAAAATTTATTTGCTTAAAAACATGGTACATAAGATGATCAATGACGTGGAACTGACATGTTTTGCCATAATTGGCATGGAAAAATGATATGAAATACAGCTAATTACACAAACCCGATGTTGCTTAAAAGTTAGGTACACACATTCTTTTTGAATTCAAATATTATGTACAATTAAATACTTATACAGATCCACTCTATTTGAATTCTTATACAGTAAATTGTTCATAAATTATTAATTGAATTATTATATTATTGTTACATAAATAATATTAAATATTATATGAGATTAGTTAAGCTATTATTATTTTATTAATTACACTTCAGTATAAACTAATTCGTAATTTTAATTACAATAAAATTATAATTTAAAAATCTCAGGCTATTATGCAAATATTACTTTTTAACTTATTTTACATTTTAATTAATAAATAATCAATATGAGTTACTAATCGTTTTTAGAAATAAAATGTCAATGTTCATTAATTCCTTAAACTAAATTTTATATTAATATAATAAATTTGACGAATTTATAATTAATTATGTACATAGGTACTATGTTAACTCAAAAAGAAAATTCGTATTCGTAGAAGATGATTAATTGTGGTTTTTATCGTTGAAATCCCATATAGATTTTTCTGATTCCAGCAGTTCTAAAAACTTAATTGTATTTTCATTAATCCACTCGAAAGGCATTTTGGCAGATCGTATTTATTTAATAACAGGACGGCACGCACGTCCGTTCATCCAGGCGCTTGTCGCGAAGTGAGCGATGGAGCTGAATGTGAACACACATTGCCGCTCGCGCTGCCCGTCCTTTGACTTCCGCGCGAAAAACCGACATTTCGGGCAGTGTCAGCGGCAGCGGCAGCGGCAGCGCGAGTAGCCTGTTTACATACTGCCCTGCCCACTGCCCTGCTCACTTCCCTGCCCAAACGGGCTGAATGTAAATGGGGCATAAGATTTCACGTTGTCTCATCGTGTCTGCGTTCTAACGCTAATGCACTCACTGCCCAGAAGGAGAAAACCCCACATCGCGTTTTCGGGGTCTTATACTCTACAAGTCTTTCGCCTCTACCCGTAAATACAACGCGTTCTAACACGAAATGCGCCTTCCTACTTCATCTTAACTTAAATGATCGCCTAAACCTGCAACCTTTTTTATATGATAAATGTGACAAACGAGCACACAGTCCACCTGATGGTGAGTGTATGCTGTGGCCCATAGACATCTACATTCGATTAAGAATCAAAATGCAGATGCGTTGTCACCCCTGAGTACTAAGATGGAATGCCTCGATCCCAGTAAAACGGGTCTCCTGTCCTACTCTACACTCACCATACGAAACACAGCAGCACTGCTATATTACACTGGTTTTCTGTGAGAGCGTGGTCCTTCCCCGGTCGAGCCGACCCGTTCATGCTACAACCATAATATAATGATAGCCAGAATGCAGCGTGGCTCTACCACGTAAACCCTGGAATTAGATCGGAAAACTGATCGTTAAATAGATAAAACAATAAAAAAGACACGAATTCATATTAAAAATATACCTATACAACATTTTGATTCAGACAATAGAATACAATATTTAAAAAAAATCTGCTGTAGCTTTATTTTATAAACGTTTAAAAAATGTCGTCATTTAATACATGCTAGTATTTCCTGTGGAAATATATTGCTTTTATGCTATTTGTTGTGATAAAAATTCGACAAATTGTGTGAAAATGACCCTAAATATGTATTTGTATTGTACTAATGTATTTCCTTGTATGACATTTTTGTAATATTTTCCCGTGCATGCAAAGCGATCTTAACTCACACAACCATGAGCGTGATCGAAATGCTTTGATATGTTTGGATTAATAGTTTTCATAACATAATCTTATGTGCATGTTTACTTTATTTGACCTTCCTACGAGATCGTGAAGTAATTTTCTTTTTGATCATAACTGACACAGATGTTAATGATATAAGATTAATTCCTTTCCTTTTTCATCAAATACAAAAAAAGAATACTTTAATATTGGATGTTCACGTATTAACTAATTGATTTGCTAATAATTGAATAACGTTCAATACCATTCTATCTAATCCGATCTGGGCATACCTTTGAATATAATAATGATATAAAAATGTGGTGATTCCAATTCTATTGCATTAATATCCGCGAAAATCGTTGTCTCTACATGCAGGTTTACTTCTATCGACGCCATGTCTTTTTTCTGCTAAATTAGAACTAATTATTTATATAAAATTTGAGGTGAGCTGAGCTATCATGGCCTCTTTATCATTTTTTGTGTTCACTGCAAATGTCAAGCGAGGATATGTCGGCCTGAAAAAGAGAAAAATGCACGTTACTAAATACGTCTATTCATATATTTCCCTGATTTACCAACAAACAAAATGGCCACCGCTCATTTACGAGTATTATCCTTATCAGTAATACCATGTAATGGACGTGATATTTTGTAAGAATTACCCTCTTAAATTAATAATTAAACGCTTTTTATTAAAAATAGCCAGTACAATACTCAGTCATAAGCTGTTGTATAATTTCTTAAGCCATTTTTCAGCGAAAAAGTAGCAGTGAGGGATTAAAAATGCCTGCGAGCGACGTTACTTAATTACAGGATATATTGTATTCGGTGCTACCACACTTTTGCCTAGTTCTCCCGCCATAAAGTAGTGCTTCACTGCAGTTTTCCAGTCTGAAAGTTGTTACTTACATTCTGAGAGGCGTGCTATCTGACAATGCCACGTGCATTGTGTAGCCTTCTTTGTTAGACGTTAGTTGCAGGTGCACACGTGCTGCAGTGTTCACCCGCCATCAGGAGGAGCGTAAGTACGTTTATTACTTCACTTTTATCCATATCATACATGGTAGAGTCACGCTGCAGCTATATTATGGTTGTAGCACGAATGGGTTGGCTCGACCGGGGTAGGACCACGTTCTCACAGAATACCAGAGTAAAATAGTATCTTAATGCTGCCGTGTTTATGGTGAGTGTGGAGATCCGGAAACCATCTTTTACTGGAAACGAGGTAACTATTCCATCTTAGTTCTGAGCGGTGACAACGCATCTGCGTTTTGATTCGTAATCGAGGATAGATGTAGATGTCTATGGGCCACAGCAACCACTTACCATCAGGTGGACTGTGTGCTCGTTTGTCACCCTATCCTATAAAAAAAAAATCGAGGTTAAATGTAGATGTCTATGGGCCAGCATCAGCATACACTTACCATCAAAAAATAAAATAAAACCATTTGGAACAAAAATGGTTATAGGTGCGTTTTCACCTCTTAAGGCTAAATTTGCTAAGAATGTCTCGAAGCCTGTAATCATATGATGCCAAACATTTCACATTCAAAATAAGCATTAATACTGTCTCATAATACCATTCAAATAGGAACACATAACCTACGCTACCGTTTAGGGCAGAAGTAGCGTCGTTGCGCTGGTTTTCGGCGTTTTAGTGGAGTTGTCAACTTTAAGGTACTATAAAAAATAATAGCGATTATGCTGACCTAGTGCTCTTAATGTTAATTTATAGCTTATATAATGTAGTTTTCATTTTGATAACTCATTGATGCTACAAAAGAAATCTATTTTTTATAATAAATTTTGATGTGAAAAATATGCAAAACGCTAGTTTTCGGCCCCAAATTTTAGATTTCGGCCTACAAGAATTTTAGTTTTCGGCCACTGTATTAGAAGAGGTACTATAAACTTAAAAGAGTTTTTGTAAAATCAAAAAATGGCAAAACGGTTTGGGAAATCGGTGTATTTAGTTTTCTCAATCGGTGATTGCGATTTTTTTAACCGTGACGTTATTTTTTTTTTTTGGGTGTGTTTTTGGTATAAAATAATAACCATGATTAATTATTTCTCTTTGAATCATAATCTAATAATAAAATCTTTTAAATATAGCAATCAAATATTCTCATTTACGAGTATTTTCTACTTCCTCATAAGTATTTTAGTTTAACAAAATCTGTTACCATATCTAACCATTCTCATCTCTAACCAAGAGGAGCCATCTGAAGAAAAAAAATTTCTTTTTTGAATCTTCTTCCTAAAACACAATGTGAATAAAATATTTGATATGATAAGATAAAATGGCCGTAAACGTAAACTAAGACAGCATTCCATTTTCCGCCGCCGTATTCTTTCATACAATTTTAAGTTGGCCGAAAACTAAATTGTATATATTTTAGAGTCAATCCAGTTTTCGGCCACGACTGAAATGAGTATTTTGTTTCATCACTAACTGTTCAAATTGCAGTACTTGCTGGCCGAAAACTGAAAGTTAGTGTCTACGCACGCTACGATTCAATATAAGTAAGAAAGATGAGTTATAGTACGTAACCAAATAAACGAAAGAAGACAAAGTATTTAGGCTAATTGTTAAACTCAGGCTACTTTTCAGCCGCAATTGGCCGACAACCAAATAATGGGACAATTTTATGTGTCACTTTTCGGCCACTTAATTTATTAACTTTATCAATAAATTATTATAATAATCAGTGTCAAATAACTATATTAGGTTATTTATATAGTGAAATATAAGCACAATATTAAGTAATTATATTAAATACAGCACGAAACTTACTTTTGAATGGAACGCTCGCCACTATTTTTTTTGCTCGATCTTACCCGTTTTGATAGCTTCAGTGTCGGCGTCAAACTAAACTATTTATTATAAATCGCGTGTTTTCATACGTGGTAGAACCATGCTGCAGTTATATTAGTAGTACCTATAGTTGTAGCACGAATGGGTCGGCTCGACCGGGGAAGGACCACGCTCTCACAGAATACCAGCGTGAAATAGTAGCTTAATTCTGCTGTATTTCGTATGGTGAGTGTAGAGAACCGGAGACCCTTTTTACTGGAAACGAGGCATTCCATCTTAGTCCTCACGGGTGACAACGCATCTGCATTTTGATTCGTAATCGAGGATAGATGTAGATGTCTATGGGCCACAGCGACCACTTACCATCAGGTGGACTGTGCTCGTTTGTCACCCTATCCTATAAAAAAAAACCTGATTAATTAATGCTACCAGATATAGTGAAACTATTTACAAATGCATTATTCTGTATTTCTTACGATATTATTTATGAAAATTGTTATTAAATGAAATTTACTGCATCAGCTCGTGCCAAAGGCCGAAATCTAGTCCCGGGCGGCTTACCGGCTCATCGACCCTATAGGAGGCTTGTATCTACCCAATGTGATTTCTGGGAACAAAAGGAGCTCTATTACCCATTCCGTCCGAAAAATTCCAGAAATTCTCTTAAGTAATATGGTATTCGTAATATATATTAAATTAAAAACGTATATTACGAAAATGTACACTATATGACGTTAAGTTGCATTAAATAATGTTTTAATTAACAAAGCTAAGTGATCAGCTTCTCCGTGGATACAGTGCATGCAATTGATTATCTTTATCCACCCCATCTGCGGTCAGTTCCCACGGCGATGCGCGTCCTGCAACAGCCAACTGCAAATAATAATAAACCCTCCTCATTCATTACTTCTACTTGCTTTATTACACACTGCGTCGGAGATGTTTTTCCAACCAGTAGTAAAAGCATATAAATTACTTCCAATGCCCATTCTTGTGATCTATATTTAAAAAATTGTATTGTATTAAAACGGACGTGCTAAATAATTCAACATAATGTAAATGATAATAATCGATACGTATGTTCTAATGTATTTTTTAATTTATATCTATTTAATATTATCAACTATTAATTAATAAAATTAAATACAATCTTTATGTATTTTGGGCATACAGCGCCTATTGTTTAAATCTACTACATAACTTTACACATTTTAGATTTATTTTAGATAATATCATTGTTTATTAGTCAGTAGTTTTCTTATATTTAGGTTAGCTATAGCATTGCATTGGTTTTGTAACTTTAATGATGAATTATGTAATAAATAAATAAAATTTTAATATTAATGATTGCTAACACATATAATTCTAATAAATACAGTTTACAGTCGTATTTATAAGGTTTATTTATCTTGTATTTATTAGCAAATTTGAGTAAGTATTAAAATCTATATTAAATATATGTACAAATATGTATGTACAAATATGTGTAGAATACAAATATATACAGATATATGTAGAATACAAAAATGTGTGGAATACAAATATTATTATTATATATATAAGTTTGATATATAGTTTGTCGTTGTAGTAACAAAAACTAAACAAAAGTTACTTTTAATTAAATTAATTTTGATACTATCCTTTGTATAGAAAAGTACACGCGGGAACTTGAAATTTAATTTAAAGTTTTCTTGACTCTCAAAACAAAACCTTTTTACTTTAATCATGCTTTCATGTCATAATATATAATAAATTATTTGTTATTACAAAATAATTTTATAAGTAGTACCAGTTTCACACATTTTAAGTAGTACCAGTTTCACATATTTTTATAGTTCTTATTTTGAAAATGGAAACAGTAAATTGTGATCGTAATTTTAGAAAATAAATTATTCTTTATGACTATGATACTAAGTTACGTATTGCGTTATATTTGTACAACAATAAGAATTTTATAGTTTTCCTCTGGGATAGATAGCATTGTAGTACGTTTTTCTCCTTAGAAGTCCGTCTGTCTAGATTACGGAGTCTCTGCTTGCTTGTTTATTATAAGTAAAAGAGTGGCGTCTATTTGTATAGGTATGGTCCTATATAACAACAGGTATTCCCTCTTAGTCCTCACAGGCGATAACACATCTATTTAATTTTATTTAAGTTACTGCAGGTATTATTGTACTCTAGTACTGAAGTTAACTAGTACTAGTACGTGTACTGTGCTAGTACTAGTTCAGTTCAGGTGTAGTAAGTTTGTTTATTACTTAACTGTTTAAAAGAAAATACGGAATTCAGGGCTATAAATACAAACAAATTTTCCCCAACGTCAGTCATAATGCTTTTAAGGAATTATTTATTTCTATTTTCCTTAAAATAAAACTTATAAGTGTCCATCAACTATGTTGTTTGTTTTGACGTAAATTGAACATCGAACAAAAATATTTGCTATATTATATTTTATTGTTATCGTAAATTGAAAATTGTTATCGAAAAATATTACCTACTAGGTATGTTTATTATTGATTTTCATTCATTTCCGCCGTGCTAATCCCTTATTTATAAATATCGATGAAGTGTTATGAATAATAACTTATTGTGTAATAGAGAACTGCCGTAACAGAAAAAGAACTATCATTTGGATTCCAAAATAAATCTTTAAAACTTTGATTATTTTTGATGACTCTATCAATTTTGGGCGGATCATTGAGTCTAAAGTCAAAACAGCCGAAAAAAATTCAGTGTCTTTGCAAGGAAGCCAACCAGCTTCTAGTGCAACCATCTGGGATTGTGCTACATATGAGCTGGAGCTGAAAACGGCACCTGACAGTTTTAGTCACGCGTGATAAGAGGCTTGAAAATATTGGGTCCTTACATATGAAATTAGTGTTTTGTCGTACTGACCACTTTTATCTGAAATATCTCCTCTTTGGTTAAGAATTCCAAATTTAAATTTTTAAATTCATTTAGCTGGTACAGTTGAGTTTTGAAAACAGTCATTAATTTGTTGTTTGTTCATTATTTTTTTCTTTGACGTCGCTTATGCGCACTATGGAAAACACGAAATATCGGTATATTTACGAGTACGAGTTCTACCGTGGCACCAGTACTGCAGAAACAGCTCGAAGGATTAATGATGTGTACGTTTTTGGTTTCAACGTTTTCGTTCTGGAAATTTCGAACTTCAGAACCAACTCCGTGGACGGCCGGAGACCAAAGTGGAAAATGAAGAATTAAAGGCTATTATGGAAGCGAATCCATCACAAAGCACTTCAGAGATAGCTGCAGGCTTCGGGGTAAGTGATAAAACTGTATTAATCCACTTGAAGCAAATCGAGAAAGTAAAAAAGCTTGAACGATGGGTACCTCATGAATTGAGTGAATCGAACTTGCAAACACGCGTCGACTGCTATGTTACTTTGCTCAACCGACACAAAAATAAAGGGATTTAAAATAGAATCATTACTTGTTATGAAAATTGGATACTGTACGATAATCGGAAGCGCTCGTCGCAATGGCTGAACTCTGGAGCCCTAAACGAAAATTGACTCAGAAAAAGTTACTTGTGAGTGTTTGGTGGACTAGCGCCGATGTCCACCAAACAAACCAAAACTCATTTTCACCACCAAAAATCATTTTTTAGCCAATTTAGTGAAAACAAACAGTCCCTTGTTTTGAAGCCACTCTACCATTTCTACTTTGAGGCTTGCCATATTAGGGCTTTTATTTATTTGTACAGTATGATATGGTGCATTGTCCATCACAATCACACAATTAGGTGGCAGGTTTGGCAAAACTTGTTTTTCCAGCCATTTTATAAAGTTATCGCTAACTATGTCGTCATGGTAGTCGGATGACTTCGTTCGTGACTTGACTAGCTTAATGAAGCCGTCTGTAGTTCCAACGTATGTAATTATCCACCGCCTACCCTCACCCGAATCTCTGACCAATACACCTTCAGAATCTGATTGCCAACATTTTTGCACCCCATATGAAGAATGAATAATTGTTTCATCTAAGTAGAAAATAGTCCGTCCCTCTTCTCGGTATTTTTTTATTGTATTCAAGTAATTAAATCGCCAGGCCGCCATGTCTGTTCGTTCCGCAACCATTTTTCGTTTTTAATTAACCCTTTCTGTATTTATATCCGAGTCGTTTTAATATTTTCCATAGTGTACTTAGGCTTTATTCTTTTCGTACAGCGTAAAATGACATATTTTTTTTAGATTTGCACAAGCATCAAAATCATCGATTTTGATCTTCTTATTTGATCGTTTTTTTTTCCAAGTGTAGTTACTTTTGATGCACCAGGCACACCCAAATTTGAAAAAGAACTGGTCTCTCTTTCTTGTCTCAAAATTCGGGTTATAGTAGATTTGGATACATATGTAATCATTAAATAAAAGTAATTTTATTTTCTTAGGGATTTAATAAAATTTGAATATTTTAGTAACGTAGTGACGTTACTATAATACACATGTGTCGTTACTAAATATATATATACTTCTTCATATACAAATATTTTAACATCATTTAGTGAATTGTTAATCTAAATCTTTGTAACTGGTCACCCTAAAACATACCGGTCATGGTGGTAACTCGGGTACGACCTTTTCTTTTTCACAAAATGTTTAAGCTCAAAGAATATTTTGCTTCTAGCACTTTTAACCACTTTCGTCATTTTTAAAACTAATATTAAACGATTAAACAGCAAAAGAGCACACAGATAGCAACCGATCACATTTAAAGAAAGATGACGGCTGAAGAAACAGAGCTACCAATCGCCCACGCGTCAAATTAAAATGAACGGACAATATATATTTATATATAAAAATTACGTGTCGCATTGCTTGTCCGCAATGTACTCCGAAACCACTCAATTGTTTTTAAGAAATTTTGTAAATGTGTATTTCTTGCTCCAACTTGGGAGATAAGATAGTTTTTATCCCGATAAGTGACCCTCAATATTTTTTATTGCGAATTTAAAGATTTTTTAAAGAAAAAAGGGTCGTCGGAAAGGACAGACCAAAATCTGGCTGGCCAGCTAGCACATATACATGAACCCCTTTACAGTTATTGTGCATTATATTAAACATTAAAACTAACAGAGGTTAATTAAAATACTTTACGAGGTGAGAAATGAGACGCCTTTGAGAAACTCCAGATCAAGATGGCCATACGCCTCGCATCATTAGTACTCATGTTTGCTCTCGGCTGTTAACAAAACAAATTTGCTCGCAAGGGAACAGTACAAGGGAACAGGCGTGAGAACCCTTGCCCACGTGGCACCTAACTTTCACATAATTGCTTAAAACATCGACAAAACCGCACGGAACTTTAGACTTTATGAGTTTAAGATAGAGGTTATTTTATTATGCGTTTGGTTTAATATAGCTAGCTATGTATGACGTCATTAACGTTTCCCGTTCTAGTGTGAAACTCTTCACTTTACGTGATTATCACGCTATAAAGTTTGGTATGGATCGTGGCAGTTTTTGGCATCTTGAATGTTTGGTGTTAGTTGACCTTCGGGTTTGGACCGTGTAGAGGCGATGTGAGAATATCCACTAGCTCATAATATAGTCCTGTGAGTGTCGTAAGCGGCGACCGATGGAAACAAACACGGAGATAACAGCAGCGTCGTTCTAACCACAGCTAAAATTAAAAAGACTGCCGGTTGTCATCCCGCCTGCCAACTGGTGGCAACTATGGCAAGTGTCCTCCGTATGAGGCAATCCATAGAGGAGACTATGTTTAGAAGTGGACTTTCGATAGGATGTTACGGACAGAGATGTGTAAAATAGTTTATTAAAAGTATTTAAATTCAAAATGCAAATGCTTGGTTATTTTATATTTCAAATAAAAATACGACATAGTTTTCAATTAAAGTATATAAATTCAAAATTGCAAATGCTTGGTTATTTTATATTTCAAATAAAAATACAACATAGTTTACAATTGAAGTATTTAAATACAAAATGCAAAATATTTTTTTATAGGATAGGGTGACAAACGAGCACACAGTCTACTACAGACAGAACATCACAGAATACCAGCGTAAAATAGTAGGGTACTAATTTACGATGGTATTCCGTGAGCGTGTGAGCGTGATCCTACGCCAAACATTCGTGCTACAACTATACTAAAACTGCAGCATGGCTCTACCACGTATAAAACGTAATTTCAAAGTAGGTTTTTCAAATAAAATACCTTATTTTACTGATTTTATCACTAGTATTTATTCAAAGAGTTCATCTTTAATGTCTTTGTGGCTTCATAATCATTCAATATTGATTCCACCAAACAAAAATAGTAGTTCAACAGGTGCAGAACTTGGTAAGCATGTAAGGAAGAGCGATATTTGTTCAAGGTTTCTAAAGAATTGTCTTCATCTTTTAAATATTGTAGTATTCCATGTCTATTGTAGTATTGGCATTATCAGTGGCTGCTGAAGAATCAGGGTCCTCAACAAACATAATATATAATAGGATTCAATATTTTCCTTCCTTTTACTATAGTTAGTATGTTGGGAGTTGGATATGAAATATGAATAAATAAAATTAACAAAACCATTTCACATTTCACAAATACAAAATATTTATATAAAGTATTTCAAATAAACTAGAAAATGTATTTTGAAAAAGTATTAGAAAATGCATTTTGTATTTGCGTTTTAAATATATGTACCTACTTCAATTAATTCACATCTCTGGTTCTCTTTTACCTTCATCAGCCTGTTAAAGGTTATCAATATAGGTACGTTTGTCGTCGGTAGCACGCAGTACTTTACGTCTGGTGTAAACGAAAATTACAATAACGCCATAAATTGGTTACAATAAGATCAGGAGATTTGCTTTCAAGACAACGGCGGGATGAAATGTTATTATTTAATTCCGGCAACACAAGCATATAAGATACGCCAAAATACTGTAAGTTTACAAAATAAAATTGAAAATATCTAAAACGTTATATATTACGTAGATTCTAAGTCAAAACATATTAATAAATTGTAAGAAGTAACATATTAATGAAAAGGAGATAAGTACAAATACATTTTAACTGGGACGAGTTTTCAGTTACTTTTTATTTCTTAGTTTGCTCGATATCTTATTTCGTTGATTCACAATAACCCTTTCGTTCACTATTACTATGCTATGAGGAACTGTCTTCGTATTTGTTTTATTTTATATTTTTCATCATATTAATGAAGGCCTATTATGTTCTTGATTGTTCTTATTCCTGCCGTGGAAATTCTAAAAAGAGCAGGTCCTAGTATTTATCACGATTATGTTTTCGATTTAATTATGTAAGATTATTTAAAAAACGTAAAAAAATCTCAAAATGTTTAGCCTCGTAGTTTCCCAGTGTTCTGGTATATATACGAGTACCTATGTATGTTTTAATGTCGCCGGATGCGTCCCGCGGGCTTCAGTCGGAAATGGTTCCAGTCCGAGTTCCCATCTGATGAATAATTCAGAGTAAGTGCCGTATGGTGCTGACGACGGCCGTACTTTATTTATTTACACTTTGTATGATCGTTTAGACATGTGCTAAGCGTGAGATGTGAAGTATTATAGTATCTACGTTGTTTTGCGTAAATATTCTCACATGGCTTGTAGAAGGCTCTAGACGTAAGCGAATGTTAATTAGTTTCTAGCCTTTTTAAATTATTACCAGTGTTTGACTGAAATTCTTTTATTTTGTTTCTTTCATTTTCTTTTTTATAACAAAACGTTACTTCCACACTGGGAATTTATCCTGTATCGTGGACGTGTACATACATGAATTCCACAAGGGCAAACATCCAGACCCGGAACAATTATTTGTAGGTCATACAAATACTTGTTCCGTGCGGGATTCGAATCCGCGACCCTCAGCGCTGCAGCTCATTGGTTAGTCACTGCGCCACAAAAGCCTATTCCCTCTCGCCTCGTAGATTGTAAGTTGTAACCGCATGAAAAGACAAATGCCACCCAAATAATTTCACTCCCTTGCTGTGCGCAAAAACAAAACAAAAGACGAAGCAAATCGTTGGTTCGAATGCGTACTAGGCTGCACTAAAAGTATCGGGAATGGAATATTTCCACTGTTCCTGTCATATTAAAATCTTTTTAATTGAAAACTCCTTGGTTTTAAAAATCGAACACCATTTATTTATTAAAAAAAAAGATTCTCGGTCTTGTCACAAGGTTTTGTCAAACTTGTTTAGTCGTTGAGAAAATGGAATTGACTAGAGAAAATTCAAGAGCGATGATTTATTATGACTTTCGAAGTGGTTTAACACAAAAACAGTGTGTTGACCGGATGATTTCTCCATTTAGTGATGAAACCCCATCCAAAAACACAATTTATCGCTGGTTTGCTGAATTTCAACGTGGACGTGTCAAGCTCAGTGTTGATCCCCGTCAAGGTCGTCCAAAAACTGCAGTCACCCAAGAAAACGTTGATGCTGTACGTAAGCTGGTTGAGGAAGATCGACATGTGACATACCGCGAAATTCAGGCAACTTTAGATATTGGCATGAGTCAAATACAAATAATCTTGCATGAACAATTAGGTGTAAAAAAAGTTGTTTTCCCGATGAATACCGCATTCGCTCTGTGAAGAGCAAAAAGCGGCTCGCGTTACTTGGTGCGTCAGAACTCTCGAAAGATTCCACGCAGGATCCTCAAATGCTGTATACAACATCGTATCAGGTGACTAATCCTGGATATATGCGTACGAACCCGAAACAAAAAACCAGTCACGAGTTTGGGTGTTCGAAAATGAGTTAAAGCCAACAAAAATTGTTCGTTCACGGAGTGTTGCAAAAAAAATATGGTGGCCACTTTTGTCTCCAAAACCGGCCATGTTACGACTATTTCTCTTGAGGGACAAAGAACGGTTAATGCAAAATGGTATGCTAGCATTTGTTTGCCACAGGTCGTTTCTGAACTCCGTAAAGAGAACAGCAACCGCCGCATCATCCTCCATCACGACAATGCGAGTTGTCACACCGCACACAGAACAAAAGAGTTTTTGGAGTAAGAAAACATAGAATTATTAGACCATCCGCCATACAGACTCAACCTAAGCCCTAATGATTTCTATACTTTCCCTAAAATAAAGAATAAATTGCGTGGACAGAGATTTTCCTTCATCACCTGAAGAAGCTGTGGACGCCTACAAAACGGCCATTTTGGAGACCCCAAATTCCGAATGGAATGGTTGCTTCAATGATTGGTTCCATCATGTGGAAAAATGTGTCAAATTTCGCGGAGAATGCTTCGAAAAGCAATAAATACATTTTTAAATAGTAATGTTGTGTCACTTCCTTGATTCCCGAAATTTTCAGTGCCGCCCTCGTAGGTTATCGAAAATTAAGTGGTAGAGACTCGTCGACCGTCTGGTTGACCGAAGGTAGAAAAAAAGGGGGTTGCATTAAATCATGTAATACCTGCGCACACACTCCGGGATGTTACTTGTTACTTTTTGCTTTACTTTTCATATCTTCAAATTTTTATTTAATTTCCCTCTAGCATGGTCGAAGAGGGTGCTATTTGTATTATACTCGCTAACAGGTGCTTCATGTGAGGTAGTACGCGCGAGTTCGCATTGTAATTTATTTTCTATTTTTCGTCCTTTTTCCCGATCACATACTTAAACATAATAAAAAAGGTTAAACCAAAAAAGTGTATTTTAAGATACACGAAGATAAGGTTACGTTGCATAGATTATCGTAAATTATTTGTTTTAATTTTATCTTAAATTTTTTTCTACGGCTTCAGATGAATCATAGTGTTCCTTATAACTAAAATCTAAAGTTTGGATAATAATTTAAAACATATACTAATTTAAAACATATATAAACATATAGGCATTTACTAGGTCGTGGAATGTGCTTTCTGTCTAGAAAAGACATCCTACAGGAAATGCTGAAGCTAAAAAGCTATTTCTGTCCCCAGATGTCTGATGCTTGCACTGCTATGTGTTGGTTTAAAGGGTATAGACAGAACGCATAATTACAGGCTGTGAAGTATTCCATCTTATTCTTCAGAGTTGTAGAGGTGTCTGACCATGGGCTGCTGTAGTCACTTACCATTACATGGACTAATTCAGTTTAGTTCCAATTCAGATTGCATAGTTGCCACGTTTGGCAGGCGATTTGGCAACGACTGTTTTTTTTTACATTTATACAATAATTCAAAATGAATTCATATTTTAAAAAATGATTTCTTTTTTAATAGAATAGGGTGACAAAGGAGTACACAGGCCACCTGATGGTATGTACAGCATCCACTTACCATCAGGTGGCCTGTGAGCCTCTATTTACATTTATTCTTGATTAAGAATCAAAATGCAGATGCATTGTCACCCGTGAGGACTATGATGAAACGCCTCGTTTCCATTAAAAAGGATATCCGGTTCTTCACACTCGCCATACGAAACACAGCAGCATTGAGCTGCTATTTTATGCTGATATTCTGTGAGAGCGTGGTCCTACACCAGTCGAGCCGACCCATTTGTACTGCAACTATAACATAGCATTGCAGCGTGGCTCTAACACGTAAAAAATACCTTGTTGCCTTGTTTATGGAAAATATAACATAATGAAAATATCTAAAACGTTATATATTACGTAGATTCTAAGTCAAAACATATTAATAAATTGTAAGAAATAACATATTAATGAAAAGAAAATAACTACACATACATTTTAACTGGGACGAATTTTCAGTCATTTTTTATTTCTTAGTTTGCTCAATATCTTATTTCGCTGTTGTTTTGTTTATAGAAAATATATTTCAAAATATCTACAATTCGTAAGATTTTTTTTAATAAGTTGTGATTATAATGCCGTGGCCCATTAGGACAATAGGGAATAATGAAATTATAAGCGATCTTCGATGGACTTCATTACTTACGTCTAAACATAATGAGACAAGATTTCATTGCTTATTTACTGCGTATTTGATGTTGATGTGATAATCTTATAGCAGATTAATATCTATATAATAATTATATTAATTCTATAATAATATATCTATAAGAATATAATTCGTATATTGTAGTTTTAGGAATAATATTTTCTTACGTCCAAATCCGTAGTGCCGTGTAGTGGCGGTTAAGAATATCCACTACCCCATATCTTCCCGTGGGTGTCGTAAGAGGCGACAGAGGGAGACAGGCAGGAGATGGGCAGCAGCGTCTTCCTGATGACAACTGTGACGTAATAAAAAACTGCGGTTGCCAACCCGCTCGCCAAGCGTGGCAACTATGGCAAATACCCCCCAATGAATAAATACACAAACAGACGGCCCCCAGTCCCCGGCGGCCCCGCTATTCCTGGCTACGGTGGCGACCATGGTAACGGCGGGGCAGGGGGTGCTAAAAATCTCCGGTGGAGGTTCGGTTGCCACCTACGACGACTCGACCTGGCAACATATAACGCACGCACCCTGAGGACTGACGAGAAGATACTGGAGCTGGAAGAAGAGGTAGACAAGTTGCGCTGGCATATTATTGGATTATCCGAGGTCCGAAGAGAGGGGGAGGACACGGCAATCCTCGAGTCCGGCAACTTGTTCTATCACCGGGAGGGCGACCATCTGTCCCAAGGAGGTGTCGGATTTATCGTCCACAAATCTCTCGTCAACAACGTTGTAAAGATTGGGAGTGTGTCGACGAGGGTCGCGTACCTGATACTCAGAATCACCAAGCGGTATTCGCTGAAGGTCATTCAGGTTTACGCACCAACCTCGGCACATCCCGATGAGGAGGTGGAGGAAATGTATGAGGATATTTCCAGAGCCATACATTCCTCCAAAACCTACTACACGGTGTTGATGGGAGACTTCAACGCAAAACTGGGCACAAGAGAAAGCGGTGAGCTGAAGGTAGGGAAATTTGGAGTAGGGCAACGGAACCGAAGGGGCCAGCAGCTGGCCGACTTTATGGAGAAAGAGGGACTCTTTATGATGAACTCTTTCTTCCAGAAGCGGCCCCACAGGAAGTGGACCTGGTCGAGCCCCCGACGGTCCGACAAAAAATGAGATTGACTTCATTATGACGACCAGACGCCAACTGTTCAGTGATGTCTCAGTGATCGCAAGGGTGAAAACTGGCAGCGATCACCGAATGGTTAGAGGCACACTGAACCTAAACGTTAAGTTGGAGAGGTCTCGTCTAATGAAGTCAACGCTCCGTCCCCCTCGTGCTCTAATCCAGAATCCCGAAACCTTTCAGCTCGAGTTACGTAACCGCTTCCAGTGCCTAGAAGATTGCAATGCAGTGGACGATATGAACGACAAGCTCGTGGAAACTGTCCATGCGGTCGGAGCTAAGTTCTGCAAGACCCGCCGCAGAAGAACACAAAAACTCTCCGATCACACTCTTAATCTCATGGCTGTTAGACGGGAGATGAGGCTGCAATCGTCAACAGATTTGACAGCATACAGGCAACTGAACAGACAGATCTCCAAATGCATACGGCGAGACTTACGCAACTTTAATACTTCTCGTATTAAAGAAGCGATCGAGCGGAACCAGGGCTCCAAAGTCTTTGCCAGAGATCTGTCTGCCAGAAAGAGCCAACTGTCAAGGCTGAAGACTGAGTGTGGCAACATCGTTTCCGGGACACCTGAGATTTTGAGTGAGATTGAGAGGTTCTATGGGCAGCTGTACACATCATCGTTGGAGCCACACGCAAGTGTGAGTAACGATCCAAGAGCAAGTCTTATCCGACACTATTCCGATGATATCCCGGACGTCAGTCTAAGCGAGATTAGAATGGCTCTCCAGCACCTTAAAAACGGCAGGGCCCCAGGCGAGGATGGAATTACAGCGGAGCTTCTGAAAGCGGGTGGAACACCGGTACTTGAAGTCCTTCAGAAGCTCTTCAATTCCGTCCTCCATGGAGGCACTACTCCAGAGGCGTGGAGCAGAAGTGCGGTGGTCTTGTTCTTTAAGAAAGGCGACGACGCTCTCTTAAAGAACTACAGACCGATTTCCCTTCTGAGCCGCGTCTACGTGCTGTTTTCGAGAGTCATTACGAATCGTCTCGCACGCAGACTTGACGACTTCCAGCCTCCCGAACAAGCCGGTTTCCGAAAAGGCTTCAGTACCATAGACCACATACATACCCTGCGGCAGATTGTACAGAAGACTGAAGAGTACAATCTGCCACTTTGCCTGGCGTATGTGGACTATGAGAAAGCCTTTGATTCCGTCGAAATTTGGGCGGTGCTACAGTCCCTTCAGCGGTGCCAAGTTGACTGTCGGTATATCGAAGTGCTGAAGTGTTTGTACAGTAGGGCTACGATGGCTATCCGAGTACAGAACCAGAGCTCGAAACCTATCCAACTGCAGAGAGGTGTAAGACAGGGTGACGTTATATCCCCGAAACTCTTCACCGCTGCATTGGAAGACGTTTTCAAGCTACTGGACTGGAAAGGATACGGTATTGACATCAATGGCGAGTACATCACTCACCTTCGATTTGCCGACGATATAGTCCTTATGGCAGAATCGCTGGAGGACTTAAGCACTATGCTCAATGACCTCAATAGTGCCTCCCAACGGATAGGTCTTAAGATGAACATGGCCAAAACAAAGATCATGTTCAATGTCCATGTCACACCTATGCCGGTAGTTGTTGGGAGCACTATGCTCGAAGTTGTTGACGAATACGTTTACCTGGGACAAATAGTCCGACTAGGTAAGTCCAACTTCGACCGAGAGGTCAATCGACGGATTCAACTCGGCTGGGCAGCGTACGGGAAATTACGGCATATCTTTTCGTCAGGTATACCTCAATCTCTAAAAACTAGATTGTACAACCAGTGCGTGTTGCCAGTGATGACTTACGGATCTGAGACGTGGTCCTTCACTGCTGGCCGTATGAGGACGCTTAAGGTCGCTCAGCGAGCTATGGAGAGGGCTATGCTCGGAGTTTCTCTGCGTGATAGACTCAGAAATGAGGATATCCGCAGTAAAACCAGAGTGACCGACATAGCCCAACGGATTAGTAAGCTGAAGTGGCAATGGGCCGGCCATATAGCTCGAAGAACCGATAACCGATGGGGAAGAAAGGTTCTCGAGTGGCAGCCTCGTACCGGTAGGCTAGTGTAGGGCGACCCCCCACTAGATGGAGTGACGACCTGGTAAGACATGCAGGAAGTCGATGGATGCAGGTGGCTCAGGACCGTGCTTTGTGGCATTACTTGGGGGAGGCCTATGTTCAGCAGTGGACTTGTGAAGGGCTGTAATGATGATGATGATGATGATGACGTCCAAATCCCGATAAATTTTTTCCTAAATTAGGTAATAAATTATTATTGTTCCTATCTTTGTGGCAAATTGACAGGTTATAATGATGATGATGAAGAAACAGGGACGAAAATACTGTATATAAAAATACTTTAAACATTTAGTCCGAACTTGAACTTTTAATGTAACGTCACGTTTGTGTTCGGCTGTTCGGTAATTTCTTTATAACACTCGGAAACACTCACACAAACACTCTGTGATAGACAGACAGACACGTCGGTGAATATGTGTCGCACTTTGCTAACTTTGCCACGAAATACTTAAAATAGTAAACTATATTATAGGAACATTCAGCGTTACTTTTTATTTATTTAAAAAAAGGTTAAGTACCATTTTTTTACAGTATAAAAGTGACAAACACACAGTCCACCCGATGGTATGGGGATACTGTGGCCAAAAGACATCAACAACTAATCAAAATGCAGATATGTTGTCACCCCTGAAGACTAAGATGGATTGACTCATTTCCAGTGAAAAGGGTCTCTGGTTCTCTACACTCACCATACGAAACACAGCAGCATTAAGCTGCTATTTAACGCTAGTATTCTGTGAGAACGTGATCCTTCCCCGGTCGAGCCGACACATTTGTGCTACGGCCACAATATAGCTCTAGCATTGCTCTTTTAAATTATTATAAATATTTACAAACAGGATATTGTAATATTTTTATTTACATTAGTCAGAAAATACACAGCTGAAGAAGGATCCCTCCCATTGTAGGGAGGGATTGTATTAATCGTCTATTTGTCAGGTGGACTAACAAATTTTTGTATTGTTTAACAAAATTTCGAAGCGCGCGCACTTTCAATGGAGTCTGTCATGAAAGTTTATAGAGTAATTATTTTTCAAGAGCGTGTAAGACGTGCTTTTAATGCGTGAGTGTAGATTTTTATTTGGTTGGTATAAAAAGACTTAAGACACTAGAGCATAGATAAAAGAAGTAAGTAATTTACAAATAATTGAAAGTAATAGACTAAATTCGTTCCAAAACTAGGAAAAACCGTTGTCTCATGACATTCATAAAGCTATTATTAAAAGTCCACTGCTGTGGCTGAACCATAGTAAACATAATAGTAGGATAACTCCCGCGCCATGCGAGACTTAATGCCTGCTGTTGGAGATTTAACACCGTCTTTTTGTTTAACACCTAAGTGTCATTTAGTTATATAAGTAGTTATAATATTTAGAAACATAATACATCCGGATACCTATGCCTCATATTTGTTAATCATTTCTTTAGTTTCCTCTCAAATCAACGTTTGTCAAAAAATAAATTCCAGCTTTACATTACAACAAAACAAATAACTAAAATACGAGTAAATTAACACTGAGCATATAGTGTCACCTCAGATTTAATGTTTAAAATTAATTTGATCTCATGCGATATGGCAATTAATGTGCATATGAGAGTAGATAGGCAGTACCACTTCTAGCTCACTGAGTCAGAAGTGGTACAACGTTCGTCGACTCACGATCCAAAAAAATAAAAGGTTTTGGCATGCTCTGATCACCATCTGCGGTCCGTTTTTTGCGTAGGATGCACGGTTCCTGAGATGTTCAGATCAATTAACTCTTATCTAATTGATATCCGGTGAGGGCCTCCACCGTCATTAGCATGTTCTTATCTATTTTATTGTTCATTGAATACCGTCATTGTCTATTTTTCCTCGGCGTATGCGTCGGCTTATCAGTGCTATTGTATTATACTTCTTTGTTCCTATCTACAACGCTAATCTGAATCATCAAAAAAACACATTACTTAATTTTGTTACAATTTTTATTTACAAAATACAAAATCTTATTACTTATTGTCTATAAAGTAGGAGCGAAACATCTCATCCACTAAAATATCATTGTACAATGTGTTCCCTGTAAATATACTCGCAAAACTATGCATTGGACATCCCTGAAACTTATGTAGCAAATACATTAAGCAATATTCGCCACAAACTGAAGTCCACTCATTCTGAATCCTATCAACATTCCAGTTCCATCTTTTAAAATTCCTTTTTAAAAACTCTAGATGATATCGTACAGGTGACCGTCCATATGAATCAAAATATTGACCGACGTCATTCGTATCGATATATAAAACTACCCAATGTGACCCTGTTTTATCATCTGTATCCAAATTGTTTATTATATACGTTGGTACGTGGGTATACATGGGCAGTCTATTAGCAGCATAAACATTATTTTCTAGACTGGGGTGAATCTTTTTCTGATGTTGTTGTACATCTAGAGTATCCATGAAACTGCTATTAGTAGATTATTACAGTACCAATCTACTCAATGACTAACATAGGAATGATCAATTATAGTGATTTCTAAATATTAAATTGCATTTTTTTGTGTTATACAAATCGTATTTGAGTCATCAATACACTGAACAAGACGCAACACGAAGGAATGTTGAGATAAGCAACAGAATGTGAGATAAGCGTGTTGACGCATAAAGTTACTCGTACTATCAGTTTCACTGCAGAAATTCTTTAGATTAGAATTGTTACTTACTGGTACTATATAAGACCGAGCAGCTGCAGTCATGGAGTTAGTGTATGGTCGTTTGATCGCAGTGGACCTATCAATACTACATTTGTGTTACTGCAACGCATCAAAGGCCATGGATGTAAGTGTTTATTCTATTGACAAACTTACTTTTCTTTCTGTTATTTTCTTACTTGTGTATGATTTAGTGTTAACAAATTATATTTAAATATTATGTGTGTATATGATTAAGCCGTGGTAGCTCAGATGGTTAGCTCAAGCTGTAAATTTCACAGTACACGACCCGGGTTCGATCCCCGCCGGCACCAATTAAATTGTTAATTACAATTTTAAGTGCTGATTTACCACGTGCTCAGCAGTGAAGGAAAACATCGTGAGGAAACCTGCATGTCTTAGAAAGTTTCGAAGGCATGTGAAGTTCGCCAACACGCATTGAGGCAGCGCGGCGGACATTTCCTAGCCCTGAATACAAAGACAATAGCAGAAAGTGAAAAAGTTAAAAAATACTATTTTAACAATGACAGTCATTAGTTGATCATTAGTGAATGTGATTCTGTTTACTTAAATTACAGGAAGACAAGAGCAGAAGGAAGAGATGGGATGATGGAAAGTAATGAAGCATTGTTATGTGAAGTTTGTTGGAACAAACATATTTTTAGTCACGTGTAAATACTTTTATCTTTTTAGTTAAAATTGACACAAAATCTAAAAAAAATATTTGATACATAATCGACATGGACGGATTTTACATTACATATCCTCATAAACATTTTCAAAGACATATTTTCAAATTAAATATGTCTTTCCTTCATAATCATTCTTGCGAGTGCGTAAGTCAGAATTGGATTTGTTTGCACTAACGTCTACACAAACTAGCATTGAAAATGGATTGTGGATTCATTATAAACCAATTTTATCAATTTGATCATGGTAAAACATAGGATTTGTTAAAAGGAAAGAATTGATTAGTGAAAGTAAGGAACTAGAAATGATTGGTCATCTTCACGGTGACATGCATGGGTATTATTAGGTGGTTATACAAGTTTTTGGTTTAAATAAACGTCAAGTTGACTAAAAAGTGAATGCAGCCAATTATTTACAGGTGCTACTATTGTAGTAGATATCAAGTTAGTTGAATCTTGATTTAATAGTTTTATGTGGAGTAATGTATGAGACAAATCTATGTAGTCATCACCTGTCCCAGGAACTTGAAACTCGATAGGTCCATCATCACCAAGAGATGAAATTGGTTTATAATGAATCCACAATCCATTTTCAATACTAGTTTGTGTAGACGGTAGTGCAAACAAATCCAATTCTGACTTAACGCACTCGCAAGAATGATTATGAAGGAAAGACATATTTAATTTGAAAATATATCTTTGATATTTTTGGTTTTAGACCAAGTTTTTTCGCAGCTTTCACTTTAGCAGTTAATGATGGAATGAATGAAGTCAATCGTTTTCTTTTCGTTTTATACCCAGATCCTGTCATGTTAAATTGATCAATTTTCTCATCAGCCTTTCGTTTTAAATTCGTACTAACTTGCTTTAGACGATCTTTTATTGAGGCTTCCATAGGACGCGCTTGAACCATATCCGATAAAAGTCCTACTCCAGCGCTTAATGCCTCCTTACCAACCACTCGAGCACCACTTGAAAGTAAAGGTAAAACTGATTTAAATAACCCCCCTAAGAAGCTCCCAATACCATGACCGAGTTGGTATGGTGAACCCTTATAAATTACTCCAACTCCTGACCCAGCTTGATGTGTATAATAATTTTCATATGGACATTTATGATGATCACGAAGAGAATTCATTATTATAATTTTCGGAAATGTGGTTTAATACACACGGTTCCAAACTGGAATGGTATTTTTTGTCCTGTGCTCGATCTTATAACTATCTCCGGAACCGTGCATCCTACGCAAAAACGGACCGCAGATTCGTGATCAGAGCATGCCAAAACCCTTTCTTTTGTTTTTTTTTAGGATCGTGAGTCGACGAACATTGTACCACTTCCGACTCAGTGAGCCAGAAGTGGTACTACCTATCTACTACTTATGATGTATGTATCCAGAAAAAATATTTTAAAAAAAAATAAAAAAAAAATAAAAAAAAAAAAAACAAAAAAAAAAAAAAAAA